>OZ014521.1:385514308-386748683 GCA_963966055.1 Lathyrus aphaca
AGGTTGGACAATGTTTCTAAATGTCCTAGAACATTTCATGAATTTTTTTGGTGATTTTTAAATACCTAAAAGTATTTTTAATAAATTAATTTCCATTAATCAATTAAAAATAATCTTTTAAATATTTAAAAATACTTTTTTAATGATAAAAATAAAATAAAAAATGTTTTTGTGTCATAAAAATTAATAAAACTTTAAAGAAAAAGTTTCATAATTTTTAAGGATTTTTTGCTATTTTAAATTAATTATGCAATTTAAATGAAAGAAAAATGAATAAAAATCAAATAAAAAGAAAAGTCAGAGGGATGGAGGGCCAAGATGCGCCCAGGATTTGAAAGTGTTGACTGGCGCGTGATCCTGTGGTTGGGATTGACTCTGAGATAATTAGTTTAATTATGAATTAATTAACTAAATGAAAAAGATTAGGGCTAATCAAACGCATCTGGGCCATCCAAAAGAGAGGGAAGTCAGCAAGTCAACGCTCATCAATGGCTCAAATTCAAACTAGCATTAATTACGTGATTAGGGTTTAAACACTCTCAGGTGGCCGGAGAAGACTTCCGGTCGTCTTCTCCGGCCAGCACCTCACCTGAAAATTCCCCAACTCCCTCAAAACGTATCCAAAATGAAAACTAAGCACACCCAAATGATCCCCATGATCTCCTGACTCAAAACCCTAACCCCAAACAAATTTATTCTTCATCAATCGCATGAATCGAAAGAAAACATTTTTAGGGCAAACCAGTTTCAGAGTCAAATTAAATGTTCAAATCACAACCATTTCAAAAACTAAAAGCACCAGGATGATCAGGACAACACAAAGAACAAGTTTGTAACAATAAAAATGATTTCTGGAAAAATAATTTTCGAGCTACCTGAGATTTGAAGCTTTCAGTTTAAGAACTTTCTGGCCACCTCTCCTTGTGCAATCTACTCCACTTGATCCCCAGATGATGTTCGAATGCTCAAATGGAGTTTAAGTTGGCTTGATGATGAGTTTCGAAAGCTCCTGCTTCAGTTCAGTCAAAAATGGCAATGGAGATTCTGGCACTTTCAGGTCATGGTGAATGAAGGTTTGAGGTCCTGATGATGAATGGAGAAGGTTTGTGGTGTTTGTTTGTGTGTTTGTGAGCTAGGATGAGAGTTTCGAATGAAACTGCAAAATGGAGTGAGAAATGGCTATGGAGTGATCTGGCTGTTTCAGGCTTGTGTTCTTGGTGTTTTGTGATCCATGAGGCAGGGTGAGTTGAATGGAGGAAAAGGTTTGAGTGTTTGCAGGCTGTATAGAGAAATTCGAGAGCTTATGCAAAATGGAAGGTTTTTGTGTATGTGGTCAATGAGGTGGTTTCAGCCTTGCTCCTTCTTATGTTTTGCTTGCAAATTGTCCACATGACTCTCTCTCATTGGTCAGTTGATTTGACATGTGCTTTATGGATAGGTGAGGCAACTTTTGCAATTTGTCAACTCTTGTGTAAGAGAAAGTATGGTGAGGTGCTAGCTTGGTACAAGGCATGGGCTATGCGCAGCAAGATGAGGGGGAAATGTCAGCTTGGTCCAGCATTCAAGGCAGCAAGTTGGTGAAGCATGATCATGAGTTTTGCAACTTGGTTACTTTATGGATTTTCATGAAAAATGCCTTGTTACATGAACTAAACCATGAGCAAACTTGATCCAATTCTGATTTTTAGGACTTAGAGAATGTTTGTGTAATGGTTTGAAATGAATTAGAGGTCACATGATGCATTGGTTCAAGGTTTTGCAAAATTTCCAATTGAAGCATGCCTTAGAAATTAGTGATTTTTGCCAACTTTGCATTGCTATAACTTTTGATCCAAGAAGAGTTTGATCATGTTCTTGTACTTTTTGAAAAGGGAAAGATGAGATCTACAACTTTCATGGCCAAAGTTTTTCCATTTGAAGCCTTTTTGGATCAAGAATCAAGGCTTGAAAAATGACCTAAAATGATGCATTCTTGGAAAGTCAACTATGCCCAAAAAGTCAACATTTGCAAAAACCCTAAATTCTTGATTTTTATGAACTTCAACCTTCTTCCATGATCAAATAAAGATCATATACACTCAAAATGATGAAGATCACCCATTGGTTGGGTCATTGGGGGCCTCAGATGCCCTGATTTTACACTGACTTGTCTGAAAAGTCAACTCTTGATCAGATGACTTCCCCATGGAATTTCTTCATGAAAATTGATATGCATACTCCCTATACCATATAGAGATCAATGGAAACAAGAATGACCAAAAAATTTGGAGTTATGGCCTCTGAAACCAAAACCCTAATTTTAGGTCAACTGTGCAGTTCATCCTGGCTCTGCATCCACTCAAACCCTAGTTCTTGTGATTCCTCTGCATTTTTGACTTTGAGGAGATGGAATATGATATAAGAACACACATGGACCCCTTTGAGTTGATTGGTTGCCTTTGGAATGGCTCAAGATGCTTTGGGATTGCTCAGATCACAAACCCTAGGTGCAGATGACCTAGAAACTATCCAGTGAATCAAAAATGAGATGTGAGATGATATGATTGTGTTTATGCATATGAGAATGATCACAAGCCATGGTGTGAATGGGTGAGGGCAAATTTGGGGTGTTTACAGAGACTAACATCCCTGTCAATATACAAGGGACTGCCACAGCAGGGAGGGTACTACAGGAAGACCCTCAAGAAGACCAGTTCACAGTAATGGGTGCTGGAGAAGAGGCTTATGATAGAAGATTGGATGAAATAGCTGAGAAGTTGAGGTCCTTAGAATCTCAAAACTCTTTGGGCTTCGACGTTATGGACATGGGTTTGGTAGACGGGGTCAGGATCCCCCATAAGTTCAAGCCTCCTTGTTTCGAAAAGTATAATGGGACTTCATGCCCCCGGACTCATCTACAATCATTTCTGGGGAGGCTGAAGGCCTATACAATGGATGAGAAATTGTGGATGTTCTATTTTGAAGATAGCTTGACTGGAGCTTCGAGGGAGTGGTATTCCCATCTGACAAGAGCAACAATTAGATGCTGGAAGGACCTGGCAGAGGCCTTCATCAGACAGTATCAGTATAATCTAGACATGGCACCCAACAGGACTCTCCTAATGGGAATGTCACAGTCTTCGAGGGAGAGTTTTCGAGAATATGCCCAGAGATGGAGGCAACTGGCTGCTGCTGTTCAACCACCTATGTCTGAACGGGAAATGGCGGATATGTTCATGAACACCCTTCAGGGAACATATATTGACAGGTTGGCAGCTTTCTCTTCCACTAGCTTTGCAGATGTTGTCATAGCCGGGGAGAGAATTGAAAGCTTGTTAAAAATGGGAAAGATCTCAGACAACGGTGCAAGCTCGTCCAGTAGTACAAGAAAGCCTTTTGCAGGCCCGAGAAGAACTGGCGAGACCAATGCCATCCATTCAAACAGGGGTAGGCCCCAATATGCTCAGAGGTCCATAGCAGCAGTCACCATCCCTGCTCCAGCTCATCCTCAACCTGTCTATCAACCTCCTCAGCAAAGCTATCAACAACAACCTCAGTACCATCAGCAAAATCAGTATCCTCCAAGGAATTACAACAACAGCAACACCAGCAACAACAGTCAACAAAGGCCATTCCAACAGAGGTCATCTCAAGCTAACAGAGTGATCGATCCGATCCCAATGCCATATGCTACTTTGCTGCCACAACTTCTGAAACTCAACTTGGTTGAGCTAAGAACGTTGGCACCTCCGGATCCCAACAGTCTACCAAGGAATTATGACTCCAATGCTAGGTGTGCCTTTCATTCAAACGCACCTGGCCACAGCACAGAAAAATGCAGGGCTCTGCATATGAAGGTACAAGACCTGGTAGACTCAAAGGCTCTGAATTTCGCACCACCACCCAATGTCAATAAAAACCCGATGCCAAACCATGGTGGTCCCCGGGTTAACGCTATTGAAGAAGACAAGCCGTCTTATTTAATAACCAGTGTGGGACAGATCAGGACACCATTGGTAGAAATCAAAGCTCAGCTCTTGGAATGTCAAATGTTCCCGGGGTGTGAGTTAGGCTGTGCTTACTGCAATATCTCGGTAAATGGGTGCGATAATTTGAGGAATGGCATAGATGGCCTTATTCGGAGTGGCCAACTTCAGATCACCACATCATTTCCAACAAATCCAGCAATATCGTCAGCAACGATTTCAGAACCTCCTACAACTGCAGCAACTATTGTTCCTGACAATTCTTCGGTTTCATCAACAAGTACTCCATCAGTCGTCTCAACTGATCAGTTTTCAACAATTTCTCCTGCTACAACTTCAGCTTCATTCCATCTTGAATCTCCTACAACAACAACACCCGTACTTCCAACAATGGCTCCTACAACTCCAGCAACAAATCATGAAGACGTCTCCACTGTCACGATATTCTATGATCCGGAAAACAACTCTGCCTACCATTCAGAAGGTGCTGCTCCCATCAGAGCACCAGTTACAATCTTTTATGATCCACAAACAATTACAGTCCCTTCAGCAGCAGCAATCAGTCCAGTCACTGTCACGGTGCCTGGACCAGTACCATATGAAAGCAACAGGGCCATCCCTTGGCACTATGGCTCTGACGTGTATTGCGAAGGAAAAAGAATCACTCTTGAAACATCAACACCTGCACCACAAATTGACAATGTGGGCGGAGGCGGAGGCTTCACTCGGAGCGGACGTCTCTTTGCTCCACCAATGCAAAGACCTACTATCGAAGCAGAAGCTGCTGCCAAGGCAAAAGGAAAGAGCCCTGTGCAGGAAGATCAGACTGTTAAAGAAGCCTTGAAGACACCGTTCGATCAAGAAGTTGATGAGTTTATGAGAATCATCAAAAAGAGTGATTACAAAATTGTGGATCAACTTCACCAGACGCCATCCAAAATCTCTATCCTCTCACTGCTTATGTGCTCCGAAGCCCATCGGAATGCACTACTCAAGGTCTTACACGCAGCTTACGTGCCTGAAGAGATTACTGTCAACCAGTTGGAAACCGTGGTTGGAAATGTTACTGCTAGCAATGGGCTAGGGTTCACCAATACTGACTTGACAGCGGACGGCCGCAACCACAACAAAGCCTTGCACATCACCATGGAATGCAAAGGAGCTGTCCTTTCTCATGTGCTGGTAGACACAGGGTCGTCCCTTAATGTCTTACCAAAGAAGGCTCTGGTGAAGTTAGAATATGATGGTTTGGCATTGAGACCCAGCAACCTGGTGGTAAGATCCTTTGATGGTTCGAAGAGATCAGTTCTGGGAGAGATTGAGCTACCTGTGACAATTGGCCCACAGACCTTTAAAACTATCTTTTATGTGATGGACATTCAGCCCGCCTACAGCTGTTTGTTGGGTAGACCCTGGATTCACGCCGCCGGCGCAATAACGTCTACCCTTCACCAAAAGTTAAAATTTGAGTGGGAAGGCCAAGTTGTCACAATCTGTGGAGAGGAGGACATTTTTGTCAGCCACCTGGCAACCTATAAGTACATTGAAATGGATGGGGAGATCCATGAAACAATGAGCCAGGGGTTTGAAGCTTTGAATGTGCATGAGGCATCTGCTGTATCTGGTACTCCAATGTCATCATACCAACAAGCCCGGAAGGTTGTTGAGGAAGGAACTGCCCAAGGCTGGGGCAAACTGCTGTCGGTGGAGAAAAAAGAAGACAAGTTTGGGTTGGGTTACAGACCAAATCAACATCAAGCGAAGGCTGCTGCAGAGCCAGGTTTTGTCAGTGGGGGAATGCTTACCCCTGATGCTATCAACTGTCTGGAAGATGAGCTGGAAGAGGAGCGCAATCTGGAGAATTGGATTCGTCCAAAGATCCCGGGGAGCAGTGTCTCGAACTGGTCTTCCCAGGAAATTATAAGAGTTACTCGAGCAGAGTAATTATTATTTCCTGTATTTTTATAGCATGCATCAAAGTCTTGCATCTTGCCCAAGATGACAAGACTCATTTTGTAATCAGGGCCATCTGTACTTTTGTGCAAACAAGATTAAATTAATGAAATATCAGACATCTTTTTGCAAACGAGTCTTTTCTTTTCTGCTCACTGTTTTTCCATTTTTCTTTTTGTACAAAAATAAATGGCGGTGTTTTCAAAATGATAACTTCATTTCACTTTTTTCTAAGGCAAGATTAAAATCAATCACTAAAATGAACAAACTTAACCCTTGCAGAGTGTGCCTTCCAGACAGCACCGACAACAGCACGGCTATGACATCGTATGACTTTGACAATCCGATCAATCAAGCTGATGAAGGGGTTGAAGAAGAATATGAGCTTCCTGAAGAGCTAGCTAGGTTGTTGAGACAAGAGGAGAAGGTCATTACTCCTCACCAGGAGGAGATTGAAGTGATTAATCTTGGTACGTAGGAAGACGTGAAAGAAGTCAAAATCGGGGCCTGCCTGCAAGACTCAGTAAAGAGACAACTGATAGATCTGCTTTAAGAGTATGTTGATGTGTTTGCTTGGTCGTATCAAGATATGCCAGGGTTGGATACCGACATTGTTGTGCACAAGCTGCCTTTGAGGGAAGAATGCCCACCAGTTAAACAGAAGCTGCGCCGAACTCGCCCAGACATGGCTATGAAAATCAAGGAAGAGGTACAAAAGCAATGGGACGCCGGGTTCCTTGCTGTGACTAGCTATCCACCGTGGGTCGCTAATATAGTGCCTGTGCCTAAGAAAGATGGCAAAGTAAGAATGTGTGTTGATTACCGGGATCTGAACAGAGCCAGCCCGAAAGATGATTTCCCATTACCTCACATTGACGTATTGGTAGATAATACGGCTCAGTTCTCGGTATTCTCCTTCATGGATGGATTTTCAGGATATAATCAGATCAAAATGTCACCTGAAGACATGGAGAAGACAACCTTCATCACACCCTGGGGCACGTTCTGCTACAAGGTAATGCCATTTGGGCTCAAGAATGCTGGTGCAACGTATCAACGGGCTATGGTAACATTATTCCACGATATGATCCATAAAGAAATAGAGTGTTATGTGGATGACATGATTGCCAAGTCCCTTACTGAAGAAGATCATCTGGTGAATCTGCTCAAGCTGTTCAAGCGTCTGAGGAAGTACCAGCTGAAGTTGAACCCCAACAAATGCACATTCGGGGTGCGGTCTGGTAAGCTGCTGGGCTTTATTGTAAGCGAGAAAGGGATTGAAGTGGACCCTGATAAAGTCAAAGCTATTCAAGAGATGCCTGCACCGAAAACTGAGAAAGAAGTTCGAGGGTTCTTAGGTCGATTGAACTACATTTCAAGGTTCATATCTCACCTTACAGCAACCTGTGAACCTTTGTTCAAGCTGTTAAGAAAGGAACAAACGGTCAGGTGGAACGAAGATTGCCAGAAAGCTTTTGACAAGATCAAGGAATATTTACAAGAACCTCCAATCCTCATGCCGCCAGTTGAAGGAAGACCTCTGATTATGTACTTGACAGTATTAGAAGAGTCGATGGGGTGTGTGCTGGGCCAGCATGACGATTCTGGTCGAAAAGAGTATGCAATATACTACCTAAGCAAAAAGTTTACCGACTGTGAACAACGTTATTCACTGCTCGAGAAAACTTGCTGTGCTTTAGCGTGGGCTGCTCGCCGACTGAGGCATTATATGTTGACCCACACTACTTTATTGATTTCAAAAATGGACCCAGTTAAGTACATATTTGAGAAGCCAGCGCTTACCGGACGGGTTGCAAGATGGCAAATGATTCTTACGGAGTATGACATTCAATACACATCTCAGAAAGCCATCAAGGGCAGTGTATTGTCTGAATATCTTGCTGAGCAACCCATTGATGACTACCAGCCTATGAGATTTGACTTCCCTGATGAAGACATCATGTTCATTAAATCAAAAGATCATGAAGAGCCCATTCACACTGAAGGGCCCGACCCAGAAGAAGAATGGACTATGATGTTTGATGGGGCTGTTAACATGAATGTTCGTGGTGTTGGTGCAGTACTCATTACACCCAAAGGAGTTCACATGCCTTTCTCGGCAAAACTCACTTTCAACTGCACTAACAACGAAGCTGAATACGAAGCTTGCATTATGGGTCTTGAGGAAGCCATTGACCTCAGGATCAAAACACTGACCGTATTCGGAGATTCAGCTTTGGTAATCAATCAGACCAATGGGAAATGGTACACACATCAGGATCATCTGATACCTTATAGGGATTATACGAGAAGGTTATTGACTTTCTTCACAACGGTCAAGCTTGAGTATATCCCTCGGGACGAGAACCAGTTTGCAGATGCTCTTGCTACCATTTCATCTATGATCAAAGTTCAAGCTGCTAACTTTGTACCTCAGATTTCAGTGTCCAGACTTGATAGACCAGCATATGTGTTCGCAGCAGATGTTGTTAAAGATAATAAGCCTTGGTTCCATGACATTAAGTGCTTCTTGGAGGATCAAACATACCCACCTGGGGCATCTTCCAATGATAAGAAGACTTTGAGAAGGCTTGCTGGAAGTTTCTTTCTGAACACTGATGGTTCCTTGTACAAAAGGAACTTTGATATGGTACTCCTCCGATGTGTTGACAAGACGGAAGCAGATTTGTTGATGCATGAAGTGCATGAAGGCTCTTTTGGTACCCATGCTGGAGGACATACAATGGCTAAGAAGTTGTTAAGATCAGGCTATTATTGGATCACAATGGATGCAGACTGTTGTGCCTATGCCAGGAAATGCCACAAATGCCAGATCTATGCAGATAAGGTGCATGTGCCTCCTAATCCTTTGAACATCATGTCTTCACCATGGCCCTTTGCTATGTGGGGCATTGATATGATTGGCAAGATTGAGCCAACTGCTTCAAATGGCCATAGATTCATCCTGGTTGCCATTGATTATTTCACCAAGTGGGTTGAAGCAGCCTCATATGCAAATGTTACGAGGCAAGTGGTAGCCAGATTTCTGAAAAGAGATATCATCTGTCGATATGGAGTTCCCGAGCGAATCATTACTGATAATGGTTCCAACTTAAACAACAAAATGATGGCTGAATTATGCCGGGACTTCAAAATCCAACACCACAATTCTTCTCCTTACAGGCCGAAGATGAACGGCGCTGTCGAGGCAGCAAATAAAAATATTAAGAAGATTGTGCAGAAGATGGTAGTCACCTACAAAGACTGGCATGAAATGCTACCGTTTGCCTTGCATGGGTACCGTACGTCAATCAGAACATCCACTGGGGCAACACCGTATCAGCTTGTGTATGGTATGGAGGCAGTCCTACCTGTTGAAGTTGAATTACCCTCTCTACGGGTATTGATGGATGTTAAACTGAGTGAAGCAGAATGGGTTCGGTCCCGATTCGAACAACTGAGTCTGATCAAAGAGAAAAGATTGGCTGCAATCTGTCATGGGCAGTTATATCAGAAGAGAATGAAGAAGGCCTTCGATCAGAAAGTCAGACACCGAGAGTACCAAGTAGGGGATCTTGTGTTGAAAAGAATCCTCCCTCCTCATACAGACCACAGGGGCAAATGGACTCCAAATTATGAAGGACCATTTGTTGTAAAGAAAGTTTTCTCCGGTGGAGCACTGATGCTCAGCACCATGGATGGTGAAGATTTCCCATCCCCTGTGAATTCAGATGCAGTTAAAAAATACTTCGCATAAAATGACCCGCTGGACATAAAAACAGAACGTGAGTCCAGGCAAAAATAGGGCATCCCGGCGAGTCAAAAACAGAATAAAAGACTCGGGCAAAAATAAGGGAAATAAACAAAAAATGTACACCCGCTGAGTTGAAAAGCCGCATTGGACAACTCAGGCAAAAATGGGTATCCCGATGGATTGAAAACCCGAAAGGGCGATCCATGCAAAATAAGGGAATAAGCGAACAACTGCATTCTGAATTCGTCTGTATCATTTACAACTTGGAAAACTCCAAAGGATCAAGCTTCAATCAGAATCAACTTTCTTCAGAAAGCAAGACGAGAAGAACGTCATTGTCATACGAGTCATAGCAGAGGAGGAAGCTCCTTAAAGCGTCATCAACACTGCCAGCATTTTGTTTCTCAATTTGTAACAATCTCCTCATTTCAGGGGATTTGTTTCTTTGACTGTATCTCGCCAATTCAGGGCATATGAATTAATAAAATCAGATTTTCAGTCATGTCTCGTTTTGTATATTTTTATTTGCAAAGGATGTCTGATGTCTCTAAAAAATTCAATTGCATAAGTACAGATGCTTTTCTCCCAAAAATAATAATAATAAAACACATGCTTATAGGGAATATAATTACTCTCGAAAGTACTTAACTCCTTTGACGGGATTCAGTGAAGGATACCTCGGGACCTTTTGTGCGTTTCCTTATCTTTGCAGGATTGCAGGTATCCAGGACGCAACCTGGGGCATGCAAGTTACGTTTCAGCAAGCAGGCGAATCATTATCAACTCGGTCTATCTTCCACGTGGCACTGGAGGGTGCCCACTTCCCCAGCAAAGTTGCCAAATCAACATACACTCAATCTCGGCATCCGAAATGCTCTATCCCCAGCCGAGTGGCCTCTTGTTGCTCTCCCCAGCTGAGTTGCCTCTCATAATTCCCCAGCCGAGCTGCCATTTCATCCTCAGCTGGAGTACGGGAGTCAGGAAATCATCTCCCCACAGAATCTTCAGCCTCTATCCAGAAGAGCAGCGCACAGAAGATCACAACAGAGTGAAGAAAGCTTCTACAAACCCCAGCTGGGTCTCTCATTTATAAGGATATGTCAACCAGTGACCTATATCCCCAAGCAAATATCATCTTATTGGATACCAATGATCTCATCCCCAGCTGGGAGGTCCATTTCCAACAGATCGACCAGAGATCTTCGCAGTGACGGGATCCGAATCCCAGTGTGGTATCTTTGCATAATCATGGCATTTGCATCATAATATCCCCTCAGAGCGTAGCATTCCGTCTAATACGGAGCATTACGACAAAAATCAAACGCATAGCATAATCATAAGCCATGTTATGAATTAACACTTGTGAATAATAACCGTTCATCATCATTGTACAGAAATCCTCACCAGAGTCCCAGCAAAAGCAGTTGCCTCTCAAATCACAAACACCAGTATATACACCTTTTGGCACCCGTCCGTGTCATCACTCCCCAGTAAAATCGCTGGAACACTCTTTATAACAAGATCACCCGTATTACAGATACTTCCTGATACCCGTCCGTGTCATACCCCAGCAGAAAGCCAAAGACGTCCTCTTTGCACTCACATATACCTATATATACACTTTCCTGACACCCGTCCGTGTCATATCCCCAGCGCAGTCGCCTAGACTTTGCATGGCAGATGCTTGTTCATATTACACTTTTCTCCTTTCGACACTCGCCCGTGTCACTCTCCCCAGCAGTAAACGCGCATCTATACACCACTCACTCTTATACAGATACTCGTCCATATCTCGTATATACCAGTCATACACCCACAGATTCAATAGTAGTCCTTGTTCTTTGTTAACCAGTTGGTACTCGTCCGTATCATCATCTCAGAACATTGTGTCTAATGTTTGTTTCTACATGATGCTCGTCCGTATCATAAGTCTTAAGGATGCTCGTCCGCATCTTTAATCCATACACTGTGTCAAACACTTGTGTCTTCTTGAACATAGATACTCGTCTGTGTCTACTATTCCCCAGAAGAACCATCAGATTCAACACTCGTCCGTGTTCTTTGTTAACCAGTTGATACTCGTCCGTATCATCATCTCTGAACATGTGTCAGTTTGTTTCTACACGATACTCGTCCGTATCATGGTCTTAAGGATGCTCGTCCGCATCTTTAATCTATACACAATACCAAACACTTATACCTTTTGTTTCTTGGATGTAAACGCTCGTCCGTGTTCACTATATCCCCAGTAGATCACCAACAAAGCATTTTCTTTTATCTGACACTCGTCCTGTGTCATGATAACCCTGAGAGCAGCCGTACCCTGCTGAGTGGTCGTCCTCCACTTCTTGATGGTCGTCCTCCATCATGCTCATCCGATGGTCGTCCCCATCGTTGTTTTAGCAGTCGTCCCCTGCTAGGTGGTCGTCCTCCACCTTTTGATGATCGTCCTTCATCATTTTATCCAATGGCCGTCCCCATTGTTGATTTTGGTTATCTGGCATTCGTCCTATGTCATGAGAAACCTCGAGAGCAGCCGTACCCTGCTGAGTGGTCGTCCTCCACTTCTTGATGGTCGTCCTCCATCATGCTCGTCCGATGGCCGTCCCCATCGTTGACCTTTTCTATCCGATGGCCGTCCCCATCGTTGATATTTTCGGCAGCCGTACCCTGTCGGGTGGTCGTCCTCCACCTTTGATGGCCGTCCCCATCATATTCCTTTTATCCCCAACAGAGCAGCCGTCCCCTGCTAGGTGATCGTCCTTCACCTTTGATGGCCGTCCCCCATCATCTGTTTATTTCATTTATTCTTTAACCCGATGGCCGTCCCCGTCGTGGTCCCTTTTCCTTTTAGCCCGATGGCCGTCCCCATCGTTGGTTACTTTACCTTTATGAACTTGATGGCCGTCCCCGTCATGTTTCATCAACTCCCAGAAAATTTTACAGCTTTATCTTGGTGGCCGTCCCCATCATGATTTTATTTCCCCAGCTAGTCGGCCGTCCCCGTCTTGGCTTTACCTTCTATCCCCAGCATGTCGGCCGTCCCCGTCATCGCTTTGTTTTCCGCACCTTTACAATATACTTTATTTTCCTTTTTACAATCTATATCCCTTTTTCTTCTTCATTCTGTGAGTGCAAATTTTGGACTGTCTTTGGTATTCAACCACAAGTTGTCTTGTTTGCCTGTTAAGCCGTCGCTTACAACCTGCACAGCTAACTCATGCTTGAATAGGGGCAGCTGTAAACACCCCAAATTTGCCCTCACCCATTCACACCATGGCTTGTGATCATCTCATATGCATAAATACAATCATATCATCTCACATCTCATTTTTTATTCACTGCATAGTTTCTAAGGCATTTGTACCTAGGGTTTGTGATCTGAGCAATCCCAAAGTATCTTGAGCCATTCCAAAGGCCACCAATCACCTCAAAGGGGTCCATGTGTGTTCTTATGTCATATTCCATCTCCTCAAAGTCAAAATTGCAGAGGAATCACAAGAACTAGGGTTTGAGTGGATGCAGAGCCAGGATGAACTGCACAGTTGACTAAAATTAGGGTTTTGGTTTCAGAGGCCATAACACCAAAATTTTTGGTCATTCTTGTTTCCATTGGTCTCTATATGGTATAGGGAGTATGCATATCAATTTTCATGAAGAAATTCCATGGGGAAGACATCTGATCAAGGGTTGACTTTCTGGACAAGTCAGTGCAAAATCAGGGCATCTGAGGCCCCCAATGACCCAACCAATGGGTGATCTTCATCATTTTGAGTGTATATGATCTTTATTTGATCATGGAAGAAGGTTGAAGTTCATAGAAATCAAGAATTTAGGGTTTTTGCAAATGTTGACTTTTTGGGCATAGTTGACTTTTCAAGAATGCATCATTTTAGGTCATTTTTCAAGCCATGATTCTTGATCCAAAAATGCTTCAAATGGAAAAACTTTGGTCATGAGAGTTGTAGATCTCATTTTTCCCTTTTCAAAAAGTACAAGAACATGATCAAACTCTTCTTGAATCAAAAGTTATGGCAATGCAAAGTTGGCTAAAATCATTGATTTTCAAGGCATGCCCTAAGTGAGAATTTTGCAAAATCTTGGACCAATGCATATTGCAGCCTCTAATTCATTTCAAACCAGCACATAAACTTTCTCTAAGTCCTAAAAATCAGAAATGAACTAAGAATGCCCATGGTTTTATGTTTGGTTGGACAAAAAAGGTCACATGTGAACAAAAAGTCACAAGTTGCAAAACTCATGATCATGCTTCCTCCTACTTGCAGCCTTGGATGCTGAGCTTTGCTAGCCTCTCACCTCACCTTGCTGCACCAGAACCAGCCCATGTACTTGCCTAGATCATGAGCCATACCTCTCTTACACATTATTTGACTTTTTGCAAAAGGTAACTTACCAATCAATAAAGGGCATGTCTTGTCAACTGACCAATGAGAGAGAGTTATGTGGACAATTTGCAAGCTAGACATAACACAAGGCAAGGCTGAAACATCTCACACAATCACATTCACAAAAACACACCACATTGCAAGTTGCTTCGAATCTGCTTACACAGCTTGCAAACATTCAAACCCTCTTCACCATTCAACTCACCATACTCCATAGGCCTAAAACCACCAAAGCTCAAGCCTGAAACAAGCCTGACCTGAGCTCCACCATTTCTCACCTCCCAAACCAGTTCTCTTCGAATCTCACTATTCAGCCATCAAACACCTCATCTTTCTTCACCAACAAGCCAAGCATATCACAAGGAGTCAAAACCACCATTCACAATGGCCTGAAACTACCAGAATCATCATAGCCATTCTTGACTGAGGTGAAGCAGAAACTGTCGAAGCTCATCAACCAGCCTATATAAATTGTTCTAAGGCATTCAAACATCATCAAGAGGTCCTAAGGAGTAGATTGCGCAAGGAGAGGTGGCCAGAAAGTTCTCAAGTTGAAAGCTCCAAATCTCAGGTAGCTCGAAATTATTTTTTCCAGAAATCATTTTTCTTGTTACAAACTTGTTCTATGTGATTCACTGATTATCCTGATGTCATTGGTTTTGAAAATGGTTTTGATTTGAGTATTTAATTTGTCTCTGAAGCTTGCGTGCCCTAGTTTTTATTTCTTTCGATTCAGCTTGTTTAGGAAGAAGAAATGTGTTTTGAGAGAGGGGTTTGATTCGTGAGAGGCTGAAGATCATTTCCCAGTTTTTAGTTTTCATTTTTGATACGTTTTAAGGGAGTTTGAAGTTTCTCAGGGAGGGAGCTGGCCGGAGAAGACGACCGGAGGTCTTCTCCGGCATCCTGAGTCATTAAACCCTAATCTCAGGTCATTAATGTTAGTTTGAATTCTGAGCGTTGATTGCCATTGACTTGTTGACTTCGCGCGTGAGGGAAGGGCTCAGATCACTTTGATTAGCCCTAATTCTTTTATTAGTTTTAATTAATTGTAATTAACTCAGAATCAATCCTGGCCACAAGATCTGGCGCCAGTCAACCAATTTAAAACCAGACTGCATCTCATCCCTTCGTTCCTTTGACTTTTCTTTTTCCTTATTTTTAATTTCATTTTATTTCAAATAACTTGCATAATTATTTTAAAATAGTTAAAAATTCTTAAAAATTATGAAACTTTTTCCTAAAAGTTTTATTAATTTTTAAGACCCAAAAACATTTTTATTTTATTTTTTATCATTAAAAAAGTATTTTTAAATATTTAAAAGATTATTTTTAATTGATTAATGGGAATTAATTAATTAAAAATACTTTTAGGTATTTAAAAATTACAAAAAAATTCATGAAATGTTCTAAGACATTTAGAAACATTGTCCAACCTTCAAACCAAATTTCTTTTTTGATCTTGATGCATTTTAAGAATTTTTCATTGAATTAAATCATTTTTTATGCATTATTTTGATCATGGGTTCAAAAATTCATTTCTGCCTATCTAGGAAGAGTTGGACATTGGTTCTTCTTGCATTGTTTTATGTTTAGCATGTAGTTTCTAGGATAAAATGGCCATGATTTGATCTTGCATTTTCCAATTGTTTGGCATTTCTTTTGTTAAGAACCCTAAAAAACCCTAATAACTTAGAAAATTCATATCTTGAGATTGGTTGAGAGTTGAGACCTCCCCTTTGGACCTTGGTTTAGTATAGGTTTAGGGTTTCTTTGGATGGCATTTTCCATTTTTTATCTTAGGGTTTGCTTCTGTTTTGGGTTTTTGTTTGATGCATTGTCCATAAACCCTAATTTGGGCTTTCATTTGCATCCTTCTTGCATTCTCTTGCATAACATGACTTGTCTTTGCATTTTATGCATGCTTGTGTTTCATTTGACATCTTAAGGCATGTAGGAAGCATGTTTGATCATTGCATCACATATTTGCCATGTCATTTGTCTTGTATGTTTCATAACTTTTCATGTTCATTCATGCTCCTTAACCTGCATCATCTGCATCCATGATCTTGTATGAACATGTCCATGTCTTGCCTCATGTTTGCAGCACCCCATAACATCATAATCATCATCAACATGCTTCTGGTTTGGTCTAGCATCATGTCATTTCATTTCATCTTGCATTGCATTGCATTTCTTTCTAACATTTCAGGTGGTAAGTAAACTTGGGAAGTGAATTTGCCTTCACTTCTCATAACTTTTCTTTCCATCTCTCTTGCATGCATTGCTGCATTTCTATATGTGCTTGAGTTTGAGCTTGCTCATGATTCTACTCCCACTTTCTTTCTTCAAGTGACTTGACTTCTTGAATGAAGCAAGCCACTTTGCTTCTCTTGATCTTATTCATCTGCTTCCTGGTGGCTCCTTTGAAGATTGTTCTTGAAAACCTCACAAACCTTAGGATCAACCAAGCATGACAATGAATTAGGGTTTTGATTAGTCCCCCTCCTAGTTTTTACCTTTGTGTCTCTCTTTGAGTCTTCTCTTCTCATCTCATAATCAGGGACCAAACCCTAAAGGCTTTAAGACTTTGTGATTAAGCTTATGCCTGCATCCTTCTTTTAGGATGGAGTGTATAACTTTAATCCTAAGTGTTAAACCCTTAATGTGTTTAAATCTCTTAATCAATCCACATAATAATCATCAAGACATCACACTTGTAACTTGGGCCTTGCATTAGGGTTCTAATTCTTCCTTAAGTGGTTAAGAAGGACTAACCCTAGTGTTAATGGACAAGTCCCCCTCAAGTTGTCTTACAAATCATAAAAATCACTTCATCACCATATCATTAAATAAAATCCACTTAATCAAAGGCTTGTTTTGTCATGGGTTTAATCCCTAATCATGGATTAAGTTGAGGAGCTTTCCTCAGCTTAAACATTCTCATCTATCATCCTTCTTTTAGGATGGTGTAATGAGTCTGTTTAATCCCTGATTATGGCTTAACCTCATTACTCAACACTAAACAAAAACCACAAAAAACATCTAAATAATCACAAGTAGGTTAATGATCTTAATCCTGCATCAAAGGTGATTAAGTGTGAGAATCTGACTTCACACTTAAGGTATTCTCATTACCCCTAATCAGAGGGAAGATGTGATGAGTTTACTAAATCCATTGGTTTAGGCTTAAGCTCATTAACTTATGACAAACTTCAACAAGCAATAAAAGACTGAAAATACAAAAACAAACAATAATCGTCTCCTCCGGGATTCTTTTCTCATCTCATTCACTCACAAACGAGAACTTGCTTCTCCCGTCTAATGCAAGACAGTTTGCACCTGAGCCAGACAGGTCATACACTTGAGCATTGACAAGCAAGCAGTTCACAAGTCAATTCATCTTTCAGTCTCTTTGGGTCGAACTACGGTGTTCTGACTTCCTCATTGCACGAGAGGATACGTAGGCATAACTTAACAGTTATCGAACAAAAGTCTCTGTACATTCCCCCTCCTTCTAGCCTCATTCTCTTAGCCTCATGGTCATGAGCAATTCATTCTCATTCTTACACTGACACATCACTATACACTTCACTTCTTTTACACTGACACCTGTATATCCTTTTCCAGCTCTTGTATACACAGATTGCACTGACACTACCCCTTTAAAACACAAATCTTTTAAGCGTGGATCCCGTCGAGTACGGCGGACAATCTGGGTGCTAATACCTTCCCAGGTTGTAACCAACCCCCTTTCTCAGTCTCTCTGGTTCGCAAACCGTCTTATCCATCTTTTTCTAGGTCTATGCAGCATTACCTTTCCTCCGGGATAAAAATGCCTAGCTGGCGACTCTATTCATCTCCAGTGAGTTCACGGCTGTGTGTTCTCATTGTCCCTCTCGCCGACCGTTCGCGTCTGTACCTTCATATGAACCATTTTCATTTGTCGGGAGCGACAGGAAGCTCGTAATCTTCTTCAACCCCTTCATCAGCTTGATTGATTGGATTGGCAAAGTCATACGAAGTCATAGCCATGCCGTTGTCGGTGCGGTCTGGAAGGCACTCTCTGCAAGGGTTCAGTTTGTCCATTTTAGTGATTGATTTTAATCTTGTTTTAGAAAAAAGTGAAATGAAATTATCATTTTGAAAACATTGCCATTTATTTTTGTACAAAAAGAAAAATGGAAAAACAGTGAGCGGAAAAGAAAAAGACTCATTTGTAAAAGATGTCTGATATTTCATTGATTAATCTTGTTGCACAAAATTACAGATGGCCCGATTACAAAATGAGTCTTGTCATCTTGGGCAAGATGCAAGACTTGATGCATGCTAAAAATATACAGGAAATAATAATTACTCTGCAGGAGTAACCCTTATAATTTCCTGGGAAGACCAGTTCGAGATACTGCTCCCCAGGATCCTTGGACGTATCCAGCTCTCCAGGTTGCGTTCATCTTCTGACTCATCTTCCAAGTTGTTTACTGCATCGGGGGTGAGCATCCCCCACTGACAAAACTGGGCTTCTTAGCAGCCTCTGCTTGATCTTGTTGAGTTGGTTTGTAACCCAACCCAAATCTATCCTCCTTCTTCTCTACGGGCAGCAACTTGCCCCAGCCTTGGGCAGTCCCTTCTTCAACAACCTTTCGGGCTTGTTGGTAAAATGTCATTGAGGTTCCAGGTACAGCAGATGTTTCATTTATGTTCAAGGCCTCAAACCCTCTACTCATAGTTTCGTGGATCTCCCCATCCATCTCAATGTATTTGTATGTAGCCAGGTGGCTAACAAAGATATCTTCCTCTCCACAAATTGTAACGACTTGGCCATCCCACTCGAATTTTAACTTCTGGTGAAGGGTAGACGTAACTGCGCCAGCGGCATGAATCCATGGTCTACCCAACAAAAAGCTGTAGGCCGGCTGAATGTCCATCACGTAGAAGGTCGTTTTGAAAGTTTGTGGGCCAATCGTTACAGGCAACTCAATTTCTCCCAGAACTGATCTCTTAGAACCGTCAAAGGCTCTCACTACCAAGTTACTGGGGCGTAATGTCAATCCTTCATATTCCAGCTTCACAAGGGCTTTCTTAGGTAAGACATTGAGGGATGACCCGGTGTCTACCAGCACATGGGAAAGAACTGCACCCTTACACTCCAAGGTAATGTGCAAAGCCTTGTTGTGACTGCGGCCTTCCGAAGTCAAATCAGTGTTGGTAAATCCTAGTCCATTGCTAGCGTTAACATTTCCAACCACAGCTTCCAACTGATTGACGGTAATCTCCTCTGGCACATAAGCTGCGTGCAAGACTTTTAGTAGTGCGTTCCGATGAGCCTTGGAGCACATTAACAATGATAAAATGGAGATCTTGGAAGGTGTCTGGTGAAGCTGGTCCACTATCTTGTAATCACTTTTCTTGATGATTCTCATGAATTCATCAACCTCTTGATCAAAAGGGGTTTTCAAAACTTCTCTAGCAACTTGTTCTTCCTGCACCATGCTCTTTCCTTTTGCCTTGGCAGCAGCTTCTGCTTCGGCACTGAGCCTTGGAATTGGTGGGGCAAAGAGACGTCCGCTTCGAGTGAAGCCTCCGCCTCCCCCCACATTGTCTATTTGTGGTGAAGAAGTTGATGATTCAAGAGTGATCTTCTGTCCTTCGCAGTATAGATCGGAGCCGTAATGCCAAGGGATGACATTACTGCTTTCATAAGGTACTGGCCCAGGCACTGTGATAGTGACTGGACTGATAGCAGCTGCAGAAGGGACCGTGATAGTATGTGGATCATAGTATATTGTGACTGGTGCTCTGATAGGAGTGGCATTTTGTGAGTTGTAGGCAGAATCATTTGCAGGATCATAATAAATTGTAACTGTTGAGACGCTTTCACTGCTTGCTGTTGATGTTGTAGGAGACACTGTTGATTGGATGGGTGTTGCTGTTGTAGAAGAGTCTGAATGAAGGGGTGCTGAAGTTGTAGAAGGGATGTTTGTTGATATTTGGTCCGTTGAAGTAACAGATGAAGCATTTGTTGATGAGATTGAAGAGTTGTTTGGAACAATGGTTGTTGCAGTTGTAGGAGACTCGGGAATCGTTGCCAAGGAATTTGTCGGATTTGAAGGTATTGATGTTGTGATTTGAAGCAGGCCATTCTGGATGAGACCATCTATGCCATCTCTCATGTTATCACACCCATTTACTGAAATGTTGCAATAATCACACCCTAGCTCACACCCGGGGAATATTTGACATTCAAGGAGTTGAGCTTTAATCTCTACCAAGGGTGTCCGGATCTGACCCACACTGGTTATTAAGTAAGACGGCTTATCTTCCTCAATAGAATTGATTCTAGGTCCTCCGTGGTTGGGCATAGAGTTCTTATTAACATTTGGTGGGGGTGCGAAATTTAGAGCTTTGGAATCTACCAGGTCTTGTACCTTCATGTGCAAAGCTCTGCACTTCTCTGTACTGTGGCCAGGTGCATTTGAGTGAAAAGCACATCTGGCGTTGATGTCGTAATTTCTGGGTAGACTGGAAGGATTTGGAGGCGCCAACGTCCTTAACTTAACCAGGTTGAGCTTCAGGAGCTGTGGCAATAAAGCGACATATGGCATAGGGATTGGATCAATCACCCTATTGGCCTGAGATGGCCTCTGCTGAAATGGTCTTTGCTGATTGTCGTTGTTGGTGTTGCTATAGTTTCTCTGAGGAGGATATTGAGTTTGTTGCTGGTAATTTTGTTGCTGTGGTTGATAAGCTGGTTGTGGATGAATTGGAGCGGGAATGGTGACTGCTGCCACAGACCTATGAACATATTGGGGTCTGCCCCTGCCGGTATGGATAGCATTGGTCTCACCAGTTCTTCTTGGGCCCACAAAAAGCTTTCTTGTGTTGCTGGATGAGCTGGCACCGTTGTCAGAAATTTTGCCCATCTTTAATAGGCTCTCAATTCTTTCTCCAGCTATAACGACATCTGCAAAGCTGGTAGAAGAAAAGGCAGCTAGCCTATCAATGTATGTCCCTTGGAGGGTGTTCATAAACATATCAGCCATCTCCCTCTCTGACATAGGTGGCTGGACAGCAGCAGCAAGCTGTCTCCACCTCTGGGTGTACTCCCGGAAACTTTCTCTGGATGATTGTGACATTCCCATCAGTAGGGTCCTGTTGGGAGCCATATCCAAGTTGTACTGGTACTGTCTGATGAAGGCCTCAGCTAGGTCCTTCCAGCACCTGATGGTTGCTCTAGTCAGATGAGAATACCATTCCCTTGAAGCTCCTGTCAAGCTATCTTCGAAATAAAACATCCACAGCTTTTCATCCATGGTATATGCCTTCAGCCTCCCCAGAAAAGATTGCAAATGGGTCCGTGGACAGGAGGTTCCGTTGTACTTTTCAAAGCACGGAGGTTTAAATTTGTGGGGAATCCTGACCCCGTCCACTAAGCCCATGTCCATAACATCAAAACCCAGAGAATTTTGAGACTCTAAGGATCTTAATTTTTTCAGCAATTTCATCTAGCCTTCTGTCATAGGCTTCATCCCCAGCTCCCATCACCGTGAACTGATCTTCCTGGGGGTCTTCTTGCAGCACTCTGCCCGTAGTAGCATTCCCTTGTGCGTTAGCAGGGATATTGATCTCTGGATGAAGGTGGGGTCCAAATACAGGTGGGTTGACATGAGGCTGAACCCTCTCATTGTTGCTTGTCCCAGCAGTCCCTAGATGGGGGTCTTCCTGATTCTGCCTTTCTACCAGTGCTCTTAATCTCTCCTGGCTCTGAGCCATATTATTCATCACCTCCATAAACTGAGTCATTTGATTCCTCATTTCTAGTCTCTCATTGGCCATTTGAGCCCTGACCTCTGTAAGGTCCTGTTGTACCTGGTCCATCTGTATACCCGGAAGGTTGTTACGGGTGGGATATCTGTGTGGACGGTTGAGTGGAAACACCCGACGTCGAGCAATAGTTCCTGAGATCACAACAGAGTTAGTAACAAAAACAAAACAAACCTACAAAACAAACAAAGGTTAGTATGCAATGCAGTACGCTTATTTGTTTCCAAGGTATCCGGCTTGGCACTTGGTTTTGACCTTTCCAGACCCTTGGGGAAGATGCTTGTGATGTTGCTTGGAGAACTCAGATAAAACAAACTGATACATATATTACAAAAAGTGAATAATACATAGTTTGTCTTTTACAATACATGCCCCTGGGGGGTCAAAATACAACATAAGAAAAGAAAAGTACAATGAAATGAAAGCAACAACAAACAAAAGTCAGACATCAAGACCAAACTCATCCTCCTGAACTTCCTTTAGAAGTGCTTCAGTCACAGGATCAGCTGGACGCTCTGTGAGGTTCCTGATGAGAAGATTCCTGGTAGTAACAGCTGCAGTTAGCTTCTTGTGCTGACTCTGGTCCTTTGACCTCTTCACTCCAGCTCTAATCTTCAACTCTGAGATCTCTCTCTGGGCTGCTAGCAGGGCTTCCTGTTGCTCCTTTGCATTAGCCTCCAACTGCTCAATCTTATCCTGAGTCCTCTTATCCTCCAGAGTACGAGCTTCAGTGATCCTGACCCACCTAGCTTGACTCTCCTTCAGATACAAATCAGTCCTGGCCTTTTGGAACTGAGCCTCCTTGCAGGCATTCTTCAAGATCTGCTCTCCAGCCCTTGACTTCTTAATGTAATCCTCTGACTTCTCAATCCTGGCTAGATGCTCCACCTTTAGCTTTTCTAACCTTTCAACGTCCAGACGACCATCACTCCTCTCCCAGAGGGTCTTCTGTAAAGCCTGGGTCAACTTCTCATTCCTCTCTTTCAGTTTCTCAAACTCCTCTAAACTGACAGTGGCAGGAATTGGTGCTGAGGATGGTCCAGGTATATCTTCCATGGTGAAGGGCATCCCAGAAACTTGAGCCCTGGTATGAGACCACTCATAGTACTGAGCTGAGGCTACATTGTTGCATCTTCCCAAAATGGCCATTCCCTTGGTCTGGACATTGTCCCAAGCCCAGGATGCTTGTCTGACAATGGCCAGATTAGGCTTAGTTTCACAATAAAGGGTCTCAACCAAATCTTGTGCTCTGGGAGGGTGGACCAATGCATAGCCCAATTGTCTTTTGAAAAGCAGAGGGTTGTAGTTGATGCAACCCTTCACTCCTATCAGAGGTACATTGGGGAACTGCCCACAACTGGTAATGATGTCCCTGCCCTTGGTGCTCTGAGTGCACCACCTGATGTCAGCTGAGGTCAAAGCAGTGAGTCTTCTAGCCCAATTCTTTTGCTGATGAGGATTCAGAAATGCATCAGTCTTAGGCAAATGTATGAGCAGCCAGGTATGGAATAGGGGAGCACAGCACCTCACCAATCTTCCTCTTTGCTTTTCATTCCTTTGGTGAACAGAGTAGTAGAAATCTCCTAGTAAGGTGGGCACTGGGTTCCTCAGAATGAAAAGGTGAATGGAACTCTTGCTAACAAACTTAGGCTCATCTGCAAAAAGTATAACCCCATATATGCTGAGGGCTAACAAAGCACAAACTGCCTTCCATTCTCCTGAGGAGGCCTTCAGGATAGCCTGGGAAGTCAAGAAATCCAAGTGTAGACCAGAGATTCCAGCTTTAGTAGTCATATTCTGTCCAATCAGAGAGGGTTCCAGATATAGTGCCTTTGCCACCTCTTCATTACCAGGAAAAACCATCTCAGGGTTGAAGGGGACTCCACCCCTGATAGGTATGCCAACCAATGATGAATACTCCTCTAATAAAGGCCCCAACTGAAAATCCTGGAAGGTGAAGCACCTCAGAGGGGGATCATAGAACTGCAAGCAAGTATGAATCAAGCTCCTCTGGGAAGGGTCCAAATCCATAACCACATCAAGTATTCCTCCATAGTGTTCTCTGAATAGTGGTATATGGTCTGGAGTAATCAGGGCCTGGATTTTCCTAATGCCAGCTAACTCAGGCTCAAAGAAATGATAGGAGATGTTGCTCTTCTTGGGTGTCATGTTGCTGCAGAAGAGCTGAGACAGATGCTGATGATGATGTATAACACTGAAGATGGGCCACTGACAGGCAGATGCTGGTGATAACAGTAGCTGAAGAAAGTAGCTGATGAGGGTAGCTGAAGCAGATAGCTGGTGAACAGGGGTCTAATCAGATAAAGGGGTCAAAACCAAGCCAAAATAATATGATGTGGATACCCTGAAAAAACAAATAAGCAAATGTTAAATGATGCAAATGATGATGTATGCAAATGATATGCAAGGGTTTGTGACTGAGCTGGATCTGATCAAGTGCTCTGATATAAGTCCATGTATGTTTAAGAAATCCAGATGGAGGTTCAAAGGTCCAGTAACCAAGGTGGGGGACTCAAATAAAGAGTCACATGTCCAGGGTTAAAATCACAAGAACTGTTCCAAAATGGAGTACTCTTAATCAAAACAAAGTAACAGGGTATGCTGAGGTCAAGGGTACCTGCAAACCTGTAAACAGCCCAACCCCCTCACAGGTGGTGTTCTAAAACAAGGATCCTCAGACTTGGATCAGTTATGAGAAGTGTAAACACTTCTAACCCGGAGGTACAGTGTTTACAATAACCATAAAAGATCCTCCTCTAATTCACCTCAGTTTCTGAAGGTCAATACTAAAGGTCATCCAGACTTAGCAGGCTTCCCAGATAGCCCTAGCACTACAGGAGATCTGCAGCACAGAGTTCTCAAGAAGAAACCCATATCTGAACTGTGTTTCATATTCCCGCACCAGACCGAAATGGAATGGGAAAGAACATGAACCACTCTAGCCTAGGTGTCACTCAGGTCCCAGGTATAGGACCTTTAAACTCTCAATAGAACCCCACCCACCAAAGCAAAAAGCAGATCCAGCCAGCACAATATGACAGTATGATATATGTAAAGCTATAAAGAAAGCAGTAAAACAACTGTACATAAAGCAATAAACAAAACAAATATACAAACACAGATAGCACATAACACCCCAGTAAACACAAATCAATCAAGCGCTAGGAGGAACCCACAAAAAGAACCAGAAGCCCTGGTTACAGTATAAGGGTCCCCAGCAGAGTCGCCAAGCTGTCGCTCCCACCAAATGACACCTGGTCAGAAGGGGTACAGACGCGAACGGTCGGCGAGAGGAGAATGCGAGAACACACAGGAGTGAACTCACAGGGAATGAAAAGAGTCGCCAGCTAGGCATTTTTATCCCGGGGGAAAGGTAATGCTGCATAGACCTAGAAAAGATATGGATAAGACGGTTGCGAACCAGAGAGACTGAGAAAGGGGGTTGGTTACAACTTGGGAAGGTATTAGCACCCATATTGTCCGTCGTACTCGACGGGATCCACGCTTAAAAGATTTATGTTTTAAAGGGGTAGTGTCAGTGCAATCTGTGTATAAAAGCTGGAAAGAATGCAAGTGTCAGTGTAAAGAAAAATGTGAAGTGTATAAATGTACAGTGTCAGTGTAAGAAAAGGAATATGATGCTCAAGATCATAAGGCTATAAGAATAATTCTAGAAAGAGGGGGAATATACAGAGACTTTTGTTCGATAACTGTTAAGTTATGCCTACGTATCCTCTCGTGCAATGAGGAAGTCAGAACACCGTAATTTGACCCAAAGAGACTGAAAGGAAATTGACTTGTGAACTGCTTGCTTGCCTATGCTCAAGTGTATGACCTGTCTGGCTCAGGTGCAAACTGTCTTGCATTAGACGGAAGAAGCGAGTTCTCGTTTGTGAGTGAAGGTGATGAGAAAAGAATCCCGGAGGAGACGATTATTGTTTGTTTGTTTGTTTTCAATCTTTTATTGCTTTTGAAAGTTTGTCATAAGTTAATGAGCTTAAGCCTAAACCAATGGATTTAGTAAACTTATCACATCTTCCCTCTGATTAGGGGTAATGAGAATACCTTAAGTGTGAAGTCAGCTTCTCACACTTAATCACCATGGTATAGGATTAAGATCATTAACCTACTTGTGATTATTTAGATGTTTTTGGTGTTTTTGTTTAGTGTTGAGTAATGAGATTAAGCCATAATCAGGGATTAAACAGACTCATTACACCATCCTAATAGAAGGATAATAGATGAGAGTGTTTAAGCTGAGGAAAACTCCTCAACTTAATCCATGATTAGGGATTAAACTCATGACAAAACAAAGCCTTTATTAAGTGGATTTTAATTAATGGTATGATGATGAAGTGTGTTTTAGGGTTTGTAAGACAACTTGAGGGGGACTTGTCCATTAACACTAGGGTTAGTCCTTCTTAACCAATTAAGGAAGAATTAGAACCCTAATGCAAGGCCCAAGTTACAAGCTTGATGTCTTGGTGATTATTAGATGGATTGATTAAAGGATTTAAACACATTAAGGGTTTAAGACTTAGGATTAAAGTTATACACTCCATCCTAATAGAAGGATGCAGGCATAAGTTTAATCACAAAGCCTTAAAGCCTTTAGGGTTTAGTCCCTGATTATGAGATGAGAAGAGAAGACTCAAAGAGACACAAAGGTAAAACTAAGTGGGAGACTAATCAAAACCCTAATCATTGTCTTACATGGCTGTTCCTAAGGTTTGTGAGGTTTTAAGAAAGAAATCTTCAGAGGAACCACCAGGAAGCAGATGAAAGGAGCAGAGAAAAACAAAGTAACTTGCTTCATTCAAGAAGACAACTCACTTGAAGAAAGAAAGTAAGATGAAGAAGAAAGAGCAAGCTCAATCTCAAACACAAAACAAAATGCAGCGAGGATGCATAAAAGAGATGGAAAGAAAATGTGAGAAGTGAAGGCAAATTCACTTCTCAAAGCAACTTACCACCTGAAAAGTTAGTGAAAGAAATGCACTGCAATGCAAAATGAAATGAAATGACATGATGCCAATCAAAACTAGAAGCATATATGAGATGATATTGATGCTATGAGATGATACAAACATGAAACAAGGCATGAGGATGATCACATGAACAAATGGATGCAAAAGAGGCATGCTTAGAACCATGAACATACATGAAAAGTTATGCAATGCAAATGACATACAACATGGCAAATGAAAGATGCAATGATCAAACATGCTTCTAATATGTCTTAGGATGTCTAATAGATCAAATGGATGCATAAAATGTCATGGCAAGTCATGGTATGCAAGCAAATGCAAGATGGGTGCAAAAGGAAGCCCAAATTAGGGTTTATGATCAATGCACCAAACAAAAACCAAAATCAGAAGCAAACCTCAAGGTAAAAAATTGAAAATGCATTCACGGGAACCCCAAACCTATACAAAGTCATTGCCCAAAGGAGGGGTTCTAACTCTTAACCTAATGGGAATTATGAATTTCCTAAGTTTATTAGGGTTTTAGGGTACCTTAACAAGAAAAATGTCAAACAAAAGGAAAATGCAAGATCAAATCATGGCAATTTAATATCACAAACTACATGCTAAACAAAATGCAATGCAAAAAGAATCAAGGTCCAACTCCCAATGGTTAGGCAGAAATGATTTTTTGAAGTTTGGATCAAAATAATGCCTTGAAATGATTTTAATTCCATGAAAAATTCTCAAAAGACATCAAGATCAAAAAAGAAATTTGGTTTGAGGGTTGGACAATGTTTCTAAATGTTTATGAAGGTTTCATGAATTTTTTGGTGATTTTTAAATACCTAAAAGTATTTTTAGTTAATTAATTCTCATTAATTAATTAAAAATAAACTTTTAAATGATTTAAAAATATTTTTTAATGCAAAAAAATAAAAATAAAAATGTTTTTGGTTTCTGAAAATTAATAAAAGTGTGTACAAAAATTTTCAGAATTTTTGAAATTGTTTTGCTATTTTAAATAAAATGGAGAAAACAAATGAATTAAAAAGAAAAATAAAATGAATTAAACTGAAAATGGGAAAAGTCAACATAATCAATGGCCAGGGTTTGAACTCACACGTGCGGGAGAAGACTTGGCGCCACATCCAAGGGCTGAGATTCAAATTTGCTAATTAAATGATTAAGCCCTAATCCTGCCCTAATCACTCTCAGGCGACCGGAACACTGTTCCGGTCGTCTTCTCCGGCTATCTCATCTTTCAATCTCTCTTAATATGCATGAAAATGTGCCAAACTCTCCAGAATCAATCATTGATCACCACTAAACCTAAACCCTACCCTAAAATCCATTCATTTCCACTGAATCATGAGGCACGAATCAAAACGGAAAACAACACAAAAATTTCAGAGATCAAATACATCCTACACACGCAACCATTTTCAATGATTCAAAGCTTAAAATGACCAGCACATCACATAGAATCAGTTTGTAACTCAAAACACAAGTTCTGGAAAAATGTTCTTGGATGATACCTGAGATGGAGCTTTCGATTCCAGAGCTTTCAGGCTGTTTCTTTGGCTCAAAACCACTCCAATGATCCTCCTAAGAAGCTTGCAATGCTTGGTTGGAGTTTAAATAGCCTCTGGAGTGAGTTTGCAGAATCTCAGTTCATGGAGTGTGAAAATCGTGTTTTTGATTGTGGAGGTGTTAGGGCAAAATGAGGGCAGGGAAATGATCAGCAAGGTTTGTGGAGTTTGTCGCTCCCACCAAATGACACGGGTCAGAAGGGGTACAGACGCGAACGGTCGGCGAGAGGAGGATGTGAGAACACACAGGAGTGAACTCACAGGAGATGAAAAGAGTCGCCAGCTAGGCATTTTTATCCCGGAGGAAAGGTAATGCTGCATAAACCTAGAAAGATATGGATAAGACGGTTGCGAACCAGAGAGACTGAGAAAGGGGGTTGGTTACAACCTGGGAAGGTATTAGCACCCAGATTGTCCGTCGTACTCGACGGGATCCATGCTTAAAAGATTTGTGTTTTAAAGGGGTAGTGTCAGTGCAATTTATGTATAAAAGAGCTGGAAAAAAGATGTACAGGTGTCAGTGTAAAAGAAGTGTAAAGTGTATAAGAGAAGTGTCAGTGTAGGAACAAGAATGAAATGCTCCAGAATATGAGGCTAAAATAATAATGCTGGAAGGAGGGGGAATATACAGAGACTTTTGTTCGATAACTGTTACGTTATGCCTACGTATCCTCTCGTGCAATGAGGAAGTCAGAACACTGTAGTTCGACCCAAAGAGACTGAAAGATGAATTGACTGATGAACTGCTTGCTTGTCCATGCTCAAGTGTATGACCTGTCTGGCTCAGGTGCAAACTGTCTTGCATTAGACGGAAGAAGCAAGTTCTCGTTTGTGAGTGAAGGTGATGAGAGAAGAATCCCGAAGGAGACGATTATTGTTTGTTTTTTGTGTTTTCAGTCTTTTATTGCTTTTGGAAGTTTGTCATAAGTTAATGAGCTTAAGCCTAGACCAATGGATTTAGTAAACTCATCACATCTTCCCTCTGATTAGGGGTAATGAGAATTACCCTAAGTGTGAAGTCATCTTCTCACACTTAATCACCTTTGATGCAGGGTTAAAATCATTAGCCCACTTGTGATTATTTAGATGTTTTTGGTGTTTTTGTTTAGTGTTAAGTAATGAGGTTAAGCCATAATCAGGGATTCAACAGACTCATTACACCATCCTAATAGAAGGATAATAGATGAGAGTGTTTAAGCTGAGGAAAACTCCTCAACTTAATCCATGATTAGGGATTAACCTCATGACAAAACAAAACCTTTATTAGATGGATTTTAGTTAATGGTATGATGAAGAAGTGATTTTTAGGGTTTGTAAGACAACTTGAGGAGGACTTGTCCATTAACACTAGGGTTAGTCCTTCTTAACCAATTAAGGAAGAATTAGAACCCTAATGCAAGGCCCAAGTTACAAGCTTGATGTCTTGATGGTTATTAGATGAATTTATTAAAGGATTTAAACACATTAAGGGTTTAACACTTAGGATTAAAGTTATACACTCCATCCTAATAGAAGGATGCAGGCATAAGCTTAATCACAAAGCCTTAAAGCCTTTATGGTTTAGTCCCTGATTATGAGGTGAGAAGAGAAGACTCAAAAAGAGACACAAAGGTGAAACTAAATAGGGGACTAATCAAAACCCTAATCATTGTCATGCTTGGTTGTTCCTAAGGTTTGTGAGGTTTACAAGAGAGATCTTCAAAGGAACCACCAGGAGGCAGATGAAAGGAGCAAAGAGAAGCAAAGTAACTTGCTTCATTCAAGAAGACAAGTCACTTAAAGAAAGAAAGTAAGATGAAGAAGAAAGAGCAAGCTCAATCTCAAATACATAACAAAATGCAGCAAGGATGCATAAAAGAGATGAAAAGAAATTGTGAGAAGTGAAGGCAAATTCACTTCTCAAAGTTACTTACCACCTGAAAAGTTAGTGAAAGGAATGCAATGCAATGCAAAATGAAATGAAATGACATGATGCAAAACAAAACCAGAAGCATACATGAGATGATAATGATGCTATGAGATGATGAAAACATGGAACAAGGCAAGGGGATGATCACATGAACAAATGAATGCAAGAGAAGCATGCTTAGGGCCATGAACATACATGAAAAGTTATGAAATGCAAATGACATACAAAATGGAAAATGAGAGATGCAATGATCAAACATGCTTATAACATGTCTTAAGATGTCTAGTGAATCAAATGGATGCACAAAATGCTATGGCAAGTCATGGTATGAATGCAAATGCAAGATGTATGCAAAAGGAAGCCCAAATTAGGGTTTATGATCAATGCATCAAACAAAAACCAAAATCAGAAGCAAACATCAAGATAAAAAATTGAAAATGCACTCAAAGGGACCTTAACCCTACACAAAGCCACTGCCCAAAGGAGGGGTTCTAACTCTGAACCTAATTAGGGTTATGAATTTCCTAAGTTTTCTAGGGTTTTAGGGCACCTTAACAAGAAAAATGCCAAACAAATTGAAAATGAAAGATCAAATCATGCCAATTTAATCTCACAAACTACATACTAAACAAAATGCAATGCAAAAAGAATCAAAGTCCAACTCTCAATGGTTAGGCAGAAATGATTTTTTTTGAAGTATGGATCAAAATAATGCCTTGAAATGATTTTAATTCCATGAAAAATTCTCAAAAGGCATCAAGATCAAAAAAGAAATTTGGTTTGAGGGTTGGACAATGTTTCTAAATGTATGAAGGTTTCATGAATTTTTTGGTGATTTTTAAATACTCAAAAGTATTTTTAATTAATTAATTCTCATTAATTAATTAAAAATAAACTTTTAAATGATTTAAAAATATTTTTTAATGCAAAAAATAAAAATAAAAATGTTTTTGGTTTCTGAAAATTAATAAAAGCTTATATAAAAATTTTCAGAATTTTTGAAAAGGTTTTACTATTTTTTATAAAATGTAGAAAACAAATGCATTTAAATGAAAAATAAAAATGAATTAAACTGAAAAATGGGAAAGTAATCAGATCCAAAGGCCCAAGTTTGAACTGGCTGCGCGCGCGTTTGACCTGGCGCCATATCCAATGGCTGACATTCAAACACTCATAATTATGATTAGCCCTAATTAATTATGCCCTAATGATTTTCAGGCGACCGGAACACTGTTCCGGTCGTCTTCTCCGGCCATCCCAATTTTCAAACTCTCTCTACACGCATCCAAAACAAAATCTAACTACCCAGAACTCATCCCCACTTAAAAACGAATCAAACCCCTCAATCAAACAACATTTATCATTCAAAAACAGAGAGAATCGAATCAAACATTTTTTAGGGCAAAAGTTTCAGACAGTGCATACATCCTGGTTTCTCAACCATTTTCAAAAGTAAGCATATATTCATGATCAGGGGAGTGCATAGAAGCTATTAAGAACTTAAAAACACGTTTCTGGAAAAAAGTTTTGAGTTGACTACCTGAACTGAAGCTTTTGATTCAGGAGCGTTCTGGCTGTTTCTTTGGCTCAAATGCACTCCAATGATCCCCCTAAGAAGCTTGCAATGTTTGTTTGAAGTTTGCAATGGCTGGTTCGAGAGATAGCAGGAGTTCTGTTCAATGGCAGGTGGTGATCGTGTTTCTGATTCTGGGAGTTTAAGGCAATGGTGATGGGTGCTTTGTGATCAGGGAAGTGTGTTGAGTTGATTTGTGAAGTTTGTTTGAGTGTTTGAGGCTTGTGCTGAGAGTTTCGAATGCTCGTGCAAGATGGTGTGAAAATGAGAATGCTGTGCTATGGATAGTTTCAGGCTTGTGTTGTAGTTGCTTTGGCTTGCTTTTGGATAGTATAAACAATTGGGATTGGTCAGAAGATGTGATGTGTGCTTTATTGAGTGGTATGGCTCAAGTTGCCAAAATGTCAATGTTTGTGTAAGAAGGGCATGTGCTACTTTCTAGCCAAGGATAAAAGGAATGTCCTGTGCAGTATGATGTGGGGAGAACCCTAGGGTGGTTCAGCAAGTCAGCCAGCAAGTGGGTTGTGTCTCATGATGAGTTTTGCAAGTTGCACAAGGTTTGGCCCGTTTGTGAATTCATGAAATCCAAGACATGAAAATGCCAAGCTCTTTGGCCCATTCTGATTTTTAGAAGTTATATGATCATGTTGTGTGGTTTAGAAGTCCATTTGATAGCTTTAGAACACTTGATCAAGTCATTTTGCAAAATGCCTCTTTGGTAGAAACTTTGAAATTTTGTGATTTTAGCCAACTTTGACAAGCCATAACTTTTGATCCAAGATGAATTAGGTCATGTTCTTGTACTTTTTGAAAAGGGAAAAATCTATTCTACAACTTTCATGACCAAGGTTTTTCCATTTGAAGCATTTTTGGATCAAAAAGCAAGGGTTGAAAAAGTTGCCTAAATTGGCAATTTCATTAAAAGTCAAACTTGCCCAAAAAGTCAACTTTGCAAAAGACTTGAAATTCTTGAATTTTGTGAACCTACAACTTCTTATATGATCAAATAAAGATCATATACAATCAAAATGATGAAGAACACCCTTTGGTTGGGTCATTGGGGGCCTCAGATGCCCTGATTTTGCACTGACTTGCTTGAAAACTCAACTCTTGATCAGATGACTTCCCCATGGAATTTCTTCATGAAAATTGATATGCATACTCCCCATACCATATAGAGACCAATAGAAACAAGAATGACCAAAAAAATTGGAGTTATGGCCTCTGAAACCAAAACCCTAATTTTAGGTCATCTGTGCAGTCAAACCTGGCTCTGCCTCCATGCCATTCTCAGTTCTTGTGATTATTTGACATTCTTGACCTTGAGAGGATATAATATGATGCTTGAACATACATGGACCTCTTTGAAGTGATTGATGACCTTTGGAGTGGCTCAAGATGCTCTTGGATTGCTCAGATCACAAACCCTAGATGCAGATGATTTAGAACCTATGCAGTGAATCAAAAATGTAGTATGAGATGGTATGATTGAGTTTATGCATATGAAATGATCACAAGCCATGGTGTGAATGGGTGAGGGCAAATTTGGGGTGTTTACAGCTGCCCCTATTCAAACATGAGTTAGCTGTGCAGGATGTAAGTTACGGCTTAGCAGGCAAACAAGATAACTTGTGGTTGAATACCAAAGACAGTCCGAAATTTGCACTCACAGAATGAAGAAGAAAAGGGATATAGATTGCAAAGGAAAATAAAGTATATTGTAAAGTGTGGGCGACGGAGGACGACCGTCGAGCAGAGGACGACTGCTGGGTAAGGAGCAATGACGGGGACGACCGACATGCTGGGGATAAAAGGATTACGATGGGGACGACCATCAAGTAAAGTCAAGATTCACTGGGGATCAACGAAAAATGATGGGGACGGCCATCAGATTCATGAAGTAAAGTAACCAACGGTGGGGACGGCCATCGGGCTAAACTGATGAAGGACGATCATCAGGAAAAGGAAAAGGGACCACGACGGGGACGGCCATCGGGTTTAAAGAATGAATGAAATAAACAGATGATGAGGTACGGTCATCAAAGGTGAAGGACGATCACCTAGCAGGGGACGGATGCTCTGTTGGGGATAAGATGAGGGACGATCATCTAAGGTGAAGGACGATCACCTGGCAGGGTACGGCTGCCGAAAATATCGCGACATAGGACGAATGCCGGATAAAAGGTCAACGATGGGGACGGCCATTGGACGAGCATGATGGAGGAAGACCATCAAGAGGCGGAGGAAGACCACCTAGCAGGGGACGGCTGCTCTCAAGGTTTATCATGACGCAGGACGAACGCCAGATAACCAAAATCAACAATGGGGACGGCCATTGGATAAAATGATGAAGGACGATCATCAAAAGGTGAAGGACGATCACCTTAGCAGGGGACGGCTGCTAAATATCACGACATAGGACGAATGTCGGATAAAAAGGGTCAATGATGGGGACGACCATCGGACGAGCATGATGAAGGACGATCATCAAGAGGTGGAAGACGACCACCTAGCAGGGGACGGCTGCTCTCAAGGTTTATCATGACACAGGACGAATGTCAGATAAAAAGAAATTTCACTTTATTGGCGATTTACTGGGGAGTAGTAAACACGGACGGGTGTTTACATCAAGAAAATAAAAGGTATAAGTGTTTTGACGCTGTGTATAGATTAAAGATGCGGACGAGCATCCTTAAGACTACGATACGGACGAGTATCGGGTAGAAACAAATACTGACACGCGTTTAGAGATGATGATACGGATGAGTATAAACTGGTTAACAATGAACACGGACGAATGCCGAATCTGAAGGGACTCTTCTGGGGAATAGTAGACACGGACGAGTGTCTAAATTCAAGAAGATAAGAATGTTTGACACAGTGTATGGATTAAAGATGCGGACGAGCATCCTTAAGACTATGATACGGACGAGTATCAGGTAGAAACAAACGCTTGACGCATGTTCTAAGATGATGGTACAGACGAGTACCAACTGGTTAACAGAGAACACGGACGAGTGTCGAATCTGTGGGGATATAAATGGTGTATATAAGATACGGACGAGTATCTGTATAAGTAACAAGTATGAGTGGTATATAGATGAGTATTCAATCTGCTGGGGAGAATGACATGGACGAGTGTCAAGGAAATATATATATACAAGTATCTGTGAGTGCAAAGGGGACGCTTTGGTCTTCTGCTGGGGGTATGACACGGACGGGTGTCGAGAAGTATCTGTAATACGGGTGGTCTATTTGTAAAGGGTGCTCGGGCGGCTTTACTGGGGAGCGATGACACGGACGGGTGTCAAAAGGAGTGTATATTGATGTTTATGAAAGTGAGGCAACTGTTTTTGGCTCTCTGGTGGGGAATTTGGGGGGCAGTTTTCTGTATACTGTTGATGGATTGTCAATATTCACAAGTGTTTGATTCAGGCCATGACTTATGATTATGCAATATGTTTGATTTTTGCCGTAATGCTCCGTTTTGGACGGAATGCTACGCTTTGTGGGTGAATATGATGCGAATGCTATGTTTATGCAAAGATACCACGCCGGGATCCGGATCCCGTTGCCGTGAAGATCTCTGGTCGATCTGCTGGAAGTGAACATCCCAGCTGGGGATGAGATCATTGGTAGATCTGACCAGATGTATCTGCTTGGGAAAATAGGTCACTGATAGACCCATCTTGGTAAATGAGAGACCCAGCTGGGGTTTGTAGAAGCTTTCTTCACTCTGTTGTGATTCCTTCATGCGTTGCTCTTCTGGATAGAGGCTGAAACTCGGTGGGGAAATGGTTCCCTGGCTTTTGTACTTGGCTGAGGAGGAAGAATGATTGGCACCTCGGCTGGGAGAAGTAATAAGTGGTAACTCAGCTGGGGAGAGAACTCTTTAAGACTGAGTATTGATTTGCCAGCTTGCTGGGATGAAGCTCACATGCCCCATGTTGCGCTTTGAATACCTGCAATCCTGCAAAGACAAAAGACGCACAAGTAATCCCGAGGTGTCCCTTACTGGATTCCGTCGTAGGAGTTTAAACACTCCCGAGAGTAAGTATATTTCCTGTAAGCACGTCGTTTTATTTTTTGAAGATAAGCATCTGTATTCATGCAATCAGTTTTCTAAAGACATCAGACATTCTTTGCAAATAAAAATGTACAAGACGAGACGTGACTGAAAATCTGATTTTATTAATTCATGTGCCCTGAATAGGCAAGATATAGTCAAAGAAACATATCCCCTGAAATGAGGAGATTGTTACAAATGGAGAAACAAAAAGCTGGCAATGTTGTCGACGCTTCAAGGAGCTTCCCCTTCGCTATGACTCGTATGAAATTTGACGTTCTTCTCGTCTTGCTTTCTGAAGAAGGCTGATTCTGATTGAAGCTTGATCCTTTCGAGGTTTACCAAGTTGTAGGTGATACAGACGAATTCAGAATGCAGTTGTTCGCTCATTCCCTTATTTTGCATGGACCGCCCTTTAGGGTTTTCAATCCATCGGGATACCCATTTTTTCCTGAAGTCATAAAATAGCTTGGCATGAGGTTTTGCAAAAATCCCTCTTAGGCATGAAACTTGAAATTATGTGATTTTTGCCAACTTTGGAAAGCAATAACTTGAGTTTCAAAATGAATTAGATCTTGTTCTTGTACTTTTTGAAAAGGGAGTGATCCAATCTACAACTTTCATGACCAAGAATTTATCATTTGAATCATTTTTGGTTGAGAAAGAGGAGGTTGAAAAACTTTCCCAAAATGGAAAGTTTACATTACAAGTCATTTCCATATTTGGCAATTTTGGTTTAGCCCACTTTTCTTCAAATTTGTGAACTTCCAAGCACTTCAATGATCAAATAAAGACCATATAACCTCATTTTGATGAAAAATCCACTTTGGTCCCATGTTGGGGGGCCTCAGATGCCCTGATTTGGCTCTGACTTGCTCAAGAAGTTACTCAATGATCAGATGACTTCCACAATGAATTTTTCCATCAAACTTGGTATGCATGATCCTTATATCATATAGAGACCAACAGAAACAAGAATGACCAAATAATTTGGGGTTATGGCCTTTGAAACCAAAACCCTAATTTTAGGTCATCTATGCAGTTAAGCCTGGCTCTGCTTCCATGCCTTTCTCAGTTCTTGTGATTTTATGACTTTCTTGAGCTTGGAAAGATATAATATGATGCTTGAACATACATAGACCCTATTGAGATGATTGATGACCTTTGGAGTGGCTCAGATGGCTCAGGGATTGCTCAGATCACAAACCCTAGATGCAGATGACTTTGAACCAATGGAGTGAACCAAAAATGCAACATGGTGTGATATGGTTGAACTTATGCAAATGAAAAGATCACAAGCCATGGTGTGAACTTAGTGAGGGAAAATTTGGGGTGTTTACAACAGGGACATGTCAGGCGCCCAACACAATGTCAACAACGAAATGTTCAATCACAATCTCAGAGTCAGCAACAACAGGTACAAAGACCATTTCAGGAAAGAACAAGAGCGAGGAACCGCAGACTTGATCCTATCCCATGTCCATATGCTGTATTGCTTCCAGAACTGCTGGAGTTGAACCTGGTTGAGCTCCATACCATGAGGGCTCCTTCTGCTAATAATCTACCACCAAATTTTGATTCAAGCTCTAGGTGCAAATTCCATTCAGGTGCCCAGGGGCACAGTATTGAGAAATGTTGGACTTTTCAGAACAAGGTACAAGACCTAATTGAGTCCAAGACAATCAATTTTTATCCTAATCCAAAGGTACTCCAGAATCCGATGCCTAATCACGACGGAACCAATGTCACGGTTATTCTACCAGATGATCCACGTTAAGTTGAAGTCTTCGAGTTAATCACCCAGGATGTCGGGGTTTTCATGAAGTAAATAAAGCAAGCAGTATTCAAGTACTCTCAGTGATGGCATTTATGTGTTTGTCTTTCTTCATTGTTCATTTTCATCCCTATTGAGGGGAACTACGTCGCTCTGATTCTTCATTGGTCATCAGTCAATGGAGATACGTAGGCAGAAGATCATCGGGTCTTTCCGAGCAATCTTATGGGGCAACTTTACTCCCCAACTTCACTCTTTCCTTTAGATGTCTCATGTCAGAGTCAGAATAGCTAGAAGAAGAAGTATGACTGCCATGGTTAGGTATACGGCTGCAAATTGAAGATTACAAGTCGGTGAAAGAGCTATTGATCACCGAAAGTATCCAAGACTGGCAGGTCCAGACAGAGTCAAGCCTCCTCAACTACGGCAATATTCAGTTTCTTTACTGCATTCCAATTTTGTAGTTTCTTTTATGTGCTAAACATTTATCTACATGTATGAAATCTGTTTGCTTTTGAATGTTAGCAATAATAAAACTCACATGTTTTTCTTGAAGTAATTCATTCGCATTCACTTATAATTTTGCATGTGTACATCGCAATACCAATTTTCATGCTTAAACTCTATGAAGGAGAATGACGAAACAAAAACGCAAAATCTCTAATTATGTGCTCTCGAGTAAGGCCTTGTTGACGATGTACAGGCTTTGTTTCAAATCCCTAAACACCAGAGATATAAGGAAGATAGACCCTTGCTAACCCCTTTGAGCCTTGAAGTAGGAGTTTCCTTTTCGCATAAAAATAAGAAAGAAAAAACCTCGCATGTAACCCAGGGGCAGGGTAGATGTCAGCTAGTCAGACCAAGCGTTCAGGCTTTCATAAAGGAGTGTATTTGAGGATCCATTACGTTCCAGTATGCTAATCAAGAGGTCCAAAGACTAGAAACCAAAATGGTTATCCGAGTCAAGAGGTCCAAAGATTGAAAACCACAATGGTTATCCTTCGTCGACCAAAGAATGAGGCAATCACAACCCACGCGAAGCAATCAAGACAAACAGTGTCACACGACTTATTCAAAATGCAAAAAGAAATAAAGAAAAGAAAAAGCCCGCTAAGTCGAAACTTGAAAACAAGCGACTTAGGCAAAAGTTAGGGCATCCCGCTAGACTTTACAATCAAAGATTCACAAGAATCAGTCCAGGAAAAAGTTAGGGACAAGCAATATAACGCAAAAGCGAAAGACGGAAAGGATTACACAAGAAAGATCCTCAAATGAGAACAAAGTCGTGTGGCACAGACACGAAAGATAGATGAGTGACTGACTCTCAACAATAACTCGATTATTGATTGAACTCATAGAAGCAATGGTTTCTCAATCAACATGAAACCTTTATGAAAGGTGAATGCTTGTGAAAATTAGCCGAACATAGGAATGGAGAACATCACGAAGAGTGGGTGGGTACCAATAAACTTAGAGCCTATATCCTTTGTTTCTGTAACCGTGAACCAGGCCACGATACAACCCTCAAAAGTCCTAACTGAAACAGGGTTAATTTGAGAGCGTACTACTACGAGGCCGCGTTCCTGACTCCTTTGAGTTATGCTAAAAGACATTTGTTGGTAATGCATGTACATGCTTTCATTTAAAAAGTAATGTCGTATCTTAACCAGTGATTCACTCACAAAGTCTTGCGACACCCTTTTCAATAAAAACTTCAAGCTTAACATGTGTGTTGCATTAGAATTTTCATTCTAGGGATAAACGTTTTTTGCTTGCATACATTTGTTTGGCATCATAATTGGTTCACATGCGGAAATTCAATCCAGAAGCTTAAGCTTGCCACGTCGAGGTGCACTTTTCCGAGAAAAGATCGATTGAGTAAGGGCTTTCCCAACTAGTCATGGTAAGAGCTAGCCAATCTGGGGCAGTTACGTCGAGCAATCTCTTCAGAATTCAGCCAAACTGGGGCAATCACCTCAAGAGCCAAATCTCTCCAAGAGCGAAGATTAGTCGGCCAAGTACAAAACTATTCAGATATTCGTACTGGGGCAGGCCACCCTAATAGTACGAAAATTCATTATTTTCCGAAGACAGACGATTGGAAGCATTTACCCGGAGTTCAGAATGTCGGTACAGCTACCCTTAGAGAGTTTCTATGGCACTTTCTTGTCATAACTCTTACTGAGTGAGTCCATCACTCATCTAGATGTCGCTCTTCAAGCCAATTATCTCATTCAGCGTTTCTTACAGCTCCAAGCTCATCTGCATGGGCAATGGTTACCTCCCCAGCAAGGTTATTACGCTTATTCATGCAGTCGTTACGATACCTAAGAGTTTAAAGACACCAAGTCTTTTGTAAAATACTCTTGACGTAAAATCCATACAGAAGCAAATGAAACCCAGCACGAGACAACTTGAATTCTTTTTCCTCCCCAGCGGGGCGTGTCTCAGTTTGGTCATCCCCAACAGACAAATGGAAGTTATCCCCAGTAAAGTCACCAAGTTTTTCCTGCAGCTGGTTTCCTTGATCTCGGTTCCTCAACAGATCTAAGGTAACTCCTATTCCCCTAGCAGATTTCAGATAAATCATTCTCTTCCACAACAGATCCATAAGAGTGGATAATCCCCAATAGTCGAGGTATCCCCTGGCATAGTCCTCAAATCTAAAGTCCAATTTATTTTTGACAAAGGTGATAATTTGGGGCAGATGAATTATTCATGCTCTTTTCCAACAGAGATGTTATCCCCACAGGGCTTCTTAAGATCGAATTCGCGATCATTGTGTTTCCCCACAGAGTCAGCTAGGACTTATTGCTTCCAGATCTGGAATTCCCTTTACACTCATACCAGTTCATTGATAATACTCAAGACATAACATCCCCAGTTTCATGGGGCATCATGCCATACAATTCAACATATGCTTACCCAGTATAATCCAAGTTTGATATCTTGCAAAAGTCCAGCCACAGACTGGCCAAAGTCCATCTTCGGGTGGCAAATTTCAGAAGTCTCCCGCAGTGAGCAAAAGTCCAGCCACAGACTGGCCAAAGTCCATCTTCGGGTGGCAAATTTCAAAAGTCTCCGATAGTGAGCAAAAGTCCAGCCACAGATGGCCAAAGTCCATCTTCGGGTGGCAAGTTTCAAAAGTCTCCCACAGTGAGAAAAAGTCCAACCACAAACTGGCCAAAGTCCATCTTCGGGTGGCAAGTTTCAAAAGTCTCCCACGGTGAGAAAAAGTCCAGCCACAGACTGGCCAAAGTCCATCTTCGGGTGGAAAGTTTCAAAAGACTCCCACAGTGAGCAAACGTCCAGCCACAGACTGGCCAAAGTCCATCTTCAGGTAGCAAATTTCAAAAGTCTCCCGCAGTGAGCAAAAGTCCAGCCACAGACTGGCCGAAGTCCATCTTAGGGTGGCAAGTTTCAAAAGTCTCCCGCAGTGAGCAGAAGTCCACCCGCAGTGTGGCAAATTCTTAATGTCCCCCGCAGTGGGCAAAAGTCTCCTGCAGTGAGCAAAAGTCCAGTCGCAGACTGACCAAAGTCCATTTTTGGGTGGCAAGTTTCAGAAGTCTCCCGCAGTGAGAAGAAGTTCACCTGCAGTGTGGAAAATTTCAAAAGTCTCCCGCAGTGAGCAAAAGTCCAGCCACAGACTAGCCGAATTCCATCTTAGGGTGGCAAGTTTCAAAAGTCTCCCGCAGTGAGCAGAAGTCCACCCGCAGTGTGGCAAATTCTTAAAGTCCCCCGCAGTGGGAAAAATTCTCCCGCAGTGAGCAAAAGTCCAGCCACAGACTGGCCAAAGTCCATCTCGGGTGGCAAATTTCAAAAGTCTCCTGCAGTGAGAAGAAGTCCACCCGCAGTGTGGAAAATTTCAAAAGTCTCCCGTAGCGAGCAGAAGTCCATCCTCAGTGTGGCAAAGTATTTGAAGTCCAACCGCAGATTGGCGAAAAGTCCATCCTCAGGTTGGCAAATCATATCATGAAGTCCAATCGCAAATTGGCAAAAGTCCATCCTCAGGGTGGCAAAGTATCCTAAAATTCGATCGCAAAGTATCTGAAGTCCACCCGCAGTGTGGAAAATTATTCAAAGTCCACCCGCAGTGTGGCGAAGTATCTGAAGTCCATCCGCAGATTGGCAAAAGTCCACCCTTAGGGTGGCAAAGTATCTTGAAGTCGAATCGTAGATTGGCAAAAGTCCACCCTTAGGGTGGCAAAGTATCTTGAAGTCCAACCGCAGATTGGCGAAAAGTCCATCCTCAGGGTGGCAAATCATATCGTGATGTCCAACCGCAGATTGGAAAAAGACCACCCATAGTGTGGCAAAGTATCTTAAAATTCGATCGCAAATTGTTGAAAGTCCACCCGTAGTGTGGCAAGTCGTTAGTAGTCTGACTCCATCCGAAATATATCTAAGGCATTGTTGCAGCCTATCTATGTCCACCCACAGTGTGGCAAGTCTGTAGCCATCTGACAACACCCAAAAGGCATCCCCAGTTTAATATTCTTCCCATTGTAATTATATCCAAGCAGAGTTTATTCTGTTGAATTTATTTCCCTGTTCTAATGCCACAGAGTGCAAATTTTCTGGTTGTTTCTGGTATTCAATCCCTGCATACTTCAAATGTCTGAAAGCAATTGCTATCGTCCATTCAAGTCTACAGTGATTGAATAGGGGCAGCTGTAACACCCCAAAATTTGCCCTCTTATTTAATACTATCAACTGGTTTATACTCTGTCCATATGCATCCTCTATTAGGTCATTAAAAATCATAATCATACATACATTGGCTCCTAAGGCAGGAGGTCAAGAGATTCGTGGTAATTTGAATTGGCCTTATCCGGAGATTATTCGGGTGGTTTGTGTCTCAATCAAGTCGGAGCAAAGGTTGAACACGAATAATCATGAAGGATGGGCGTATCTTAAGTAATAGGGCCTCTCCTCAGCATGAAATGTTGCCCCTCATCATATCCTTTTCTCAAAGAGTGGTTTATGATAACCATGGTATAGTAGTTCTCTCATTTGGGCATTACTTACAAGTTAATAAGATTGGAGGTTGAATTTGAGGGATTGATTAAATACAAAAAAAAAACAGTTTTGAATTCGAAGTTGGGAATGGATTGAATGTGGTAAATGTTGGTCGGAAAAATTACTTGGCATTCAGGATACTAGCACATCAATATCCAAATCTATTTTATTAAACTCATATTCTTATATTCATTGAGGTGAATAAATCATATCCTTTCTTTTTCAAAAAGAAATTTAATTCCAATTAAGTCCATATTCAATTATAATGAGCCATTTCTCTTTAATTTTCTTGTTCAAATACCCTCATATCATTTTCTTTAGTCGTATTAGACTAAACTCAACATTTATTTTCTTCTTTTTTATTATTATTTAACCCAATTATATTCCATTATTCATCCTTAATTTTTCACTCCTATGCATATCCATAAGTCAAAATAAATTTTGCAAACTTATTCTGAATATCAAAGTTATTTCGTTTCCTACTCCATCAACTTTCCTAATTATACCAAACATTTTCATGACTAATTAGTCATTTACCACAACAATTTTCATGGTATTGAAGCTACTATCAAGGATACAAATGGGAGTATTCTAAAAAAGCTTGAAGACTTTGGGTCTACTCATTTCAATGTTGGTGATCTTATACGTGCAGAAATTAAATTTGGCACAATGATTCAAATAGGAAAAGAATAAAAGATTGTTTCATTTGAGAAGGTAGGAAAAGAGGAATAGTAAAATCCCAATATAAAAAATACAGAAGAAGATAATCAGAACGAAATTCAGTTAGAAAAATCCTAACAGAATTTCTAACTGCAATCCTGAAAAGCACCCTTAATCCATCACCTATAAATGTTCATGTTGCTGCAAACTCAGGTTTCTTCACCATTGTTCTGATTCTTTCTCCACCATTCCACCAATTCTTCCCATTGTTGCAGAATTATTGAACCTCCTCCTTCTTCTTCACTCATCAATTTCACCATAACTTCAACTTCTTCTTCCTCAATCTATAGCAGAAAGTTTTTTTTCCACTCTTAATCTCCCTCATTAAATCTTCATCCTTTTCTTCAACCTCTGAATCCCTCTTCATCCCTCTTTCTTTTCAATCACCAAAATAAGACTCATCATTATTCTTGAATATTCAGCATTAACCAAGCAGCACCTTTTCATATCTTCATCATCAATACTCATCGATATTCCGCAACCACCCTTCGACCTTCATCAGTCCATTCTCCACTGCATAAATTCTTCAATGTGCAAGAACGGATTCATAACATCAAAAATACACGTCCATTACCAATCTTCAATAACCTGTAACATTGCAAAATCATCGATTGACAACAGATTGCAACAAGTCAGAGAAATACGAGAAGAAGAAGAAGAAATGTGTGCAAGATTCATCAATACATCAAGAATAAAACATGTCCAAAAATCACCTCACCTTCACTCTTCCCCCCGCTAGATTCATTCTCTTTCAATCTTCTTCACCTTTTTCCCGGATTCTTCCATCTCTTTCACTCTTCAATCATCACCTTTCACCCTCACTCTCACTTCAGACTTTTTTATCAACCATCACCAGTTCATCAAGGATCTGCAAAGAGATGCCAAACCTTCAAACGTCCTCTTCATCTTCATCAAGTCGCACCCTCCATAGCCTTCACTGCAAGATCATAACAAAATGATGCGAAATCAATAAACAACCTCAAGAGAAGAAAACGCAGCAAGAACGCCATTAACAAGGACGCGAGGTATACTTAATAAAACGTCAAACCGAAGTTTGTATTCACCGTATTTTTCTCTCCTTCAATCGTTACCGCACAAGTGCCACTATGCAAGCTCCGACACCGTCGTCTTCATCACCAAATCGTCGCTTTTATTCATCAAGCCATTCAACACGGTCATCATCTCCGATCCGTTACTATTTCCTCATACCGCAAGGAGCTAAGAGGAGAAGGAGGTACAATTTTAATGTGTGAATGTACTTATTCCTTTTCAAATTAGATCCATCGATCCTGTTGTTTGGGAGGGAGTTAAGAAAAAGTAATGGTAGATTCGTAATCAGAACGAAAAAAGAATAAGGGTTTGTGTTGAAGATGTGCGGCTTTAGGGAGGTTACCGAGGAATCCCCCGCCGCCTCTAGGGTTTCTTGGCCATTGTTGAAGAAGAAGAAGGGAACGTGTTTGTGTTGGTGGGGGAGAAATATTGTGTTTCTGCTTTTTTTTTCTTTTATCTTTTAGATTATGAAAATAAAAGACTCTTGGATTTCATTAATTAGGAAGTTAAGAATTCATAGAATATAATTAATTGAAAATTAAAATTTCATAAACCCCATTTAATCCACCGCCCAAGATTGGAAGGATAAGATTTTGTTCTTTGGTCCACTCCGGCGGTGACACTTGTCACCATCCGGTTGGACCACCCCTTCACAATGCCATGCGTCTCACCCCATCTTAACAACCATGTGTCCTCCGTCTTAAGTTCTTTCATCACATCATCACTATAGATAAACGGATCCGGCGGCCAGGATGAAAGTCCACAGAGTTGACTAAAGACCCATAGTATAGACCCTCAGGCCATCTGCGCATTGGGCCTAACGAAATGCTATTGGCACCCCCTAATGCAAGCCCAATGTTTTTTTAACCAATATAATTACTTACTGCATCCTCCATTTCTATTTTCTTATTTTTAAAATTTTTGTTTTAATGCTTGTCCAAATTAAATCAATAAAAAATACCAAAAAGCATAATAAAAGTCCACAAAAATTCCAGTAGGATCCTAACTCAATTTAGAACTTTTCTACATTTTTACTTTATGAATTTTGTCATTTTTCAATTTAATTTTGATTTTTCATTTAATTGCTTTTCTATTGAATTATTTCATGAACACATAATTTTGTACATTTTATTTCTCCCACTTCCTGTAACATTTGTGGCCCATTCTTTTTTATATGATTAGAAGACAAATAATAGTACCTGAAAATATTTTTGGTGTATTTTTTAGGCCATTTTATCCACTGTTTTGGTAGTGTGGTTTGTATAAAATTATGATTGAATCTTAGGTAGATTTAATTGACCATTTGACATAGTTAGACTTTGAATTTTTAGGAGATTTTTAACACAATGTTATAGCCAGGTTAAAAACCCTAGGGAATTAATTTCATATTTTTTCCAGGACTTTAGATATTTTTGTTATCTTAATTCATTTCCATCATATTGTTGCATATGCATCTTCATTTCATTTACTAACAATTTTCTTGTTGTGCAAGGTATTTTTCGAAGATTTGCTTATGGACTTGGATTATTTTTATTATGCCTCGATTATATTTGTGTGGTTTGTACTTTGTGATGTAATAGCTTAGAACTTGTATGCTTGTATAGTTCTCATAATTAAACTAGAAAAGATAAAACGAAGCGTTAGATAATAAAATCTCAAAAACAAAATAAAGAAATACTCGATCCAACGTCGAGTAAATTTTCAAATAAATAAATAAAGTTTCATGTGACTTTAGGATTCCTTGATTACCATCGTTCCATTCCATTACGCCAAAAGCAAGCTTTATATGTTGCATACCATAAGTCGTGCGTCTTAGCACCACGCAACCGACCCACCCGATCCACCGTTTCATCCCATTTACGTTTCATTCACGTTTTTACCCACCATGACTTAGGAGGACCATATTGATCATTATTACTTTTTGTACTCACATTTCTAGTTTAATATCTCTTAGGTAGATTTAATCTTTCAAACCTCACTAACCATAGGTCATCCTTAAACTCAACTAACTTAGGGTGAGTCTAGTTTCCCTTAGAGTTTTTTTCCTTTTATAACTTGAGTCTCATTTCTCCTCTTAAAGAAAAATCAAAATACTTAATAAAGGAAAACGTGTACAATGCGCCAAGAGCCTTAAGCTATACGGGAAATGACTAGTGGAGGTCTCCTCCACTCTTCTAGGATGGTTTACAAATGTTCCATTAGGGGCGATCTTGGAAAATATTCGTGGGGTAAGGCCCATTCGAGCATAATCATTCTTTTTCCCTACATTTTCCCCCTTTCTTTCCATCTTTCAATTCCACTTCTTTTCTCATTTCCGTTCCATTCAAGATAGCCATTCTTTCGTTCAAGCAACATCTTATTTCTCACCCTTTAAAACAGACTAATAAGTGTGGATCCCGTCGGGTACGACGGACGGATTGGGGTGCTAATACCTTCCCAATTCGTAACCGACTTCCGGACCCAGATCTTTGGTTCGCAAGGCCTCGTCCTTTTCCTTCTTCCTTAGGTTTGTGCAACATTACCTTTCCCATTCCTTCGGGATAAAAATGTCTGGCTGGCGACTCTACCTTTTCCGCGTCACTTTCGCGTTTGTACTAGGATGAAAATCCCGGGAGCGACAGTATCTTCCTAAGCTTAAGTGTTCTCATCTATTATCCTTCTATTAGGATGGTGTAATGAGTTCACTAATATGTGATTAGAGATTAAACTCATTACTTAACACTAAACAAAAACCCCAAAAACATCTAATTAATCACAAGTAGGTTAATGATCTTAATCCTAAATCATCATGGTAATTAAGTTGAGATGCTTATCTCATACTTAAGTAGGCTCATTATCCCTAATTAGGGAGGATATAATGAGTTTACAAGCCCTTAATTTAGGCTTAAGCTCATAAACTTATGCAAAACACCAAAAAACAATAACAAAACTGAAAACACAAAACAAACAATAATCGTCTCCTCCAGGATTCTTTTCTCATCATCCTCATTCATAAGCGAGAACTTGCTTCTTCCGTCTAATGCAAGACAGTCAACACTCGAGCCAGACGAGTCATACACTTGAGCATAGACAAGTAAGCAGTTCACAATCAATTTATCTTTCAGTCCCTTTGAGTCGAACTATGGTGTTCTGACTTCCTCATTGCACGAGAGGATACGTAGGCATAACTTAATCGTTATCGAACAAAAGTCTCTTTGTCCCCCCCCCTTTTTCAGCATTCTTTTCTAAGCCTAAGTTCCTAAGCATTTCACTTCTTTTTGCACTGACACCTGTATATTCATTCCTTAGCTTTTGCACACAGATAGCACATACACCTTCCCCTTTAAACACAATATTTTAAGCGTGGATCCCGTCGAGTACGTCGGGCAATCTGGGTGCTAATACCTTCCCAGGTTGTAACCAACCCCCTTTCTCAGTTTCTCTGGTTCGCAACCGTCTTATCCATATCTTTCTAGGTTTATGCAGCATTACCTTTCCTTCGGGATAAAAATGCCTAGTTGGCGACTCTATTCATATTCATTTCATTTTCTCCTTTCGCCGACCATTCGCGTGTAATACCCATATACAAAAGACATACATAAAGCATATTTTTCATATATAATATTAATTATTTGGTACTTGAAATACAAATAAGTTCTTAGCAACACATTGCATAAATATAGCCACTACAACTTAAGGTACTAAACAAGGCTATATAATAGTACAAGATGTTCAACTACAAAAAGATCTAAGAACTAGATCCGAAGATCTCAAAAGTCCACAGCAGAAGACTAAGCCATCAGCTAGTAAAGATAATCAAGTCGCCTTATCCTTACCCTTAGCGGAACCTGAAGTACCTGAAATAACAACATCAACATGGGGTGAGATAAAACATCTCAGTGGGTTCTCTATCTTAGAGTTCTCTCGGCTCTAAGGGTCATTTCCAACAAAACTCGCATGCTTCACCAACCGATTTACGCAAGGAAAAAGGACATAGGGGAAACTAGGGTCCAAACACGATTTCAAACAAAACACAAAAGGGAAATGTCTACCTCAAGTCCTTACGGATGCTCTAGTGAAACACATAGTAACCACTTGAGACTTATACAAGACCTTATGGAGGAATTGACATAACACGCGCTTCAATCCTTACGGATGCTTCCCGTGGGACTAAAGATAACTCACCTCAATACTTACTCAAGATTGACATAACTAGCATAACACTTGCCCCAAGTCCTTACGGATGCTTCACGTGGGACTAAGGACAACCCACCTCAAGGCTTACTCAAGACCCTACATGGGACTTATAGTCTACACTTCTCAAATCAACGCCCATGTATACACAACGGATACCTCAAGTCCTTACGGATGCTCTAGTGAAACACATAGTAACCACTTGAGACTTATACAATACCTTACGGAGGATCCTAAAACAAACAAACATAAATCATAATTCAAACGAGTCTAAGAGGAACCTATATACCTCACAAGTTGTACCTTTCTCTATTTCCATTAACTCACAAGTTTCATTTTATCAAGTTTTGGTCATTTGAAAATAATCGGGTAAAAGTCGGATCGAAATTAATGTTTCTTAATCCTAATAGATAGATTATGCCATTAGCTTCAAAACAATATGTGGAACGCTCCAAACAGATATCTGAATCATAAGTTACGAATTAAAAACCAAAATTTGAAACTACAGGTCTCGCTGAGCGAGCTCCTTCTTGCTGAGCGAAAATCGCCCTGGAACTTTCGCTGAGCGAGGTATGCTCGCTGAGCGAGCTACACCAGTTCAGGAAGTTCCAGCCTTATGGGAAAACACTCTTCCCACACCCAATCACTCCCAAACACCAACTAATGCAACAAGACATGATCAAACGTATCCATTATCATAATATGAGTATTTTAGGTAGGTTTTAATCGAGTTTTAACCGTTAAACTTCCGATTTTTCTTTGATTTCCAACTAAGCCCTAACCACAACCATTTCTAAGACTCAACCAAAATCAAAGATAAAAGTTTCTAACTAAGAACCCACCTCGACAGATGAATATTGGTGGAAAGATTGAGTTGATTCGACGGACGGATGATCGGGAATGAAGAATTGGAGCTTTAGGGCTTTTTCTCTCTTCTTCTTCTCTTCTCCTTTTCTTCTTTTCTTACCAACCTCTTTTTTTCTCTCATAATATTTCTATATATATATATATTATATAAAAGCTTATATTTTTACCGATAAGTCAAAAATTAGAGAGTATCCGAAAATGTCTCTTAATCCGATATTTTATAAAACCTCTGAGTCAGCTAATATCAATTAATAAAATATAATCCCATGAATTACTCTATTTAGTTCCATCAAAATTTCTTAGAGTGTTCCGAAATAATATTATTACCAATTAATGTCCAGAGCTTTAAATAAAATATGGGGTATTACATCGCGTTTGCACCGGGATGCAAATCTTTGGGAGCGACAACTTGGCGACTCTGCTGGGGATCCTTATCTTGCGGCCGGGGCTTCTGGTTCTTTTTGTGGTTTCTCCTAGCGCTTGTTTGACTTGTGTTTACGGGGGTGTTATGTGCTACTTGTGCTTATTGTTTATTGCTTTATTTATTGCTTTCTGCACAGCTTTATTTATTGCTTTCATTTACAGTTTTATACATTTCATATTGTTATCATCATCTGTGATGGATCTATTGTTTCCTTTGGTGGGAGGGATTTTGAGTGATTAAGGTTCCATACCAGGGACCCGAGTGACATATAAGATAGAGTGGCTTCATATTCTTTCCCATTCCATTTCGGTCTGGTGCGGGAATATGAAACACGGTTCAGACATGGGTTTCTTCTTGAGAACTCCGTGCTACGGATTTCTTGTAGTACTTGGGCTATCTGGGAAGCATGCTAAGTCTGGATGACCTTTTATGACCTTCAGCATCTGAGGTAAATTAGAGGAGGAACCTTTATCATTATTGTAAACATTGTACCTCCGGGTTAAAAGTGCTTACACTTCTCATAACTGATCCAAGTCTGAGGATCCTTGTTCTAGAACAACACATGTGAGGGGGTTGGGATGTTTACAGGTTTGCAGGAACCCTTGGCCTCATCATACCCTTGTTACTAATGTTGTTTTAAGGCTTTATCGTTTTGGACTGTTCTTGTGAAATCCTGGACTTGTGACTCTTTATTTGAGTCCCCCACCTGGTTACTGGTTTTCTAAGCCTCCATCCGGACTTATGAACACACATGAACCCTATCAGGGCAGATAACAGATCCAGCACTTGATCACAAACCCTTTGCATATCATTTTGCATACGTCATTCTACATCATTTAACATTTCTCTATTTGTTTTACAGGGTATCCACATCTTATCTTTGGTTTGGTTTTGACCTGTTCTACTGCTTAGCTATCTGCATCAGCCTCTTCATCAGTTATCTTCATCAGGGGTTCTTCTTCAGTACTTTCTCTAGTTATCTCCATCAGTCTTCAGCAGTTGCCTTCATTATTTCTTTTCCTCAGTCTTCTTCATCAGCATCCATTATCAGCATGGACACATCCAGGAAAAGCAACATCACCTATCATTTCTTTGAGCCCACTTTTACAGGCATCAGGCATATGTAGTCTCTCATCACTCCTGATCATGTCCCTTTATTTAGAGAGCATTATGGTGGCATTATGGACATGATCATGGATTTGGATGCATCCCAGAGGAGCATGATCCACACCTGTCTCCAGTTTTATGACCCTCCTCTCAGATATTTCACTTTCCCAGATTTTCAGTTGGGACCATTGATGGAAGAGTTCTCCATGTTGTTAAGCGTCCCTATCAGGAGGGGAATTCCCTTCAACCCTGAGATGGTTGCTCCCAAGAATGAAGATATAGCTAAGGCTTTGCACTTGGAGTCCACCCTTATTGACCAGGGTATGACCACTAAGGCAGGAATCCCAGGCCTTCACTTGGACTTCTTGGTTACCCAAGCCACCCTGCATGCTGCAGTAGGGAAGTGGGAGACTATTTGTGCTCTCCTAGCCCTCAGCATATATGGAATCATCTTATTTGCAGATGAGCCTAAGTTTGTGAGCAAGAGTGCTATCCACCTTTTCCTGTTGAAGAATCCAGTCCCTACCTTGCTTAGAGATGTTTATTATTCAGTGCATCAAAGGAATGAGAAGCAAAGGGGGATATTGGTCATATGTTGTGCACCCCTCTTCTACTGTTGGTTGTTAAGGCACCTGCCAAGGTCAGACACCTTCCTGAATCCTCATCAGCCAAGGAACTGGGCTAAGAGAATGATTTCCCTTACATCAGAAGACATCAAATGGTGCACTCAGAGCACTAAGGGTAAAGATATCATCACTAGCTGTGGGCAGTATCCCAATGTACCCTTGATTGGAGTAAAAGGTTTCATCAACTACAACCCTTTTCTTTTCAAAAGGAAATTAGGGTATGCTTTGGTACATCCCCCAAGAGGGCAAGATTTGACAGAAAACCTCTATTGTGACATCCAGCACAACCTTGCCATTGTTAGACAGGCAGCCTGGGCCTGGGACAATATTCAAACTAAGGGGACAACTAGTCTTGGCAAGTGTAACAACATAGCCTCAGCTCAGTATCTTGACTGGTCTCGTGTCAGGGGACAGATCACCCGTATGCCATTCACCTTAGAGGATGTACCTGGACCATCAGTAGTGGAGCCTGCAGCTACTGTCAGTTTAGAGGAGTTTGAGAAATTGAAGGAAAGGAATGCTCAACTCTCTGAAGCTTTGAAGAAGACCCTCTGGGAGAGGAATGACAACCGTCTAGATAATGAAAGGTTAGAGAAGCTCCGGATTGAGCACTTGACCAAGATTGAGAAAACAGATGACTACATCAGAATGGCTAAAGTAGGAGAGTTAGTGTTGAAGAATGCTTGCAAGGAAGCTAAGACTCAGAAGGCCAGAGCTGAGCATTACTTAGAGGAGAGTCAGGCTATGTGGATCGGATCACTGAGGCCCGTACACAAGAAGATCAGAGAACCCAAGCTAGGATAGAGTAGTTGGAGGCTAGTGAGAAGAAGAATCAGGCAGATTTGTTAGCAACGCAGAAGGAGATCTCTGAGTTGAAACTCCGGGCGGGGTTAAAGACATCAAAACACCAGGATAAGCACAAAAAGTTGACCAGTGCCATTGCCACCAGGAACCTTCTCCTCAGGACCATCACAAAGCACCCAATTGGCCCAGTGACTGAGGCTCTCCTGAAAGAAATCAGAGAGGATGACTTTGGATTGGATGTTTGATTTCCTTGTACTTGTATTTCCTTTTGTTTGTACTTTTGATTTTGTTGTTGTATTTTGACCCACCATGGGAATTTTGTTGTAATCAAACTATGTATCTTCATATTTTTTTAATATATGGTTTGTATTATTTCATGGGCTTTTATCTCTCTGCAATATCATCATTTCCTCGAGGTCTGGAAGGTCAAAACCAAAGAACCAAACCGGATACCCTTGGAAGACAAATAGGCATCCTGCATTGCATACTAACATCATTTCTTTGTTTTATAGGTTTTTATTTTTTGTTGTTTCTCACTTTGTTGTGATCTCAGGAAACATTTCTCGTAGAAGAGTGTTCCCCGTCAATAGAGTGCACCGGTATCCGAAAAGAAACAACCTTCCGGGATTACAAATGGATCAAGTTCAATAGGATTTGATTGATGTGAGGACCCAAATGGCCAATGAGAGGACTGAGATGAGGGCCCAAATGAATCAATTTATGGCAGTGATGAGTGGTTTAGCTCAGAGCCAGGAGAGACTGAGAGAGTTAGTTGAGTGGCAAACTCCCGAGGAAAACCATCCAGGTACAGGGGGTACCAGCAACAACGATCACGTACAGCCTTGTACTAATCCCCCAGAGTTTGGACCTCATCTGAACCCAGACATAATGCTATAAGAAACACCCAAGGCAGCACTGGAGGGAGGGCCTTGCAGGAGGACCCTCAGGAAGAGCAATTTACTGTGGTTGGGGCTGGAGATGAAGTCTACGATCGTCGGCTGGATGAAATAGTAGAAAAGCTAAGGTCTCTTGAATCCCAAAACTCTCTGGGTTTTGATGTCATGGATATGGGATTAGTGGAGGGGGTTAGAATTCCTCACAAGTTCAAACCTCCCTATTTTGAAAGATACAATGGCACATCCTACCCACGTACCCATCTTCAGTATTTCCTGGGAAGATTGAAAGCCTACACCATGGATGAGAAACTGTGGATGTTTTACTTTGAGGATAGCTTGACAGGGGCATCCTGGGAATGGTACTCCCACTTGACCAGAGCCACAGTAAGGAATTGGAAAGACTTGGCAGAAGCTTTCATTCGTCAATATCAGTATAATCTGGACATGGCTCCAAACAGAACCCTTCTGATGGGAATGTCACAGTCTTTCCGAGAAAGCTTTAGAGAGTACGCCTAAAGATGGAGACAACTAGCTGCTGTCGTCCAACCCCCGATGTCAGAAAGGGAGATGGCAGATATGTTCATGAACACTCTCCAGGGTACTTATATTGACAAATTGGCTGCATTTTCTTCCACCAGCTTTGCAGGCGTAGTTATAGCTGGGGAAAGAATTGAGAGCTTACTGAAGATGGGAAAGATTTCTGACAATGGTGCCAGTTCAAGCAGTGCAAGAAAGCCATTTGTAGGGCCCCGCAGATCCGGTGAAACAAATTATGTACATATGGGGAGAGGTAGACCCCAGTATCTACCAAGATCAGTTGTCACCGTCACTATTCCTACTCCACCTCCTCAATACACTCAACAACCACAACATTTTCCTCAACAACCACAGTTCCCTCAACAGAGATCCTACAATAACAACAACAATAACCAACAACAACACCCTTTTCAACAGCGGCCATCTTAGATCAACAGGGTAATTGACCCTATACCAATGCCATATGCCACATTTCTACCTCAACTCCTAAAGCTTAATCTTGTCGAGTTAAGGACATTGGCTCCGCCAGATCCTCAAAACCTTCCGAGAAATTACGACGTCAACGCCAGGTGTGCTTTTCATTCTAATGCACCTAGTCACTCCACATAAAAGTGCAGGGCTCTGCATATGAAGGTCCAGGATCTAGTAGATTCAAAGGCCCTGAATTTTGCACCACCTCCCAATGTCACAAAGAATCCTATGCCCAGCCATGATGGGCTAAGGTTTAATGCAATAGAGGAAGGCTCACCCATGAGTTCGATTGAAGATACTGCAAATATTCAGACACCTCTGGCAGAGGTTAAAGCTCAGCTTTTGAAATGCCAAGTGTTTCCAGGTTGTGAGGCCTGTTGTGAATCTTGCAAGGTTTTCGAGAACGGGTGTGCAAGCTTGAGGAATGGCATCAATAGCCTAATCAAAGAAGGTATTATGCAAATAACCACAACAGCTTCTACAACACCAGCAACTCCTTTTTCAACAACCAGTATTTCTCCTACAACTGCAAAGACAATTGTTCCTACAAACTCGTCTACAAAATCAACAATCACTTCTTCCATCACTTCAACAAACAACAGTTCCATCACATCCACATCTACAACTACAACAACCACCAACAACGACGTCTCCATAGTCAATATCTATTATGACCCTGCAACGGTCCCAGATTCCAACAATTATCAACAACAATCTCAGCAACAGTTTCAACAACAATCAAGCTTCAATCAATCACCACCAACATCCACCAGAAGTCCTGTCACCATTTTCTATGATCCACATACAATAACGGTTCCAACCTCTGCCGCAGTTAGCCAAGTCACCATCACGGTGCCAGGGTCCATTCCATATGTTAAAGACAATGATGTACCATGGCATTATGGTGCAGACCTTTACTGCAACAGAGAAAAAGTCCTTCTTGATTCTTCAGTTCCTACCTCACAAGTGGATAATGTCGGGGGAGGCAGAGGCTTCACCCGAAGCAGACGCCTCTTCGCGTCACAAGCTCCAAGAACTAATACTGAGGCAGAGGCTGTTGCCATTGCTAAAGGAAAAAGTTTGGTACCTGAAGAACCCGCACCAAAAGAGACTCATAAATCATCCTTTGATCAGGATGTGGATGAATTTATGAGGATAATTAAAATAAGTGACTACAAAGTTATGGATCAGCTCCACCAGACTCCTTCCAAGATCTCCATCTTATCCTTGTTGTTGTCTTCCGAAGCTCATCGGGATGTACTACTTAAAGTCTTGCATGCTGCCTACGTGCCAGAAGAGATCATAGTGAATCAGCTTGAGACAGTAGTGTCTAATGTTAATACTAGCCATAGGCTAGGTTTCACCAATGCTGACTTAACAACGGAAGGACGTCACCACAACAAAGCTTTACACATGACTTTGGAGTGTAAAGGAGTTGTGCTCTCTCATGTTCTTGTTGACACTGGGTCCTCACTTAATGTCTTACCGAAGAAAGCTCTTGTCAAGCTCGAATATGATGGTATAGCTCTCTGACCAAGCAATCTGGTGGTCAGGGCTTTTGATGGCTCCAAGAGGTCTGTTCTTGGAGAGGTGGAGCTGCCTGTGATAATGGGTCCGTATGTCTTTCAGACTACTTTCTATGTGATGGACATTCAGCCGGCCTACAACTGTTTGTTGGGTCGACCATGGATTCACGCCGCTGGCGCAGTTACGTCGACCCTTCACCAGAAATTGAAATATGAGTGGGAAGGACAGATTATCACCATCTGTGGTGAAGAGGACATCTTTGTTAGCCATCTGGCTACATACAAATACATTGAGATGAATGGTGAAATCCATGAAACTATGAGCCAGGGGTTCAAAGCACTGAACGTCAATGAGGCAACAACTGGAGTATTTGCTGCATCCCAGGAGGATAGGATGGGTACTTCAATTGTCTCCTATCATTAGGCCCGGAAGGTTGTTGAAGATGGAAATGCCCAAGGCTGGGGCAAACTTCTACCGGTGGAGAAGAAGGAGGACAGATTCGGTTTGGGTTACAAACCATTTCGACAAGATCAAGCAGAGGCTGCTAAAGAGCCCAAGTTCATCATTGGGGGGATGCTCACCCCAGATGCTGTTAACAACCTGGAAGACGAGGCGGAAAGCGACCTCAACCTGGAGAGCTGGATTCGTCCAAGGATCCCGGGTCACCAAGTCCTTAACTGGTCTTCCCAGAAAATTATAAGGGTTACTCCTGCAGAGTAATTATTATTTCCTGCTTTTTTCAGCATACATCAAGTCCTGCATCTTGCCCAAGGTGTCAGGACTCATTTTTTAATAGGGCCATATTTGTAATTTTGTGCAAATGGAATATCAATGAATATCAGACATCTTTTGCAAACAATTATTTCTTTCGCTCACTGTCTTTTCATTTTTCACTTTTGTACAAAACAATAATATGGCAATGTTTTCAAAATACTAATTTCATTTACACTTTTTCTAAACAATATTAAAATTGATCACTAAAACGAACAAATCTCAACCCTTGCAGAGATTATCCTCCAGATTGCACCGACAACAGCACTAATATGACCTTGTATGACTTCGACAATCCAATTAATCAAGTTGATGAAGGGGTTGAAGAAGACTATGAGTTACCTGAAGAGTTAGCCAGGTTGTTGAGGCAAGAAGAAAAAGTGATCACTCCTCATCAAGAGGAGGTTGAAACAGTTAATCTTGGTACCGGAGAGGATTTGAAAGAAGTGAAGATTGGGGCCAGTCTGCAAGCTTCAGTGAAAGAACAGCTCATTGACATGCTTTGAGAATACGTCGACATCTTTGCTTGGTCCTATCAAGATATGCCAGGTCTAGATATGGATATTGTTATGCACAAGCTACCCTTGAAAGAAGATTGCCCTACAGTGAAGCAAAAGCTATTCCATACTTGCCCAGATATGGCCATGAAGATTAAAGAGGAGGTACAAAAACAGTGGGACGCCGGTTTCCTTGCTGTAACTAGATACCCGCCATGGGTTGCTAACATTGTACCTGTGCCTAAGAAGGATGGCAAAGTACGTATGTATGTGGATTACCGGGATCTGAACAGAGCTAGCCCGAAGGATGATTTCTCATTACCTCACATTGATGTGTTGGTCGACAACACAACTCAGTTCTCGGTATTTTCTTTCATGGATGGATTTTCTAGCTATAATCAGATCAAGATGTCACCCGAAGACATGGAGAAAACAACCTTCATCACACCTTGGGGCACATTTTGTTACAAGGTAAATGCCTTTTGGACTGAAGAATTTCGGTGCAACTTATCAACGGGTTATGGCAACGTTATTCCACGATATGATCCACAAAGAAATTGAATGCTACGTGGATGACATGATTGCCAAGTCCCTCACTAAAGAAGACCATCTGGTAAATCTGCTGAAGTTGTTCAAGCGTCTGAGGAAGTATCAACTGAAGTTAAACCCCAACAAATGCACATTCGGGGTACGTTTCGGTATGTTGTTGGGATTTATTGTAAGTGAAAAGGGAATTGAGTTTGATCCCGACAAAGTCAAAGCCATTCAGGAGATGCCTGCACCTAGGACTGAAAAAGAATTTTGGGGGTTCTTAGGTAGATTGAACTACATATCAAGGTTCATATCTCATCTTACTGCAACTTTTGATCCCCTTTTCAAATTGTTAAGAAAGGAACAAACGGTCAGGTGGAACGAAGATTGTCAGAAGGCTTTTGACAAGATCAAGGAGTACCTACAAGAACCTCCAATTCTCATGCCTCCGATTGAAGGAAGACCTCTGATAATTTACCTGACAGTATTAGAAGGGTCAATAGGGTGTGTGTTGGGCCAGCATGACGAGTCTGGTCGAAAAGAGTATGCGATATACTACCTAAGCAAAAATTTTACCGACTGTGAACAACGTTATTCACTGCTCGAGAAAACTTGATATGCTTTAGCGTGGGCTGATCGCCGACTAAGACAGTATATGCTGACTCACACTACTTTGTTGATCTCAAAGATGGACCCCGTCAAGTACATATTTGAGAAGCCAGCACTTACCGGAAGGGTTGCAAGATGGCAAATGATTCTGACAGAGTATGACATTCAGTACACATCTAAAAAGGCCATCAAGGGCAGTGTACTGTCTGACTATTTAGCTGAGCAAGCCATTGATGATTACCAGCCCATGAGATTTGACTTCCCTGATGAAGACATCATGTACCTAAAAGCAAAAGATCATGAAGAGCCTATTCACACTGAAGGGCCTGACCCAGAAGAAGAGTGGACAATGATGTTTGATAGGGCTGTCAATATGAATGGTCGTGGAGTTGGTGCAGTGCTCATTACACCTAAAGGAGTTCATATGCCTTTCTCGGCAAAACTCACCTTTGCCTGCACTAACAACGAAGCTGAATACGAAGCCTGTATCATGGGTCTTGAGGAAGCCATTGACCTCAGGATCAAGACATTGAATGTATTCGGAGATTCGGCTTTGGTAATCAATCAAACCAACGGCAAATGGTACACTCACAAAGAGCATCTGATTCAATATCGTGACTATACGAGGAGATTATTGACTTTCTTCACAACAATCAAACTTGAGTACATCCCTCGAGACGAAAATCAGTTCGCAGATGCTTTAGCTACCATTTCGTCCATGATCAAAGTTCAAACTGCAAATTATGTGCCTCGGATTTCGGTATCCAGGCTAGACCGACCAGCATACGTATTCTCTGTGGACATTGTTAAAGATGACAAGCCTTGGTTCCATGACATCAAAAGCTTCTTAGAGGATCAAACATACCCACCTGGGGCATCATCCAATAATAAGAAGACATTAAGAAGGTTGGCCGATAGTTTCTTCCTCAATGCTGATGGTTCATTATACAAGCGAAATTTTGATATGGTGCTACTCAGATGTGTTGATAAGAAAGAAGCAGACTTCTTGATGCACGAGGTGCATGAAGGATTTTTCGGTACCCATGCAGGAGGACATGCAATGGCTAAGAAATTGTTAAGACCAAGTTACTACTGTATCACAATGGATGCTGACTGTTGTGCCTATGCCAGGAAATGCCACAAATGCCTCCAAATCCTTTGAACATGATGTCTTCACCTTGGCCCTTTTCCATGTGGGGAATTGACATGATTGGAAAGATCGAACCGACTGCTTCAAATGGCCACAGATTCATCCTGGTAGCCATTGATTATTTCATCAAATGGGTTGAAGCAGCTTCGTATGCAAATGTCACCATACAAGTGGTAGCCAGATTCCTGAAAAGAGACATCATTTGTCGATATGGAGTAACCGAGCAAATCATTACTGATAATGGTTCCAATTTGAACAACAAAATGATGGCAGAACTGTGTCGGGACTTCAAAATTCAACATCACGACTCTTCTCCTTACAGGCCAAAGATGAATGGCGTTGTTGAGGCAGCTAACAAAAACATCAAGAAGATTGTGCAGAAGATGGTGGTTACTTACAAAGACTGGCATGAAATGCTACCATTTGCCTTGCATAGGTATCGAACCTCAATCAGAACGTTTATTGGGGCAACACCTTACCAGCTTGTGTCTGGTATGGAAGCTGTCCTGCCTGTTGAAGTTGAGTTACCCTCCTTACGGGTAATGATGGATGTAAAGATGGACGAAGCAGAATGGGTCCGGTCTCGGTACAATCAATTGAATTTGATCGAAGAAAAGAGATTATCTGCAATTTGTCATGGACAGTTATATCAGAAAAGGATGAAGAAAGCCTTCGATCAGAAAGTCAGGCTTCGGGAATACCAAGTAGGAGATCTTGTGCTGAAAAGACTTCTTCCTCCTCATAGAGACCACAGGGGCAAGTTGTCGCTCCCGCTAAATGACAACTAGGTCAGATAGGGTACATACGCGAACGGTCGGCGAGAGGAGAACATGAAGATGAACTGAAAAGAGTCGCCAGCTAGGCATTTTTATCCCGAAGGAAAGGTAATGCTGCATAAACCTAGGAAGAAATGGATAAGACGGTTGCGAACCAGAGAAACTGAGAAAGGGGGTTGGTTACAACCTGGGAAGGTATTAGCACCCAGATTGTTCGTCGTACTCGACGGGATCCATGCTTGAAAGTTTGTGTTTAAAGGGGTAGTGTCAGTGTTATCTGTTTGCAAAAGCTGGAAAAGAATGTATAGGTGTCAGTGCAAAAGAGATGTGAAATGAATTTCTCAGGGATGAGGCTTAAAGAATAATGCTGGAAGAGGGGGGAAAAGACAAAGACGTTTGTTCGATAATAGTTAAGTTATGCCTATGTATCCTCTCGTGCAATGAGGAAATCAGAACACAGTAGTTCGACTCAAAGAGATTGAAAGATAAATTGACTTGCGAACTGCTTCCTTGTGTATGCTCAAGTGTATGACCTGTCTGGCTCAGGTGCTAACTTTCTTGCATTAGACGGAAGAAGCAAGTTCTCGTTTGTGAGTGAATGAGGTGAGAAAAGAATCCCGAAGGAGACGATTATTGTTTGTTTTTGTGTTTTCAATCTTTTATTGCTTTTTGTGTTTGTCATAAGTTAATGAGCTTAAGCCTAAACCAAGGGTTAGTAAACTTATCACATCCTCCCTCTGATTAGGGGTAATGAGAATACCTTAAGTATGAAGTAAGCACCTCAAACTTAATTACCATGATGTAGGATTAACATCATTAACCCACTTGTGATTATTTATATGTTTTTGGAGTTTTTGTTTAGTGTTAAGTAATGAGTTTAAGCCATAATCAAAGATTTAATGGACCCATTACACCATCCTAATAGAAGGATAATAGATGAGCACATTTAAGCTGAGGAAGATACCTCAACTTAATCCATGATTAGGGATTAACCTCATGACAAAACAAGCCTTTATTAAAGTGGATTTTAGTTAATGGTAAGATTAAGAAGTGAATTTTATGGTTTGTAAGACAACTTGAGGAGGACTTGTCCATTAACACTAGGGTTAGTCCTTCTTAACCAATTAAGGAAGAATTAGAACCCTAATGCAAGGCCCAAGTTACAAGCTTATTGTCTTAGTGATTATTAGGTGAATTGATTAAGAGATTTAAACACATCAAAGTTTTAACACTTAGGATTAAAGTCATACACTCCATCCTAAGAGAAGGATGCAGGCATAACCTTAATCACAAAGCCTTAAAACCTTAAGGGTTTAGTCCCTGATTATGAGATGAGAAGAGAGACTCAAGGAGAATCAAAGGCAAAACTAATGGGGGGACTAATAAAAAACCCTAATGATATCATGCTTGGAGGTTCCTAGGGTTTATGAGGCTTGCAAGAGATCTTCAAGAATAAGCTTCCAAGGAAGAAGCAGAAGAAAGAAGGAGAAGCAGAAGAAACAAGTTAACTTACTTCACTTAAGAAGATAAGTTACTTGAAGAAAGAAAGTGAAGGAGGAACATGAATGAGCAAGCTTACTCTAAGGCTAAGAAAAATGCAGCAATGAATGCATAAGAGAGATGAGAAGAGAATGTGAGAAGTGAAGGCAAATTCACTTCTCAAAGTACTTACCACCTGAAAAGTTAGCATAAGAGAAAGAAATGAAATGAAAATGAAATGTGTGCAAGGATGCAAACCAAAACCAGAAGCATGTTCATGATGTGAATGATGCTAAGAGATGATGCAAATGTATGTCAAGAGTAATGAATGTTCATACAAGTGATGAGAATGCAAATGAAGCATGAAAGAAGCATGAAAGAACATGAAATGAAATGAATGCATAACATGGAAAATGAATGAAGAAATGATCAAGCATGGTTCTAATGTGTCCTAAGATGTATTATAAGTCATGTGAATGCATGAAATGTCATGGAAAGTTCATGAATGCAAGTATATGCAAGATGTATGCAAAGGAAGATGAGAAATTAGGGTTTTCATGTAACATGAGATGCAAAACTCAAAAACAGAAGCAAATGACAAGATTAAAAACTTGAAAATGCAATCAAAAGAACCCTAACCCCATATGATACCACACCCCAAAGGAGAAGACCTAACTCTTAACCTAATGAAAGTTATGATTTTTCTAAGTTATCTAAGGTTTTAAGGCACCTAAAGGGAAAAAATGCAAATCAAATAAAAAATGCAGAAGAAATTTGTGAAATAATTATGCTAGAAACTACATGTCAAATGAAGATTAATGCAAAAAGAACCATTATCATACCATTCTTGGTTAGGCAGAAAATAATTCTTGAAGTTAGAGTTCTAAAATAGGAATTTTATGAACCCTAAATTCAAGAAAATTATCAAAGATGGTTCAAAACCAAAAAGAAATTTGTGTGGATGGTATGATAATGTTTCTAAATGTTTAAAGATGCAATGTGAATTGTTTTGGGATTTTTGGAAACCTGAATGATATTTTAATTAATTAATTTCCATTAATTAATTAAAATAAACATTTAAATGTTTTAAAAATGATTTTTTAATGCAAAAAATAAAAATAAAAATATTTTTGGGTTGAGAAAATTATTTGAAGTAAAAATGCAGAATAAAATTATTTTTTGGAAATTTTTAGCTATTTTAAATAAATGGTACAAAATTAAATGAGAAAAATGGAATAAAAAATAGAATAAACAGAAGTATGCAAATCTAAGGGACCACATTGATTCTGGGGGGTTTTGGGATTGACTTGGCGCGTGATCCTACAGACGAAATTCAAACTTACTTAAACTTAATTAATTAATTATTAAATCCTAATTAAGAGTTAATGAACTGATCCTAGCCATTCACCACACGCGGGAAAGGGAAATCCAAGGGCCTAGATTCAAATGAAACCCTAACCCTAATTAAGACTGCTAATCACTTTCAGGTCACCTGAGAAGAGCTCCGGTTGTCTTCTCCGGTGACACCCTCACCTGAAAATTTCCAACTTCCTCCCTAGGCTATATCTGGAGCTCTAAAGCTCCAAATCACCTCCCCTCACTCCCTTAAACTCAAATCCACCCCCAAATCACATTTATTCCTCATCAAACTCGTGATTCGAAGAAAAGATCAAAAATGGTGAAACTTTCAGAACATGCATACAGGCTCATTTCTCAACCATTCTTAAAAATAAACACATCATGGTGATCAGCAAAGCATGAAGATCAATCTAAACACTTAAAATAACACTTCTGAAAAAAATGTTTGAAGAAGCTACCTGAGCTTGAGCTTCCTCAGTTTGGAGCTTTCAGGCTGCTTCTCTTGTGCAAGCTGACTCCAATGACCTTCCTGAAGAAGCTTTGATACTTGGAAGACCTTGAGAGTGGCTGGTTTATGAGATTGCACCTCAACTGGCTGAGAATCGTGTTTTGTATATGGTGTGTTTCTAGCTGTTTTTGTGGTTGCTTTGTGATCAGTGGATGATTTTGAGATGAATGGTGGAATTGGTTTTGAGTTTGAGTGAGTGAGCTGAGAGTTTCGAAGGAAAATGCAAGAGGGAGTGTTTTTGGAAATGCTTAGTTCTTGGAGGTTTCAGCTTGTGTGTGTTATGAAAAATGATCTTGGAGGCATGCTTGTAGTGTCTGGATTGGGCAGAGAGTGGGTGGTGGACTGTTGTGATTGGTAAGGGTGAATTAGCATAAAGTCAACATTTCTTGTACTTGAGGTATGGGCAAGGATGCAGCTGGCTTTTTGGCATGCCCATGTGCAGCTGAGATCAAGGATGTCCATAGAATCCATTTGGAGGCAATTCAGCAAGTTGAAACAAAGTTATGGGACCTTTTGCAAATATGTGAAGTTTTGGCCCTTTTGAGAAATCTTGATGTTCAAGGCATGTAATATTGCAATTCTTTGGGCAATTCTGATCTAAAGGCAATGCACTATGATTTTATGATACATTGAAGTGTGTTTGAAGTCACAAAAAGCCTTGGCAATTGATTTTGCAAAGAATCCATTTTGGTGCATTCTTGAAATTTATGGGATTTTTGCCAACTTTGACAAGCCATATCTTGAGTTCCAATATAAATTAGATCTTGTTCTTGTACTTTTTGAAAAGGGAATGATCCAATCTACAACTTTCATGACCAACAATTTTTCATTTGAAGCATTTTTGGTTAAGAAAGAGGAGGTTGAAAAACTTCCCAAAATGGAAAGCTTACATTACAAGTCATTTCCATTTTTGGCAACTTTTGATTTAGCTCAATTTTCTTCAATTTTGTGAACTTCTAAACACTTCAATGATCAAATAAAGATCATATAACTTCAATTTGATGAAAAATCCACTTTGGTTCCATGGTTGGGGGCCTCAGATGCCCTGATTTTGCTCTGACTTGCTCAAGAAGTTACCCAGTGAACAAATGACTTCCACAATGAATTTCTTCATCAAACTTGGTATACATGATCCTTATAACATATTGAGACCATTAGAAATAAGAATGACCAAAAAATTTGGAGTTATGGCCTCTGAAACCAAAACCCTAATTTCAGGTCATATGTGTAGTTAAACCATAGCTCTGCTTCCATGCTTTGCAAGTTCCTGTGATTCTTTGACTTCCTTGATCTTTGGAGGATATAATATGATGATTGAACATACATGGACCCTCTTGGAATGATTGGTGGCCTTTGGAGTGGCTCATATGGTCCTTGGATTGCTCAGATCACAAACCCTAGATGCAGATGAACTTGACATAATGCAGTGAAGCAAAAATGCCATATGAGATGGTATGCTTATACTAATGCAAATATGAAAGATCACAAGCCATGGTGTGAACTTGGTGAGGGAAAATTTGGGGTGTTTACAGCTGCCCCTATTCAAACATGAGTTAGTTGTGAAGGATGTAAGCGTCGGGCTTAATAGACAAACAAGATAACTTGTGGTTGAATATCAAAGACAGTCCAAAATTGCCCTCACTGGGGAGAAGAAGAAAAAGGGATATAAATTGTAAAAGAAAGTATAGTATGATTATCAAAATGCGGGAGATGGAGGACGACCATCGAGCAGAGGACGACTGCTGGGGATAAAGCAAAGACGGGGACGTCCGACATTCTGGGGTAATAAAGAGATCATGATGGGGACGGCCATAAAGTAAAGTAACAAGGTTCTCTGGGGATTAAAGTAAAGTAAAGGTAGTGATGGGGACGGCCATCGGATTTGCAAAGTAAGGTGAACAACGACGGGGACGGCCATCGGTTCAAAGAATAAATGAAATAATGATGAGGGACGGTCATCAAAGGTGAAGGACGATCACCTAGCAGGGTACGGCTGCTCTTTACCACGACATAGGATGAATGTCAGATAGAAAAGGGGTCGACGATGGGGATGGCCATCGGATAAGCATGATGAAGGACGATCATCAAAAGGTGAAGGAAGATCACCTAGCAGGGTACGGCTACTTCCAGGGTTTATCATGACATAGGACGAATGTCAGATAACAAGATCAACGATGGGGACTGCCATCGGATAAAATGATGAAGGACGATCATCAAAAGGTGAAGGACGTCACCTAGCAGGGGACGGCTGCTAAATATCACGACATAGGATGAATGTCGGATAGAAAGGTTCCAATAATGGAGGCTCCGCTGGGGAAAGGATGAGGGACGGTCATCCAAAGGTGAAGGACGATCACCTGGCAGGGTACGGCTGCCCAAAGTATCACGACATAGGACGAATGTCGGATAGAAGAAAAGTTGCTTTGCTGGGGAATGGTAAACACGGACGAGTGCTTACACTCTAGGAATAAAAGGTATAGGTGTTTGACACTGTGTATAAATTAAAGATGCGGACGAGCATCCTTAGGACCATGATACAGACGAGTATCAGTAGAAATAAACGCTGACGCGTGTTCAAAGATGGTGATACGGACGAGTATGAACTGGTTAACAAGGAACACGAACGAGTGTCGAATCTGTGGGGAACAAGTGTATACACAAGATACAGACAAGTATCTGTATAAGTATAGTGAGGTATTTTGTACATTACTGATGAGGTATTGTTGGTATTTACAGGCGACGGGTTCGAACCTGACTTGCGATTATGCAATATGTTTGATTTTTGACGTAATGCTCCGTATTAGACGGAATGCTACGCATATTTCGGTGTTTTATGATGAGGATGCTATGATTATGCAAAAGGAACTGATCCGGGATTCGGGTCCCACTGCTGTGGAGATCTCAGGCTGATCTGCTTGAAAGGAAATCCCAGCTGGGGATGAGATCATTGGTAGACCTGATAAGAATACATAATTCTACTTGGGGACTAGATCACTGATAGACCTATCTGGTGAGGAGACAACCCAGTTGGGGAAATGGAAGCTTTCGTCACTTTGTTGTGTAAGAGTTTCAGGTATTGCTCTTTTAGGAGAGGTTGGAGCTCTGTGGGGGGATGGTTCCCTGTCTTTACTGGAGATGAGAGATCTGGCACTCTGGGGGAGGAAAGATCACTAAACAATCTTCCTAGAGATTTCTGTGAGGATCCTGCTGAGGATGAGGATGCTTGACAACTCAGCTAGGGATGTGAGCATTTACTGATGTTGTTTGAAGAAAATGTACTGAGGCGTGATGCTCTGGAAACACTGATGGGGAAAACATTCCAGATACTGTTATCCTGTCAAGACAAAGAAGCATACGAGTACCTCGAGGTATCCCTTACCGGATTCCGTCATAGGAGTTAGATATTCCTGGAGGTAAATACATTTCCTGCAAGCATGTGATTAGAAAGGAACATCTGTTTTTATGCAAACACTATATCAAGGATATTGGACATTTTGCAAACGAAACAAAAATGTACAAGACGAAGTGTGACTGAAAAATATGATTTTATTAATTTGGGTGCCCTGAATTGGCAAATACAGTCAAAGAAACATATCCCCTGAAATGAGGAGATTGTTACAAAATTGAGAAAAGTAAAGGTGCTGGCAATGTTGACGACGCCTTAGTGAGCTTCCATTGCTATGACCCGTATGACCTTGACGTTCTTCTCATCTTGCTTTCTGAGGAAGGTTGATTCTGACTGATGCTTTAACCTTCCGAAGCTTGCCGTGCTGTAAGTGATATAGACGAATTCAGAATGCATTTTTTCGCTTATTCCCTTATTTTGCATGGATCATCCTTTTGGGTTTTCAATCCACCGGGATACCCATTTTTGCCTGAGCTATCCAATGCGGCTTTTCAACTCAGCGGGTGTACATTTTTTCTTTATTTTTCCCTTATTTTTTCCCGAGTCTTTTATTCTGTTTTTGACTCGCCGGTGTAACACAGTGGGAGAACTGACTTTAGTTAAATGTTGCGGATAGCAAGAGTCGCCACCGACTTTTATTTTATCCAAAAGGAAAGGGCATAAAAGAACAGGAAAGACCTTAAAAGATTTTTGGGTTCGGGGGGTAGGTTATACAAAAGGAAGGTGTTAGCACCCTTTATATCCATGGTTATCCATGGGCTCTTAGTTACTTAGCTCACTTTAAACTGTTTTGAGAAAGGTGTAGTGTGTGATTAAAAAATTTCTTAAGTACTTTATAATGATCCTTGTACGGATATATATAAAGACTTTGTTTTGAAAATTGTTTGAAAATGGGAAGTGTAATGAAATGTTTTTGAAAGAATGAGCAAGTACTTAAGAGGAACCTACCATATGTTAAATCTTTACTATTCTTATATGTTCTTTCAATGGTAAGACTATCCCTATTATTAAGGAATAGTTAGTCATTACCTTGGATGTTGTAAGGGACATGTGAAGGGTCATCTGTGATTAGGCAACTGTAAGGTGTCTTAGCAATTTTGAAGGGACTTATCATCTTTTATTCGAAAGGGAGAAGATCATTCACGAAGGCAACATTCGAAGGGACTTGATCTTATAATCGTAAAGGGACAAGATGATATTAATGGAGAAGGGACTTTGCTTTTAGACACCTTACTTGACCATTTGGTTTAGGCAACATGAGAGGTAACCTTAGAAAGTGAAATGGCGATCCAAGATCGACTTACATGTGTGCGTGTACAAGTTCACATATTTATCTTAAAATTAGTGATCTAAATTGATTTTTAAACACAAACATGTTTTCACTCCCTAATTTACTAACCATAGCAATTTAAATAAATAAACAATAAAAATACTACAACTAGTACATAGCTTGTACAGTTACATTATAAGAAAATAATTTAGATAATAAGCATATAAATAAATAAATAAAATATTAGCAATAAAAATAAATATAAGAGAAAAGAGGTTAGCACAATAATATACAATGTAGAAATCAATTAAAATTTTAGATCTAAATAAACAATTTTTAAAGATTTTTAAGATGAGAATAAAATAAGAATAATAGTTATTTACAAAAAATAAACATGATTTAGAAACATTTATTAAGTATAATTAAGCAAACATAAAAATAAGAAATTAAAGTTTAAAAAAATAGGGTTTTGAGTAATTAGAAAAAAATTAGGGTTTAAAAATAATTAGGGTTTTATATATAAAAATATTAGGGTTTCTAATTTTAGTTTACAATATTAATCAAATAGTTAAATAAATATATACATATTCAAATACATAAAAAAATAAATAGGTTTAGAATTTAAAAAAATATTTTTAGGAATTTTTTTAGAAAATAAAATATTTACATATTAAGTTCCTAGAATTATTTAAATTATATATATTAACATAATCATATTTAATAATAAAACAACTAATAAAACAAATAAGCAAAACCAGAATTTAAAAAAATTACCTGCGGCAGGGATTGAACCCATGCCCTAGGCCTTGCCTCCCTCTGGACGAACCAAGCTACCATTGGGCTGCGCGCGCTGGCTGAACAATGAATGACTATTGTTCATTATATTTTAAGCCTGAAAATATAAAGAAAATAAACAAAAAAAACGTTGAAGCTGGGGTTCGAACCCCTGCCCTGATCCTCACATGCGCGCGTCCTTGCCAACTGAGCCAGCTTACTTATCTTAAATATATACAGCATCAATGAAATAAAATATATGTTAGAATTTGAAACTGGATTTGGCGCGCAACTTCCTCTTCCTCATTCAAATTTCCTGCGAATTCTTCTTCAAATATTCCTGCAAATTTTCCTGCATATTCTTAAACCAGAAACCTACGTTTTTCAATCATCAAGCAGACCATAATATTAATACAAATTCGAAGCCCAGATCAATTACATAAAGCTTATACATCATGGCCATGTTCTTAGAACTCATTTAGATGCCCTAAATGCTAAGTTCCCGAATTTGAAACTCAAACCCTAACAATGGTGGATTTTGCTATAGTCCATAAGAGTCAAATTAAACCATCCAGAAAGCTTCTAAAACTCATAACAAACACAAATCCATAGTTAGTTTTCATTATCAATGCATAAATCATTCAAATCGAAAAAAATTAAAACATGAACAATATGCATTCGGGTTGATCATATGAGCATGAATTGGATGTGGTTAAGAGTTGGTTTCGACTCAGTGAAGTCCAAGGATCCTTCTTGTGTGTTTAAAATACCTTAAAACCCTTTGTAATGAAGAAACCAAATTTGTGTTTTGGATGAAATTTGTGAAGTTTGAAGATGACTTTTGAGGCTTCCAATTCGTGTTCTCTTGCTTGCTAAAGGTTACATATATATGATACAATTGAATTAGGTCAGAAAATTGCATCACACTTTGGATATTTGGATAGTTTGAGATTGAAAATGATTAGCCTTTAAATTTTGAATATTCTTGATATAAGCTTGCTATTTTAAGATGATTTTCATAACTCTTGTATCAATCAAGTCCAAATAAACTTTATGACATTCTAGAAACAAAATAAATTTAAATCTTCATTATTTAATATTTTATTTGAATTTAAAATGATTTTTAATATAAAAAATCATAATAAATAAAATGAAAATGAAAAAAATTATGAAAATATTAATTTAATTTCGTGCATGATGTCATGGAACCAATTGGATCACAAAAAAGTCAGCCCATTTGAAGAATTATGGTTTTAAGACCCCATTTACTTCATAAACCTCTCAAAAATTTCCCAACTTTGCAAGGGCACAAATTCTTCAATTTTAATGCTATGAAGGTGTTTTTGGACATTTTGGAAAGCTTAAAGATTCCTATAACCAACCTCTTTGGTCTCATGTCCATATCTTTTACCATTCTCAAGTTATGCTCTTTGGAAGTTGTTGACTTTTTGTTGACTTTTAAAAGGACCTATAATGTCTTAGCTCATACTTTCCAAATGAAGCATTTTTGGGCTTGGCATGTGAGACACAAAGTTGTAGAGAATTCAATTTCCTTAAAAATTAGCTTTGGATGGAAATTTTTTGATGAAGCATGTGAAAGTTATGGCTGGTCAAAGTTCAGTTGACTTTTCCTATGAAAACCCTAATTTAGAAACTCCTGATTCTTGATGATCTGAAATCTCCTTGATGAATCATGATCAACCCTTGATAAAATGATTAATTTTACTTCATATACTTGATGTTGGAAAAAATCATGAAGTTTGACTTTGGTTTGACCACAGTTGACCTCAGTTTGACTTTTTAACTGCTTTGACTGATTTTAACCTATCTGATCATCTGACTGAGCAAATCCTTTGGGAAAGTCTTGAAACTTGACATGGGGATTCTTGAACACATATAGGATGCTATGAAGCTCACTTGAAGTCTTGGAAGTCCATTTAGCCTGATGAAAGTCAAAACCCTAGTTTAGGATGCATTGCTTAGGAGGATGCATTGTTTGAGGGAATTGTCAAACTTTCGGACTTATTGTGAACCTTGTGAACCTTGTGAACCTCTTAGTACACAATGTCTTGTCTTTGTGGAGGGCAAATTTTGGGGTGCAACAGCTGCCCCTGTTCAATTTTCTGAAACCTGAGGGGTTAGATTGGTATATGTGACAGTCGTGACCTGGAAGGTTGAAGGGGATTGAACACAAAAGCCCAAAAATTTGCACTCACCACTGGGTAAAATAACACTGATGATTAATTGTATATGCTTGAGTGGGCTTGAAGATGCCACTTGGAAGAACTGAAGATGGGCTTATAGATGCCATGGAAGAGCTGGAGATGGGCTTAGAGGTGAAATCTAAAATATCAGGATGTGATGATGTTTTTATGTTGATACTGGATATCAGTACTAGGTTTTCGTATAGGTCGTCTCTGAACCGTTTATGCAACATAGTTTGAATTGTTGAATGGACCAGTAGAAATAAATCTTCGTGGCGATTATCTCTTCTGGAAATATCTTGGATTAGGGAATGGATCTTTGTACAGACCGTTTGCCTACTCTCCAAGGTCAAAAGAACGTCAGGATTAGTTCTTCTGAAAAATATCTTGAACCAGGGAATGGATCTTTTTACAGACCGTTTGCCTGCTATTCAAGGGCCAAAAGAACGTCAGGATTTGTTCTTCTGAAAAATATCTTGAACCAGGGAATGGCTCTTTTTACAGACCGTTTGCCTGCTATTCAAGGGCCAAAAGAACGTCAGGATTAGTTATTTTGAAAAATATCTTGAACCAGGGAATGGATCTTTTTATAGACTGTTTTCCTGCTATTCAAGGGCCAAAAGAACGTAAGGATTTGTTCTTCTAAAAAATATCTTGAACCAGGGAATGGATCTTTTTACAGACCGTTTGCCTGTTATTCAAGGGCCAAAAGAACGTCAGGATTTGTTCTTCTGAAAAATATCTTGAACCAGGGAATGGATCTTTTTACAGACCGTTTGCTTGCTATTCAAGGGCCAGATAGATGAAATCTTCTGGAAATATCCTGGATTAGGGAATGGATCTTATTACAGACCGTTTGCCTACTCTCCGAGGACATCTTGAGTAATGTATGGATCATTTCTGACCTGTTGTGGATTGTTGATATTGTTTTACCTGCATATAACTTTCCTGCAAGGAGAATGTTAGTTTATGCAATATATATGCATGCATAGTATGATGCACCTAAGTAAATGTATTATGCATTTATGGATATGTATGTTATGGTAAATGATGTATGTATGAATCATGCAATCTGAAGCGTCTGGGTATCTTCGTGTAACAACTGCTGGCTAGGGAAAATAAATCCCGATTCGTTGCTGAAGAATATGAGGAACTCATTCCCGTCTCGTTTGATAGTATAGTATTCATAACTTCCCGTCTTCGTTTGTCGTACTTCTATTGAAGGAATAAGTTCTTGAGTATCCTGACTGAGGATAAAAGAGATGGACATAAATTCAAGGGGAGATGTAACTCGAAGTATCTATAAAAGATAGATTTGCCCTGCTGGGGATTTGTAGTTGTCTTGTGGGGATGAACTGGCGAAGCTTCGTTGAATTCCTTCCCTCGTTCGTCCTTAGTAAATACTATTACTGAATTTTCATGCATTTCTGGTAAACATCAATCATATTAAGCATTTTATGCATTTCTGGTAAACATCAATCATATTCAGCATTTTATGCATTTCTGGTAAACATCAATCATATTCAAAAACATACATACATTCAAACACAACCAATGGACGTTTCACTTATGTAAATAGGGTAAAAGTAAATTTGGATTCAAAGATGAAATTTTATTTATATCACAAAGTAACCTGTATATAGGCAAATTTGTACAAGGAGACAGAAATCCTAGTAAGAGGAACTTGTCGTAAATTTTTTTACAAAACAAAGAAAATCAGCTATGTGGGAAATAATCCTATTGAGTTTCAATTCTACTATTGCCATTATCTTCAAGTATCTCATCTTCTGCTGTCGAGACGGAAACGATTGGATTGATCTTTATCTGTTAGAGTTTGAACTAAGTAGCACAACTGGTTGGAGTTGTATGGGTGATCCAAACGAGACATAGTCATACGCTTTAATCCCTAACTTTTGCCTGGATTGCCCTTTCAGGTTTTCAATCCACCGGGATACCCTTTTTTGCCCAAGCCGCCTTTTCAGGTTTTCGACTTGCCGGGTGTACATTTTTTTATATATATATCCCTAATTTTTGCCCGAACCCTTTTGGTTCGCCGGGATGCCCTTATTTTTTCCTAGGCCAATCAACCTAGCAGGTCTCTTTTTATGCGTAGTATTTTTTAACTATGTCTGCGTTTACAGGCTGTGGGAAGTCTTCACCATCCATAGTAGTAAGTATCATGGCACCTCCTGAGAATACTGTCTTGACTACAAATTGTCCTTCATATGTAGGAGTCCACTTGCCCCTAGGATCACCCTGTAGTAATATGATACGCTTGATTACCAAGTCACCAGCCTGATATACCTTTGGCTTAACCTTCTTATTAAAAGCTTTGATCATCCATTTCTGGTACATCTGGCCATGACAGACTGCTGTTAACCTCTTCTCATCAATCAAATTTATTTGATCAAGTCGAGTATGAATCCACTCATCTTCATCCAAGCCTGCATCCTTCATGATTCTTAAGGAGGGGATCTGAACTTCAATGGGTAGAACTGCTTCCATACCATAGACTAAGGAGAATGGGGTTGCCCCTGTTGAAGTACGTATTGTAGTACGATAACCATGGAGAGCAAATGGTAACATTTCATGCCAATCCTTATAAGTAACAGTCATCTTCTGTAGAATCTTCTTAATGTTCTTGTTAGCAGCTTCTACTGCCCCATTCATCTTTGGGCGATACGGAGAAGAGTTGTGATGCTTAATCTTGAACTGCGTGCAGAGATTAGTAATCATAGTGTTGTTCAGATTAGAGCCATTATCTGTGATAATCCTTTCAGGGATGCCATACCTACATATGAGATTATTCTTAATGAATCGAGCCACCACATTCTTAGTAACAGATGTAAATGAAGCTGCCTCTACCCACTTTGTAAAGTAATCAATAGCAACCAGGATGAAACGATGCCCATTAGAAGCAGTAGGCTTGATCTCACCAATCATATCAATTCCCCACATGGAAAAAGGCCAAGGAGCAGTCAACACATTCAATGGTGATGGAGGTATATGTACTTTATCAGCATAGATTTGACACTTATGACATGTTCTGGAATGTTGATAGCAGACAGCTTCCATTGTAGACCAATAGTAACCTGCTCTCAATATCTTCTTTGCCATAGTGTGACCACTAGAATGAGTGCCAAAGATCCCATCATGCATATCTTCCATAATCTCTGTTTCTTCCTTCTTATCCACACAACGAAGTAAGGTTGAATCATGATTGCGCTTGTACAAAATTCCATTACTCAAAAAGAACTTAGTAGAAAACCTCCTCAAAAACTTCTTATCTTTGACAAATGCCCCTTCAGGGAACTCCTGAGCTTCAAGATATCTTTTCACTTCATAGAACCAAGGCTTCTCTTCTGCTTCTTCAGTGTCAATCTCATTGCAGTATGCAGGCTTCTCAAATCTATCAATAGTAATCTTGGGAGCTTCATCATCCCAGCTAATCTCAAACATGGATGCCATGGTGGCTAATGCATCTGCCAACTGATTTTCTCTTCGTGGAATATGTCCAAAGGTAATCTCTTCAAAATATGGGATCAAAGACAAAACATACTCTCTGTAAGGAATGAGGTTATCATGCTTGGTATCCCAATCTCCTTTGATCTGACTTACTACCAGGGCTGAATCTCCATACACGTCAAGGAACTGAATATTCATATCAATGGCAGCTTTGATACCCAGGATACATGCCTCATACTCAGCCATGTTATTGGTACAATAGAAACAAAGTCTTGTAGTAATTGGGGTCTGACAACCTTCAGGGGAACTGATCACAACACCAACACCATTACCAAGTGCTTTAGAAGCTCCATCAAAAACCATAGTCCATCGGGATCCTTGTTCAGGTCCGTCATATTGTCCAGGTTCTTTAGTAATAATCATAATGTCTTCATCAGGGAACTCAAAACTCATTGACTGATAATCATCCACTGCTTGATGAGCCAAATGATCAGCTACAACACTTCCTTTAATGGCCTTCTGAGTAGTGTACTGTATATCATATTCTGTTAAGATCATTTGCCATCTTGCTATTCGTCCGGAGAGAGCAGGTTTCTCGAATATGTACTTGATTGGATCCATCTTCAAAATCAATAAGGTAGTATGAGTTAACATATACTGTCTTAGTCAGCGAGCAGCCCATGCCAAAGCGCAGCAAGGTTTCTCGAGCAGTGAGTATCTTGTTTCATAGTCGGTAAACTTTTTGCTAAGGTAGTATATTGCCTGCTCTTTCTGACCAGACTCGTCATGTTGCCCCAATACACACCCCATTGAGTTGTCTAACAATGTTAAGTACATAATCAAGGGTCTTCCATTAACTGGTGGCATCAAAATTGGAGGTTCTAGAAGATATCTCTTGATTTCATCAAATGCTGTCTGGCACTCATCATTCCATTCCATTACCTGATCTTTCTTCAACAACTTGAAGATTGGCTCACAGGTAGCAGTTAATTGGGAAATAAATCTTGCAATGTAATTCAATCGTCCCAAGAAACCTCTAACTTCCTTCTCAGTACGGGGAGCTGGCATCTCTTGTATAGCTTTCACTTTTGCAGGGTCTACTTCAATACCTTTTCCACTGACAATGAAACCTAGGCGTTTACCAGACCTAACTCCAAAAGTACACTTGTTTGGGTTCAATCTCAACTTGTATTTCTTCAGCCTTTCAAACAACTTATGCAGATGATCAAGGTGTTGCTCTTCATTCTGGGACCTGGCTATCATATCATCCACATATACCTCTATCTCATGATGAATCATATCGTGAAACAAAGCCACCATAGCACGCTGATACGTTGCCCCGACATTCTTCAAACCAAATGGCATCACTTTATAACAAAAAGTGCCCCACTGTGTAACAAATGTAGTCTTCTCCATATCTTCAGGTGCCATCTTGATTTGATTGTAACCAGAGAAACCATCCATGAAAGAGAATACTTTATGCTGAGCAGTGTTGTCTACCAGAACATCAATATGAGGAAGTGGAAAGTCATCTTTGGGGCCGGCCTTGTTCAAATCCCTGTAATCTACACACATACGTACCTTACCATATTTCTTAGGTACCGGTACCACATTTGCAACCCATTGAGGATAAGAAGTCACAGCTAAGAACCCGGCATCAAACTGTTTCATTACCTCTGCTTTAATCTTCTCTGACATTTCAGGACGCATGCGACGAACCTTCTGCTTCTTTGGACGACAATCTTCTTTTACCGGTAAACGGTGAACCAAAATTTCTGTATCCATCCCTGGCATATCTTCATAGGACCAAGCAAAGATCTCCACATAATCATGTAACATCTGAATCAATCTGCTCTTAACACCATCCTCTAATTCAGCCCCTATTTTGACCTCTTTCATGTTTTCTTCAGTTCCCAGATTCACAACTTCGATTGGCTCTTCATGTGGATGTATAGCTTTCTCTTCTTGTTGTAACAATCTAGCAAGCTCTACAGGTACTTCACAATCGTCCTCCTTTCCATCTTCAGCTTGATAGATCGGGTTCTCGAAATTATAATTGGAAATAGTAGAACTGTTATCAATAGAATCCAGAGTGGATGAGGATCTGCATTTTAGTGATGTGGGTGTGTGTAAGAACACATAGCTGATAAAACAAAAAATAAAAGAAAAGAAAGACAAGGAACACAATATTTACGAAAACGAAACGTCCACTGATTTTTATTGAATGAAGTATGCAAATGAAATGACATCCCGAAACAAGCATACCATTGCGCCCCGGGTAAGGCACAAGGCTTAAGAGTTTAATTGTTCAAAAATTACAAACTTAAGAAATAACAACACAGTAATAGTATTTACTCTTGACTAAAGGAGATAGGAATAACATCTTCAGCCTTCCAATTATTGAGCCCACCACCCACAGTAGGAAAAATCCAAGCATCCAAGTTGTAGTCTTCATCATAGTCACCCACAACATTGATCTGATCTTTCATAATCCCTTGATTGGTGATACGAACAGCACGAGCACGACGAACAGCCTTCTGGGACTCTGCAGTGAAACCCAAACCAAACTTGTCAAATTTGTAAGGAATGTCAGGAAGCTGACCCCAAATAGTACAACCACCTTCATCCACCACAACTCTAGCATCTTTGAGGGAGGCCATTGTAGGGGGCACTCTGGTGACTACAGGAACTCTCTTGACAACAGGAGGAGCTTCAACATTAGGAACAACCCAAGGAACTACTTCAAACGTCTGGCACGGAGTCTCAACATATTCACCTTCCACTTCAAGATATTTAAATGTGTTCACATGGCTAATCATATATCCTTCCTCTCTGTAAACAGTGACAACCTTTCCCTTTACTGGATATCTCAGCTTCTGATGTAAGGTGGAGGTCACAGCACCTGCCCCATGAATCTAGGGGCGCCCAAGCAAACAAGAATACAAAGGACGAATATCCATTACATAAAAAGTAGCATTGAAGACCTGAGAACCTACTTTTATTGGGAGATCAATTTCTCCGTGCACCACTCTTCTCGAGCCATCAAAAGCTTTCACCACTATATTACTTGGTCTCAACACATCATCTTCAGGACTAAGCTTGTTAAGAATATCTTTAGGAAGTACATTCAGTGAAGAACCATTGTCTATTAACACATGAGACAGGGTAGTGCCCCTACACTCAATAGAGATGTGTAAAGCCCTGTTATGATCCCTCTTGGCAGGAGTCAAATCAGCATCGGAGAAACCTAACCCATTATCATAGGTTAAATGTGCAACACAATTTTCAAACTGATCTACAGAAATCTCATTTGGCACATGGGCAGTCTTCAAAAATTTAATCAAGGCTTTAGCATGTGCCTCAGAACACAACAATAAAGACAACATGGAAATCTTGGAGGGAGTATGCCCCAATTGATCAACAACATCATAATCACTCTTGCGAATGATTTTTAGTACTTCTTCCATTTGTTTAGAAAGATCATCAGCAGTTGGTGCATTAGTTTGCACAGGTTCAATAACAGGACCTTTGCCCCGAGCATCAGCAGTGGAGGTGGTAGTTGGAGTAACTGTATTCTTGGAAGTAACCGGAGGAGAGAAAATTCTTCCACTTCTCGTGATCTTACTAGATCCAGCAATATTATCAACATCAAGGTTTTCATCAGCAACAGGTGCATCAGCTAAGGGTTCATGCTTAACACCATGAATATAAACATCAGAACCATAATGCCAAGGCACAACTTTATCAGAAGTATACGGAATAGGACCAGGAGTCGTAATAATCATAGGAGCCACTCTAGCTTCAGCAACAATCTTCACAGGGCCTTCAGCAGCAATCTTAATTGGACCCTTATGAGTGATTTTGATAGGGCCCTTGGAAGTAATCCTCACTGGCACTTTATCAACCATATCCACCTCTTCAACCTTCGCACCTTGAGTTATATGTTTAACCATGCTCTCTACAGAAGGTGTCCTCTCAAACAATATGGTGTAATTGTCCATGAGGCGTTGAATACCGTCTTTCAACTTCCAGCAACTATCCGGCTTATAAGCACAATAGAAACAATCTTCATTACAACCTGGAAAGAACCCAGCTTATACCAACTTCTTCTTAATAACATACAATGGTGTAGTCACATCTGCAACTGAGGAAATATGTGAAGCTTCATCAATGGCATTAACAGTCTTCTCATGATTTGGCATGGGAGCAGTAATTACATTTGGAGTACTAGGAGGGTCAAACTCAATCTCTCCAGCATCAATCATATCTTGAATCTTATTCTTCAATATCCAGCAATTATTGGTATCATGTCCATGACAATTTGAATGATATGCACATCGTGCATTAGGATTATACCTGGGAGAGATAACATTGGGATTCTGAGGGGGGTCCTTCAAAGTGATGAGTTCACCCTTCAACAAGTGCTGCAAGGCTTGGGCCAGTGACATGTTGAACTTGGTGAACTGTCTTCTAGGCCTCTGTTGATTGCCCTGTGGTGGCTCTAGTGTTGCAGGAGTAGGATTGGAGATATGAACCGCACTCACAGATTGGTGCCTTCTATTACGATTAGGTTGACCATAAACAGCATTTGACTCTTTCTTCCCACTAGGGGGCTTCTTTGTAATACTTGATGAAGAAGCACCCACTTGTATCTTGCCACTCCTTATACCACTTTCCACGCGCTCTCCTGTCATTATCAACTCAGTGAAGCCAGATGATGAGCTTCCAATGAGATGACTATAAAAAGGTCCATTCAGTGTACTCATAAACATATCCACTAACTCCCAGTCAGTTAGCGGAGGTTGTACTCTACCAGCCAAGTCTCTCCACTTCTGAGCATACTCCTTGAAATTTTCTTTAGCACCCATAGACATGCTTTGTAGTTGCATGCGAGTAGGGGCTAGATCAGCATTGTATTGATATTGCCTATAGAATGCCTCAGCAAGATCATTCCAATCACGGATGTTGACACTCTCCAATTGATAGTACCATTCCAATTGAGCTCCAGACAAGCTCTCTTGGAAGAAATGGATCCACAACTTCTTATCAGCAGTATGGGGTTGGATCCTCCGGACATAGGACCTCAGATGCAGCTTGGGACATGAAACACCATCATAGACTACAAAAGCAGGGACCTTGAAACCAATGGGTATAACCACTCCAGATATAAAACTCAGGTCTTCAAAATCCAGCCCAGAAGACTTTTGCAATTCCATAACATCCACTCTATCCACCATCATTTGAACTTATCTTCATTAGGATCATGATAGTAATTTGCTTCAGAATCAGAGTCCCCCATAGTATTGTGGAGACTGCCTCCCTCTTTCTCAGACTCCTCAGACTCATAATCTTCAACCTGTTCCTTGGTCTTGACAGGACCTCTGAACCTTCTTCCCATGTTGATTAGGCCTCCTGACCTTCTAGTCTTCTTAGTCTTCTTAGCCAGCAGTGTCTTCAATTCATCCTGTCCCTTGGACAAGTTCAGGATCAACTCCTGGAATTGTGCATTTTGTGCCTGGAGATCTTTGACTGTTTGTTCAAGAGCCATTGCTTAAATAAACAGCGAGAAGATAAGATACATGTACATAAGAAACCTATGATGCAATGATATGGTGTATAAATGCGTATGCAATGTTTTCAAGGACAGTAGGATTTAAATTTGTTTAAACAACCAAAAAGTAAACTTTTATTAGTAATAAATTTGTTTTCCCTTTGGGCTTACAATAAAAATGAAATAAGTACAAAAAATGGGGTTTTAAGTCTCCCATGGACGTTTCCTCTTTGTGTTGAGGTATGAGTTGAGATTCCGTTCCTCGTGAAGTTGCTTTGTTAGCTCCAGGATTCTTTCTTGACTTGCTTTGTAATGAGTCTCAAAAGTATCCCTTTGCTCCTTCAACTGGATCTAGGACCTCTGTAACTCCTCCATGTCAGTGGGCATGTCTGGATGAAGAATGATATAAGAAGTATCCCCTTCAGCAACAGGCTCTATAGTAACTGGCAGGATGGCAGGATATGGCATTATAAGAGTCTGAGCACGAGATCGTACCCATCTGAGATAAGCTTCCATAGGAATAGTGTACTTGGGCTCCAGAGTCTTGCTGTCAACCTTGTTCACTTTTCCCCATGCTCGTATGAACCTTTGACGGTAACCTTGAAGGTCGTTGTCGTAGTCAAACACAATACCCTGAATCAACATGTCATGAGGACCATCACTCCGAGCGTAACCAAACTGCCGTAAAGCTAAAGATAGGTTGTAAGTAATGCCTCCTCTTATGCCTAGAAGTGGCACATTAGGAAACTCCCCACAACGGTCAATGATAGTAACATTCTCCATAGATCGAGAGCACCAATGAATATCTGAATAAGAAAGTGACATGATCCTCTTGGACCACCTGAACCCTTGTTCATTCTTCATCACTGATCGAGGAAGGTGAGAAATAAACCACCTAGATAGAAAAGGTATGCAACACATCAGAGTTCCTCGTGCCTTCGTAGTACGAGTGTGAAGAGAGTGCAAGATGTCTCCAAGTAATGTAGGCACTGGATTGTGACTCAGAAATATGTTGATGGCGTGCACGTCTATGAACTGGTCTGGATTGGGGAACAACACTAAGCCATAAATAAACAAGGCTAAGATCTCCTCAAAAGCATCATAACTCATAGCCTTCAAGAACACTTGAGCCTTCTCTATCAACACCTTAGCAAGAATACCCTTAACTCCACTCCTCGTTTCTAGGACAATGTCTGATTTCTTCAGATGTAGAGCTGCAGCAATAACCTCAGGTTTAGGCTCTTTTTCCAAGCCTGTGAAAGGTCTCTGATCAAGGACAGGTATACCCAGAAGTTTGGAGAACTCTTCCATTGTAGGAACCAGCTGATAGTCGGGGAATATAAAACAATGATGTTTAGGATCAAAGAACTGAAACAGAACACTCATCATGTCTTCATTGAACCCTGAAGTGACTAGATCCAGTAGGTGACCATGCTTCTTGATGAACTGGGAGTTTTCAGAAACCTGAGAGACCAATTCTTTAAGCTTAGGAGGTATTCCCACAAAGTTGATCTGGATAGTGTTCCTACGAGCAAAAGCCATGACCTGCAACAAAAAACAAAGATAAATCCTTTGGTCCTTGAAATGGTTAGTGAAAATGCTATGCTTATGATGCATGATGATGCTATGATGTTATGCTCAATCACAAACATGTGGCACACACAAACAAATCACACCATAGCCCTAGGTTTAAAGGCTTGCATGAGGTTTAAAGGTAAGTACCCTCCCCTGAAGTTTAGTTGGTTCATCCTGTCCTATAAAGTAACCAGGTTCTAAGGGATCTCAATATCATTGATCCTTCACAAGGGTGGTTGTTCAGTAGGCAACTTACTTGCCAACCAAAACCCTCCAAGTTTAGAATCTCAATGAGTGTAGCATCGAGTATCAACCAACTTCAGTCTTCACCAAAGCCGGTTATCTCACTACTTTCTAAAGGCCAAGATTGGATAACTAGGGTTCTAAAAGTTAGTTAGTGCATTGACAACATATGGCTGCCTCATATCATCCTCAACTTGACTTAAGGAACATAAGCACCAACCAAGAAGTCACACTAACTATGGCCACCAGATCAACCATATCGGTATACGCCGCACAGTTTCCTTGGTCTATTGCCATTTACCTAAGGTACACTAGATCCGGGTTAGGATCTTTCTCACATAAGAGCACCCAACAGATAAGTATAAAGCAAACAAGGCAAACAATTTAAAGTGATCTAATTCCCAAGGGTACCCCTCTTTTATTAAATCCCCAACAGAGTCGCCAGTTCTGTAACACGGTGGGAGAACTGACTTTAGTTAAATGTTGTGGATAGCAAGAGTCGCCACCGACTTTTATTTTATCCAAAAGGAAAGGGCATAAAAGAACAGGAAAGACCTTAAAAGATTTTTGGGTTCGGGGGGTAGGTTATACAAAGGGAAGGTGTTAGCACCCTTTATATCCATGGTTATCCATGGGCTCTTAGTTACTTAGCTCACTTTAAACTGTTTTGAGAAAGGTGTAGTGTGTGATTAAAAATTTTCTTAAGTACTTTATAATGATCCTTGTACGGATATATATAAAGACTTTGTTTTGAAAATTGTTTGAAAATGGGAAATGTAATGAAATGTTTTTGAAAGAATGAGCAAGTACTTAAGAGGAACCTACCCTATGTTAAATCTTTACTGTTCTTATATGTTCTTTCAATGGTAAGACTATCCCTATTATTAAGGAATAGGTAGTCATTACCTTGGATGTTGTAAGGGACATGTGAAGGGTCATCTGTGATTAGGCAACTGTAAGGTGTCTTAGCAATTTTGAAGGGACTTATCATCTTTTATTCGAAAGGGACAAGATCATTCACGAAGGCAACATTCGAAGCGACTTGATCTTATAATCGTAAAGGGACAAGATGATATTAATGGAGAAGGGACTTTGCTTTTAGACACCTTACTTGACCATTTGGTTTAGGCAACATGAGAGGTAACCTTAGAAAGTGAGATGGCGATCCAAGATCGACTTACATGTGTGCGTGTACAAGTTCACATATTTATCTTAAAATTAGTGATCTAAATTGATTTTTAAACACAAACATGTTTTCACTCCCTAATTTACTAACCATAGCAATTTAAATAAATAAACAATAAAAATACTACAACTATTACATAGCTTGTACAGTTACATTATAAGAAAATAATTTAGATAATAAGCATATAAATAAATAAATAAAAGATTAGCAATAAAAATAAATATAAGAGAAAAAGAGGTTAGCACAATAATATACAATGTAGAAATCAATTAAAATTTTAGATCTAAATAAACAATTTTTAAAGATTTTTAAGATGAGAATAAAATAAGAATAATAGTTATTTACAAAAAATAAACATGATTTAGAAACATTTATTAAGTATAATTAAGCAAACATAAAAATAAGAAATTAAAGTTTAAAAAAAATAGGGTTTTGAGTAATTAGAAAATAAATTAGGGTTTAAAAATAATTAGGGTTTTATATATAAAAATATTAGGGTTTCTAATTTTAATTTACAATATTAATCTAATAGTTAAATAAATATATACATATTCAAATACATATATAAATAAATAGGTTTAGAATTTAAAAAAATATTTTTAGGAATTTTTTTAGAAAATAAAATATTTACATATTAAGTTCCTAGAATTATTTAAATTATATATATTAACATAATCATATTTAATAATAAAACAATTAATAAAACAAATAAGCAAAACCAGAATTAAAAAAAATTACCTGGGGCAGGGATTGAACCCATGCCCTAGGCCTTGCCTCCCTCTGGACGAACCAAGCTACCACTGGGCTGCACGCGCTGGCTGAACAATGAATGACTATTGTTCATTACATTTTAAGCCTGAAAATATAAAGAAAATAAACAAAAAAAACGTTGAAGCTGGGGTTCGAACCCCTGCCCTGATCCTCACATGCGCGTGTCCTTGCCAACTGAGCCAGCTTACTTATCTGAAATATATACAGCATCAATGAAATAAAATATATGTTAGAATTTGAAACTGGATTTGGCGCGCAACTTCCTCTTCCTCATTCAAATTTCCTGCGAATTCTTCTTCAAAAATTCCTGCGAATTTTCCTGCATATTCTTAAACCAGAAACCTACGTTTTTCAATCATCAAGCAAACCATAATATTAATACAAATTCGAAGCCCAGATCAATTACATAAAGCTTATACATCATGGCCATGTTCTTAGAACTCATTTAGATGCCCTAAATGCTAAGTTCCCGAATTTGAAACTCAAACCCTAACAATGGTGGATTTTGCTATAGTCCATAAGAGTCAAATTAAACCATCCAGAAAGCTTCTAAACCTCATAACAAACACAAATCCATAGTTAGTTTTCATTATCAATGCATAAATCATTCAAATCGAAAAAAATTAAAACATGAACAATATGCATTCGGGTTGATCATATGAGCATGAATTGGATGTGGTTAAGAGTTGGTTTCGACTCAGTGAAGTCCAAGGATCCTTCTTGTGTGTTTAAAATACCTTAAAACCCTTTGTAATGAAGAAACCGAATTTGTGTTTTGGATGAAATTTGTGAAGTTTGAAGATGACTTTTGAGGCTTCCAATTCGTGTTCTCTTGCTTGCTAAAGGTTGTATATATATGATACAATTGAATTAGGTCAGAAAATTGCATCACACTTTGGATATTTGGATAGTTTGAGATTGAAAAAGATTAGCCTTTAGATTTTGAATATTCTTGATATAAGCTTGCTATTTTAAGATGATTTTCATAACTCTTGTATCAATCAAGTCCAAATAAACTTTATGACATTCTAGAAACAAAATAAATTTAAATCTTCATTATTTAATATTTTATTTGAATTTAAAATGATTTTTAATATAAAAAATCATAATAAATAAAAATAAAATTATGAAAATTATGAAAATACTAATTTAATTTCGTGCATGATGTCATGAAACCAATTGGATCAAAAAAAAGTCAGCCCATTTGAAGAATTATGGTTTTAAGACCCCATTTACTTCATAAACCTCTCAAAAATTTCCCAACTTTGCAAGGGCACAAATTCTTCAATTTTAATGCTATGAAGGTGTTTTTGGATATTTTGGAAAGCTTAAAGAGTCCTCTAACCAACCTCTTTGGTCTCATGTCCATATCTTTTACCATTCTCAAGTTATGCTCTTTGGAAGTTGTTGACATTTTGTTGACTTTTAAAAGGACCTATAATGTCTTAGCTCATACTTTCCAAATGAAGCATTTTTGGGCTTGGCTTGTGAGACACAAAGTTGTAGATAATTCAATTTCCTTCAAAATGAGCTTTGTATGAAAAAAAATTGATGAAGCATGTGAAAGTTATGGCTGGTCAAAGTTCAGTTGACTTTTCCTATGAAAACCCTAATTTAGAAACTCCTGATTCTTGATGATCTGAAATCTCCTTGATGAATCATGATCAACCCTTGATCAAATGATTAATTTTACTTCATATACTTGATGTTGGAAAAAATCATGAAGTTTGACTTTGGTTTGACCACAGTTGACCTCAGTTTGACTTTTTAACTACTTTGACTGATTTTAACCTATCTGATCATCTGACTGAGCAAATCCTTTGGGAAAGTCTTGAAACTTGACATGGGGATTCTTGAACACATATAGGATGCTATTAAGCTCACTTGAAGTCTTGGAAGTCCATTTAGCCTGATGAAAGTCAAAACCCTAGTTTAGGATGCATTGCTTAGGAGGATGCATTGTCTGAGGGAATTGTCAAACTTTCTGACTTATTGTGAACCTTGTGAACCTCATGAGATGTCTTGTGAACCTTGTGAACCTTGTGAACCTCTTAGTACACAATGTCTTGTCTTTGTGGAGGGCAAATTTTGGGGTGCAACAGCCGGGATGCCCCATTTTTGCCTGGATTTACATTCTGTTTTTATGTCCAGCGGGTCATTTTATGCGAAGTATTTTTTATGCGAAGTATTTTATAAGAAATCTGCACTGTCCATAGTAGTGAGCATCAGTGCTCCACAGGATAAAACCTTCTTTACTATGAATGGACCATCATAATTTGGAGTCCACTTGCCCCTGTGGTCTGTGTGAGGAGGGAGGAGTCTTTTCAGCACAAGATCTCCCACTTGGTATTCTTGAAGCCTGACTTTCTGATCGAAGGATTTCTTCATTCTTTTCTGATATAACTGCCCATGACAAATTGCAGGTAATCTCTTTTCTTCGATCAGATTCAGTTGATTGTACCGAGAACGGACCCATTCTGCTTCATTCAGTTTAACATCCATCAGTACCCGTAAGGAGGATAATTCAAATTCAACAGGCAGGACTGCCTCCATACCATACACAAGATGATACGGTGTTTCCCCAGTGGACGTTTTGATTGAGGTACGGTACCCATGCAAGGCAACTGGTAGCATCTCAGACCAATCCTTGTATGTAATCACCATCTTCTGCACAATCTTCTTGATATTCTTATTAGTTGCCTCAACAACGCCGTTCATCTTCGGCCTGTAAGGAGAAGAGTTGTGATGTTGGATCTTGAAGTCCCGACACAGTTCTGCCATCATTTTGTTGTTCAGATTGGAACCATTATCAGTAATGATTCGCTCGGGTACTCCATACCGGCAGATGATGTCTCTTTTCAAGAATCAGGCTACCACTTGTCTGGTGACGCTGGCATATGAAGTTGCTTCGACCTACTTGGTGAAGTAATCAATGGCTACCAGGATGAATCTGTGGCCAATTGAAGCAATCGGTTCGATCTTTTCAATCATGTCAATGCCCCATATGGCAAAGGGCCAAGGTGAAGACATTACATTCAACGGATTTGGAGGCACATGCACCTTATCTGCATAAATCTGGCATTTGTGGCACTTTCTGGCATAGGCACAACAGTTTGCATCCATTGTGATCCAATAGTAACCTGATCTCAATAATTTCTTAGCCATTGCATGTCCTCCAGCATGGGTACCGAAAGATCCTTCATGCACCTTGTGCATCAGCAAGTCTGCCTCCGTCTTATCAACACATCTGAGAAGTACCATGTCAAAGTTTCTCTTGTACAAGGAACCGTCAGTATTCAGAAAGAAACTACCAGCCAGTCTCCTTAATGTCTTCTTATCATTGGATGATGCCCCAGGTGGGTATGTTTGATCCTCTAAGAAGCTTTTGATGTCATGGAACAAAGGCTTGTCATCTTTAGCAATGTCTACGGAGAATACGTATGCTGGTCTATCAAGTTTGGATACTGAAATTTGAGGCACATAATTGGCAGCTTGAACTTTGATCATGGAGGAAATTGTAGCCAGAGCGTCTGCGAACTGATTTTTGTCTCGAGGGATGTACTCAAGTTTGACTGTTGTGAAGAAAGTTAATAATCTCCTCGTATAGTCACCGTATGGAATCAGGTGCTCTTGGTGAGTGTACCATTTGTCGTTGGTTTGATTGATTACAAAAGATGAATCTCTGAATACATTCAATGTCTTGATCCTGAGGTCAATGGCTTCCTCAAGACCCATGATACAGGCTTCATATTCAGCTTCGTTGTTAGTGCAGTTAAAAGTGAGTTTTTCCGAGAAAGGCATGTGAACTCCTTTAGGTGTAATAAGCACTGCACCAACTCCACGACCATTCATGTTGACAGCCCCATCAAACATCATTGTCCATTCTTCTTTTGGGTCATGCCCTTCAGTGTAAACAGGCTCTTCCTGGTCTTTTTCTTTTAGGAACATGATGTCTTCATCAGGGATGTCAAATCTCATAGGCTGGTAATCATCAATGGGTTGCTCAGCCAGATAATCAGACAGTACACTACCTTTGATGGCCTTTTGAGATGTGTACTGAATGTCATATTCTGTCAAAATCATTTGCCATCTTGCAACCCTTCCATTAAGTGTTGGCTTCTCAAATATGTACTTGACTAGATCCATCTTTGAGTCAATAAAGTAGTGTGGGTCAACATATACTGCCTTAGTCGGCGAGCAGCCCACGCTAAAGCATAACATGTTTTCTCGAGCAGTGAATAACGTTGTTCACAGTCGGTAAACGTTTTGCTTAGGTAGTATATTGCATACTCTTTTCCACCAGACTCGTCATGTTGGCCCAACACACACCCCATTGATCCTTCTAACATTGTCAGGTACATTATTAGAGGTTTTCCTTCAACTGGAGGCATAAGGATTGGAGGCTCTTGTAAGTACTCCTTGATTTTGTTAAAAGCCTTCTGGCAGTCTTCATTCCACCTGACTGTTTGTTCCTTTCTTAACAATTTGAACAAGGGCTTACAGGTTGTAGTAAGGTGAGAGATGAACCTTGATATGTAGTTCAATCTACCTAAGAACCCCCGAACTTCCTTTTCAGTCTTTGGTGCAGGCATCTCTTGAATGGCTTTGACTTTGTCAGGGTCAACTTTAATTCCCTTTTCACTTACAATAAATCCTAGCAGCTTACCGGAACGCACCCCAAATGTGCATTTGTTGGGGTTTAGCTTCAGCTGATACTTTCTCAGACGCTTGAACAGCTTCAACAGATTTACCAGATGGTCTTCTTCTGTGAGGGACTTGGCAATCATTTCATCCACATAACATTCAATTTCTTTGTGGATCATGTCGTGGAATAATGTTACCATAGCCCGTTGATAAGTGGCACCAGCATTCTTCAGTCCGAATGGCATTACCTTATAACAGAATGTGCCCCAGGGTGTGTGAAAGTTGTCTTCTCCATGTCTTCAGGTGACATCTTGATCTGATTATATCCTGAAAATCCATCCATGAAGGAGAACACCGAGAACTGAGCCGTATTGTCGACCAATACATTAATGTGAGGTAAAGCGAAATCATCCTTCGGGCTATCTCTATTCAGATCCCGGGAATCCATACACATTCGTACTTTGCCATCCTTCTTAGGCACAGGTACAATGTTAGCAACCCGAGGCGGGTAACTAGTTACAACAAGGAAACCGACATCCCACTGTTTTTGTACCTTTTCTTTTATCTTCATGGCCATATCTGGACGAGTACGTCGTAGCTTCTGTTTTACTGGAGGACAGTCTTCTTTTAACGGCAGCTTGTGCATAACAATGTCGGTATCCAGACCTGGCATATCTTGATAAGACCAAGCAAAAACATCAACGTATTCTCGGAGCATGTCAATAAGTTGTTCCTTCACTGAATCTCGCAGACGGGCCCCAATCTTCACTTCTTTCAAGTCTTCTTCAGAACCAAGATTAACTATCTCAACTTCCTCCTGATGAGGAGTGATAACCTTCTCCTCTTGCCTTAACAGTATGGCTAGTTCTTCAGGTAGCTCATAATCTTCTTCAACCCCTTCATCTGCTTGATTAATCAGATTGTCGAAGTCATATGAAGTCATAGCATTGTTGTTGTCGGTGCAGTTTGGAGGGCACGCTCTGCAAGGTTTTAAATTGGTTCATTTTAGTGATCAGTTTTATCTTGTTTAGAAAAAGTGAAAATGAAGTTATTATTTTGAAAACATTGCCATTTTATTGTTTTGTACAAAAAATGAAAATTAAAAAACAGTGAGCAGAAAAAAGAGACTCGTTTGCAAAAGATGTCCTGATATTCATTAATTGATCATTTGCACAAAATACAAGATGGCCCGATTACAAAATGAGTCCTGACACCTTGGGCAAGATGCAGGACTTGATGCATGCTTAAAAGACAGGAAATAATAATTACTCTGTAGGAGTAACTCTTATAATTTCCTGGGAAGACCAGTTAGAGACTTGTTTCCCCGGGATCCTTGGACGTATCCAGTTTTCCAGGTTGCGTTCGCCTTCTTCCTCGTCTTCCAGACTGTTCACAGCATCCGGGGTAAGCATTACCCCACTGACAAATTTAGGCTTTGTTGCAGCCTCTGGTTGATCTTGTCGAGTTGGTCTGTAACCCAACCCGAATTTGTCTTCTTTCTTTTCTACTGGAAGCAACTTGCCCCAACCTTAAGCGGTACCCTCCTCAACAACCTTTCGGGCTTGTTGATATGAAGTGATGGAAGTTCCAGATACAACAGTTGCTTCATTGATGTTAAAGGCCTCAAACCCCTGACTCATAGTCTCATGGATCTCCCCATCCATCTCTATATACTTGTAAGTAGCCAGCTGGCTAACGAAAATGTCTTCCTCCCCGCAGATTGTGATGATCTGACCTTCCCACTCAAATTTTAGTTTCTGGTGAAGGGTAGATGTAACAGCGCCAGCGGCGTGAATCCAGGGTCTACCCAACAAACAGCTGTAGGCCGGCTGTATGTCCATCACGAAGAAAGTAGTTTTAAAGATTTATGGGCCAATCATCACAGGTAAATCAATCTCTCCAACACTGATCTCTTAGAGCCGTCAAATGCTCTCACCACCAAGTTACTTGGACGTAATTCCAGACCATCTTACTCCAGCTTCACCAAGGCTTTCTTTGGGAGGACATTGAGCGAAGACCTAGTGTCTACCAGTACATGAGAAAGAACAACACCTTTGCACTCTAAGGTGATGTGTAAAGCCTTGTTATGATTGCGTCCCTCCGTCGTTAAATCAGCATCTGTGAAGCCCAGTCCATGGCTGGTGTTAACATTTGCAACCACTGTTTCCAGCTGATTAATCATAATCTCTTCCGGCACGTAGGCTGCGTGCAGGACCCTCAACAGTGCATTCCTATGGGCTTTGGAACACATTAACAATGATAATATAGAGAATTTTGAAGGTGTTTGATGAAGCTGGTCCACCACTTTGTAATCACTCTTTTTGATTATTCTCATGAACTCGTCCACCTCTTTTTCAAAAGACATCTTCGGAGTTTCTTTAACAGTTGGCTCTTCAAGTACCACATTCTTCCCTTTTGCCTTAGCAGCAGCTTCTGCTTCAGCATTGGGTCTTGGTGTTTGTGAGGCAAAAAGGCGTCCGCTTCTGGTGAAGCCTCCGCCTCCCCCAACATTGTCAACTTGTGGTGAAGAGGTTGTTGAATCTAGAGTGATCTTCCTTCCGTCGCAGTAGAGATCATAGCCGTAGTGCCAAGGTATGGCATTACTGCTTTCATAAGGAACATGTCCAGGCACCGTAATGGTGACCGGACTGATGGCTGCAGCGGAAGGAACTGTGATGGTATACCGGTCGTAATAGATTGTGACTGGAGATCTGACAGGAGGTGTTGTAGTTTGTTGTTGGAAATTGTTGTTGGGATGAACAATTGCTGGGTCATAATAGATCGTGACCGTTGAGACATCTTGATTAGTGTTTGATGGTGTTGTAGGCGTTTCCGTTGATAAGATGGGTGCTGATGTTGTAGAAGTAGATGTTGCTGAACTCTGATCTGTTGAAATAATGGATGGAGTGATTGCTGGAGTTGTGGATGAATCAGTGGGAATGATAGTTGTTGCTATTGTAGGAGGATCTATTATTGCTGAAGAAAGAATTGTTGATGTTGAAGGAGAATCCATTGTTGCTGAAGAAAGAGTTGTTGATGTTGAAGGAGCCGTTGTGGTAATCTGTAAAATTCCATCTCTGATAAGGCCATCTATGCCAAGCCTTAGCTTCTTACAACCATTAATAACAGTCTTGCACAATTCGCAGCAGGCCTCATAGCCCGGGAACACCTGGCATCTTAAGAGTTGAGCCTTAACTTCCGCTAGAGGTGTTTGAATCTGCGCAACATTATCAATTATTGCAGATAGTTGATCTTCCTCTATGGCATTAATCCTGGGCCCACCATGATTAGGCATAGGATTTTTGTTAATATTCAGAGGAGGTGCGAAATTGAGAGCTTTGGAATCGACCAAATCCTGAACCTTCATTTGTAAGGCTCTACATTTCTCAGTATTGTGACCAGGTGCGTTGGAATGAAAGGCACACCTGGCACTAGCAGCATAATTCTTCGGGAGGTTGAGAGGATCTGGTGGAGCCAACGTCCTTAACTCAACCAGGTTGAGCTTCAGGAGTTGTGGCAGTAGAGCGACATAAGGCATAGGGATGGGGTCAATCACCCTATTTTCCTAAGATGGCCTATGTTGAAAGGGGCGCTGCTGTTGGTTGTTGTTGTTATTTTTGTACGTACTTTGTTGCGGAAAATGAGATTGTTGCTGATAGTGATGTTGTTGTTGTTGTTGTTGAAAAAGTGGTTATTGTGGAACTGGAGCCGGGATAGTAACAGTTGCTATTGATCTGTGAGAATACTGGGGTCTGCCCCTGCCTGCATGGATAGCATTTGTTTCACCTGCTCTTCGGGGTCCTGAAAAAGGTTTTCTGGGGTTGTTGGAGGAATTTGCACCGTTGTCAGAGATTTTACCCATCTTCAAAAGACTCTCAATTCTCTCACCATCTATAACTACATCGGCAAAACTGGTGGAAGAGAAAGCAGCAAGTCTGTCAATATAAGTTCCTTGCAAGGTGTTCATAAACATGTCAGCCATTTCTCTTTCAGACATGGGTGGCTGGACAGCAGCAGCAAGCTGTCTCCACCTCTGAGCATAATCCCGAAAGCTTTCTCTTGAAGACTGAGACATGCTCATTAGAAGAGTTCTATTGGGAGCCATGTCTAGGTTGTACTGGTATTGCCGGATGAAGGCTTCGGCCATGTCTTTCCAACATCTTATAGTGGCCCTAGTCAGATGTGAATACCATTCTCTTGATGCTCCAGTCAGGTTGTCCTCAAAATAGAACATCCATAACTTCTCGTCCATGGTATAAGCCCTGAGTCTTCCTAAGAAGGATTGCAGATGAGTACGCGGGCAGGAGGTACCATTATATTTTTCAAAGCACGGTGGTTTGAATTTGTGGGGAATCCTCACCCCATCTACCAGCCCCATATCCATTACGTCAAAGCCTAAAGAATTCTGGGATTCCAAAGACCTTATCTTTTCAGCAATCTCATCCAGCCTTCGGTCATACACCTCATCCCCAGCCCCAATAACTGTGAACTGCTCCTCCTGAGGATCTTCTTGCAAGATCCTGCATGCAGCAGTGTTTCCTTGAATATTCCTTGGGATATTAACATCTGGGTTCAAATGGGGTCCGAACTCTGGTGGGTCGATGCGAGCCCGCATTCATTATTACTAGTTCCTCCTGTTCCAGGGTAGGGTTCTTCAGGTGTCTGCCTTTCTACCAGCTCTCTCAGCCTCTCCTGGCTCTGAGCTAAGCCAGTTATCACAACCATAAACTGGGTCATTTGGTTTCTCATCTCGACCCTTTCGTTTGCCATTTGATTTCTTACTTCATTCAAGTCCTGCTGTACCTGATCCATTTGAATGCCTGGAAGGTTGTTTCGCGTTGGGTACCGGTGTGTACGGTTGACAGGAAACACTCTGCCACGAGCAATGTTTCCTGAAACCACAACAAAGTGAGAAACGAAATAACAAACAAAAACCTACAAAACAAAGAAAATGTTAGTATGCAATGCAGTATGCTTATTTGTCTTCCAAGGTATCCGGTTTGGTTCTTTGGTTTTGACCTTTCCAGACCTCGAGGAAATGCTTGATGATGTTGAGAGAAAGCCCACCAAAATAAAACAAACTAATATATTACAAATGATGAAAAATACATAGTCTGTTTACAACACATGCCCATGGTGGGTCAAAAATACAACAACCAAAAGAAAAAGTACATCAAAAAGGAAAGAAATACAAGCAAAAGGAATCAGACATCCAATCCAAAGTCATCTTCCCTGACTTCCTTCAGGAGGGCCTCCGTCACTGGACTAGCTGGGTGCTCTGTAATAGTCCTAATGAGGAGGTTCCTGGTAGCAATGGCATTAGTCAGCTTCTTATGCCTGTCATGATCCTTTGATCTCTTTAACCCCGCTCAGAGTTTCAATTCTGATATCTCCTTCTGAGCTGCCAACAAGGCTTGCTGCTGCTTCTTCTCATTGGCCTCTAGCTGCTCAATCTTGGCTTGAGTCCTCTGGTCCTCTTGTGCACGAGCTTCGGTGATCCTGATCCACCTAGCCTGACTTTCCTCCAGATAATGCTCAACCCTAGCCTTCTAAATCTTGGCCTCCTTGCAGGAATTCTTCAAAACCAGCTCTCTTGCTCTTGCCTTCCTAATGTAGTCATCTGTCTTTTCAATCTTGGTCAGATGCTCAGTCTTGAGTCTTTCCAATCTTTCAATGTCTAGACGACTGTCATTTCTCTCCCAGAGAGTCTTCTTCAGAGCTTCAGATACCTGATTATTCCTCTCTTTCAGCTTTTCAAATTCCTCCAAGCTAATAGTTGCTGCAGGCTGTACTGTAGAAAGTCCAGGTGCGTCTTCCAAGGTAAAAGGAATCCTGGTGATCTGAGCTCTAGTACGGAACCAGTCAGAGTACTGGGCTGAAGCAATATTGTTGCACCTTCCAAGGATGGCTATCCCTTTGGTCTGGATGTTGTCCTAAGCCAAGGCAGCTTGTCTGACAACAGTTGAGTTAGGTTGCACTTCACAGTATAGGGTTTCAGCTAAATCCTGTCCTCTGGGAGGATGAACCAAAGCATATCCCAATTGTCTCTTAAACAGTAAAGGGTTGTAATTGATGCAACCTTTTACTCCTATTAGAGGCACATTAGGGTATTGTCCACAGCTGGTAATAATATACTTGCCTTTGGTGCTCTAGGTGCACCATCTGATGTCATCTGATGTTAAGGAAATGAACCTCTTGGCCCAATTCTTCTGCTGATGGGGGTTCAAGAAGGCATCTGATTTGGGCAAGTGTCTGAGCAGCCAAGAGTAGAACAAAGGAGCACAGCTTCTGACTAGCTTCCCCCTTTGCTTTTCATTTCTCTGATGGATGGAGTAGTAAAAATCCCCTAGCAATGTAGGCATGGGTTCCTCAGCAGGAACAAGTGGATGGCATTCTTACTCACAAACTTGGGCTCATCTGCAAACAATATAACCCCATATATGCTGAGGGCTAAAAGTGCACAGACTGCCTTCCGTTCTCCCACTGCAACCTTCAGGGTGGCCTGAGAAATCAAGAAGTCCATATGTAAGCCAGGAATCCCAGCTTTTGTTGTCATGTTTTGCTCAATAAGGGCAGGCTCCAAATGCACTGCCTTATTTATTTCTTCACTTCTGGGAGCAGTCATCTCTGGGTTGAAGGGGATCCCTCTTCTGATAGGCACTCCAATCAACAAGGAAAACTCTTCCAACAGAGGACCCATCTGGAAATCAGGAAAGGTGAAGCATCTGAGTGGAGGGTCATAAAACTGCAAGCATGTGTGGATCATGCTCCTCTGAGATGAATCAAGATCCATGACCATGTCTAAAATACCCCCATAGTGCTCTCTAAATAGTGGGATGTGGTCAGGTGTGATAAGTGACTGGACCTTCCTGATACCAGTCAATATGGGCTCAAAAAAGTGGTAAGATATGTTGCTTTTCCTTGGAACATCCATGAGTGCTGATGAAGAAGCTGAAGTCAAATGCTGATGAAGATCACAAACTGAAAAGATGGAGGTAAGTCTCTGACAGACTGATGCAGGTGCTGAAGGAGATAGCTGAAGCAAATGCTGAAGAAGATAATTGAAGCAGAGGTTTAAGCAATAGAAGGGGTCAAAACCAAACCAAATATAATGAGGTGGATACCCTGAAAAACAAATAAAAAAATGTTAAATGATGCAATGATGATATATGCAAATGATATGCAAGGGTTTGTGATCAAGAGCTGGATCTGATTATCTGGCTCGGTAAAGGTCCATGTATGTTCAAAGGTCCGGATGGAGGCTCAGAAATCCTGTAACCAGGGTGGGGGACTCATATAAAGAGTCACATGTCCAGGGTTAATCACAAGAATTGTCCAAAGTGAAGTATTCTTAAACAATACAGTAACAGGGTATGATGTGGCCAAGGGTTCCTGCAAAACCTGTAAACAACCCAATCCCCCTTACATGTAATGTTCTAGAACAAGGATCCTCAGACTTGGATCAGTTATGAGAAGTGTAAACACTTCTAACCCGGAGGTACATTGTTTACAATAACCATAAAAGATTCTCCTCTAATTCTCCCCAGATTCTAAAGGTCAAAATAAAGGTCATCCAGACTTAGCAGGCTTCCCAGATAGCCCTAGAACTACAGGAAATCTGTAGTACAGAGCTCTCAAGAAGAAACCCACATCTGAACCGTGTTTCATATTCCCGCACCAGACCGAAATGGATAGGGAAAGAATATGAAGCCACTCTAGCCTAGGTGTCACTCAGGTCCCAGGTATATGACCTTAATCACTCAATGAAACCCCACCCACCAAGGAAAACCAGATCCAGCAATGATAATGACAATATGATGTATAAAAAACTGTAAAGAAAGCAGTAAATAAAGTTGTATACAAAGCAATAAATAAGGCAAATAAACAAGCACAAGTAGCACGTAACACCCCCGTAAACACAAATAAAACAAGCGCTAGGAGGAACCCAAAAAAGAACCAGAAGCTCTGGTTGCAGGATAAGACATCCCCAGCAGAGTCACCAAGTTGTCGCTCCCGCTAAATGACAACTAGGTCAGATAGGGTACAAACGCGAATGGTCGGCGAGAGGAGAACATGAAGATGAATTGAAAAGAGTCGCCAGCTAGGCATTTTTATCCCGAAGGAAGGGTAATGCTGCATAAACCTAGGAATAAATGGATAAGACGGTTGCGAACCAGAGAAACTGAGAAAGGGGGTTGGTTACAACCTGGGAAGGTATTAGCACCCAGATTGTCCGTCGTACTCAACGGGATCCACGGTTGAAAGTTTGTGTTTAAAGGGGTAGTGTCAGTGCTATCTGTGTGCAAAAGCTGGAAAAGAATGTACAGGTGTCAGCGCAAAAGAGATGTGAAATGAATTGCTCAGGGATGAGGCTTAAAGAATAATGCTGGAAGAGGGGGGAAAAGACATAGACTTTTGTTCGATAACAGTTAAGTTATGCCTATGTATCCTCTCGTGCAATGAGGAAGTCAGAACATCGTAGTTCGACTCAAAGAGACTGAAAGATAAATTGACTTGTAAGCTGCTTGCTTGTCTATGCTCAAGTGTATGACCTGTCTAGCTCAGGTGCTAACTGTCTTGCATTAGACGGAAGAAGCGAGTTCTCGTTTGTGAGTGAATGAGGTGAGAAAAGAATCCCGAAGGAGACGATTATTGTTTGTTTTTGTGTTTCAATCATTGATTGCTTTTTGTATTTGTCATAAGTTAATGAGCTTAAGCCTAAACCAAGGGTTAGTAAACTCATCACATCCTTCCTCTGATTAGGGGTAATGAGATTACCTTAAGTATGAAGTAAGCACCTCAAACTTAATTACCATGATGTAGGATTAAGATCATTAACCCACTTGTGAATATTTAGATGTTTTTGGAATTTTTGTTTAGTGTTAAGTAATGAGTTTAAGCCATAATCGAAGATTTAATGGACCCATTACACCATCCTAATAGAAGGATAATAGATGAGCACATTTAAGCTGAGGTAGATACCTCAACTTAATCCATGATTAGGGATTAACCTCATGACAAAACAAGCCTTTATTAAAGTGGATTTTAGTTAATGGTAAGATTAAGAAGTGAATTTTATGGTTTGTAAGACAACTTGAGGAGGACTTGTCCATTAACACTAGGGTTAGTCCTTCTTAACCAATTAAGGAAGAATTAGAACCCTAATGCAAGGCCCAAGTTACAAGCTTATTGTCTTAGTGATTATTAGGTGAATTGATTAAGAGATTTAAGCACATCAAGGGTTTAACACTTAGGATTAAAGTCATACACTCCATCCTAAGAGAAGGATGCATGCATAACCTTAATCACAAAGCCTTAAAACCTTAAGGGTTTAGTCCCTGATTATGAGATGAGAAGAGAGACTCAAGGAGACTCAATGGCAAAACTAATGGGGGGACTAATAAAAAACCCTAATGCTATCATGCTTGGGGGTTCCTAGGGTTTATGAGGCTTGCAAGAGAACTTCAAGAATAAGCCACCAAGGAAGAAGCAGAAGAAAGAAGGAGAAGCAGAAGAAAAAAGTTAAGTTACTTCACTTAAGAAGATAAGTTACTTGAAGAAAGAAAGTGAATGAGGAACATAAACGAGCAAGATCACTCTAAGGCACAAGCAAAATGCAGCATCGAATGCATAAGAGAGATGAGAAGAGAATGTGAGAAGTGAAGGAAAATTCACTTCTCAAAGTACTTACCACCTGAAAAGTTAGCATAAGAGAAAGAAATGAAATGAAAATGAAATGTGTGCAAGGATGCAAACCAAAACTAGAAGCATATTCATGATGTGTCCTAAGATGTCTTAGAAGTTATGTGAATGCATGAAATGTCATGGCAAGTTCATGAATGCAAGTATATGCAAGATGTATGCAAAGGAAGATGAGAAATTAGGGTTTTCATGCAACATGAGATGCAAAACTCAAAAACAGAAGCAAATGACAAGATAAAAAATTGAAAATGCAATCAAAATAACCCTAACCCCATGTGATACCACACCCCAAAGGAGAAGACCTAACTCTTAACCTAATGAAAGTTATGATTTGTTTAAGTTATCTAAGGTTTTAAGGCACCTAAAGGGAAAAAATGCAAATCAAATAAAAAATGCAGAAGAAATTTGTGACATAATTATGCTAGAAACTACATGTCAAATGAAGATTAATGCAAAAAGAACCATTGTCATACCATTCTTGGTTAGGCAGAAAATAATTCTTGAAGTTAGAGTTCTAAAATAGGAATTTTATGAACCCTAAATTCAAGAAAATTATCAAAGATGGTCAAAACCAAAAAGAAATTTGTGTGGATGGTATGATAATGTTTCTAAATGTTTAAAGATGCAATGTGAATTTTTTTGGGATTTTTGGAAACCTAAATGATATTTTAATTAATTAATTTCCATTAATTAATTAAAATAAACATTTAAATGTTTTAAAAATAATTTTTTAATGCAAAAAATAAAAATAAAAATATTTTTGGGTTGAGAAAATTATTTGAAGTAAAAATGTAGAATAAAATTATTTTTTGGAAATTTTTAGCTATTTTAAATAAATGGTACAAAATTAAATGAGAAAAATAGAATAAAAAATAGAATAAACAGAAGTATGCAAATCTAAGGGACCACATGGATTCTGGGGGGGTTTTGGGATTGACTTGGCGCGTGATCCTACGAACGAAATTCAAACTTACTTAAAATTAATTAATTAATTAATTATTAAATCCTAATTAAGAGTTAATGAACTGATCCTAGCCATTCACCACACGCGGGAAAGGGAAATCCAAGGGCCTAGATTCAAATGAAACCCTAACCCTAATTAAGACTGCTAATCACTTTCAGGTCACCGGAGAAGAGCTCCGGTTGTCTTCTCCGGTGACACCCTCACCTGAAAATTTCCAACTTCCTCCCTAGGCTATTTCTGGAGCTCTAAAGCTCCAGATCAACTCCCCTCACTCCCCTAAACTCAAATCCACCCTCAAATCACATTTATTCCTCATCAAACTCATGATTCGAAGAAAAGATAAAAAATGGTGAAACTTTCAGAACATGCATACAGGCTCATTTCTCAACCATTCTTAAAAATAAACACATCATGGTGATCAACAAAGCATGAAGATCAATCTAAACACTTAAAATAACACTTCTGGAAAAATGTTTGAAGAACCTACCTGAGCTTGAGCTTCCTCATTTTGGAGCTTTCAGGCTGCTTCTCTTGTGCAAGCTGACTCCAATGACCTTCCTGAAGAAGCTTTTATGCTTGGAAGACCTTGAGAGTGGCTGGTTTATGAGATTGCACCTCAACTGGCTGAGAGTCGTGTTTTGTATATGGTGTGTTTCTGGCTATTTTTGTGGTTGCTTTGTGATCAGTGGATGATTTTGAGATGAATGGTGGAATTGGTTTTGAGTTTGAGTGAGTGAGCTGAGAGTTTCGAAGGAAAATGCAAGAGGGAGTGTTTTTGGAAATGATGAGTTCTTGGAGGTTTCAACTTGTATGTGTTATGAAAAATGATCCTTGAGGCATGCTTGTGGTGTCTGGATTGGGCAGAGAGTGGGTGGTGGACTGTTGTGATTGGTGTGGGTGAATTTGTATAAAGTCAACATTTCTTGTACTTGAGGTATGGGCAAGGATGCAGCTGGCTTTTTGGCATGTCCATGTGCAGCTGAGATCAAGGATGTCCATAGAATCCATTTGGAGGCAATTCAACAAGTTGAAACAAAGTTATGGGACCTTTTGCAAATATGTGAAGTTTTGGCCCTTTTGAGAAATCTTGATGTTCAAGGCATGTGATATTGCAATTCTTTGGTCAATTCCGATCTAAAGGCAATGCACTATGATGTTATGATACATTGAAGTGTGTTTGAAGTCACAAAAAGCCTTGGCAAGTGATTTTGCAAAGAATCCTTTTTGGTGCATTCTTGAAATTTATGGGATTTTTGCCAACTTTGACAAGCCATATCTTGAGTTCCAAAATAAATTAGATCTTGTTCTTGTACTTTTTGAAAAGGGAATGATCCAATCTACAACTTTCATGACCAACAATTTTTCATTTGAAGCATTTTTGGTTAAGAAAGAGGAGGTTGAAAAACTTTCCCAAAATGGAAAGTTTACATTACAAGTCATTTCCATTTTTGGCAAATTTTGATTTAGCTCCCTTTTCTTCAATTTTGTGAACTTCTAAACACTTCAATGATAAAATAAAGATCATATAACTTCAATTTGATGAAAAATCCACTTTGGTTCCATGGTTGGGGGCCTCAGATGCCCTGATTTTGCTTTGACTTGCTCAAGAAGTTACCTAGTGAACATATGACTTCCACAATGAATTTCTTCATCAAACTTGGTATACATGATCCTTATAACATATTGATACCATTAGAAACAAGAATGAAAAAAAATTGGAGTTATGGCCTCTGAAACCAAAACCCTAATTTCAGGTCATCTATGTAGTTAAACCCTGGCTCTGCTTCCATGCTTTGCAAGTTCTTGTGATTCTTTGACTTCCTTGATTTTTGGAGGATATAATATGATGATTGAACATACATGGACCCTCTTGGAATGATTGGTGGCCTTTGGAGTGACTCAGATGGTCCTTGGATTGCTCAGATCACAAACCCTAGATGCATATGAACTTGACCTAATGCAGTGAAGCAAAAATGCCATATGAGATGGTATGCTTATACTAATGCAAAGATGAAAGATCACAAGCCATGGTGTGAACTTGGTGAGGGAAAATTTGGGGTGTTTACACAAGTGGACTCCAAATTACGATGGTCTATTCATAGTAAAGAAGGTTTTCTCTGGTGGAGCACTGACACTCACTACTATGGATTGTGAAGATTTCTTATCACTGGAATTCAAATGCAGTTAAAAATTACTTCACATAAAATGAACCGCTGGACATAAAAATAGAATGTAAGTGTTAATTCTATTATTTTATGATTGGCATTATGTTTGGTAAAACTAATATGGCTGGAAAATGTTGAATAAGAAGTTCCATATGTTAAATTAACATGGTATAGATTCTGGAAGAACATGTCAAACATGATGTCCTGACATGGTGGCACAGATAAATGTGGTTATAATAATTGGCAAATATTGAAGAAGTTGTTGAAACATCTGCAAATGTCATGACAGAATTACTGTCATATGTTACAGACAGATGTCAAAGAAGATGTTGAAACATCTGCAACTGTCATGACAACATTACTGTCATATGTTACAGACAGATGTCAAAGAAAATGTTGAAACATCTGCAACTGTCATGACAACATTACTGTCATGTGTTACAAATAGATATCAAACAAGAAGTGTTGAACTTAGTTCAGGATATCACACCAGATGTTGTGACATTATCAAATAGAGTAACAGTTAATGAACTTAAGTCAAGATATCAGGATGTCACACCAGATGTTGGGACATCGTAAACCTGCTACCAGACTTAAATGATGCGTAACAGAACTGAGTAAATTCAGGGGAATCTATCTGGAATTAATTGGAAAGAGATAAGCAATATAAGGCGCATCTTTAGGGAGATTAGTTATCTGATTTCAGTATAACAGAATAACTAATTCACCTTGAATCAAGGAGGTGGAATTATTTTTTAAAGATGCAGAATATTCTGGAGATATTATGCAATCATATGTGGCGCTGATTTAAAGGGTGCTGATTTAGAAGATCTTAAAGACTCAATTTAAATTAAAGACAAATATTGAAAAATATAGAGTTTCTATATTTAGAGATATTTTAGGAGCTTTTAGATTTGAAGATCTTTTGGTATATTTGTAGCAGATTTTTTCTGCATATTTGTAGCAGCTATTGTTGTGATTGTTTAGGCCCAAATCTAGTTGGGAATAGGTTATAAAAGAAACCCTGTAACCTAGTTTAGATTTAACCCAATCAACCGAAAATGTAAACATTATTAGGATTGTGTTCTTGTGGCAGCCGTGCGTAACAAGGAACCATATTGTGGCTGTTTCACCTGTGATTCTCGAAGCTTGTAAGCAAGAGAAGTATTGTGTCTTGATTGAAACTGTGAAGTAAAATCAAGTTGTTGTGTTTGAAGTGTGACTTCAATTTTATTAAACTTGTAACATATCACTGTGTGATTGAGGGGGAGTGAGTTGGTACTCATATCTAAGTTGTGTCTTAGGTAGAAATTGCCTTGGGTAGATATTAAGTGAAGGATTAAACTGAGTGGTTTAAGTCCAGAATTAATAATACTTATATTGGATTTCCTTCCTGGCTTGGTATCCCCCAGAGTAGATTGATTTGATCGAACTGGGTTAACAATTATGCTGTGTTCTTTATATCTTTTATGTTTTATGCAGTACCTGAATTGAATGTCCTATCAGATGTCACAACATCCTGAAGCATGTTTGACTCTGATATATCCGAATTATTTAAGTACTGATATGTATGCCTTACCATGTTTATAAGTAACAGATAAGATGTCTCAATATCATATTCGACATCTGAGTCTGTCATACCAGAATTTCAATTGGTATCATAGCAGGCATCCTGGTCTATTTCTGGATGAGATCTAAGGGGGATACTTTCTGGTTCATGGTAAAGTAAGAAGGATGATATAATGAAAAGCTGTTGGAACTTGAGAGGTTCATATTGGCGTTTGAATGGTCCCTAGAAGTGGAGGATGGACTATTCATCATATGGTATAATGGTGTTTTATTCACATAGGTTTGCTGATGTCAGATAAGATGTCTTGACATCGTGTTTCAATATCTTTTGGAGGATCTTACTGTGGATGAGTTTATTTATCTCCAAGGAATTTCTCTATTATTTATGATGTGTTATGTCTGATTGTTTGATAGTGGTTCCCCAGTACTTCATACAAAGGCTGTTGTAAATCTTCAGTTCATAATGTCAAGTTTGATGTTCTATCATGTGATTACAGAACTGGAGAACACTTAGTTCAGAATGTTGTGTTTCTTGATGAGAGATTCCTGGTGAAAGAAGAGGTTGGAGCCAAAGCAAAAGAGTATAATTATCAAATCTTTCATGCGGGAGTGAAGATCTTGATAAGTTATCTCTTAAGCTTATTTATGGTGACCTAATTAGGATATTCTTCCTGGTTATGGTGTCCAATATAGTTTAGATATAGCTGAAGAAAATCTCTCTTGTGAAGATACATGTTTCTGATTGTCTAAATCATGAACTGAAGGAAGTTTCATCAAGAAATAAGCTGAGTTGATATGTCAATCCTAATGTCTTGACACCACGCTACACATCAGCAGTTTATGGTAAATGTTGAGTCAAAGACCTAAAAGATTGTGGTTTTTTTAAGGATATGAAGTTGAATACTCTTTGAGATGCTACTGACAATTATAGTTGTGCAAAGTATCTTTCATAATGTTATAGCACTTCAGTTGGAGCTGATTGAACCAAGCTTAGTTTTGTGTTCCAGAAGAAGGAAACTGGTGTGATATCCTTCTAACATGATGGATGCTTTGGGTGCTAGACAAATGTGTGATGATCACATATGTTTGGAACCTACTCCTAACCTGGAAGAGGAGGCATCTATGCTATGTGTTGAAGGTCTCAAGTTTAAGAAAGTGGGAGTGGGTTGCTAATAACCATATTTATTGGTGTATGATCAAGGGAATTCTCCATCAAGCTTAGGCCCAAGTATGTGATGTCCCCGTATGAAGAGTATAATATACAGACATGTTAATGGTATGTATCATGCAAGTCACTGCATGTATTTGGGTTTGATAGAAAATGATGATTAACTTCTGGTGAACTCTCGTACCCTCTGCAAAGAGTTGTACATGGATTACTACTGTTGTTACCCCCAAAACCGTAGTAAGTGTCAAATCAATTTGTTTTAGATTGTTGTCAGATCTGATGTTGGAACATCATCTCAAAAATGTTGAGTCTTCAACCAAGGAAGTTAGTTGTGCTAATGGTGGAATATCAGGTCAAGCCACTTACCTAATTTGAAGTGATAGGTGGTGTGGATTAATAAAATAGGGATTAGCAAGTGCCACAGGTGTGCAGGAAATGAATGTCAAACCAAATCTCCTACCTTGTGTGAGAAGGTTACCTTATCACATATGATAAAAACCTTGACAGGAGTTGAGTATTTGTCTGCTATTGATAAGGATATGCATCTAACCGATAATGAATACTCTGACAGGAGCTAAATGCTTATCTGTCTTTGAAAGATGTTGTGCTTTCAACCAATGAGAAAATACATTAACGGAGGATTATGTATATGTCTGATGTAAAAGTGCAGAACTACAGTCTAAACATCATAATTCAAGAAGTGTTGAGAAATTACTTTTCTCTTTGTGGCTGTATATTTCTCTTCATGGTGTTTAGTCTGTGATGACCTGAACTAGCTACTGAAGGTGTGATCCTTAGAGATTGTCTTTGGATCTCTGTGTTGAAGTCCTAAATGATATTGAAACAATCATGTCTATTGGTAGATAAAAGAAGCTTCTAAATGTATCTACAAATGTGTGTGATAAATGCATGAATTTGGTCATGATTAAAGCTAGCAATGTAACCAACAATTGCTAGAAGCAAGGGAAGAATGTCAGATTGGGAGGTCTGATCAGAATGGTTGCTGAACTAGTAGTTTCTTCTACTACTAGTCATGGATAGTGGCAGTATGAACCCTTTGTAGCAAGTAAACTAAGAGCATCTGTTTTGGAATATAAAATCAAATGTGTCTTGTATGGATATATAAGGATATTTATCAGTTGTGCTCTTTGTGGTATTCTCAGAGAACTAGTGTATATGAATTTGTAAAACTCATGATTGTTTTTTGGTTTGAGAATATGTTCATCAGGGGTGTGTGTAACACGGTGGGAGAACTGACTTTAGTTATGTTGCGGATAGCAAGAGTCGCCACCGACTTTTATTTTATCCAAAGGAAAGGCATAAAAGAACAGGAAAGACCTTTTAAAAGATTTTTGGGTCCGGGGGGTAGGTTATGTAAAGGGAAGGTGTTAGCACCCTTTACATCCATGGTTATCCATGGGCTCTTAGTTACTTAGCTCACTTTGAATTGTTTTTGAAAAGTGTAGTGTGTGAATAAAAATTTTCATAAGAGTTAATAATGATCCATGTACGGATGCGTAAAAACTTGTGTTTGAAAATTTGTTTGAAAGTATGAAGTGTTTGAGAAATTTTTAAGTAGTGAGCAAGCAACTATGAGGAACCTACCCTAAAGTTTTAAGTCTTTCTGTTCTTTATCCTTTAAGTGGTAAGACTATCCCTATTATTAAGGAATAGGTAGTCATTACCTTGGATGTAAGGGACATATGAGGGACATCTGTTAATGAAGGCAACTGTAGGGTGTATTAAGCAATTTTTGGAGGGACTGTCATCATTATTCGAAAGGGACAAGATTTGTTATGAAGGCAACCATTAAGGGACTTGATGACTTTTCTTTTTAAGGGACTTGCTTTATACACCCCACTTGACCTTATGATTAGGCAACATGGAAGGGCAACCCTAGAAAGTGAAATGGCGATTAAAAATCGACTTACGTGTGTGAGTGTTTAATTTAATTTATCTTATAATTAAAATGATCTAAATTTAATTTTAAATATAATACATGTTTACACTCCCTAAATTACTAACCATGGCATGAAAATTACATAAATTAAATATTCACAAAAATTACATCCAGGAGCATTTACATAATAATAATAAGCAATTAATTATAAATAGCAAAATAAATAAATAAGCAAAATATAAATAAATAGGCAATAATAAATATAATAGGGGTTAGTAATAATAATAAAAAATAAATAAGGTTAATGAAATAATAATAAAATAAATGGATTAGTAATAATATGGTTAGTAACAATAATCAAAATAAATGGAATTAGCAAAAATATTATAAGAACATAATTAAAATAATAAACAAAAGATTAGATTTTTTAATATTTTTTAGGAATAAGAGGAAATATGAACAATTAAATAATTATTATAACATTTTAATTTATGTACAAATTATTAAATTATTTTTAACATATTATAATTACAAAATAAAATTATCATAGGCTCAATTATTTCTAAACACATATTAAAAATTATTTATATATAATTTAGATTACAAACAAATTATAAAAATATTTACATATTATATAAAGAAAATAGGTTATAATTATATTTACAAAATTTAATTATATTAAATATTATATTTACAGAAATAAAGTTAGAAAAATGAAATTAGGTTTTAACATTTGTTTAGAGAAAATAAATTAGTGTTTTATAAAATTAGGGTTTAGAAAATATTTTTTAGGGTTTATAATATAATATACAAAATTATTTTAATTAATATACCTATATTATAATTACATAATAAAAGAAATAATTTTTAAATTAAAAAATATGATTTTTTGAATATTAGAAACTATTGAATAGAATTATTTTATAGAATTACTTTATTATATATCATTATTAATAAAACCTAAATTAATTAAACAAAATAAAATAAAAATAAAAAAACAACAAAACAAACCTGGCTGGGATTTGAACCCAGGAGGCTTTGTTCACCAGCAACAACACCCACCACTAGGCCATCATGCACAGGCAGCAAGCAAAGGGGAAAAATTGATTTTGTTTCATAGTCTGAAAAAATCCAGAAAATTAAAAGGAAGCAAAAAGGCCTGGGGGAGGATTGAACCCAGGACCTTTTAAACGCGCAACAAACACATGACCAATCCTGCTGGGTGAGCTAGCCTGTTAATGGAATGGAAATAATACAATATATATATTATAACAACTTAATTCCTGGAAAAAGAAACGAAAAGGAACCAAAGCCAGGGTTCGAACCCCTGCCCTTTGCTTCATATCAGCGCTTCCTTACCAACTGATCCATATATCATTAGTGATAACATAATGGAAACATAATATAATAAAATAAGTTTTATATTTGAATTTGACTTTCGCGCCAGTCAACTCCTTCTTCTTCCTCGTACCCTTCGAATTTTCCTGCGAATCCAGCCACGAATTTTCCTGCGAATACCAAATTCCAGCAAAACCTACGAAACTCAAACCTTGACAAAACAACAATATTTTGTGAAATTGATTAGTGCATTACATTCTACAAGATCTATACAACTCAACCATGTCTTTAAAATTCATTTATAGTTGATGAATCGAAGAACCCTAAAACGGCCATGAAACCCTAACTATGGCCGGTTGTGATTTAGGGCACGAAACTCCAATTTCTTTGTCCAGAAACCTTCACAAGCTCAATACAAATATCATTAACCAAACAAAATCCATTGCAATGCAGTAAATAATTGAAACCGAAAAAATTATTTTCAAGAGCAAGCAAGCTTCTGGTTAAGCAATATAGCATGGTTTTGATGCATATGAGTGATGATTCATGATCAGGGAAGTCCAAGGAGTCTTGCTATGTTCTTGTTTTACCTTCTAGAGCCCTGGAAATCAAAAACCGAATGTGAGTTTTGTGAAGGATTTTTGAACAATGGAACTTACTCTTGAGGCTGCTGAATTCATGAATTTGCAATAGGGTTGTGTTTAGTACTTATAGGTGATTGATTTTAGGTCAAAAAATTGATTGGTTATGTGAAGAATTTGATATGAAAAGATCCATAATGATCATGCCTTAAAAATCCAATATTCATGTGTGAATGCTTACTATTGGCCAAATCTCATGATTTCTTTCCTCTTCAATTCAAATCAATATTTAAGACTTTCTAGAAGCTTGATCCAAATCAAATCTCTTATTTTCATATTTTATTTTTATTTAAAATGATTTTTAATGGTTTGGGTCGTGCATGAAGTTGTTGTATGGATTGGGTCATCATTTGGCAAGCCCATTTGGAAGAAATTGGTTTTAGACCTCCTTTTTCATCATAAACCAACTCAAAATTTCCCAACTTTGCAAGGGCACATATCCTTCAATTTTAATGGTATGAGGGTGTTCTTGGACATTTTGGAAAGCTTGAAGAGTCCTCTAAACAACCCCACTTGTTTCATGTCCATATCATTTACCAATCTCAAGTTATGCCCTTTTGAAGTTGTTGACTTTTTGTTGACTTTCAAAAGGACCTATAATGTCTTAGCTCATACCTTCCAAATGAAGCATTTTTGGGCTTGGCTTGTGAGACACAAAGTTGTAGAGAATTCAATTTCCTTCAAAATGAGATTTGGATGGAGACTTGGTGATGAAGTATGTGAAAGTTATGACTGGTCAAAGTTCAGTTGACTTTTACTGAGGAAACCCTAATTTAGAAACTCCTGATTCTTGATGATCTGGAATCTCTTTGATGAATCATGATCAACCCTTGATAATATGATGAATTTTACATCATATACTTGATGTTGGCAAAAAATCATGAAGTTTGACTTTGGTTTGACCACAGTTGACCTCAGTTTGACTTTTTAACTGCATTGACTGATTTTGACTTATCTGATCATCTGACTGAGCAAACTTCTGAGAAAGTCTTGAAACTTGTCATGGGGATTCTTAAACATATATAAGATGTTATGAATCTCACTTGGAGTCTTGGAAGTCCATTTAGCCTGATTAAAATTAAAACCCTAGTTTAGGATGCACTGCTTAGGAGGTGCATTGTCTGAGGGAATTGTCAACTCTTCTGACCAATTGTGAACTTTGTGAACCTTGTGAACCATCATAAAATGTCTTGTGAACATCATGGGAGGTATTGTGAACCTTGTGAACCTTGTGAACCTCATAAAGTGACTTGTAGACTTCATGAACCTCATGGAAGGTCTTGAAAGCATTGGGAAACTTGTGAACCTTGTGAACCTTCATAAAGTGACTTGTAGACTTCATGAATCTCATGAAAGGTCTTGAAAGCATTAGGAAGCTTGTGAACCTTGTGAACCTTCTTAGAACATAAAGTCTTGTATTGTGAGGGCAAATTTTGGGGTGCAACAGCTGCCCCTGTTTAATTTTCTGAAACCTGAGGGGTTAGATTGGTATATTTGCCAGTCGTGACCTGGAAGGTTGAAGGGGATTGAACACAAAAGCCCAAAAATTTGCACTCTCCAGTGCATAAAGTAATACAGATGGCTAGTTGCATATGCTTGAGTGGGCTTGAAGATGCCACTTGAAAAAAGTTTTTCAGATACATTTCTTGAAGGATAAAGCAATCCATAATATGAAGATGTAATGATAACTTCCAGGAGGGTAAGGCAATCCTGAAGTAATGTGAAGCTGTCAGGAGGATAAAGCAACCCTAAGGTGGTAATAATATGATTTCAGGAAGATAGAGCAGTCCTGAATATGAAAGTATAATGATAGCTGTCAAGAGGCTGGAGCAATCCTGAGGTAATGGTATGCTTTCAGGGGGATAGAGCAATCCTGATGAGATAATAAGCTTTCAGGAGGATGAAGCGATCCTGATGTAGTAATGTGCTTTCAGGAGGATAAAGCAGTCCTGATGTAGAAGAAGCTGTCAGGAGGATGAAGCAATCCTGAGGTAATAGTCTTTCAGGAGGATGAAGCAATCCTGATGTAATGATGCTTTCAGGAGGATAAAGCAGTCCTGATGTACTAGAAGTTTTCAGGAGGATAAAGCAGTCCTGATGGATGATAACTTTCAGGAGGATAAAGCAATCCTGACAATCATAAGTCTTTTTGCTGGATAATTAACCTGAAAACAAAGTAGCATTCTGTATAATAATATTAGTTCATGTATGTATGTATGATATGATGCACTCAAGTAATGTATTATGTATCTATGGATATGTATGCTATGGTATGATGTAAATGATGTATGTATGATATGACACTGCCGAAAGCATCTGGATATCTTCGTATAACAACTGCTGGCCAGGGAAAATAAATCCCAATTCGTTGTTGAAGAATATGAGGAACTTGTTCCCGTCTTGTTTGATAATATATTATACATAACCTTCCGTATGCTGGGGATAACAGAGTATAGATAACCTCCCGTATGCTGGGGATAGCAAGGTATACATAACCTCCCGTATGCTAGGGATAGTAAAGTATATATAACCTTCGTCTTCGTTTGATAGTAGGGTAGATATAGCATCCCGTCTTCGTTCGTCGTACTCTCATTGGAAAGTAATTTCCCGTATATCCGTATGAGGATAAAAGAGATGGATATAAATTCCAGGGGAGATGAGATTTTATGAAGATGGATTCGTCCTACTGAGGGTTTTGTAACTGTCTTGTAAAGATGAACCGGCGAAGCTTCGTTGAAATCCTTCCCTCATTCGTCCTTAGTAAATACTATTACTGCATTTTCATGCATTTCTGGTAAACATCAATCATATTAAAAAACATACATGCATTTTTGGTAAACATCAATCATATTCAAAAGCATAATACATTCAAACACAACCAATGGACGTTTCGCTTATGTAAATAGGGTAAAAGTAAATCTGGATTCAAAAGATGGAATTTATTTATATCAAAAAGTGACCCATACACGGGTAAGTTTGTACAAAGAGACATAAACCCTAGTAAGAGGATTTTGTCATAAGATTTTACAAAACAAAGAGAATCAGCTATGTGGGAAATAATCCTATTGAGTTTCAATTCTACTATTGCCATTATCTTCAAGTATCTCATCTTCTGCTGTTGAGACGGAAACGATTGGATTGAGCTTTATCTGTTCGAGCTTGAGTAAGTATCACAACTGATTGCAGTTTCAAGGGTGATCTAAACGAGACATAGTCATACGCTTTAATCCCTAACTTTTGCCTGGATTGCCCTTTCAGGTTTTCAATCCACCGGGATACCCTTTTTTGCCCAAGCCGCCTTTTCAGGTTTTCGACTTGCCGGGTGTACATCTTTTTATATATATCCCTAATTTTTGCCCAAACCCTTTTGGTTTGCCGGGATGCCCTTATTTTTGCCTAGGCCTGTCAACCTAGCGGGTCTCTTTTTATGCGTAGTATTTTTTAACTATGTCTGCGTTTACAGGCTGTGGGAAGTCTTCACCATCCATAGTAGTAAGTATCATGGCACCTCTTGAAAATACTGTCTTGACTACAAATGGTCCTTCATATGTAGGAGTCCACTTGCCCCTAGGATCACCCTGTGGTAATATGATACGCTTGATTACCAAGTCACCAGCCTGATATACCTTTGGCTTAACCTTCTTGTTAAAAGCTTTGATCATTCGTTTCTGGTACATTTGGCCATGACAAACTGCTGCTAGCCTCTTCTCATCAATCAAATTTATCTGGTCAAGTCGATTCTGAATCCACTCATCTTCATTCAAGCCTGCATCCTTCATAATTCTTAAGGAGGGAATCTGAACTTCAATGGGCAGAACTGCTTCCATACCATAGACTAAGGAGAATGGGGTTGCCCCTGTTGAAGTACGTATTGTGGTACGATAACCATGAAGAGCAAACGGTAACATCTCATGCCAATCCTTGTAAGTAACAGTCATCTTCTGTATAATCTTCTTGATGTTCTTATTAGCAGCTTCAACTGCCCCATTCATCTTCGGACGATACGGAGAAGAGTTATGATGCTTAATCTTGAACTGCATGCAGAGATCAGTAATCATAGTGTTGTTCAAATTAGAGCCATTGTCAGTGATAATCCTTTCAGGGATGCCATACCTACATATGAGATTGTTCTTAATGAATCGAGCCACAACGTTCTTAGTAACAGATGCAAATGAAGCTGCCTCTACCCACTTCGTGAAGTAATCAATAGCAACTAGGATGAAACGATGCCCATTAGAAGCAGTGGGCTTGATCTCACCAATCATATCAATGCCCCACATGGCAAAGGGCCAAGGAGCAGTCAACACATTCAATGGTGATGGAGGTACATGGACTTTATCAGCATAGATTTGACACTTGTGACATGTTCTGGAGTGTTGATAGCAATCAGCTTCCATGGTAGACCAATAGTAACCTGCTCTCAATATCTTCTTTGCCATAGTATGACCACTAGAATGAGTGCCAAAGATCCCATCATGCATATTTTCCATAATCTTTGTTGCTTCCTTCTTATCCACACAACGAAGCAAAGTTGAATCATGATTGCGCTTGTACAAGATGCCATTACTCAAGAAGAACTTAGCAGAAAACCTTCTCAGAAACTTCCTATCTTTGAAAGATGCCCCTTCAGGGAACTCCTGAGTTTCAAGATATCTTTTCACTTCATAGAACCAAGGCTTCTCCTCTGCCCCTTCTATGTCAATCTCATTGCAGTATGCAGGCTTTTCAAATCTATCAATGGTAATCTTGGGAACCTCATCATCCCAACTGATCTCAAACATAGATGCCATGGTGGCCAAAGCATCTGCCAATTGATTTTCTCTTCGTGGAATATGTCCAAAGGTAATCTCTTTGAAATGTGGGATCAAAGACAACACATGCTCTCTGTAAGGAATGAGGTTATCATGCTTAGTATCCCAATCTCCTTTAATTTGACTTACTACCAGGGCTGAATCTCCATACACATCAAGGAACTGGATCTTCATATCAATAGCAGCTTTAATACCCAGGATACACGCCTTATACTCAGCCATGTTATTGGTACAATAGAAACAAAGTCTGGCAGTAATCGGGGTATGATAACCTTCAGGGGAACTAATCATAACACCAACACCATTACCAAGTGCATTAGAGGCACCATCAAAAACCATAGTCCATCGGGATCCTTGTTCAGGTCCGTCATATTGTCCAGGTTCTTTGGTAATAATCATAATGTCTTCATCTGGGAACTCAAAACTCATTGACTGGTAATCATCCACTGCTTGATGAGCCAAATGATCAGCAACAATACTTCCCTTAATAGCCTTCTGAGTAGTATACTGTATGTCATATTCTGTCAATATCATTTGCCATCTTGCAATTCTTCCGGAGAGAGCAGGTTTCTCAAATATGTACTTGATTGGATCCATCTTCGAAATCAATAAGGTAGTATGGGTCAACATATACTGTCTTAGTCAGCGAGCAGCCCATGCCAAAGCGCAGCAAGTTTTCTCGAGCAATGAGTATCTTGTTTCACAGTCGGTAAACTTTTTGCTAAGGTAGTATATTGCCTGCTCTTTTCGACCAGACTCGTCATGTTGCCCCAACACACACCCCATTGAGTTATCTAACACTGTTAAATACATGATCAAGGGTCTTCCATCAACTGGTGGCATCAAAATTGGTGGTTCTAGCAGATATCTCTTAATTTCATCAAAGGCAGTCTGGCACTCATCATTCCATTCCATTACCTGATCTTTCTTCAATAACTTGAAGATTGGCTCATAGGTAGTTGTTAACTGGGAAATAAATATTGCAATGTAGTTCAATCGTCCCAAGAAACCTCTAACTTCCTTTTCAGTACGGGGAGCTGGCATCTCTCGTATAGCTTTAACTTTTGCAGGATCCACTTCAATACCTTTTCCACTGACAATAAAACACAGGAGCTTTCCAGATCTAACTCCAAAAGTACACTTGTTTGGGTTCAATCTCAACTTGTATTTCTTCAACCTCTCAAACAATTTATGCAAATGATCAAGATGTTGTTCTTCATTCTGAGACCTGGCTATCATATCATCCACATATACCTCAATCTCATGATGAATCATATCATGAAACAAAGCCACCATAGCACGCTGATATGTTGCCCCTGCATTCTTCAAACCAAATGGCATCACCTTATAGCAAAAGGTGCCCCACTGCGTCACAAATGTTGTCTTCTCCATATCTTCAGGTGCCATCTTGATCTGATTGTATCCAGAGAAACCATCCATGAAAGAGAATACCTTGTGCTGAGCAGTGTTGTCTACCAGAATATCAATATGAGGAAGTGGGAAGTCATCTTTGGGGCTAGCTTTGTTCAAATCTCTGTAGTCCACACACATACGTACCTTACCATCTTTCTTAGGAACTTGTACCACATTTGCAACCCACTGAGGATAAGAAGTCACTGCTAAGAACCCTGCATTGAACTGCTTCATTACCTCTGCTTTGATCTTCTCTGACATTTCAGGACGCATACGACGAACCTTCTGCTTCTTTGGATGACAATCTTCTTTTACTGGTAAACGGTGAACCACAATGTCTGTATCCAACCCTGGCATATCTTCATAAGACCAAGCAAAGATCTCTACATAGTCACATAACATCTGAATCAGCCTGCTCTTGACACTATCCTCTAAATCAGCCCCTATCTTGACCTCTTTTCTGTTTTCTTCAGTTCCCAGATTCACAACTTCGACTGGCTCTTCATGTGGCTGTATAGCTTTCTCTTCTTGTTGTAACAACCTAGCAAGCTCTACAGGTATTTCACCATTGTCCTCATTTCCGTCTTCAGTTTGATAGATCGGATTCTCGAAATTATAATTGGCAATAGTAGAACTGTTATCAACAGGATCCAGAGTGGATGAGGATCTGCATTTTAGTGACGTGGGTGTGTGTAAGAACACATAGCTGATAAAGCCAATAAAAGAAAAGAAAAGAAAGACAAAGAACACAATATTTACTAAAACGAAACGTCCACTGATTTTATTGAATGAAGTATGCAAATGAAATGACAGCCTGTAACAAGCACACCATTGTGCCCCGGGTAAGGCACATGGCTTAAGAGTTTTATTGTTCAAGAAATTACAAATTTAAAATATAACAACACAGTAATAGTATTTACTCCTGACTAAAGGAGATAGGGATAACATCTTCAGCTTTCCAATTATTGAGTCCAGCACCCACAGTAGGAAAAATCCAAGCATCCAGATTGTAGTCTTCATCATAGTCTCCCACAGCATTGATCTGATTTTTCATAACCCCTTGATTGGTGATACGAACAGCACGAGCACGACGAACAGCCTTCTGGGACTCTGCAGTGAAACCCAAACCAAACTTGTCAGACTTATATGGAATATCAGGAAGCTGACCCCAAATAGTACAACCACCTTCATCCACTACAACTCTAGCATCGTTGAGGGAGGCCATTGCCATTGTTGGAGGTACTCTGGTGACCACAGGAACTTTCTTCGCAACAGGAGGAGCTACATAATCATTAACAACCCAGGGAACCACTTCAAATGTCTGACACGGAGTTTCAATATATTCACCTTCCATTTCCAGATACTTGAAAGTGTTTACATGGCTGACAAAGTATTCTTCTTCTCCATAGACAGTAACAACCTTTCCTTCCACCGGATATCTCAACTTTTGGTGTAATGTAGAGGTGACAGCACCTGCCCCATGGATCCAGGGACGACCAAGCAGACAAGAGTATGAAGGACGAATATCCATCACATAGAATGTAGCATTAAAAATCTGGGAACCAACTTTGATAGGGAGATCAATTTCCCCATGCACTACTCTTCTAGAACCATCAAAAGCTTTTACCACAATATTACTGGGCTTCAGCACAGCATCTTCAGGACTCAGCTTATTCAGGACTTCTTTGGGCAACACATTCAAAGAGGAACCATTGTCTATTAGTACATGTGACAGGGTGGTGCCCCTGCATTCAATTGAGATATGCAAGACCCTGTTATGATCCCTCTTGGCAGGGGTCAAATCAACATCAGAAAATCCCAACCCATTATCATAGGTCAGGTGGGCAACACAATTCTCAAACTGGTCAACAGAAATAACATTGGGTACATGAGCAGTCTTCAGAAACTTGATCAAGGACTTGGCATGAGCCTCAGAGCATAACAACAAGGACAGCATAGAAATCTTTGAGGGAGTATGCCCCAACTGATCAACAATGTCATAATCACTCTTGCGAATGATTTTCAATACTTCTTCCATCTGCTTAGACAGGTCATCAGCAGCTGGTATATCAGTAGATACAGGCTCAATAACAGGACCTTTGCCCCGAGCATCAGTGGTGGATGTAGCAGCAAGATTAGCTGCATTCTTAGAAGCAATGGGAGGAGAGAAGACTCTTCCACTACGTGTGATCTTACTAGATCCAGCAATATTGTCAACATCAACAGGCCCATCAGCTAAGGGCTCTTGCTTAACACCATGGATATAAACATCAGACCCATAGTGCCAAGGCACAGCTTTATCAGATGTATACGGAATAGGACCAGGAGTAGTAATGACCATAGGAGCCACTCTGGCTTCAGCAACAACTTTCACAGGACCTTCAGCAGTAATCTTGATTGGACCCTGATGGGTGATTTTAATAGGTCCCTTTGAAGTGATTCTCACTGGCACTTTGTCAACCATATCAACCTCTTCAGTCTTCTTACCTCTAGTAATATGCTCCACCATGCTCTCTACAGAAGATGGTCTCCTTTCAAACACTATGGTGTAAGTATTCATGAGACGTTGAATTCCGTCCTTCAACCTCCAACACTTTTCTGGATTATACTCACAATAGACACAATCTTCACGACAACCCGGAAAGAACCCAGCTTGCACCAACTTTTTTCTGATGACAGACAATGGTGTGGTCAACTCTGCAACTGAATGGATATGTAAATCTTCATCAATGGCATTGACAGTCTTCTCGTGATTTGGCATGGGAGCAGTAATCACATTTGGAGTACCTGGAGGATCAAACTCAATTTCTCCAGCATCAATCATATCTTGAATTTTGTTCTTCAAGATCCAGCAGTTGTTAGTATCATGTCCCTGACAGTTTGAATGATATGCACATCGTGCATTGGGATTGTACCTGGGAGAGGTAACATTAGGATTCTGAGGAGCCTTTTCCAAAGTAATAAGTTCAGCCTTCAACAAATGTTGCACTGCCTGAGCCATTGACATGTTGATCTTCGTGAACTGTCTTCTATCCCTCTGTTGATTGCCCTGTGGCTGCTCTGTAGTTGCAGGAGTTGGATTTGAAATATGAACTGCACTAACAGACTGATGCCTTCTATTACGATCAGGTTGACCATAAACAGCATTGGATTCTTTCTTCCCAGTGGGAGGCTTCTTTGCAGCACCTGATGAAGAAGTGCCCACCTGGAACTTGCCATTCTTTATACCATTCTCTACCCGCTCTCCGGTCATGATCAACTCAGTGAAGCCAGATGATGAGCTTCCAATGAGATGACTGTAAAACGGACCATTCAGCGTACACATGAACATGTCAACCAATTCCCTATCAGTCAAAGGGGGTTGAACTCTTCCATCTAAGTCTCTCCAATTTTGAGCATACTCTTTAAAACTTTCTTTGGCACCCATGGACATGCTTTGAAGCTGCATGCGAGTGGGGGCTAAGTCAGCATTGTATTGATACTGCTTATAGAAAGCTTCAGCAAGATCATTCCAGTCCCTGATGTTGACACTCTCCAATTGATAATACCACTCCAGCTGAGCTCCAGATAAGCTCTCTTGAAAAAAATGGATCCACAATTTCTTATCAGCAGTGTGAGGTTGGATTCTTCTGACATAAGACCTCAAATGCAGCTTGGGACAAGAGATCCCATCATAAACAACAAAGGTAGGAACCTTGAAACCAATGGGTATGACCACCCCAGATATCAGACTCAAATCTTCAAAATCCAGCCCAGAAGATTTCTGTAACTCCATAGCATCCATCCTATCCACCAGCATCTTGAATCTGTCTTCATTAGGCTCGTGGTAGTAATTAGCCTCAGAATCAGAGTCCCTCATAGTGTTGTGGAGACTGCCTCCCTCTTTTTCAGATTCTTCAGATTCATAGTCTTCAACTGGTTCTTTGGTCTTGACAGGACCTCTGAACCTTCTTCCCATGTTGATCAAACCAGCTGACCTTCTAGTCTTCTTGGTCTTCTTGGCCAGCAGTGCCTTCAAGTCATCCTGTCCCTTGGACAGGTTCAAGATCAGCTCTTGGAACTGAGCATTTTGTGCCTGGAGATCCTTAACTGATTGTTCAAGAGCCATTGCTGAAATAAACAGCGAGAAGATGAGAAACCTGTGCACAATTATAAACCTGTGATGCAATGAGATGATATGTGAATGCATATGCAATGTTTTCAAGGACCGCAGGATTTAAATTTGCTTAACAATCAAGAAGGTAAACTTTTATTAGTAATAAATTTGTTTTGCCTCTTGGGCTTACAAAAAATGAAATGAAATAAATACAAGGAATGGGGTTTTAAGTCTCCCATGGACGTTTCCTCTTTGTGTTGAGGTATGAGTTGAGATTCCGTTCCTCGTGAAGTTGCTTTGTTAGTTCTAGGATCCTTTCTTGACTAGATTTGTAATGAGCCTCGAAAGTGTCCCTTTGCTCCTTCAGTTGGATCCATGATCTCTGCAAGTCTTCCATATCAGTAGGCATGTCTGGGTGAAGGATGGTATAAGCTGTGTCTCCTTCAGCAACAGGTTCCATGGTAACTGGTAGGACGGCAGGATATGGCATCATGAGAGTCTGAGCACGAGAACGCACCCATCTGAGATAAGCTTCCATAGGAATAGTGTACTTAGGCTCCAGTGTCTTGCTGTCAACCCTGTTTACTTTTCCCCAGGCTCGTATGAATCTCTGACGGTAACCTTGAAGATCGTTGTCGTAATCAAACACAATGCCCTGAATCAACATATCATGTGGACCATCACTCCGAGCGTAACCAAACTGTCGTAAAGCTAAAGAGGGGTTGTAGGTGATGCCTCCTCTTATGCCTAGAAGTGGCACATTAGGAAACTCCCCACAACGGTCAATGATGGTGACATTCTCCATAGATCTGGAGCACCAATGGATATCTGAGTGAGAAAGTGACATGATCCTCTTGGACCATCTGAACCCTTGCTCATTCTTCATTACTGAGCGAGGAAGGTGAGAAATAAACCACCTAGAAAGCAAAGGTATGCAGCACATCAAAGTTCCTCTTGCCCTTGTAGTACGGGTATGAAGAGAATGTAGGATGTCTCCAAGCAATGTAGGCACTAGATTGTGACTCAGGAATATGTTGATGGCATGAACGTCTATGAACTGATCTGGATTGGGGAACAATACTAAGCCATATATCAGCAAGGCTAAGATTTCCTCAAAAGCATCATAGCTCATGGCTTTCAAGAACATTTGAGCCTTATCCATTAGCACCTTGGCAAGAATACCCTTAACTCCGCTTCTCGTTTCTAGAACAATGTCAGACTTCTTCAGATGTAGAGCTGCAGCAATAACCTCAGGTTTAGGTTCTTTCTCCAAGCCTGTGAATGGTTTCTGATTAAGAACAGGTATGTCCAGAAGTTTAGAGAACTCTTCCATGGTAGGAACCAGCTGGTAGTCAGGGAATGTAAAGCAATGGTGCTTAGGGTCAAAGAACTGAAATAGAACACTCATCATGTCTTCATTGAACCCTGAAGTGACTAGATCCAATAGGTGACCATGTCTCTTGTTGAACTGGGAATGATCAGACACCTGAGAAACCAACTCTTTAAGCTTGGGAGGTATCCCTACAAAGTTGATCCTGATAGTGTTTCTACGAACAGAAGCCATGACCTGCAACAAAGAACAAAGATAAATCCTTTGGTCCTTGAAATGGTTAGTGAAAATGCTATGCTTATGATGCATGATGATGTCATGATGTTATGCTCAATCACAAACATGTGGCACACACAAACAAGTCACACAATAGCCCTAGGTTTAAAGGCTTGCATGAGGTTTAAGGTAAGTACCCTCCCCTGAAGTTAGTTGGTTCATCCTGTCCTACAAAAGTAACCAGGTTCTAAGGGATCTCAATATCATTGATCCTTCACAAGGGTGATTGTTCAGAAGGCAACTTACTTGCCAACCAAAACCCTCCAAGTTTAAGATCTCAATGAGCGTAGTATCGAGTGTCAACCAACTTCATTCTGCACCAAAGCCGGTTACCTCACTACTTTCTAAAGGCCAAGATGGGATAACTAGGGTTCTAAAAGTTAGTTAGTGCATTGACAATATATGGCAGCCTCATATTATCCTCAACTTGACTTAAGGAACATAAGCATCAACCAAGAAGTCACACTAACTATGGCCACCAGATCAACCGTATCGATATACGTCGTACAGTTTCCTTGGTCTATTGCCATTTACCTAAGGTACACTAGATCCGGGTTAGGACCTTTCACACATAAGAGTACCCCAACAAGATAATATAAAGCAAACAAAGCAAACAATTTAAAGTGATCTAATTCCTAAGGGTACCCCTCTTTAATTTAGGTCCCCAGCAGAGTCGCCAGTTCTGTAACACGGTGGGAGAACTGACTTTAGTTATGTTGCGGATAGCAAGAGTCGCCACCGACTTTTATTTTATCCAAAGGAAAGGCATAAAAGAACAGGAAAGACCTTTTAAAAGATTTTTGGGTCCGGGGGGTAGGTTATGTAAAGGGAAGGTGTTAGCACCCTTTACATCCATGGTTATCCATGGGCTCTTAGTTACTTAGCTCACTTTGAATTGTTTTTGAAAAGTGTAGTGTGTGAATAAAAATTTTCATAAGAGTTAATAATGATCCATGTACGGATGCGTAAAAACTTGTGTTTGAAAATTTGTTTGAAAGTATGAAGTGTTTGAGAAATTTTTAAGTAGTGAGCAAGCAACTATGAGGAACCTACCCTAAAGTTTTAAGTCTTTCTGTTCTTTATCCTTTAAGTGGTAAGACTATCCCTATTATTAAGGAATAGGTAGTCATTACCTTGGATGTAAGGGACATATGAGGGACATCTGTTAATGAAGGCAACTGTAGGGTGTATTAAGCAATTTTTGGAGGGACTGTCATCATTATTCGAAAGGGACAAGATTTGTTATGAAGGCAACCATTAAGGGACTTGATGACTTTTCTTTTTAAGGGACTTGCTTTATACACCCCACTTGACCTTATGATTAGGCAACATGGAAGGGCAACCCTAGAAAGTGAAATGGCGATTAAAAATCGACTTACGTGTGTGAGTGTTTAATTTAATTTATCTTATAATTAAAATGATCTAAATTTAATTTTAAATATAATACATGTTTACACTCCCTAAATTACTAACCATGGCATGAAAATTACATAAATTAAATATTCACAAAAATTACATCCAGGAGCATTTACATAATAATAATAAGCAATTAATTATAAATAGAAAAATAAATAAATAAGCAAAATATAAATAAATAGGCAATAATAAATATAATAGGGGTTAGTAATAATAATAAAAAATAAATAAGGTTAATGAAATAATAATAAAATAAATGGATTAGTAATAATATGGTTAGTAACAATAATCAAAATAAATGGAATTAGCAAAAATATTATAAGAACATAATTAAAATAATAAAAAAAAGATTAGATTTTTTAATATTTTTTAGGAATAAGAGGAAATATGAACAATTAAATAATTATTATAACATTTTAATTTATGTACAAATTATTAAATTATTTTTAACATATTATAATTACAAAATAAAATTATCATAGGCTCAATTATTTCTAAACACATATTAAAAATTATTTATATATAATTTAGATTACAAACAAATTATAAAAATATTTACATATTATATAAAGAAAATAGGTTATAATTATATTTACAAAATTTAATTATATTAAATATTATATTTACAGAAATAAAGTTAGAAAAATGAAATTAGGTTTTAACATTTGTTTAGAGAAAATAAATTAGTGTTTTATAAAATTAGGGTTTAGAAAATATTTTTTAGGGTTTATAATATAATATACAAAATTATTTTAATTAATATACCTATATTATAATTACATAATAAAAGAAATAATTTTTAAATTAAAAAATATGATTTTTTGAATATTAGAAACTATTGAATAGAATTATTTTATAGAATTACTTTATTATATATCATTATTAATAAAACCTAAATTAATTAAACAAAATAAAATAAAAATAAAAAAACAACAAAACAAACCTGGCTGGGATTTGAACCCAGGAGGCTTTGTTCACCAGCAACAACACCCACCACTAGGCCATCATGCGCAGGCAGCAAGCAAAGGGGAAAAATTGATTTTGTTTCATAGTCTGAAAAAATCCAGAAAATTAAAAGGAAGCAAAAAGGCCTGGGGGAGGATTGAACCCAGGACCTTTTAAACGCGCAACAAACACATGACCAATCCTGCTGGGTGAGCTAGCCTGTTAATGGAATGGAAATAATACAATATATATTATAACAACTTAATTCCTGGAAAAAGAAACAAAAAGGAACCAAAGCCAGGGTTCGAACCCCTGCCCTTTGCTTCATATCAGCGCTTCCTTACCAACTGATCCATATATCATTAGTGATAACATAATGGAAACATAATATAATAAAATAAGTTTTATATTTGAATTTGACTTTCGCGCCAGTCAACTCCTTCTTCTTCCTCGTACCCTTCGAATTTTCCTGCGAATCCAGCCACGAATTTTCCTGCGAATACCAAATTCCAGCAAAACCTACGAAACTCAAACCTTGACAAAACAACAATATTTTGTGAAATTGATTAGTGCATTACATTCTACAAGATCTATACAACTCAACCATGTCTTTAAAATTCATTTATAGTTGATGAATCGAAGAACCCTAAAACGGCCATGAAACCCTAACTATGGCCGGTTGTGATTTAGGGCACGAAACTCCAATTTCTTTGTCCAGAAACCTTCACAAGCTCAATACAAATATCATTAACCAAACAAAATCCATTGCAATGCAGTAAATAATTGAAACCGAAAAAATTATTTTCAAGAGCAAGCAAGCTTCGGGTTAAGCAATATAACATGGTTTTGATGCATATGAGTGATGATTCATGATCAGGGAAGTCCAAGGAGTCTTGCTATGTTCTTGTTTTACCTTCTAGAGCCCTGGAAATCAAAAACCGAATGTGAGTTTTGTGAAGGATTTTTGAACAATGGAACTTACTCTTGAGGCTGCTGAATTCATGAATTTGCAATAGGGTTGTGTTTAGTACTTATAGGTGATTGATTTTAGGTCAAAAAATTGATTGGTTATGTGAAGAATTTGATATGAAAAGATCCATAATGATCATGCCTTAAAAATCCAATATTCATGTGTGAATGCTTACTATTGGCCAAATCTCATGATTTCTTTCCTCTTCAATTCAAATCAATATTTAAGACTTTCTAGAAGCTTGATCCAAATCAAATCTCTTATTTTCATATTTTATTTTTATTTAAAATGATTTTTAATGAATTAAATCAAAATAAATAAAAATAAAAATAATAAAAATCTCATTTTTAATGGTTTGGGTCGTGCATGAAGTTGTTGTATGGATTGGGTCATCATTTGGCAAGCCCATTTGGAAGAAATTGGTTTTAGACCTCCTTTTTCATCATAAACCAACTCAAAATTTCCCAACTTTGCAAGGGCACATATCCTTCAATTTTAATGGTATGAGGGTGTTCTTGGACATTTTGGAAAGCTTGAAGAGTCCTCTAAACAACCCCACTTGTTTCATGTCCATATCATTTACCAATCTCAAGTTATGCCCTTTTGAAGTTGTTGACTTTTTGTTGACTTTCAAAAGGACCTATAATGTCTTAGCTCATACCTTCCAAATGAAGCATTTTTGGGCTTGGCTTGTGAGACACAAAGTTGTAGAGAATTCAATTTCCTTCAAAATGAGCTTTGGATGGAGACTTGGTGATGAAGTATGTGAAAGTTATGACTGGTCAAAGTTCAGTTGACTTTTACTAAGGAAACCCTAATTTAGAAACTCCTGATTCTTGATGATCTGGAATCTCTTTGATGAATCATGATCAACCCTTGATCAAATGATGAATTTTACTTCATATACTTGATGTTGGAAAAAAATCATGAAGTTTGACTTTGGTTTGACCACAGTTGACCTCAGTTTGACTTTTTAACTACATTGACTGATTTTGACTTATCTGATCATCTGACTGAGCAAACTTCTGAGAAAGTCTTGAAACTTGTCATGGGGATTCTTAAACATATATAAGATGTTATGAAGCTCACTTGGAGTCTTGGAAGTCCATTTAGCCTGATTAAAATTAAAACCCTAGTTTAGGATGCACTGCTTAGGAGGTGCATTGTCTGAGGGAATTGTCAACTCTTCTGACCAATTGTGAACTTTGTGAACCTTGTGAACCATCATAAAATGTCTTGTGAACATCATGGGAGGTATTGTGAACCTTGTGAACCTTGTGAACCTCATAAAGTGACTTGTAGACTTCATGAACCTCATGGAAGGTCTTGAAAGCATTGGGAAACTTGTGAACCTTGTGAACCTTCATAAAGTGACTTGTAGACTTCATGAATCTCATGAAAGGTCTTGAAAGCATTAGGAAGCTTGTGAACCTTGTGAACCTTCTTAGAACACAAAGTCTTGTATTGTGAGGGAAAATTTTGGGGTGCAACAGTGTGAAGTTGAGAATTAGTGGAGTTGGAGTATTGTTTATCCATGACATGAGGATATCTTGCTAATCTTATCTGGAGCTAACCTTAAAATCCTTCAAAATTAAAAGATTAGATTGTGTAGAACTATCTGATAGGGTATTATACAAGGATTTAAGATCAATTGTTGTTTGTGGAGTTCACAAATATTTGATTGATTATCCTTGTGATTCAAGATTGGTGATGTTCAAAAAGATGTTGGAACATCTTATCATCAGAGTTTGTGCAGAATCATGGGAGAGGTATTGCATAAGCTGTAGCATTGGCTTCAGTCTTGTGTGACAGGAGTTGTGTATTTCTGAAAAGTTTCTTGGCAAGAACTGGTCTGGATATTGTTGATTCTGAAGATGGAGATGAAAGACCATGAACACATCATAATCTTGATGACTACTTGGATTGGTTTATTTCTGATCTAGGTGCGGTCCAGAATGCTCATCATGGAGTTAAGATAGGTGGCGATATCATAAATTTGTTAAGACTGCCTTACTCAAGGAAAGGTGGCATCCTTGGTATAGTTATGAGGTGTAGTTCTTAACTATTCCTTCTGAATGAACAGACAGTGGCAGGTTTGAAGACTTTGGAGAAACATTGGAAGTTTCTCATCAATATATGTTATCGGTAGGAATTTCTGCAAAACCAATAGAATGGAGGTTGTTTACTCAAACTTGATGGATAAATCAAGTCTATGAGAGCATGGAACTCTTGTTCTATAAAGGAATGAGGTTCTTTCAAGTGGCAGAAGAAGGACCTGAATTCAACAGATGGATGTGGGCTAATAATGTTCAAACATCTAGTTCAACATCAAAGTCTAATTGGTGAAGTGACACATAAATTAAGATAGAATGATCTATAGGGATTGAATGCTTCATAAGGCCTATTATCTTGACAGCTTGGTGAAGATCAACTTTATTGATCAGGATATCTTTGGAAGATTTATTATAAACGTGAAGAAGACAAAAGTGGCAATTGGCTTTTTCATATGAGGATTCATAAAGGAGGTTATCAAAATGTGGTAATTGGTTGATCTTTAAAGTGGATTCAAAGAATCAAGATAATCAGAGTGTGGCAGCTGGTTGTTCTTGAGGATTGTCTTGGAACAAATTGCTCTTGGGCAGAGGAGTGATGAGTTGAAGACTCAAGAGGATTTATTCTTCTTGAAGGTGGATGAGAGTTTATCACTCTTTCTGGATTTCGGATTCTAACTGGTGGCACAGTGTAGTTGAATATTTTCAGTTCTTGGATTACTATGCTATAGTAAGTCCAGTTGGTGGAGCACATCTAGGATCATGGTGATAAGGTCTTGGTGTATGAAAAATGTTATAACTAAGTGTTAGTACATTATCTGGGGTGTTTATCTACATGGTTTCTATTATTAGACTACCTAATCATATGGGAGAATGATGAAGTAGATGATTTATATTGGAAGAAACATGTAGAAGAGACTGAAGTATATCAGGTATTGATTTCTTGGAAGTTTGTTTGTGGACATTCATTTTAATGTCATAATTAGTTTGGATGTGTTTTATCTGGATTGTATGGCATGTGGTGTGTAAAGGCTTAGTGTCAAGAACCTATGTGCTAGAAGATGTTCATCTTGTGTAGTCTGTGGTAACTACAAACCAAGAAAGGAATCAGGTATGCTTTGGTACAAGAAGTGAATGTGTTCAATTGGGAATTGAACAGAGGGTGAGCTCTTGAAGACATGAAGATGCGTCTTATGTTTTCCTTTCATCAATGTACAAAGAAGCATGGAGTATCCTAGACTGGGGGAGTGTGTTACAAGTATGTGAAACTGATTTTGTGGAGTTAAGGGGGAGTAATACCTTAACCAGATAAGGAGTATCCTAGGAGTCTAGAAGGCTATATTGTATAAAGCTGCTCTCTGCAGTTTATGTTTGATTCTTGAGGAATTGTGAAGCTTGTGTGAAATTTCAAGCTTATGGAGATTATATACCTCTATAGTTATTATCGTACCTTTGTCTTTTTATGGCTAAAAAGGGGGAGAATTAATAGTGTGTACTATTGAGGTCTGATATGAAGATGTGATGTTAAGGAACTTCTACATAAGGTACTGCTACACCTGTATGTAAATTAGTTTTAGCCAAAATAAGCCAAAGGGGGAGATTGTTAATTCTATTATTTTATGATTGGCATTATGTTTGGTAAAACTAATATGGCTGGAAAATGTTGAATAAGAAGTTCCATATGTTAAATTAACATGGTATAGATTCTGGAAGAACATGTCAATCATGATGTCCTGACATGGTGGCACAGATAAATGTGGTTATAATAATTGGCAGATACTGAAGAAGATGTTGAAACATCTGCAAATGTCATGACAGAATTACTGTCATATGTTACAGACAGATGTCAAAGAAGATGTTGAAACATCTGCAACTGTCATGACAACATTACTGTCATATGTTACAGACAAATGTCAAAGAAAATGTTGAAACATCTGCAACTGTCATGACAACATTACTGTCATGTGTTACAGATAGATTTCAAACAAGAAGTGTTGAACTTAGTTCAGGATGTCACACCAGATGTTGTGACATTATCAAACAGAGTAACAGTTAATGAACTTAAGTCAAGATATCAGGATGTCACACTAGATGTTGGGACATTGTAAACCTGCTACCAGACTTAAATGATGCGTAACAAAACTGAGTAAATTCAGGGGAATCTATCTGGAATTAATTGGAAAGAGATAAGAAATACAAGGCGCATCTTTAGGGAGATTAGTTATCTGATTTCAGTATAACAGAATAACTAATTCACCTTGAATCAAGGAGGTGGAATTATTTTTTCATGATGCAGAATATTCTAGAGATATTATGCAATCATATGTGGCGCTGATTTAAAGGGTGCTGATTTAGAAGATCTTAAAGACTCAATTTAAATTGAAGACAAATATTTAAAAATATAGAGTTTCTATATTTAGAGATATTTTAGGAGCTTTTAGATTTGAAGATCTTTTGGTATATTTGTAGCAGATTTTTTCTGCATATTTGTAGTAGCTATTGTTGTGATTGTTTAGGCCCAAATCTAGTTGGGAATAGGTTATAAAAGAAACCCTGTAACCTAGTTTATATTTAAACCAATCAACCGAAAATGTAAACATTATTAGGGTTGTGTTCTTGTGGCAGCCGTGCGTAACAAGGAACCATATTGTGGTTGTTTCACCTATGATTCTCGAAGCTTGTAAGCAAGAGAAGTATTGTGTCTTGATTGAAACTGTGAAGTAAAATCAATCTGTTGTGTTTGAAGTGTGACTTCAATTTTATTAAACTTGTAACATATCACTGTGTGATTGAGGGGGAGTTAGTTGGTACTCATATCTAAGTTGTGTCTTAGGTAGAAATTGCCTTGGGTAGATATTAAGTGAAAGATTAAACTGAGTGGTTTAAGTCCAAAATTAATAATACTTATATTGGATTTCCTTCCTGGCTTGGTAGCCCCCAGAGTAGATTGATTTGATCGAGCTGGGTTAACAATTCTGCTGTGTTCTTTATATCTTTTATGTTTTTTGCAGTACCTGAACTGAATGTCCTATCAGATGTCACAACATCCTGAAGCATGTTTGACTCTGATATATCAGAATTATTTAAGTACTGATATGGATGCCTTACCATGTTTATAAGTAACAGATAAGATGTCTCAACATCATATTCGACATCTGAGTCTGTCATACCAAAATTTCAGTAAGTCCAGGAAAAAATAGGGCATCCCGGCGAGTCAAAAACAGAATAAAAGACTCGGGAAAAAATAAAGGTAAATTGAAAAAAAATGTACACCCGCTGAGTTGAAAAGCCGCATTGGACAACTCAGGCAAAAATGGGTATCTCGGTGGATTGAAAACCCAAAAGGGCGATCCACGCAAAATCAGGGAATAAGCGAACAACTGCATTCTGAATTTGTCTGTATCGTTCACAACATGGTAAGCTTCGAAAGGATAAAGCATCGGTCAGAATCAACCTTTTTCAGAAAGCAAGATGAGAAGAACGTCAAGGTCATATAGGTCATAGCAAGGGAAGCTCACCGGAACGTAATCAACATTGCTAACATTTTTGTTTTTCTCAATTTATAGCAATCTCCTCATTCCAAGGGATTTGTTTCTTTGACTGTATTTGCCAATTCAGGGCACCCAGATTAATAAAATCAGAAGTTTTCAGTCACACCTCGTTTTGTACATTTTTGTTTCGTTTGCAAAATGTCCAATATTCATGATACAGTACTTGCATAAAACAAATGAACCGTTTTTAATAAATGCTTGTAGGAAATAAGTTTACTTTCAGGAAAGCCTAACACCTATGACGTAATCCGGTAAGGGATATCTCGGAATACTTGTGCGTTTCTTTTGTCTTAACATGTTGCAAATATTCAATACGCAACATGGGGCATGCCAAGCATCTAATCCCCAACATACTACTTCCCTAAGTAGGATCTCTCGAGCGATATCTGAACTGCTTATCCCCAGCGGAGTTGCCAAAGCCTCCTCATCCTCAGCAGGTTAGAAAAACTATCTCCCCATAGAGTTTCCATCCTCTCCCCAGAAGATCAATGCCTGAAACTCTTACCTAACAAAGTGACGAAAGTTTCCTTCTCCCCAACTGAGTTCTCCTTACGGGTAGATCTACCAAAGATCTATTTCCCCAAACAGAGCTATATCTCCAGACAGATCCAATGATCTCTTCCCCAGCCGGGACATTCTTCCAAGCATATCAGCTAGAGATCTTCAACGGGATCCGAATCCCGGATTGGTCTTCTCCTTTTCATAATCATAGCATTTGCATCATATTCACCAAATAAGCGTAGCATTCCGTCTAATACAGAGCATTACGGCAATAAATCAAATATTTGCATGATCACAAGCCAGGTTCGAGCCAATCACCTGCAATTGCCATCAGTATTTCATCAGCAATATACATAAAAACTCATATCCCCTGCAGATATAATCCAAAGCGTCCCCTTTGCACTCTCAAGTACAAACACCTATACATGTTTCTTTTAACACTCGTCCATATCATACTTCCCCAACAAGGTTGCCATAACACCTCCTACAAACAAATACTTGTTTATACACACTCTTTTGACACCCGTCCGTGTCCTCCTACCCCCACAGAAAGCCAAAGTATATCCTTCGCATTCTCGAAATAGATGCTTGTTTGTGCGAAGTACGTATTTGACACTCGTCAGTGTCATACATTCCCCAGCAAATCAAACACTCGTCTGTGTCTTACTCATACTTCACCAACAAACCAATACTCACTCATACTTAAGCCTTGGATACTCGTCTGTATCTTGTCTATATATCACTCCTCACAGATCTGACACTCCTCTGTGTTCTTTGTTAACCAGTTGGTACTCGTTCGTACCATCATCTCTGAACACGCGTCAGCATTTGTTTCTACCGATACTCGTCTGTATCATGGTCCAAAGGATGCTCGTCCGCATCTTTAATCCATACACAGCGTCAAACACTTATAACTTTTTATTCTTAAGCGTAAGAACTTGTCCGTGTTTACCAATCATTAGCAAGTCACCAACAAAAACAACTTTCTTCTATCCGACATTCGTCCTATGTCGCGATACTTTCGGCAGCCGTACCCTGCCAGGAGATTGTCCTTCACCTTTGGATGACTGTCCCTCATCCTTTCCCCAACGGAGTCCCTATTAGTGGAACCCTTTTATGTCTGACATTCGTCCAATGTCGTGATAAAGAGCAGTCGTCCCCTGCTAGGTGATCGTCCTTCACCTTTTGATGACCGTCCCTCATCATTTTATCCGATGGTCGTCCCCATCGTTGATCTTGTTATCCGACATTCGTCCTATGTCGTGATAAACCCCGAGAGTAGCCGTACCCTGCTAGGTGATCGTCCTTCATCATGCTTATCCGATGGCCGTCCCCAACGTCGACCTTTTCTATCCGACATTCGTCCTATGTCGTGATAAAGAGCAGCCGTCCCCTGCTAGGTGATCGTCTTTCACCTTTGATGATCGTCCCTCGTCATTATTTCATTTATTCTTTAAACCGATGGCCGTCCCCATCGTTGTTTACTTTACTTTATAAACCTGATGGCCATCTCCATCATTACCTTTACTTTAATCCCCAGAAAATCTTGTTTCTTTACCTGATGGCCGTCCCCGTCATGGTCTCTTTATTTCCCCAGCTTGTCGGCCGTCCCCGTCATTGCCTAGCTTACCACTTTATCCACAGCAATCGTCCTTTGTTCGATGGTCGTCCTCCATCACCTTCATTTGATAATCATACTATACTATCTTTTACAATTTATATCCCTTTTCTTCTTCTATCCAGCGAGTGTAAATTTTGGACTGTCTTTGGTATTCAACCACAAGTTATCTTGTTTGTCTGTTAAGCCAGGCGCTTACACCCTGCACAGCTAACTCATGTTTGAATAGGGGAAGCTGTAAACACCCCAAATTTTCCCTCACTCATGTCACACCATGGCCTGTGATCTTTCATTTTTGCATAAGCATAAGCATTACACATCATATTGCATATTTGTTTCATATGTATAGTTCAAGTTCATCTGCATCTAGGGTTTGTGATCTGAGCAATCCAAGATCCCATCTGAGCCATCCCAAAGGCCTCAAAGCTTTCCAAGAGGGTCCATGTGTGTTCTATCATCATATTATGCTCCTCAAGATTAATGGAAGTCAAGAGATCACAAGAACTAGCAAAGGCATGGAAGCAGAGCTAGGGTTTCACTACATAGATGACCAAAATTAGGGTTTTGGTTTTAGAGGCCTTAACTCAAAATTTTTGGGCCATTCTTGTTTCTAATGTTCTTAAGATGTTATAAGGATCATGTGTACCAAGTTTGATGAAGAAATTCATTATGGAAGTCATCTGTTCACTGGGTAACTTCTTGAGCAAGTTAAGTCAAAATCAAGGCATCTGAGGCCCCCAACAATGGAACCAAAGGGGTATTTTCATCAAATTGAAGTTATATGATCTTTATTTGATCTTAGAAGAGGTTGGAAGTTCATAAGATTGAAGAATTTTGAGCCAATTGCAAACTTGCCAAAAATGGAAATGACTTTAAATGCAAACTTTCCATTTTGGGAAAGTTTTTCAACCTCCTCTTTCTCAACCAAAAATGTTTCAAATGAAAAATTCTTGGTCATGAAAGTTGTATATTGATTCTTTCCCTTTTCAAAAAGTACAAGAACATGTCTTGATTCATCCTAGAACTCAAAATATGGCCTTTCAAAGTTGGCAAAAATCCTATAATTTCAAGTTTCATGTCAAAGAGGGATTTTGCAAATTGGCATATTTAAGCATTCTAATGACTTCAAATGGACACAAACACTTCATAATATGTGAAACAAACCTCAAAGGATCAAATTTGTGCATTAAGCCTAGGGTTTCCATGACTTATGATCCAAGAAACTTCAAAGAGGGAATTTTGCAAAACATGTGATAACTCTTCATCCAAGCCTTCCAGCACATCAAAACCAATCCCATGGCCATCCTTGAACCCAGCTGAGGCCAGACACCCCATGAAATCCCCTCTGACCCGTGCACATACCTCAAAGTACAAAATCTTGACTTTTTGCAAAAACTCCCATACCAATCAGCCTGTGCCACAATAACTCTCTAGCCAATCAACATTGTTTATGTGGACAATAAGTAACTCATTTCATACAACATTGAGGCCTGAATCCATACACACACTCAGAATCACAAAAACCTCAAGAAACCTTCCCTTCGCCGAATTTCATAACACGGCCAACAAAAATCACAAACTCTTCCACCAATCAACTCAGCATCACCCCAGGATCATTTCCCACCCATCACCATAGCCTGAAACATCCCCAAACTCAAACACGATTTATGCAACCTCGGAACCGAAGCTCATAAAGGAGGCCAAATAAACTCATTCCAAGCATCACAGTAGGCTCAGAGGGATCAAAGGAGTTGGTTTGCACAAAATAAAGGGTCAGAAAGCTCAAGAACACAAAGCTTCAACTCAGGTAGCTTCATGAACTTTTTTTCCAGAACTTCTCTTTTAAGTTTCTAAATGATTCCTCATGCTCCACTGATCATCCTGATATGATTTGTTTTGAAAATGATTGAGAAATGGCTATGTATTGAATCTCTGAAATTTTTCCCGTAAAAATGTTCTTATTCGATTCTCTTGATTCGTGAAAAATAAATGATTTTTGTTGTGAGATTCTTGTTTAGGATGTTTAGTTGAGTCAATCTGGAGAGTTGTGTGTGTTTTCGTGGCGTTTTGAGAGAGATAGCATAAGAGAGCTGCCGGAGAAGATGACCGGAGGTCTTCTCCGGCCACCTTTAAAACACGCACGCAATCAACCCTCACCCTCTGGATTTGAATCTCAGCCTTAGGATCAGTTGACTATCCATTTTAATTCATTTTTAATTCATTTTAATTCATTTTTCTTGCATAATTAATTTAATATACCAAAAGGCATCCAAAAAATATTTTCTTTTGCATTCTGACTTTAAATATTTTTCTCATTCCAAAAATGATTTTTATTTTATTTTTTGCATTAAAAAAGTATTTTTAAAATATTTAAATGTTATTTTTAATTAATTAAAGTCTTTTAATTAATTAAAAATACATTTAGGTTTCTAAAAATCACCAAAAAAATCATGAAACATCCCAATGCATTTAGAAACATTTTCAAACTCTTCATATATATTTATTTTTAGGTTTGATCATAATTTGTGAATTTTATTTGAATTAAGGGTCATTAAAATCATATTTTTGAACCCTAACTTGAAAAAATCATTTCTGCCTAACCAAGAAGAGTTTGAAGTTGATTACTTTTGCATTGTTTTGTATATTGCATGTAGTTTATCGGACATTTCCCTCATGAATTTATCTTACATTTTCAAATTGATTTGCATTTTTCCCTTTGAACCACCCAAAAACCCTAGAAAATTTAGGAAAATCATAACTTTTGATTGGTTAGGCTCCTAACCTCCTCCCTTGGGGTGTGACCTAGTATAGGATTAGGGTTTGTTTGAGCTTGATTTCAATTTTTATCATGTAATCTGCTTCTGTTTTTCATTTGCATCTTGCTTGTCCATAAAACCCGAATTTTATGTGTTCATTTGCATTCACCTTGCATATACATCAATACATGAACTTGCCAGGACATTCCTTGCATTCATATGTCATCTTAGACATCTTTGGACATGTTAGAACCATGCTTGATCATTTCTTCATTTATTTACCATGTTTTACATTCATTTCATTTCATTAACTTTCATGTGTTTTCAAACTTCAAAGCATGCTTCCATTTGCATCTCATCTTTGTATGATCATACATATGCATTTTATATGCCTTTGCATCATCTTACATGACATTCACATTGCATAAACACTTATGACTCTGGTCATTTCATCTTATATCATCTCATTTCATTTCCTTATGCTTTATACCTTATGCATCCATGCTAACACTTTCAGGTGGTAAGTCATTTTGAGAGGTGGATTTGCCTTCACCTCTCACTTCTTCTTATCTCTTTCATTTGCATTTTAATATGTATTTGAAGTGAACTTGTTCAGTTGTGTTCCATCTCTCTCACTTTCTTTCTTTAAGTTACTTATCTTCTTCAATGAAGTAAGTAACTTATTCATCTGCTTCTTCCATTGGTGGCTTCCTTGAAGATCTTTATCAAGCCTTACAAACTATAGGAACATCCAAGCATGATAATAATTAGGGTTTTGATTAGTCCCCTTTAGCTTTTACCTTTGAGTCCCCTTGAGTCTCTCTTCTCATCTCAATAATCAGAGACTAAACTCTTAAAGTTTTAGGACTTTGGAATTAGGATTATGCCTGTATCCTTCTATTAGGATGTAGTGTATAACTTTAATCCTAAGTGTTAAACCTTTAATTTGTTTAAACCTTTTAATCAAATCACTTAATAATCATCAAGACTTTATCTTGTAACTTGGGCCTTACATTAGGGTTCTAACTCTTCCTTATGGTTTAGAGGGACTAACCCTAGTGTTTAATGGACAAGTCCCCCTCAAGTTGTCTTACAAACTTAAAATCCACTTCTTAATCTCATCCTTTAATTAAAATCCATTTAATAAAGGCTTTTTTATATAATGAATTTAATCTCTAACCATGGATTAAGTTAAGGTATCTTCCTCAGCTTAAGTGTTCTCATCTATTATCCTTCTATTAGGATGGTGTAATGAGTTCACTAATTTGTGATTAGAGATTAAACTCATTACTTAACACTAAACAAAAACCCCAAAAACATCTAATTAATCGCAAGTAAGTTAATGATCTTAATCCTACATCATCATGGTAATTAATTTGAGATGCTTATCTCATACTTAAGTAGGCTCATTATCCCTAATCAGGGAGGTTATAATGAGTTTACAAGCCCTTGATTTAGGCTTGAGCTCATAAACTTATGCAAAACACCAAAAAACAATAACAAAACTGAAAACACAAAACAAACAATAATCGTCTCCTCCGGGATTCTTTTCTCATCATCCTTATTCACAAGCGAGAACTTGCTTCTTCCGTCTAATGCAAGACAGTTAGCACTCGAGCCAGACGAGTCATACACTTGAGCATAGACAAGTAAGCAGTTCACAATCAATTTATCTTTCAGTCTCTTTGAGTCAAACTACGGTGTTCTGACTTCCTCGTTGCACGAGAGGATACGTAGACATAACTTAATTGTTATCGACCAAAAGTCTCTTTGTCCCCCCCCTATTTCAGCATTCTTTTCTAAGCCTCAGTTCCTGAGCATTTCACTTCTTTTTGCACTGACACCTGTATATTCATTCCTTAGCTTTTGCACACAGATAGCACATACACCCACCCCTTTAAACACAATCTTTTAAGCGTGGATCCCGTCGAGTACGAAGGACAATCTGGGTGCTAATACCTTCCCAGGTTGTAACCAACCTCCTTTCTCAGTTTCTCTGGTTCGCAACCGTCTTATCCATATCTTTCTAGGTTTATGCAGCATTACCTTTCCTTCGGGATAAAAATGCCTAGCTGGCGACTCTATTCATATTCATTTCATTTTCTCCTTTCGCCGACCATTCTGGTCTGCACTGGGATGCAAATCTTCGGGAGCGACAATGAGTACCAGAGATCCAACACAGACGAGCATTTGGAGTAGCAATACAGACGAGTACCAGAGATCCAACACAGACGAGCATTTGGAGTAGAAATACAGACGAGTACCAGAGTGATTGTCAAATCAACACATATGGATATAGGCTACCACAGACGAGTGTGAGGATGATATATACGAGTATCCAAGCCATGCAGACGAGCATCAAACAAATTTCAAACACAGACGAGTGTTGGGGAATGCAGACGATCATCAAACAACAATCAAACACAGACAAGTGATGGGGAATGCAGACAAGCAACAAACGAATAATAATACACAGACGAGTGCAGGAGAATGCATAAAAGCCAAAAGCAAAGTGCCAAGATTGACAGTAAGAACCATAACTCTGCAGGGGAGGACCAGGTCAAGAGGCTTTGACCCTTAACTCTGGTTAGGGAGATGAACAACTTTTTGTTTCCATCACAATGACCAAAAATAAATAGGCGACTTCTCTGGGGAATATTTCAACGATGGGAGAGTAAATCCTAATCATGACTCTGTGGGGAATGACCATCTTCAGACTTGGATGGGGAAGATGCTTGGTTAAATAACCCTTGCGGGGAAACGAATCCTGACATTTTGAACTCTATGGGGAAATCAGGCGCACAGCCGCCTGCTGGGAATAGTTCACTTGTGGAAAGATAATCCTCTTGGGGAAGAAAGTTCTTCAATTATCCCTAGAGTTCTACTTGGGATTCCACTTGCTCTAGCTCAGCTGGGGAACTTTCTGCTTGGGGAGATATGACACCATCCTACAAAACCTGCAACAACAGTATACACACATGTGCCCCAGGGACTTACATGGTATGATCTGTTCATCCATTATCACCCGACACTCAAAGATAGTTGTAAGTGTTTCCCTAAAATTTCATTTTTTTATAGAAAAATCAACATGTTTCAAATGCAATGCTCTTTTTGCCAAAAATTCAGGACATTTTTGCAAACAAAACACATCACGACTTTTGACTGAATGTTCATTCATTGAGTGGCTCTGAATAGGCAAATTTTTACATCGGAAGCAACTACCTGGAAAGAGGTAGCTAACATAAAATTGAGAAAAGGAACTATCCTAATGGCAATGTACACGGCATTCCAATGAGTTTCCTTCCTGCTATGACCAACATGTCTTCAAGACTTTCCATTCTTGCCTTTGCTTTCTGAAGAAGATGAGGGGACTGATTCCTACCCTTCTGATATTGCCAGACTGCATGAAACAGTGATTTGGTTCAAATTACCCAGATCGTAGTTGTTTGCTTATTCCCTTGTTTTGCATGGATCTCCCTTTCAGGTTTTCAATCCACCGGGATACCCTTTTTTTCCTGAGCTATCCGATGTGACTTTTCAACTCAGCGGGTGTATATTTTTTTTTATTTCCCTAACTTTTTCCCGAGCTTTTTATTCTGTTTTTAGCTCGTCGGGATGCCATTTTCTTGCCTGGACTTTAATTCTGTTTTTATGTCCAATGGATCTTTTATGCGAAGTATTTTTTAACTGCGTCTGAGTTAACAGGGGATTGGAATTCTTCTCCATCCATAGTGGTAAGCATTAGTGCCCCACCTGAGTAAAAATTCTTCACTATGAATGGGCCTTTGTAGTTTGGGATCCACTTGCCCCTGTGATCTGAACCTGGAGGAATGATCCTCTTGAGTACAAGCTCGCCTACTTGATTCTCTCGAGTACGTACTCGTTGGTCGAATGCTCGCTTCATTCTCCTCTGATAAAGCTGACCATGACAGATAGCCGCTAATCTCTTTTCCTCAATTAGACACAATTGGTTATATCTAGCACGTATCCACTCAGCCTCATCAAGCTTCACATCCATCTTTACACGTAAGGAAGGAATTTCCACCTCAACGGGCAAGAATGCCTCCATGCCATATACCAGGGAAAATGGAGTTGCCCTAGTTGACGTCCTGATTGATGTTCGGTACCCATGCAGCGCGAATGTTAACATCTCATGCCAATCTTTGTAAGTAACAATCATCTTCTGCATAATCTTCTTAATATTCTTGTTAGCTACCTCTACCGCGCCATTCATCTTTGGCCGATAAGGAGAAGAATTGTGATGCTGAATCTTGAAGTCCCGACACAGTTTTGCCATCATATTGTTGTTCAAATTGGAACCATTATTAGTAATGATTCGCTCGACCACTCCATATCTGCAAATGATGTCTCTTTTTAGAAATCTGGCTAACACTTGGCGAGTGACATTAGCATAAGATGCTGCTTCAACCCATTTGGTAAAGTAAACGATCGCGACCAAGATGAAGCGATGACCATTTGAAGCAGTAGGCTCTATCTTTTCGATCATGTCAATGCCCCACATAGAAAAGGTCCAAGGAGATGACATGACGTTGAGCGGACTTGGAGGTACATGCACTTTGTATGCATATATCTGGCACTTGTGGCACTTACGGGCGTACAAACAATAGTCTGCATCTATTGTTAGCCAATAGTACCCTGATCTCAATAACTTCTTATCCATTTCATGTCCTCCTGCATGAGTACCGAAGGATCCCTCGTGGACTTCCTGCATCAACAAGTCTGCTTTGTGTCTATCCACGCATCTTAGCAGGACCATGTCAAACTTCCTCTTATATAGAGCTCCGTCTACATTCAAGAAGAAGCTAGCAACAAGTCGTCTTAAGGTCTTCTTGTCATTGGATGATGCCTCAGCTGGGTATTCTTGTTTTTCTAGGAAAAGCTTGATATCAAAGTACCAAGGTTTCTCCTCAGACACTACGTCTACAGAGAAATCATAAGTTGGTGCGTCAAGCCTGGAAATGTCAATCCTAGGCACATAGTTCCAACACAAGACTTTGATGGACGAAGAAAGAGTAGCCAATGCATCGACAAATTGATTCTCATCTCTGGAATATATTGAAACTTAATTGTTGTAAAGAACGTCAACAGTCTTCTGGCATAATCCCTATAAGGAATTAAGTGTTTTTGATGTGTATACCACTTGCCGGTAATCTGGTTGATAACGAGGGCTGAATCTCCGAATATCTCGAGGGTCTTAATCCGAAGATTAATGGCCTCCTTTATTCCCATTATGCACGCCTCGTACTCCACTTCATTGTTGGTGTAGCCAAAAGTAATTATGGTAGCGAAGGGAAAGTGAACACCTTCAGGAGTAATAAGAACAACACCAACTCCGCGTCCATTGATATTGACTGCTCCATCAAACATCAACTTCCATTTGGATTCAGGGCCAGGCCCTCCTCCGGAAGTGGTTCCTTGCAATCTCTTGCCTTGAGATACATGATGTCCTCATCAGGGAAATCAAATTTCATCGGCTGATAATCGTCTTCAAGCAGTTGTTGTGCAAGATAATCTGACAATACACTTCCTTTGATGGCTTTCTGGGAAGTATATTGTATGTCATACTCTGTTAATATCATTTTCCACCTTGCAACCCTTCTGGTTAATGCTGGTTTCTCGAAAATATACTTGACAGGGTACATTTTTTAGATTAGCAATGTGGTATGGGTCAACATATATTATCTCAGTCGGCGAGCAGCCCATGCCAAAGCGCATCAAGTTTTCTCGAGCAGTCAATAACGGGATTCACATTCGGTAAATGTTTTGCTAAGGTAATAAATAGCATGCTCTTTTCGACCAGACTCGTCATGTTGGCCTAGAACACACCCCATCGACCCTTCTAACACAGTCAAGTACATGATAAGTGGCCGTCCTGGAACTGGAGGAATTAGAATCGGAGGCTCCTGCAAATATTATTTTAACTTTTCAAAGGCTCTTTGACAGTCCTCATTCCACCTGACCGTTTGTTCTTTTCTTAAAAATTTGAAGATTGACTCGCATGTGGCAGTTAGATGAGATATAAACCGATAAATGTAGTTCAATCTCCCTAAACACCCACACACTTCTTTTTCTATTTTTGGTGCAGGCATGTCTTGTATTTCTTTTACTTTTGCAGGGTCTACCTCAATCCCCCTGTGGCTAACAATAAAACCCAACAATTTACCTGAACGCACTCCGAAAGTGCACTTGTTTGGATTCAACCTCAATATGTACTTTATCAATCTGTCAAACAACTTCTTGAGATTGACTATGTGTTCTTCTTCATCCCGGGACTTGGCAATCATATCGTCTACATAGCACTCAATTTCCTTATGTATCATGTCGTGGAACAAAGTTACCATAGCCCGTTGATATGTTGCCCCGACATTCTTCAACCCAAATGGCATAACCTTATAACAAAATGTACCCCACAGGTAATGAACGTCGTTTTCTCCATGTCTTCCGGTGCCATCTTAATCTGATTGTACCCGGAGAGGCAATCCATGAAAGAAAATACCGAGAACTGAGTGGTTTTATCTACCAGCACATCAATGTGAGGTAATGGAAAGTTATCCTTTGGACTTGATCTATTTAGATCCTGATAATTGACGCACATCCAAACCTTGCCATCTTTCTTTGGTACAGGCACAATGTTAGCTACCCAAGGTGGGTAACTAGCTACGGCAAGGAACTCGACATCCCACTGCTTTTGAACTTCCTCCTTGATCTTCATCGCCATGTCAGGGCGAGTTCTTCTCAGCTTTTGTTTTACCGGAGGACAGTCTTCCTTTAATGGCATCTTATGTACAACAATATCGGTATCCTACCCCGACATATCTTGATAAGACCAGGCGAAGATATCCACATATTCACGTAGCATACCAATCAATTCCTTCTTTACCTCGGCCTGCAGACTGGCCCCAATCTTTATCTCTTTCTTTACATCCTTAGACACGATGTTGATGATCTCTATTTCTTCCTGATGAGGCTGAATGACCCTTTCCTCTTGTTTCAACAATCTAGCCAATTCTGCTGGGAGTTGATAGTCTTCCTCAACCACTTCATCAGCTTGGTAGATAGGATTGTCGAAGTCATGAATGGTCATAGCAGGAATGTTATCACAGGAATCCGAATGATCAACACTGCACAAATAATGTGCTTATTTCAGAATCTGTTCTTTTCAAAAGAGACGCAAACACACAAAATAGTGAAAAAAGAAAACATTGCCATTTTATTTGTTTTTTTTTGTGAAAAATTTTAGAAACAAAAGAAAGAGAACACAATTTGCTTGAAAAATGTCCTTTATTTCATGGTAAAAATGAATGCATTAAAAGCATGATGGCCCTACAAATGGATCCATGCACCTTGGGCAGAGTGCAGGATTTGACATGCAGTATGATAAAAATAGAAACAAGAAAATTACTTTGACTGCCAAGTAACCTGAACAAAATCTTCAGCAGACCAGTTCCGGAGATCCTCCCCAGGTGCACATTGGTGAATCCATTTATCCAAGTCGCAGTCACTATCCCTATCTTCATTGGTTGCACAAATGTTGTTATGGTCGAGCATTCCAGCGCTAGTGAACGTTATAGACCTAATGCCCTGAGACTAGCTAGACCATCCAGGTTGGTATCCAAGACCAAACTTGTCATCCTTCTTTTCCACTTCTAACAATTTTCCCCAGCCCTGGGCATTTCCGGATTGAAGTTCTTCCTTAGCTTCCTTGTAGGAGTAGATAGGAGTCCCTTCCTTCTCATTGCTTTGAACTGCAGCAACCATAGACAAAGTACTAACATTGATTGTCCCATGGATCTCCTCGTCTATTTCCACGTACTTGAAGGTCGACAGATGGCTTACGAAAATATCTTTTTCCCCACATACAGTAACAACTTGGCTTTCTACCACATACTTTAACTTTTGATGCAACGTGGATGTTATTGCGCTTGCAGCATGAATCCAAGGACGTCCCAGCAAACAACTATAAGCGGGTTGGATATCCATAACATAGAACGTACTCTTGAATACCTGAGACCCAATCTTTACCGGTAGCTCCATCTCTCCAAACACAGAACTCTATGACCCATCAAAGGCTTTCACAATCAAATCACTAGGTCGTAAAACAATGCCATCAACATTCAGCTTCATTAAGGCCTTCTTAGGGAGCAAATTGAGAGAAGAGCTTGTATCCAGCAGGACATGTGATAGAACAGTTCCCTTACACTCCATGGTAATGTGTAAGGCCTTGTTATGATTGCGTCCCTTAGAAGTGAGATCTCTATCTGTGAACCCTAACCCATGGCTAGCGTTCACGCTGGCTACCATAGCTTCCAACTGGTTAACAGTTATCTCGTGTGGTACATACGCCATTTGCAAAACTTTTAGCAAAGCCTCCCAGTGAGCTTGGGAACACATAAACAACGACATAATGGATATATTGGATGGGGTTTGATTTAGCTGTTCAACCACCTTGTAGTCACTTTTCTTAATTATTCTCGTGAATTTTTCAACTTCCTTTTCAAAAGTTCCCGGACTAGCAGCAGGAGTTGTCACCTCTTCAGTTGTTATATGTTTACCCTTAGCCTTTGCAACAACCTCAGCTTCAGGATCACCTCTAAGAGCTTGAGGAGCAAAGAGACACCCACACCGTGTAAACCCACCAACTCCTCCAACATTCACAACAGTCGGGTCAATTGTCACTGCTTTACTTTCCATTTTCTGGCCTTCTACGTACACGTATGAACCATAGTGCCAAGGAATGGCCTTGTCATCAACATAAGGAACCGGTCTTGGAACAGTGATAGTTACTGGACTCACCTCTGGAACATAGATAGTCACAGGCTCTCTCCGGGCAGGAACTTCAGCAGGATCAAAATAAATTGTTACTGTAGACACACAGTCATCTATTTTGTCAACCCTGTCAAACTATAAGGACCCCTCACCCATCAAACATTGCAACCCAGCTTTCATATCTCTCCAACCATTAACTGAATTCATGCAACCCTCGCAGTCAGAATCACAACCTGGGAATACCTGCCCTTTCAGCAATCTGTCTTTCACCACTAACAATGAAGTCTTCTCTTCCTCCACGTTCAAAATCAAGTTCAACCTTTTGCCACCATCAACAGCGATTATCTAGGGCCCTCCATGATTTGGAATGGGATTTGATGTAACATTTGGAGGCGGCGCGAAGTTAATTTCTTTTGAGTCAATCAAATCTTGGACCTTATGGTGTAATGCCCTGTACTTCTCCGTTGAGTGCCCAGGAGCTCCTGAATGAAATGCGCATCTTGCATTAGCATCATACCTCACTGGAATTTCTCCAGGTAGTGGTGGTGCTAATGTCCTCAACTGAACCAAGTTCAAATCTAACAATCTTTGGAGTAATGTTGTGTATGTCTTAGGGATTGCCTTAAGCACCCTGTTAGCTGGATGAGCTTGTCTCTGTTGATAGGGTCTTTGCTGATAGTTATTGTGTTGCGGCTGTTGTTGTTGATGTTGTTGTTGTGGTTGTTGAACATGACTTGTTGGAATGGTGACAACTACCACCTGCTCGTAAGATCCCCTGTATCCACGGCCCCGGCCTCGGCCATACACAACATTAGTTTCTCCCTCCCTTCTTGTTGGAGGTCCGTTAAAAGTTTTTCTAACTCCACTTGAGCTACCTGCACCACTGTCTTGGATCTTCCCCATTTTCAGCAGAGTTTCAACCCTTTCTTCAGCTATCACAATGTCATTAAACTTTGTTGCTGAACAAGAAGCCAGTCTCTCAATAAACACACCCTGCAGTGTTCCCATAAACATGTCTGCCATTTCATTCTCTACCAAGGGAGGTTGCACTCAAGCAGCAAGCTGACGCCACCTCTGGGCGTACTCTTTGTACCCTTCTTTAGCACTCTGAGACATTGTCTGCAACTGGGTACGATTTGGAGCCATATCCAAATTATACTGATACTGTTTCACAAACGCCTCAGCTAAATCCTTCCTGCTTCGAATATTGACCCTAGTCAACTTCATGTACCATTCCAAGGAAGCTCCTACAAGACTATCCTGGAAGTAATACATCCACAACTTCTCATCATCTGTATGCGCAACAATTCTTCCTACAAAAGACTGAAGGTGAGTTTTCGGGCAAACCGTGCCGTTGTACTTATCAAAAGTAGGGACCTTGAACTTTTAGGGAATTCTCACCCCTGGCACTAAGCCCAGATCAATGATGTCAAACCCTAGAGAACTCTGAGATTGAATGGCGCGAATTTGCTCAGCCATTTCTTCAAACCTCCTATTCATGTCAATCCCTGGCCTTCTGCCTCATTTAGCAAAGTGAATAGCTTGTCCTGCCCATTCATCTGCATGTTATGCACTCCATCATTAATAATAGTGACCCCTGGTTGCACCATAGGGATTTCAATGTGACGGGCGCTAGCCCCATTGCAATTACCTGCATCTGATGTCCTGTTGGTCCTGGCCTGATTGTTCTCTACCATCTTGCACAAGCGCTCTTGCATTTGACCCATCCCAACCATGAGGGTCATGAAGTTGTCCATTATTGTCCTTAAATCAGCCAGATCTGCTTGCATCTGATCCATTGCTCTCTCTCTGTTCACCTTTGTAGGGTATCTGTGTACAGTTGACTATCTTTGAACCTTCTTGGGAGCTATAGTTCCTGAAAGTGACATAAACGTTAGAAGCCTGAAGAATCACCTGCAAAACAACAAACATGTTATATGCATGCAATGTAACTATTCCTGTTTCCATGTTCAGGCATTAATATGCCCCAATTCTGGTATTTTTGACAGAAAGTACTCCAGATGGCCCTTTTGTAGAAATTGACTTCTTATCACGAATTCTCTTTGAGAGGTATTCAGATCTTGATGGTTTTGGACAAACAGGTTTTAACATACTCATATGATTATCACAGGAAACTATCATAATAATAAAATAAAGACCTTAAAAAAGGCAAGAGTAACAACAATTTCCCGAAGGATTACAAGTCTTACAAATAAAGTGCACGGAAAAATAAAATGAGATTCCTACAACAAGTCTGTAGGTAATCCAAAATACAAAAAACTCTAAAATTCCAAACTACAGGAAGACTCTGGCTCCTCCCCTGAAAGTCCCAACTCTGCCCTGGCTTTCTTCACCCAAACCCTCAACTTGAGTTCTGCATTCTCCTTGAGTACCTCTTCTAAGACTTGCTGACTCTGTGCCAACTGTTGGGTCTTTTCCCTTCTTATCGTGTGAATTTTCTCCAATTCAACCTTCTGGTCTTGAAGCTGCATCTTGTACGCCTTCTCTTTCTCTTCAAACTCTTTCTGATCTTTGTCTCTCATTTCCTTCAACCAAGTGATGGATTGTCTAGTCTCCCTAAGGGTCTTCTGAAGCTTCTTGTGCTCTGCTTCCCTTCTTGAGTCCATCAACCCTCTCCTTTGGAAATAGGCTTCCCTTCCAACAAACTCTTTCTCTTTAGTTTCCTGGGCTACTTGTATTTTCTGGAACTTCTCCTCCACTTCTGCCTTAGAACGAGTTGCGCGATGATACAAACTAGCCATCTCCATATTCTTAACTCTTAGTTCATGTATTAATGACTCCAACTTCTTGTATCTCTCGACAAAAATAGTGGCGTGAGCAGGTGTTTCTTTTGGATATAGTGGAGCCTCAGCTGAAAATGGGAGGAAAAATGTTTCAACCCTATCTTGTATCCAAGCAGCAAACGGGGGATATGTCCTAGGGTCTACCTTTCCAAATTCTTTCTTTCCCTTACTCAATCTCACCTCCCAAGCCTGAAATGCCTGAGTGACTAACTTCTCATTTCCTTCCAAAGGTGCATACAGTGACTCCAAAACCTCTTCAACAGATGGAGGATCTTTCAAAGGGTAACCAAACTATTTCCGAACTAGCAAAGGATTGTAATTGATCATCCCTCTCCTACCAAGCAAAGGTACATTGGGAAACTCTCCACAACTGATAATCATCTCTTTTCCCAATAAGTCTCTGTTACTCCCCCAGGCTATATCATCTGAAGTCAAGCCCATCAATCTTCTAGCCCATTTCCACTCTTGCTTCAGATCTTTGAATGGTCCTGACTTTGGAAGTTGTTTAGCAAACCAATCAGATAATAAGGGTGCACAACAGTTTACAAATCCCTTTCTTCTCTCGTTCCTATAATGAACATTATAGTAGAAATCTCCCAATAGAGTAGGTACTAGATTTTTCTGAATAAAAATGGAAATTGCCTCCATACTAATTAATCCCTTCTCCCCTGGGAACAAGCTTATCCCGTAAACCATCAAGGCCATTAATTCATTGAATCCCTCCCGCTTGTTCCCAAGAGCAGACAAATGAGCCTCTATTACTAGAAAGTCCAAGGCAATTCCCTTCCCTTCACTAGCTTCTAAACCCATCTTGATTCTGAGTATACTAAGATGGCAAGCACTGGCTATGTCTGCATACGAGGGAGCTCTCCCTGAAGCATAGTAAGGAATACCCTCTCCAATAGGAATCTTCAAGATGATGGCAATCTCTTCCAAGGAAGGAGCCAAGATATAATCTGGAAATACGAAGACTCGCAATTGAGGATCATAAAACTGCAGTAATGAATGGAGACTATCCCTCTGGTCAGCAGTTGGTTTGCTTACATAATTCAAAACCTTCTTAAATTTCTTCCCGAAGTCTGCTAAAACCTTATCAGTCATCAAATCTATCAATTTCTGAATACTCTCAGTCTACGGTTGTGGGAAAGTATAATGCATATTCCTTTTTATGGGTGTTTCTTGGACTTCTGCCATCTGGAGAGATAATGAATACCAGAACTGGGTGCAGGATGCAAATAAATACCTGAAAATGAAAATACAAACAATTAATGCGGGTATGATGCAATGCAAATGCAATGCAGGCATATGATCAACATTTGGGACTGTCTGGATACTGAATACTGGACCCAAGTGACCAAGAACCAAGATCCTCTGAATAAAGTCCCTTGAACAAGAACTCAATCTCAAATAAGCCTCCAAATCAAATATCAGATGACTTAAGAACTCCAACATCCATGTAACCATATCAAATCATAGGACTGTACTGGTAATGAGGTACGATGAGGTCAATGGTACATGCAAACCTGTAAACCCCTCCCAATCTCACGGGTGTGCTCAGGGTCAAACATCACGGACTCTCAAAGTCGAATAGCAATAATACATTCACCATTTCCGAGAAATGGCTCATGACCAGATCAGGAAATCGGTTTGGCATTATATACTACTCAGGGAGGTCTCAGCATGAATCCGGAAAAAACAAGCATCCTTTATAAGTTCCCAGCCTCAAGCGCTGAAATCGAAAAACAATAGTACATTCATCCCGAGGGGTACAATACTATTGTCATACGACAAGATACTTTTAACCGAGTTCATATAAAAGAACCAGGCCATCCTATGCAAGTTCCCAGTGGGCCCTCAGGTGCGAATGGATTTGCCACAAAATATGGTGTGCCACTGTCACCACTGGAGAGGGATGTTTCCACAAAGGTCCTCGATGATCGGTCCCCAGATGCACATAACTATCAAGGTCCTGTAATGATCCAGAAATATTCCGATATTAATAAATTCCCAAGACGGTCGCATGTCTGGATGTGGAACTCACTAATACCAACATAACAAGATGACATGAAGCCAAAGTGGAACCACAGAAAAAAAGAAACCAGCACAGCCAGATAGTCCAGTATAACATGATGCATGTGAAAATAAATATTGAAAGCAGTAAATAAATGTTGTAAAGTAAACTGTAAATAAACAACAGTAAAATAAATACGCAACAATAAACAATCAAATCCCAATGAAACAGAAACACGCAAGCGCTAGGAGAGACTCTCAAGGGAACCAGAGATACTCTGGTTAGAAAGTCCCTAGGAGAGTCGCCAGCTATCGCTACCTGGATTTCCATCCTGGTACAAACGCGAAAGTGGCACGGAAGAGGGTAGAGTCGCCAGCCAGACATTTTTATCCCGAAGGAACGGGAATGGTAATGTTGCACAAACCGAAGAATAGAAAAGGAAGGACAAAGGTCCTGCGAACCAAAGAAATCTGGGTTCGGGAGTCGGTTATGACCTAGGAAGGTATTAGCACCCCAGATCGTCCGCCGTACCTGACGGGATCCATGCTTACGAAGAAAATGTTTCAAAGGGGGAAGAAATGAAAGTTGTTGCAAAAAGAAAGACTAGAACTAGAGAAAAGAAAAGAATGGGGAAAATGTAGGGAAAATAAAAGAGTGCTCGAACGGGCCATACCCCGCTGCCTACGTACCTCATCTGAACATGAGGATCAGAGTCGCCGTAGTTCCCCTAACTTGGGGTGGAAAAGATTTCTTGTGTCTTAAGGCTTGAACTGCCTATGTCAATGCTCAGGTGTTGCAGGCTCGAACGAAAAGTGCATTACCGTCTTGCAAAGTGACAAGTAGTAGAAATTTTGTACGTAAGAAGTGAGTGGGATGAGAAAAGAAGTCCCGAAGGAGAGACGCTTATTGTTTGTTTGTGTTTTTTTATGAGCTTTTATGAGTGTGGCACAAGGAAATGAACTCAAGCTCTTTTCCATGGAATGTGTACTTGCTACCACATTCCAAGATGGAATAATAGAACAAGCACACCAAGTAAGGAGAATTTATCAAGACTTGTTTCCAAAGGAAAGGGCCTAAGCTCACTAACTTGCTGAAGTTATTAAGTGTTTTAGTGATTAAAATGAAGAAGTGTTTTTTTTAGGATTTTCTTTATGAAAATGACTTCATGATCAGACTCGTGCATCATGCTAGACAAGTGTAATATTCCAAGATGGAATGAATACATATGCCTCATAGAATAAGGCTATTTCACAAGAAGTCAATTATTTATTTATTAATGTTTTTTAGGTTTTTATTTTGAGATGAGAAGAGAAAGAACCAAAGGAGCAAAAGGTAAAAGTCTAATGGGAAAGACTAATCCTAAATTATCATGCAAAGGTGGTACAAAGGTTAGGGTGGCTTGAAGTTTATCCTAATGAAGAAGAAGGAAAGAAAAGAAGAGGAGAAAAAAGGAGAAGAAAGTTAGAGAACAACTTACTCCTCTAAAGGAGATAAGTTTCTTCTAAAGGGGGAAGATGAAGAGTTGAATTACATGATGGCATAAGGCACATCAACAATGACAAAATAGAAAGCAAAGTATAAAGAGGAGATGAAGAATCGAAATATGGATAAACATCCACACTTCACTTACCATTGCACCTACAAATTTTAGCAAGTATTCCAGCACATATTCAGCACATCAATCAAATGCTAACACAACAACACAATTCATGGAATTAACATGCTCAAAGTTTCAAGAAAACAAAATCACCAAATACGTCAAGCCTTGAAAATACATGAATTCACGTGTCGAGAAAATGAAAGCATACATCAACCAGCAAGCAAACCACCCCAAACAAGCATATAAAATGATCACACAATGATCCATGGTGATTATGGCAAGCATAAGAGGCAAACAAACTCAAAACAACCCAAAAATGCCATTCTGCTTCAGTGTTAACCGGTTAACCAAAGCGTTAATCGGTTAATCCACCTCAACCTGCAGCAAAAAACTCAGAAAACAGATGCGTTAACCGGTTAACCAAAGCGTTAACCAGTTAACACTGTGCGAACAACAACAAAACCTGCAGAAAAAATCAGTCCAAACCAGCTTATTTCAAATAATCCTCCAACAGTCCAGCAATCAATTATGCATGAAATATTAAGATCAATTTACTTTAATCAAACACAATTATGCTCATGAACTTTAACATGTAGATCCATTCACAAATCAACCAAACAACAAAAAGCAAAATGAACAATTAACACAAACACATGGTGGATCTACAACACAAGCATGCAAATAAGCTAAAAACAGATATGAATCTGAACTTAACCAACCTACAAAGCTGAGATATGCTTTGGTAAATGTTGTTCAAGCTGGAAATAGTGAATTTCGCGGAAAGCTTCGAAGATCCGGGGCTATTCTTCACACACAATGCAAAATAAATGCAAGCAAAGGATCTTGATGCAAGAGCTTAGTTCCAAAAGCACTTCTAACCACCAAATCAGATCTGAACCAATAGTAAAACCAGAAAATTGATGCAAAGAAGCTATGGATGAAGCTCTAGTTCCAAGATCAACAAAATTTAATGCAAAGTCTGGTGATCTTCAAAGAAGAGGAACTTTGAGTGATTTGGAAATTGGGAGAGAAAAATGAGAGAATGGTGAGAGAGTATTGAAAATTCAGAAATGAAAAGTGTGAATTATGAGAGAGTTTTTCTTCTTGGTTTGGAGGGAAATGGGATAAATAGTCTCTAGGTTTGGGGCCCAAAAATTTGGTTTGGAGTCCAAAAAATATTGTTTGGGATTACCTTAGAAAGGGGGTTAGGATCTAGCTTTGAAATTAGGCTTGGTAAACTCTCTAGATCCTTCCCCATAATTCACAATTAATTCAAATGAAATAAAATCAGAAAATAAGAAAATGGAGCCAAAACACACATGTTGAACTTGTTGGAAAATTTAAATTTTCGCAGCCGTTAACTGGTTAACCAAAGAGTTAACCGGTTAACGTAGGAAAAATTTGAATTTTCCCTCCATTTGGTGGGAAACTCCAAGAATCCATTTGTGCCAACCATTCTAATCTAATCTTGATTCTTAATCCTCCTAGGGCTTTGACCATGATACGAAGCTCGTACAAAAGGCCATGTAAGCTTCCTGCCAGGTCACTTGTGTAAACACCCCAAATTTTCCCTCTCAATTTCTTATGCCTTGGCTTATTATCACACATATTGAATAGCATATCATTACATCTTACATTGCATATTCACCTTTAACATCTCATTGCATCTCTGCACAGCTAGGGTTTGTGATCATATGAATCTTGAAGATAGTTTGAGGTATCTCAGAGGCCATGAAGCATGAAAATAAGGTCCTTGAGTGTTCTAAGGTCATATTGTACCTCCAAGGGTTCTTGGAAGTCAAGAAATCTCAAGAGATTGCAGAGTCGCCCAGGCAGGCTCAGGGCTCCTACACAGATGACCTGAAATTAGGGTTTTGGGTTTGAGGCCCTTACAACCAAAAAATTTGGTCATTCTTGATTCCATTGGTCTTTATATGATATAGGGAGCTTGTGTATGAATTTTGATGCAAAAATTCACCGAGGAAGTCATCTGATCAAGATGTGACTTGTTGTGTAAGAAAAGTCAGGATTAGGGCATCTGAGGCCTCTAACAAGGGTCCCAAAGGGTCATCATCATCAATTTGAGGTCCTATGACCTTTATTTGGTCTTAGTAATGTTTGAAAGATCACAATATTGAAGAATTTTGAGCCATTGCAAAAGTTGCTATTTTTGGACATGACTTGAAGTGAAAACTTTCCATTTTGGGAAAGATTTTGAAACTCCTCTTTCTTGATCAAAAAGGTTTCAAATGAATTTTCTTCAAACATGAAAGTTGTAGGTTGGATCTTCCCATTTTCAAAAAGTACTAGAACTCCTCTTGATTCATCCTAGAACTCAAGATATGGCAAGTCAAAGTTGGGAAAAATCATATAATTTTCAAGTTCATGTCAAAGAGGAAAATGTGCAAAAGTGAATTTCAGGCCTCTACATGACCTTTAATCCACTCAAATACATCATGGCATGATCAAACAACATCTCAAAGTCAGAATTGAGCCTTGAACCAAAGGATTCCATGACTTGTTTCTCAAGAAATCACAAAGTTGCAAAATTGCAAAACCTATGCAAACTCTTGATCCAAGCCATACAACTTACAACATTTGATCCTAGGGTTCTCCTTGAAACCAGTTGAGGCAGCTCAAGCCCTTAAATCAGCTCTGCAATGGCCCATACCTCAAGTACACAACTTTTGACTTTTTGGCCAATTGAGCCATGCCATTCCCACAGTGGATATCTACTCTTCTGACTCATTCCAATTGTTTATGCATTGCCTAAAGAACATAAAACACAACACACAAGAGCTCAGAACACACACACACACACACACTCAGATTGCACAAAAATTCCCCAAAACCTCCTCTCTTCGATTCTCCCAATCCAGCCATCAAACTTCAAATATTCCTTCACCAATTAACCACACATCACCCATAGAACAAATCCCACCCCTCACAATGGCCTGAAACACAGCACACAAGAACCTCATTTTCTGCCATATAAGAACTGAACCTCTCAAAATAGCCAGTTTAAACTCCATTTAAGCATTCCATTAGCCTCAGGAGATTCAAAGAAGGCCATTTGCACAAGAGGGAGGCTCTGAAAGCTCACTTTCGAAGGTCTCTAGCTCAGGTATAGCTCAAGAACTTTTTTCTCAAAACCTCATTTTCTTTTTACAAAATGAATCTTCATGTTGCACTGATCATCTAGATGTGTTTAGAATTGAAAATGAGCAAGAAATGACCATTTCATGTTGTTCTGAAAGTTTGCCCGTACTTTGATTTTTGCTTAGATTTGCTTGATTCATGTGTTATAAATGTTGTTTGATTGTTGATTTGTGTTTCATGAAGTGTGGGGAGTGTTTCTGGGCAGGTTAGAGGTCTTGCGATGGCCTGGGAAGAAGCTAGGGTTTTGGGTTGGCCGGAGAAGATGACCGGAGCACTGTTCCGGTCATCTGAAAGTGATTAGGGTTAGGGTGCCCAGATTGAACGTGAGCCCTTAGATCCTGATTAGGTTAGGGAGTGGATGGTTCAGATTAGTCATTAACCCTAATTTTAATTAATTAAATTAAAACCTAATTAATTAAATCAGATTGAATACTGGCCTTTTGATTGCGCGCGTTTTATAAGTTTAAACCTGGACCCTTGGATTTTCATACCTTCAGTCAAGCTGACTTGAGATCTCAACCCTTGATCTGGCTTCCATGCAATATGAGCCATCCCTTTCAATTACTTTTCATTTTTATTTTATTTATTTCATTTTTGTTTCCTTTATTTATTTAAAATAGAAAAGCATTTTCAAAAATTCTGATTTTTTACATTTTCACTCAAATTAATATTAAAAACCCAAAAAACATTTTTATTTTTATTTTTTGCATCAAAAATTTATTTTTAAATCATTTAATTGTATTATTTAATTAATTCATTTTAATTAATTAAAAATACTTTTAGGTCTTTAAAAATCACCAAAAAAATCAGATAACCTCTTTGAACATTAAGAACAATTTACAAACTCATTTCACAAATTTATTTTAGGGTTTGATCTTGTTTTGACAATTAAACTTGAATTAGGGTTTTGAAAATCCCTTTTTTCATAACCCTAATTCAAAAATTCATTTCTGCCTAACCAAAATGAGTTTGTACTTGGTTCTTTTTGCATTCTTTCACATGTTTCATCTAGTATCTAGGACATTTAAATCATATTTTTGCATTGCATTTTCAATTTTTTTTACTTTTTCTTTGCAAAGTGTCCAAAACCCTAGCCAAACTTAGGAAAACCATAACTTTAATTTGGTTTAGCTTTAGACCTCCCCCTTTTAAGGGTGTTTTCATGTAGGTTTAGGGTTTGTGTGGATACAATTTCAATTTTTTATCATGTGATTTGCTTCTGATTTTGATTATGGACTTTGTGTATGTACATACTAACTTTCAGGTGTAAAATGGTAAGATAATTAGGATGTGGATGTGCATCCACATCCAATCTCTTCTCACCCTCTTATTTATTTGTGTTTGAAGTGAATTTGATTCAATTGTGTTGCTTTTTCTCCCCCTCTTAGGTTACTTAACTTCTTCAGGAAGTATGTAACCTACCTTTCTCTCTCTTTCTCTTTCATATGCTTCTTCCTTGGTGGCCATCTGAAGACTTCTATTTAAGCCTCATAAACCATGGAAACATCCAAAGCATGACAATTTTAGGGTTTTTAATAGTCTCCCTTAGTCTTTTACCTTTTAATTCTCCTTGAGTCTCTACTTCTCATCTCAATAACAAAGGCTAAACAATTAAAGTTTTGGGGCTCTGTATTAGGGTTATGCTTGTATCCTTATCTTAGATGGAGTGTATAACTTTAATACTTTGTGTTAAACCTTTAAGTAGTTTTCACCTCTTGATCAAAACACCTAATAATTATCAAGACTTAAGCTTGTAACTTGGGTCTTATTTTAGGGTTACATCTCTGCCTCTGGGTTAGAGGGACTAACCCTAGTGTTTAATGGATAAGTCCCCCTCAGGTTTAGTCTTACAAACATAAAATCCACTTCTTAATCTCATCTCTAATTAAAACCCACTTTAATAAAGGTTTGTTATATAATGACTTTAATCCCTAACCATGGATTAAGTTGAGGTATCTTCCTCATCTTAAGTGTCCTCATCTATCATCCTTCTCTTAGGATGGTGTAATGATTTCACTAATCCCTGATTGGATATTAAACTCATTACTCAACACAAAACAAAAATCCAAAAACACTTAATAATTACAAGTAGGTTAATGATCTTAATCCTGTATCATTAGGGTAATTAAGTTGGGATATCCATTTATCGCTCCCCCGAAAAGACACATGGTTAGATAGGGTACAGACGCGAACGGTCGGCGAAAGGAGAGAATGAAATGAAGTGAATAGAGTCGCCAGCTAGGCATTTTTATCCCGAAGGAAAGGTAATGCGACATAAAACTAGAAAATAATGGTTAAGATGGTTGTGAGCTAGAGAAAATGAGAAAGGGGGTTGGTTACAACCTGGGAAGGTATTAGCACCCAGATTATCCATCGTACTCGACGGGATCCATGCTTAAAATATTCTGTTTAAAGGGATAAGTGTATGTGCTATCTGTGTGCAAAAGATGGAAGAGGAATAAACAAGTGTCAGTGCAAAAGGTTAATGAAATGCTCAGGAACTGAGGCTTTTAAAAGAATGTTGGAAGATGGGGAAAGACAAAGAGACTTTTGTTCGATAACAGTTAAGTTATGCCTACGTATCCTCTCGTGCAATGAGGAAGTCAGAACACTGTAGTTCGACTCAAAGAGACTGAAAGATAAATTGACTGTGAACTGCTTACTTGTCTATGCTCAAGTGTATGACTCGTCTGGATCAAGTGCTAACTGTCTTGCATTAGACGGAAGAAGAAAGTTCTCGCTTGTGAGTTAAGATGATGAGAAAAGAATCCCGAAGGAGACGATTATTGTTTGTTTTTGTGTTTTCAGTTTTGTTATTGCTTTTGTGATGTTTGTCATAGGTTAATGAGCTTAATCCTAAATCAAAGGTTGTAAACTCATTATATCCTCCATGATTAGGGATAATGAGCCTACTTAAGTATGAGATAAGCATCTCAACTTAATTACCATGGTGATGTAGGGTTAAGATCATTAACCTACTTGTGATTATTTAAATGTTTTTGGGTTTTTGTTTAGTGTTAAGTAATGAGTTTAAGCCATAATCAAGGATTAGTGAACTCATTACACCATCCTAATAGAAGGATAATAGATGAGAACACTTAAGCTGAGGAAGATACCTCAACTTAATCCATGATTAGGGATTAAGTTCATGACAAAACAAACCTTTATTAAATGGATTTTAATTAAGGGTGAGATTAAGAAATGAGTTTTATGATTTGTATGACAACTTGAGGGGTACTTGTCCATTAAACACTAGGGTTAGTCCTTCTTAACCATAAAAGAAGAATTAGAACCCCAATGTAAGGCCCAAGTTACAAGATGAAGTCTTAGTGATTATTAAGATGAATTGATTAAGAGGTTTAAACAAATTAAGGGTTTAACACTTAGGATTAAAGTTATACACTCCATCCTAAGAGAAGGATGAAGGCATAACCCTAATTCCAAAGTCCTGAAATCTTAAAGGTTTAGTCTCTAATGATGAGATGAGAAGAGAGACACAAAGAAGACTCAAAGGTAAAAACTAAGGGGGACTAATCAAAACCCTAATTATTATCATGCTTGGGTATTCCTATGGTTTGTAAGGCTTGAGAAAAATCTTCAAGGAAGCCACCAATGAAAGAAGCAAATGAAAGGAGGAAGAGGCAGAAGCAATAAGTTACTTACTTCATTGAAGAAGATAAGTAACTTAAAGAAAGAAAGTGAGAGATGAACACAAGTGAACAAGTTCACTCAAAGACAATAAAAAATTCAGCAAAGATGAAAATAAAAAGAGATGGGAAGAAGTAGGAGGTGAAGGCAAATCCACCTCTCAAACAAACTTACCATTAACCTGAAACGTTAGCACAAGATGCATAAAGAAAGAAATGAGATGAAACAATGTGTATGAAAAGGAAAAGACCAAAACCAGAAGCATGTACATGATGAAAATGATGCTATGATATGATGCAAAGGCATACAAAGTGTATATGAATGATCATACAAAGGATGAGATGTCATGTAGGCATGCTTTGACTTTTGAAAGTTCATGAAAGTTAATGCAAGGAAATGAATGGAAATCATGGAAAATTAATGAAGAAATGATCAAACATGATTCTAACATGTCCTAGGATGTCTAAGATGACATACGAATGTATGAAATGTCATGGAAAGTTCATGTGTGGATGCATATGCAAGATGAATGCAAGTGAACATGCAAAATTAGGGTTATATGAAAAGATGAGATGCAAATGGCAAAGACAGAAGCAAATGACATGATAAAAAAATGAAAATGCACTCAAAGGAACCCTAAAAATATACTAGGTTACCATACACAGGGGGAGGTCAGAAGCTAAACCTAGAAGGAGTTATGAATTTCCTAAGTTTCTAGGGTTTTTTGGGTGATTTTCAATGTAAAATGCCAAACATATTTGAAAATGCAAGATAAAAATGAAACAAAAATGTTTTTGGATGCTAGAAATCCATGCATAGAACAATGCAAAAAGAACCATTCACAAACTCCACTTGGTTTAAAAGTTATGAATTTTTGAAGTTAGGGTTAAAAAATGAACATTTTTAAGAACCCTAATTCATTGAAAAATGTCAAAGCATGATCAAAACCAAAAAGAAATTTGTATGGTGAGTTTGTAAATGTTTGTAAATGTCTAAGAATGCTCTCTGATTATTTTGGTGATTTTAAAATACTTATATGTATTTTTAATTAATTAAAATCAATTAACTAAATAAATAAAACATTTAAATGATTTAAAAATACTTTTTTAATGCAAAAAATAAAAATAAAAATAGTTTTGGTTTCTGAAAATTAATAAAAGACTTGATAAAAAAGTTTAGATTTTTTTGATCATTTTTACTATTTTAAATAATTATATGAAAAGAAATGGATAAAAATGAATTAAAATGAAATAAAAGGAAAAGTAGGTCAATCCAATGGCTGAGATTTAAACTGGGGGGGGGGGACCATTGACCAGCGCGTAAACCAAGGGCTGAGATTCATTTCTGGCTAATCCTAATTAATTAATTTAAATAATCAGAATTAAAACCTAATGACTTGATCTTATCCGTCCAAACACGCGCGGGAAGGGCCATCCAAGGGTTGACATTCAAACTGACCCTAAACCCTAATTAAAACCCTAATTACATTCAGATGACCGGAGCAGTGCTCCGATCATCTTCTCCGGCGACACCTTCACCCTATCTTCTTCCCTAGGCAAATCAAAGCATCTAAATCTCTAGAAACAATCCCCTAACCTTCCTAAGCATGAATCTACCCTCAAAACACATTTATCATTCCTCAAAAACAAGATTCGAAGCAAAATGTGAAACTGAACAAAAATTTCAGAAACTCAATACATGCTTAATACTCAACCATTTTCGAAATAAAATACATCATCATGATCAGTGAAGCATGAAGAATCATTTAGGAACTTAAAAATACATTTCTAGAAAAAATGTTCTTGAGGTTACCTGAGTTGAAGCTTTCGAAACTAGAACTTTCTGGGCTCTTCTTTGGTGCTAAACCACTCCCCTTGATCCCCTTATGCTTCTGGAATGCTTGGAACAAGCTTATATGGAGTGTTTTTGAGGTTTCAGTTCAGAGGTGAGTGAAATCGTGTTTTGGATTCTTGAGGTTTCAGGCTTGTTTAATGGTTGGGAAATGATCTGGAGGGTGTATGGAGATGATTGGTGAAGTTTGTTTGAAGTTTTGATGGTTGGTTTATAAGTTTCGAAGAAATGAAGTTTGAGAGGGATTTTTGGAAATCTGAGCTATGGGATGATTCATGGCAATGTGTTGTATGAAATGAGTCCCTTGAGGCATGTATGTGAAGCTGTGATAGGTCAGAGTAGTTGTTGTGGCTTATGCTGATTGGTATGGGTGATTTTGCAAAAAAGTCAAGTTTGGTTTTACTTGAGGTATGGGTCATGGCAGGCCTGGTTGGAAGGCGTGTCTGGCCTCAGCTGAGTTCAAGGAGGTCCATAGAAACAGATTTTGCATGCTGGCACAAGTGTATGGGAAGATTCATACCATTTTGCAAATTTGGGAAGTTTTGGCCCTTTTGGAATTTCTTGAAATTCAAGGCATGAAAATGCATGATTCTTGGGCCAATTCTGATCAAAATGAGTTGCACTATGATGGTATGATGTTTAGAGATGCATTAAAGGTCATGAAATGGCTTGGCAAGTGGTTTTTGCAAAAAATCCTCTTTGGTGCATTCTTAAAAATTATAGGATTTTTGCCAACTTTGAAGGATCATAACTTGAGTTCCATGATGAATTAGAACATGTTCTTGTACTTTTTGAATAGGGAAAGACCTAATCTACAAATTTCATGACCAAGAATTTTTCATTTGAATCATTTTTGGTTGAGAAAGAGGAGGTTGAAGAACTTTCCCAAAATGGAAAGTTTCCATTACAAGTCATTTCCATTTTTGGCAACTTTTGGTTTAGCTCAAATTTCTTCAATTTTGTGAACTTCCAAGCACTCCATTGATCAAATAAAGACCATAGAACTTCAATATGATGAAAATACCCCTTTGGTTCCATTGTTGGGGGCCTCAGATGCCCTGATTTTGCTCTGACTTGCTCAAGAAGTTACCCAGTGAAAAAATGACTTCCACAATGAATTTCTTCATCAAACTTGGTACACATGATTCTTATAACATCTTAAGAACATTAGAAACAAGAATGGCCCAAACATTTGGAGTTAAGGCCTCTGATAGTGAAAACCCTAGCTCTGCTTCCATGCCTTGCCAGTTCTTGTGATTTCTTGACTTCCTTTAACTTTGAGGGATATAATATGATGATAGAACCCACATGGACCTTCTTGGAACACTTGGAGTCCTTTGGAGTGGCTCAGATGGAACCTTGGATTTCTCAGATCACAAAACCCTAGATGTAGATGAACTTGAACTTATGCAGTGAAACAAAAATGCATTATGAGATGGTATGTGTAAACACCCCAAATTTTCCCTCACTCATTTCACACCATGGATTGTGATCTTTTCATCATTACATAAGTTTAAGCATACCACATCATATTGCATTTTTGTTTCACTGCACAGTTCAAGTTCATCTGCATATAGGGTTTGTGATCTGAGCAATCCAAGGATCCATCTGAGCCACTCCAAAGGTCTCCAATCATTACAAGAGGGTCCATGTGTGTTCTATCATCATATTATATCCGTCAAAGATCACGGAAGTCAAGAAATCACAAGAACTGGCAAGGCATGGAAGCAGAGCTAGGGTTTCACTACACAGATGACCTGAAATTAGGGTTTTGGTTTCAGAGGCCATAAATCCAATTTTTTTGTCATTATTGTTTCTAATAGCCTCAATATGTTATAAGGATCATGTGTACCAAGTTTTATGAAGAAATTCATTGTGGAAGTCATTTGTTCATTGGGTAAGTTCTTGAGCAAGTCAGAGCAAAATCAGGGCATCTGAGATCCCCAACAATGAAACCAAAGGGGTATTTTTATCAAATTGAGGTTATATGATCTTTATTTGATCATTTAAGTGCTTGGAATTTCACAAAATTGAAGAAATTTGAGCTAAACCAAAAGTTGTCAAAAATGGAAATGACTTGTAATGGAAACTTTCCATTTTGGGAAAGTTTTTCAACCTCCTCTTTCTCAACCAAATATGCTTCAAATGAAAAAATTTTGATCATGAAAGTTTTATATTGGATCATTCCCTTTTCAAAAAGTACAAGAACATGCTCTAATTCATTATGGAACTCAAGTTATGGCCTTGCAAAGTTGGCAAAAATCCTATAATTTTCACTTTCACACCAAAGAGGATTTTTGCAAAACCACTTGCCAAGTCATTTTGTGACCTCTAATGCATCTCTAAGCATCATACAAACAAGGTACAATCACTGTGATAAAAATTTCCCAAAGAATCACTTGTTTGCATGACTTGCATCACAAGAAATCACAAAAGGGGCAAATTGCATAACACTTGCCAAACCTCTTGCAGCCATGCCTCCAAGCCATCCAGCTACATAAAATGAATCCCATGGCTCTCCTTGATCAATGCTGAGGCCAAACATGCCCTTGAACAACCCCTGCCATAGCCCATACCTCAAGTACACATAATGTTGACGTTTTTGCATTTGGACCCATACCAATCAGCTGCAGCCACCACCCACTCTCTGGCCAATAGAGACTTGATATGTGGACTCAAAGCAAGCCATAACACATATCACACAAGCCAAAAAACATAGCCATAGCTCAGATTGCAAAAAATCACCTCATACCTTCACCTCTTCGAATTTCATCACACAAGCACAGAAACTCACAACTTTTTTCACCATTCATCTCAAAATCACTCAAGGAACACAAACCACCCTTTACAATGGCCTGAAAACCTCTCAAACCAAAACACGATTTCTTGAACCTCTGAACTGAAATCTTCCAAACACTCCATATAAATTCATTTCAAGCATCAAAGCTTACTCATGAGGTCCATTGGAGTTGATTGACACCAAGAAAAGGCCCAGAAAGCTCCATTCGAGAAAGCTCAAGCTCAGGTATCATCAAGAACTTTTTTTTTCCAGAAATGTAATTTTAAGTTTCTAAATGAATCTATGTGATGTGCTGATCATGCTGATGTGTTTATTTTTGAAAATGGTTAATTATTGAGTATGTATGAAGCTTCTGAAACTTTTGACCTAAAACTTGTTTGATTCGATTCATGTTTTTCATGCTTGATAAATGTGTTTTGATGCTTGATTCGTGCTTAGGGTTGTTACATGATGTAATCTGGAGCTTTAGAGCTCTTGAAATGGTCTAGGGAAGAAGTTAATGTTTGGTCTCGCCGGAGAAGACTAACGGAAGTCTTCTCCAGCCACCTGAGACTGATTAGGGCTTAATCTGCGTAATTAAGAAAGTTTGAATCTTGGCCGTTAGATGAGGATTAGGGTTTGGCATTGAGTGGTCAGGATTAGACCATTAGGATAATTTCAGATTAATTAATTTAAAACTCAATTAATTAGCCAGGAGTGATCCCAGCCTTTGATTCACACGCGCAGTCAATGGTCTCCCCTCCAGTTTGAATCTCAGCCATGGATCTTGCATACTTCTTATTTAATTGATTTTTAATTCATTATTTCTTATTTCTTTTGCATAATTATTTAAAATAGTTAGAAAAATCCCAAAAATATCATTTTCTGCATTTTAGTTCCAAATATTTTTCTCAACTCAAAAACATTTTTATTTTTATTTTTTGCCTTAAAAAATCATTTTAAAAATATTTAAATTTTTATTTTAATTAATTAATGGAAATTAATTAATTAAAATACCATTTAGGTTTCTAAAAATCACAAAAAAAATCACATTGCATCTTAAGACATTTAGAAACATTGTCAAACTATTCATACAAATATCTTTTTGGTTTTGAACATACTTTCACATTTTTTTGAATTTAGGGTTCATAAAATCCTCTTTTTAGAACCCTAACTTTGAAAAATCTTTTCTGCCTAACCATGAATGGTTTGATGATGATTCTTTTTGCATTATTTTCCACACATCATGTAGTTTCTAGGATATTTTTGTCATGAATTTACCTTTTGTTTTCAAATTGATTTGTATTTTTCCTTTTAAGGTACCCTAAAACCCTAGTTAACTTAGGAAAATCATAACTTATTTTAGGTTAAGAGTTAGACCTTCTCCTTTGGGGTGTGATATCATATGGGGTTAGGGTTTGTTTGAGCTCATTTGCAAATTTTTATCATGTGAATTGCTTCTGTTTTGATCATTTTCATCTCATCCTTTCATGTAACCCTAATTTTGCATCCTTACTTGCATCTTGCATTGCATTGCATGAACATATGAACTTTCCATGAAATTTCATGTATTCATTTGTCATCTTAGACATCTTAAGACATGTTAGAATCATGCTTGATCATTTCTTCATTCATTTGCCATGGTTTGCATTCATTTCTTTTCACTAAACTTCATGAATTTTCAAACTTCAAAGCATGCTTCCATTTGCATCTCATCTTTGTATGAACATTCATAGCACTTGGTATGCCTTTGCATCATGTCATAACATCATTTTCATCATGAATATGCTTCTGGTTTTGGTTCTTTCCCATTCATATGCATTGTTTCATATCATTTCTTTCCTTATGCATATTGTGCTAACATTTTCAGGTGGTAAGTTAACTTGAGAAGTGAATTTGCATTCACTTCTCATTTCTCTTCCTCTTCTTCATATGCATCTTTGCTGCATTTTTCTTTGTCTTTGAGTGGGCTTGCCCATTCATGTTCATCTCTCACTTTCTTTCTTTAAGTTACTTATCTTCTTCAGTGAAGTAAGTAACTTGTTTCTTCTACTTCTTATTCCTTCCATCTGCTTCTTCCATTGGTGGATTCTCTGAAGATCTTTCTCAAGCCATACAAACCATTGGAACATCCAAGCATGATAATAATTAGGGTTGTGATTAGTCCCCCTTTAGCTTTTACCTTTGAGTCTTCTTTGTGTCTCTCTTCTCACCTCATCATTAGAGGCTAAACCTTTAAGGTTTTAGGACTTTGGTATTAGGGTTATGCTTGCATCCTTCTCTTAGGATGGAGTGTATAACTTTAATCCTAAGTGTTAAACTCTTAATTTGTTTAAACCTCTTAATCAATCCATCTAATAATCACTAAGACATTAACTTGCAACTTGGGCCTTACAATAGGGTTCTAATTCTTCCTTTATTGGTTAAGAAGGACTAACCCTAGTGTTTAATGGACAAGTCCTCCTCAAGTTGTCTTACAAACCATAAAACTCACTTCTTAATCTCACTCTTAATTAAAATCCACCTTAATAAAGGATTGTTTTGTCATGAGGTTAATCCCTAATCATGGATTAAGTTGAGGTATCTTCCTCAGCTCAAGTGTGCTCATCTATTATACTTCTATTAGGATGGTGTAATGAGTTCACTAATCCTTGATGATGGCTTAAACTCATTACTTAACACTAAACAAAACAAAACCCAAAAACAACTAAATAATCACAAGTAGGTTAATGATCTTAATCCTACATCATCATGGTAATTAAGTTGAGATGTTTATCTCATACTTAAAGTATTCTCAATATCCCTAATCTAAGGGAGGATATAATGAGTTTACTAACCCTTGGTTTAGACTTAAGCTCATTAACTTATGACAAACACCAAAAAAAAAAGATTGAAAACTCAAAAACAAACAATAATCATCTCCTTCGGGATTCTTTTCTCATCATCTTCACTCACAAACGAGAACTTGCTTCTTCTTTGTAATGCAAGACAGTTAGCCCTTGAGCCAGACAAGTCGTACACTTGAGCATAGGCAAGCAAGCAGTTCACAGTCAATTTATCTTTCAGTCTCTTTGAGTCGAACTACGGTGTTCTGACTTCCTCATTGCACGAGAGGATACGTAGGCATAACTTAATTGTTATCGAACAAAAGCCTCAGTGTCTTCCCCCCTCTTTCAGCATTCTCTTTTAAGCCTCAGTTCCTGAGCACTCACTCATTTGCACTGACACTTGTATATTCTTTTCTCAGCTTTTGCACACAGATAGCACATACACTACCCCTTTAAACACAATCTTGTAAGCGTGGATCCTGTCGAGTATGACGGACAATCTGGGTGCTAATACCTTTCCAGGTTGTAACCAACCCCCTCTCTCAGTTTATCTAGTTCGCAACCGTCTTATCCATCTCTTTCTAGGTTTATGCAGCATTACCTTTCCTTCGGGATAAAAATGCCTAGCTGGCGACTCTATTCAGTTTCATTTCATTTTCTCCTTTCGCCGACCGTTCGCGTCTGTACCCTATCTGACCAGGTTTCTTTTCGAGGGAGCGACAACTTGGAGACTCTACTGGGGACCCTTATACTGCAATCAGGGCTTCTGGTTCTTTTTGTGGGTTCCTCCTAGCGTTTGTTTCATTTGTGTTTACGGGGGTGTTATGTGCTACTTGTGCTTATTTATTGCTTTATTTATTGCTTTATTTATTGCTTTCTATACAACTTTATTTATTTCTTTCATTTACAGTTTTCTATGCATTTCATACTGTCATTATCATGTGTTGGATCTGTGTTTTCCTTGGTGGGTGGGGATCATTGAGTGATTAAGGTCCTATACCGGGGACCTGAGTGACACATAGGCTAGAGTGGCTTCATATTCTTTCCCATTGCATTTCGGTCTGGTGCGGGAATATGAAACACGGTTCAGACATGAGTTTCTTCTTGAGAACTCTGTGCTACGGATTTCCTGTAGTACTAGGGCTATCTGGGAAGTCTGCTAAGTCTGGATGACCTTTTATGACCTTCAGCATCTGAGGTGAATTAGAGGAGGATCTTTTATGGTTATTGTAAACACTGTACCTCCGGGTTAGAAGTGTTTACACTTCTTATAACTCATCCAAGTCTGAGGATCCTTGTTCTAGAATAATACATGTGAGGGGGTTGGGATGTTTACAGGTTTGCGGGAACCCTTGGCCTCATCATACCTTGTTACTAGATTTGTTAAGGTTCTATTATTTGGACAGTTCTTGTGATTACCCTGGACTTGTGACTCTTTATTTGAGTCCCCCACCTGGTTACTGGATTTCTAAGCCTCCATCCGAACTTATGAACACACATGGACCTTACCAAGGCAGAAAAACAGATCCAGCACTTGATCACAAACCCTTTGCATATCATTTTGCATACATCATTTTTGTATCATTTGACATTTGCCTATTTGTTTTACAGGGTATCCATTTTATTATCTTTGGTTTGGTTTTGACCCATTCTGCTGCTCAGACTTCTTCAGTTATCTTCTCCAGCATCTTCATCAGTGTTTCTTCTCCAGCACATTCATCAGTTTGTCTTCATCAGAGACTCCTCTCCAGCTTGTCTTCATCAGATACCTTGCTTCAGCATCCTCCACAGTGACCTTCATCAGCAGTCACCCTCAGTTCTCTTCACCAGCACCCATCATCAGCATGGACACTTCCAGGAAGAGCAAAATCACATACCACTTCTTTGAGCCCACCCTGACAGGCATCAGGAAGATCTAGTCTCTCATTACCCCTGATCATGTCCCACTATTCAGAGAACATTATGGAGGAATATTGGACATGATCATAGATCTGGATGCATCCCAGAGGAGCATGATCCATACTTGCTTGCAGTTTTATGATCCCCCTCTCAGATGCTTCACATTCCCTGATTTCCAGTTGGGGCCTCTGCTAGAAGAATTTTCCATGTTGTTGGGTGTCCCCGTCAAGAGGGGAATTGCTTTCAACCCTGAGATGGTCGCTCCCAAGAATGAAGACATAGCCAAGGCATTGCATTTGTAGCCTGCTCTCATTGATCAGAGCATGACCACCAAGGCTGGAGTTCCAGGCCTTCACTTAGATTTCTTGATCTCCCAGGCCACCCTGCATGCTGCAACAGGGAAATGAGATGTTGTTTGTGCACTCCTTGCCCTCAATATATATGGAGTTACTTTGTTTGCAGACGAGCCAAAGTTTGTAAGCAAGAGTGCCATTCACCTGTTCTTGCTAAGGAACCCAGTTCCTACCTTGCTTAGAGACTTCTATTATTTAGTACACCAGAGGAATGAGAAGAAAAGAGGAAGACTGGTCAGATGTTGTGCTCCCCTTTATTACTCTTGGCTGCTAAGACATTTGCCAAAGTCAGATACTTTCCTGAACCCTCATCAGCCAAAGAACTGGGCTAAGAGATTGATTGTCTTGACATCAGAAGACATCAAATGGTGCACTCAGAGCACCATGGGCAAATACATCATTACTAGATGTGGGCAATATCCTAATGTGCCTTTGATTGGAGTAAAAGGTTGCATCAACTACAACCCTTTACTGTTTAAGAGACAATTAGGGTATGCTTTGGTTCATCCTCCCAGGTGGCAAGATTTGACTGAGACCCTCTACTGTGAAATCCAGCACAACTCTGTTGTTGTCAGACAAGCTGCCTGGGCTTGGGACAACATTCAGACTAAGGGAACAACCATCCTTGGCAAGTGCAACAACATTGCTTCAGCATAGTATTCTGATTGGTCTCGTACCAAAGCTCAGATCACCCGGATGCCATTTACTTTAGAAGATGTACTTGGTCCTTCAACAGTGCAACCTGCAGCTACTGTCAGTTTGGAAGAATTTGAGAAACTAAAAGAGAGGAATGCTCAACTCTCTGAAGCCTTGAAAAAGACTCTCTGGGAGAGAAATGACAGGCGTCTGGATAATGAAAGGTTAGAGAGGCTCAGGATTGAGCACTTGACCAAGATTGAGAAGACGAACGACTACATCAGAAAGGCTAGAGCATGGGAGTTAGTACTGAAGAATGCTTGCAAGGAAGCAAAGACTCAGAAGGCTAGGGCAGAGCATTATCTAGAGGAGAGCCAGGCTAGGTGGATCAGGATCACTGAAGCCTGTGCACAGGAAGATCAGAGAACTCAAGCTAAGATAGAGCAACTGAAGGCTAGTGAGAAGAAGCATCAGGCAGCCTTGTTAGCAGCACATAAGGAGATATCTGAACTGAAACTCCGGTCGGGGTTGAAGAGGTCAAAGGACCAGGATAAGCACAAGAAGTTGACCAATGCCATTGCTACCAGGAACCTCCTCATCAGGACTATCACAGAGCACCCAGTAGGTCCAGTGACTGAGGCCCTCCTTAGGGAAGTCGGAGAGGATGACTTTGGATTAGATGTTTGACTCCTTTTGCTTGTAGTTTCCTTTTGTTTGTACTTTTTGGCTTTGTTGTTGTATTTTGACCCACCATGGGAATGTTATTTGTAATCAAAACTATGTATTTTCACTCTTTGTAATATATCAGTTTGTATTATTTTTGGTGGGCTTTATCTATCTCTACAACATCATCAGCATTTCCTCGAGGTCTGGAAAGGTCAAAACCAAAGAACCAAACCGGATACCCTTGGAAGACAAATAGGCATCCTGCATTGCATACTAACATTTTCTTTGTTTTGTAGGTTTTTTTTTGTTTTTGTTTCTCATTTTGTTGTGGTTTCAGGAAACATTGCTCGCAGAAGAGTGTTCCCTGTCAAAAGAATACACCGGTACCCGACAAGAAACAACATTCTGGGACTTCAGATGGATCAAGTTCAACAAGACCTGAATGAAGTGAGGGCCCAGATGGCCGATGAAAGGGTTGAGATGAGAAATTAGATGACTCAATTCATGACAGTGATGACTGGTCTAGCTCAGAGCCAGGAGAGACTAAGGGAGTTAGTTGAGAGACAAACCCCTGAAGAACACCATCCAGGTACAAGAGGTACCAGTAACAACGATCACGTGCAGCTTAGCACTGATCCACCAGAGTTTGGGCCTCATCTAAACCCAAAAATCAATGCCATAAGAAATACACAGGGTAACACTGCTGGAGGAAGGGTCTTGCAAGAGGATCCTCAAGAAGAGCAGTTTACTGTGGTCGGGGCTAGAGACGACGTTTACGACCGTCGGTTGGATGAAATTACAGAGAAGCTGAGGTCTCTTGAGTCCCAAAACTCTCTAGGTTTCGATGTCATGGACATGGGATTGGTGGAAGGGGTGAGAATTCCTCACAAGTTCAAACCCCCGTGTTTTGAAAGGTATAATGGCACATCCTGCCCACGCACCCACCTTCAATCATTCTTGGGAAGATTAAAAGCATAAACCATGGAGGAGAAGCTGTGGATGTTTTACTTCGAGAATAGTCTGACAGGGGCATCCCGAGAATGGTACTCCCACTTGACCAGAGCCACAGTAAGAAACTAGAAAGACTTGGCTGAAGCTTTTATCCGACAATATCAGTATAACCTAGACATGGCTCCAAACAGGACCCTTCTGATGGGAATGTCTCAACCTTCCCGTGAAAGCTTCAGAGAAAATGCCCAAAGGTGGAGGCAACTTGCTGCTACAGTTCAACCCCCTATGTCAGAAAGGGAGATGGCAGACATGTTCATGAATACCCTCCAGGGTACATACATTGACATATTGGCTGCATTTTCTTCTACCAGCTTTGCAGATGTGGTGATAGCTGGAGAAAGAATAGAGAGCCTACTGAAAATGGGAAAGATGTTCGACAATGGTGCCAGTTCAAGAAGTACAAGGAAGCCATTTGCTGGGCCCCGTAGATCTGGTGAGACAAACTCTGTACACTTGGGAAGAGGGAGGCCCCAATACCTGCCCAGGACAGTTGCTGCTGTTACTATCCCTGCACCACCTCCTCAGTATACTCAACAACCACAACACTTCCCGAAACAACAACAATTTCCTCAACATAGATCTTATAACAACAATAACAACAATCAACAACAACGCCCTTTTCAACAACGGCCATCTCAGATTAACAGAGTGATTGACCCCATCCCAATGCCATATGCTACACTGCTGCCACAACTCCTAAAGCTCAATCTTGTTGAGTTGAGGACATTGGCTCCACCTGATCCTCAAAACCTTCCAAGAAACTACGATGTCAACGCTAACTGTGCTTTTCACTCTAACGCACCTGGTCACTCTACGGAAAAATGCAGAGCTCTGCATATGAAGGTTCAGGATCTGGTAGATTCAAAGGCCCTGAACTTTGCACCTCCTCCCAACGTAATGAAAAATCCTATGCCTAGCCACAGTGGGCCAAGGATTAATGTTATAGAGGATGGCTCACCCATGAGTTTAATAGAAGACATTGCATGTATTCGGACACCTCTGGCAGAGGTTAAAGCCCAGCTTTTGAAATGCCAAGTGTTTCCAGGTATTGAGGCCTATTGCGAATCATGCAAACTTTCCGAGAATGGGTGTGCAAGCTTGAGGAGTGGAATTAATGGCTTGATCAAAGAAGGCATTCTGCAAATTACCACAACTGCTTCTACAACACCAGCAACTCTTTTGTCAACAACAAGTGATTCTTCTACAACTGCAACAACCATTGTTCGCACTGACTCATCTACAACTTCAGCAACCATCTTTTCCAGCACTTCAACAAACAACAGTTCCATTTCATCTCCTTCTACAACTCCAGTAACCACCAATAATGATGTCTCCACTGTTACAATTTATTATGACCCGACAACGGTCCCGGACTCCAGCAACTTTCAACAATCTCAACAACAGTTTCAACCAAGCTTCAATTCACAACCACCAACATCCACCAGAAGTCCTGTCACAATATTCTATGATCCAAAAACAATTATGGTTCCAACTTCTGCAACAGTAAGCCCAGTCACCATCACGGTGCCCGAGCCAATTCCATATGATAAAGACAGTGCTATACCATGGCATTATGGTGCTGACCTTTACTGCAACGGAGAGAAAGTCCTTCTTGATTCTCCAGTTCTTACTCCCCAAGTGGATAATGTCGTGGGAGGCGGAGGCTTCACCCAAAGCGGACGTCTCTTCACGTCACAAACTCCAAGGACCAACATTGAGGCAGAGGCTGCTGCCAAATCCAAAGGAAAGAGTGTGATACCGGAAGAAACTTCACCAAAAGAGACTCATAAATCATCCTTCAATTAGGATGTGGATGAATTTATGAGGATTATTAAAAGAAGTGACTATAAAGTTGTGGACCAGCTCCACCAGACTCCTTCAAAGATCTCAATCTTATCTCTGCTGTTGTGTTCCGAAGCCCATCGAGATGCACTACTCAAAGTTCTGCATGCTGCCTATGTTCCAGAAGAGATCACAGTGAATCAGCTGGAAACAGTTGTGTCAAATGTCAATACTAGCCATGGGCTAGGTTTTACTGATGCTGATTTGATCACAGAAGGACGTCACCACAACAAAGCTTTGCACATAACCCTGGAGTGCAAAGGAGCTGTACTATCTCATGTTCTTGTAGACACTGGGTCCTCACTCAATGTCTTACCCAAGAAGGCTCTTGTCAAGCTCGAATATGATGGAATAGCTCTCCGGCCAAGTAATTTTGTGGTCAGGGCTTTTGATGGCTCTAAGAGATCTGTTCTTGGAGAGGTGGAGCTACCAGTGATAATCGGTCCACAAGTCTTTAAGACCATTTTCTATGTGATGGACATACAGTCGGCATACATTTGTTTGCTAGGTCGACCTTGGATTCACGCCGCAGGCGCATTAACGTCGACCCTTCACCAGAAACGTAAATATGAATGGGAAGGACAGATTATCACCATTTGTGGTGAGGAGGACATATTTGTTAGCCATCTAGCTATATACAAGTATATTGAGATGGATGGTGAAATCCATGAGACAATGAGCCAAGGGTTCGAGGCCCTGAATGTCAATGAGGCGACTGAAGTATTTGTTGCATCCCAGGAAGACAGGATGGGTACTTCAATTGTCTCCTATCAGCAAGCCCGGAAGGTTGTTGAAGACGGTAATGCCCAAGGCTGGGGCAAGCTGCTTCCACTGGAGAAAAAGGAATATAGATTTGGTTTGGGTTACAGACCATTCCGACAAGATCAATCAGAGGCTGCTAAAGAGGCCAAGTTCATCAGTGGGGGGATGCTCACCCCAGATGTTGTTAACAACCTGGAAGACGAGGCGGAAAGCGACCGCAACCTGGAGAGATGGATACGTCCAAGGATCCCGGGGAACCAAGTCTTTAAGTGGTCTTCCCAGGAAATTATAAGGGTTACTCCTGCAGAGTAATTATTATTTCCTGTCTTTTTAGCATGCATCAAGTCCTGCATCTTGCCCAAGGTGTCAGGATTCATTTTGTAATATGGTCATATTGTAATTTTGTGCAAATGGATTAATTAATGAATATCAGACATCTTTTGCGAACGAGACTCTTTTTTTTCGCTCACTGTCTTTTCATTTTTCACTTTTGTACAAAACCATAAAATGGCAATGTTTTCAAAATAAATAACTTCATTTTCACTTTTTCTAAACAAGATTAAAACTGATCACTAAAACAAACCAATCTCAACCCTTGCAGAGATTATCCTCTAGATTGCACCGACAACAGCACTGCTATGACCTTGTATGACTTCGACAATCCGGTTAATCAAGTCGACGAATGGGTTGAAGAAGACTATGAGTTACTTGAGGAGTTAGCCAAGTTGTTGAGGCAAGAAGAGAAAGTGATCACTCCTCATCAAGAGGAGGTTAAAACAGTTAATCTTGGTACCGAAGAGGATTTGAAAGAAGTGAAGATTGGGGCCGGTCTGCAACTTCATTAAAAGAACAACTTATTGACACGCTGCGAGAATATGTTGACGTCTTTGCTTGGTCCTATCAGGACATGCCAGGTCTTGATACTGATATTGTTATGCACAAGCTGCCTTTGAAAGAAGATTTCCCTCCAGTGAAACAAAAGCTACGCTGTACTCGCCCAGATATGGCCATGAAGATTAAAGAAGAAGTACAAAAATAGTGGGACGTCGGGTTCCTTGCTGTAACTAGTTACCCGCCGTGGGTTGCTAACATTGTACTAGTGCCTAAGAAGGATGGCAAAGTACGGATGTGTGTGGATTACCGGGATCTGAACAGAGCTAGCCCAAAGGATGACTTCCCATTACCTCACATTGATGTGCTGGTCGACAACACAACTCAGTTCTCAGTGTTTTCCTTCATGGATGGATTCTCCGGGTATAATCAGATCAGAATTTCACCTGAAGACATGGAGAAAACTACCTTCATCACACCTTGGGGAACATTTTGTTATAAGGTAATGCCATTTGGACTGAAGAACACGGGTGCTACTTATCAACGGGCTATGTTAACATTATTCCACGACATGATCCACAAAGAAATTGAATGTTACGTGGATGACATGATTGCCAAGTCCCTTACCGAAGAAGATCATCTGGTAAATCTGCTGAAGTTGTTCAAGCGTCTGAGAAAGTATCAGCTGAAGCTAAACCCCAACAAATGCACATTCGGGGTGCGTTCCGGTAAATTACTGGGATTTATCATAAGTGAAAAGGGAATTGAAGTTGATCCTGACAGTGTCAAAGCCATTCAGGAGATGCCTGCACCTAGGACTGAAAAGGAAGTTTGGGGGTTCTTGGGTAGATTGAACTACATATCAAGGTTCATATCTCATCTCACTGCAACCTGTGAGCCCCAGTTCAAATTGCTAAGAAAGGAACAAACGGTCAGGTGGAATGAAGATTGTCAGAAGGCTTTCGACAAAATCAAGGAGTACTTACAAGAACCTCTAATTCTTATGCCTCCAATTGAAGGAAGACCTCTAATAATGTACCTGAAAGTATTAGAAGGATCAATGGGGTGTGTGTTGGGCCAGCATGACGATTCTGGTCGAAAAGAGTATGCAATATACTACCTAAGCAAAAAGTTTACCGACTTTAAACAACGTTATTCACTGCTCGAGAAAACTTGTTGTGCTTTAGTTTGGGCTGCTCGCCGACTAAGAGAGTATATGCTGACTCATACTACCTTATTAATCTCAAAAATGGATCCAGTCAAGTACATATATGAGAAGCCAGCACTTACCTTAAGGGTTGCAAGATGGCAAATGATTCTGACATAATATGACATTCAGTACACATCTCAAAAGGCCATCAAGGGCAGTGTGTTGTCTGACTATCTAGCTGAGCAACCCATTGATGATTACCAGCCAATGAGATTTGACTTCCCTGATGAAGATATCATGTTCCTAAAAGAAAAAGATCATGAAGAGCCTGTTCACACTGAAGGGCCTAACCCAGAAGAAGAATGGACAATGATGTTTGATGGGGCTGTCAATATGAATGGTCTTGGAGTTGGTGCAGTGCTCATTACACCTAAGGGGGTTTATATGCCTTTCTCGGCAAAACTCACCTTTGCATGCACTAACAACAAAGTTGAATACAAAGCCTGTATCATGGGTCTTGAGGAAGTCATTGACCTCAGGATCAAGACTTTAACTGTATTTGGAGATTCAGCTTTGGTAATCAATCAAACCAATGGCAAATGGTACACCCACCAAGAGGATCTAATTCCATACCGTGACTATACGAGGAGGTTATTGACTTTCTTCACAACAGTCAAACTGGAGTACATCCCTCGAGACGAAAATCAGTTCGCAGATGCTTTAACTACCATTTCCTCCATGATCAAGGTTCAAACTGCCAATTATGTTCCTCGGATTTCTGTATCCAGATTAGACCGACCAACATACGTATTCTCCGTGGACATTGCTAAAGATGACAAGCCTTGGTTCCATGACATCAAAAGCTTCTTAGAGTATCAAACATACCCACCTGGGGCATCATCCAATGATAAGAAGACATTAAGAAGGCTGGTTGGTAGTTTCTTCCTTAATGTTGATGGTTCATTATATAAGAGAAACTTTGACATAGTGCTACTCAGATGTGTTGATAAGAAAGAAGCAGACTTGCTAATGCACGAGGTGCACGAAGGATTTTTCGGTACCCATGCTGGAGGACATGCAATGGCTAAAATATTGTTAAGATCAGGTTACTACTGAATCAAAATGAACACAGACTGTTGTGCCTATGCCAGAAAGTGTCATAAATTCCATATTTATGCAGACAAAGTGCATGTGCCTCTGAATCCTTTGAACGTGATGTCTTCGCCTTGGCCCTTTTCCATGTGGGGCATTGACATGATTGGAAAGATCGAACCAACTGCTTCAAATGGCCATAGATTCATCCTGGTAGCCATTGATTACTTCACCAAATGGGTTGAAGCAGCTTCGTATGCAAACGTCACCAGACAAGTGGTAGCCAGATTTCTGAAAAGAGACATCATCTGTCGATATGGAGTACCCGAGCGAATCATTACTGATAATGGTTCCAATTTGAACAACAAAATGATGGCAGAACTGTGCCGGGACTTCAAAATCCAACATCACAACTCTTCTCCTTACAGGCCAAAGATGAATGGCGCTGTTGAGGCAGCTAACAAAAACATCAAGAAGATTATGCAGAAGATGGTGGTCACTTACAAAGACTGGCATGAGATGTTACCATTTGCCTTGCATGGGTATCGAACCTCAATTAGAACATCTACTGGGGAAACACCTTATCAACTTGTGTATGGTATGGAAGCAGTCCTACCTGTTGAAGTTGAACTACCCTCCTTATGGGTACTGATGGATGTAAAGCTAAATGAAGTAGAATGGGTTTGTTCTCGGTACAATCAACTGAACCTGATCGAAGAAAAGAGGTTAGCTGTAATTTGTCATGGGTAGTTATATCAGAAATGAATGAAGAAAGCCTTCGATCAGAAAGTCAGACTTCAGGAATACCAAGTGGGAGAGCTTGTGCTGAAAAGACTTCTCCCTCCTCATACAGACCACATGGTCAAGTGGACTCCAAATTACGATGGCCCATTCATAGTAAAGAAGGTTTTCTCTGGTGGAGCACTGATGCTCACTACTATGGATGGTGAAGATTTCTTATCCCCTGTGAATTTAGATGCAGTTAAAAAATACTTCGCATAAAATGACCCGCTGGACATAAAAACAGAATGTAAGTCCAAGCAAAATTAGGTCATCCCGGCGAGTCAAAAACAGAATAAAAGACTCGGGCAAAAATAAGGGAAAAAAAGGTGTACACCCGCTGAACTGAAAAGCCGCATTGGACAGCTCAGGCAAAAATGGGTATCCCGGTGGATTGAAAACCCGAAAGTGCGATCCACGCAAAATCAGGGAATAAGCGAACAACTGCATTTTGAATTTGTTTGTATCACTTACAACACGACAAGCTTCGAAAGGATAAAGCATCGGTCAGAATCAACCTTCTTCAGAAAGCAAGACGAGAAAATCGTCAAGGTCCTACGGGTCATAGCAATGGAAACTCACTGGAGCGTCGTCAACATTGCCAGCACTTTTACTTTTTTAATTCGTAACAATCTTCTCATTCCATGGGATTTGTTTCTTTGACTGTATCTGCCAATTCAGGGCACCCAAATTAATAAAATCAGAGTTTTCAGTCACACCTCTTCTTGCACATTTCTGTTTTGTTTGCAAAATGTCCAATATCCATGATATAATATTTGCATAAAACAAATGAGCCATTCTTAATAAATGCTTGCAGGAAATAAATTTACTTCCAGGAATATCTAACTCCTATGACGGAATCCGGTAAGGGATACCTCGGGATACTTGTGCGTTTCTTTGTCTTAACAGGTTGCAGGTATTCAATGCGCGGCATGGGGCATGCCAATCACACTTCCCCAGCGGAGTAGTCAAAGCCTCCTCATCCCCAACATAAGTCCATTCAACAGGAGCTTCCCCAACCAAGATCCCCACAGAGTTCTCTAGAAAGATCGTTCAGTGATCTTTTCTTCCCCAAATAGAGTGCCAGGTCTTCCAAAGATAAAAGAACTATCTCCCTGCAGAGCTCCAGCCTCTCCCCAGAAGAGCAGTGCCTGAAACTCTTACACAACAAAGTGACGTAAGTCTCCTCATCCCCAGCTGGGTTTCTCCTTACAGGATAGGTCTATCAATGATCTATTTCCCCAGGAAAAGCCATACATCTTATCAGATCTACCAAATATCTCTTCCCCCAGCTGGGATATTCCTTTAGGCAGATCAGCCAGAGATCTCCACAACGATGGGATCCAAATCCCGAATCGGTTTCCCTTTCCATAATCATAGCATTCGCATAATTTTTTCCCAAAGAGCGTAGCATTCTGTCTAATATGGCGCATTACAGCAAAAATCAAACATTTTAATGATCACAAGCCAGGTTCGAGCCAGTCACCTGCAAATACCCTCAATATCTCATCAGCAATGTATATGAAAGCTCACAAAAGGCTAAAGCGTCCCCTTTGCACTCTCCAATACAAATGCCTGTTTATATATATATTCTTTTGACACTCGTCTGTGTCACCTTTCCCCAGCAAGTTGAATACTCGTCCGTGTCTTGCTCATACTTCACCAATAGATCAATACTCATTCATACTTATACATATACTCATCTGTATCTTGTATATATATATATATATATATATATATATATATATATATATATATATATACATATATATATATATATATATCACTCTTCAAACAGATTTGACACTCGTCCGTTTTCTTTGTTAACCAGTTGGTACTCGTCCGTACCATCATCTCTGAACATGCGTCAGCGTTTGTTTCTACCGATACTCGTCTGTATCATGGTCCTAAGGATGCTCGTCTGCATCTTTAGTCTATACACAGCGTCAAACACTTATACATTTTATTCTTAAGCGTAAACACTCGTCCGTGTTTACCATTCCCCAGCAGAACAACTTTTCTCCTATCCGACATTCGTCCTATGTCGTGATGCTTTCGGTAGCCGTACCCTGCCAGGTGATCGTCCTTCACCTTTGGATGACCATCCCTCATCCTTTCCCCAGTGGAGTCTCCATTATTGGAACCCCTTTCTATCCGACATTCGTCATATGTCGTGATATTGTAGCAGTCGTCCCCTGCTAGGTGATCGTCCTTCACCTCTTGATGATCGTCCTTCATCATGCTTATCCGATGGCCATCCCCATCGTTGACCTTTTCTATCCGACATTTGTCTTATGTCGTGATAAAGAGCAGCCGTCCCCTACTTGGTGATCGTCCTTCACCATTAATGACCGTCCCTCATCGTTATTTCATTTATTCTTTGAACCGATGGCCGTCCCCATAGTTTCTTACCTTACTTTGCAAACCTGATAGTCGTCCCCATCACTGCCTTTACTTTAATCCCCAGAGAACCTTGTTACTTTGCTTGATGGCCATCCCCATCATGATTTCTTTATTTCCCCAGCATGTCGATCGTCTCCGTCATTGCTTTATCCCCAACAATCGTCCTCTGCTCGATGGTCGTCCTCCATCGCCTTCATTTGATAATCATGCTATACTATCTTTTACAATTTATATCCCTTTTCTTCTTCTCCCCGGTGAGTGCAATTTCAGATTGTCTTTGGTATTCAACCACAAGTTATCTTGTTTGTCTGTTAAGCCAGGCGCTTACATCCTGCACAGCTAACTCATGTTTGAATAGGGGCAGCTGTAAACACCCCAAATTTTCCCTCACACATTTCACACCATGGCTTGTGATCTTTTCATCTTTACATAAGTTTAAGCATACCACATCATATTGCATTTTTGTTTCACTGAACAGTTCAAGTTCATCTGCATCTAGGGTTTGTGATCTGAGCAATCCAAGGATCCATCTGAGCCACTCCAAAGGTCTCCAAACATTCCAAAAGGGTCCATGTGTGTTCTATCATCATATTATATCCCTCAAAGATCAAGGAAGTCAAGAAATCACAAGAACTGGCAAGGCATGGAAGCAGAGCTAGGGTTTCACTACACAGATGACCTGAAATTAGGGTTTTGGTTTCAGAGGCCATAACTCTAATTGTTTTGGTCATTCTTGTTTCTAATAGCCTCAATATGTTATAAGGATCATGTTTACCAAGTTTGATGAAGAAATTCATTGTGGAAGTCATCTATTCATTGGGTAACTTCTTGAGCAAGTCAGAGCAAAATCAGGGCATATGAGATCCCCAACAATGGAACCAAAGGGGTATTTTTATCAAATTGAGGTTATATGATCTTTATTTGATCATTTAAGTTCTTGGAAGTTCACAAAATTGAATAAATTTGAGCTAAACCAAAAGTTGCCAAAAATGGAAATGACTTGTAATGGAAACTTTCCATTTTGGGAAAGTTTTTCAACCTCCTTTTTCTCAACCAAAAATGCTTCAAATGAAAAAAAATTTGTAATTAAAGTTGTAGATTGGATCATTCCCTTTTCAAAAAGTACAAGAACATGTTCTAATTCATAATGGAACTCAAGTTATGGCCTTGCAAAGTTGGCAAAAATCCTATAATTTTCACTTTCACACCAAAGAGGATTTTTTGCAAAACCACTTGCCAAGTCATTTTGTGACCTCTAATGCATCTCTAAGCATCATACAAACATGGTACAATGCATTGTGATCAGAATTGCCTAAAGAATCACTTGTTTTCATGACTTGCATCACAAGAAATCACTAAAGGGGCAAATTGCATAACGCTTGCAAAACCTCTTGCAGCCATGCCTCCAAGCCATCCAGCTGCATAAAATGAATCCCATGGCTCTCCTTGATCAATGTTGAGGCCAGACATGCCCTTGAACAACCACTTCCATAGCCCATACCTCAAGTACACATAATGTTGACTTTTTTCATTTGGACCCATACCAATCAGCTGCAGCCACCACCCACTCTCTGGCCAATAGAAGTTCCTATGGTTAGTGTGATGCGTCTTGAGAGACCATCTCATGTGTTCGCAGTTGAAGGGGTCCAAGATGATAAGCCTTGTGTCGCTCCCGGGATTTCCATCCTGGTACAAACGCGAAAGTGGCGCGGAAAGGTTAGAGTCGCCAGCCAGACATTTTTATCCCGAATGAATGGGAAAGGTAATGTTGCACAAACCTGAGGAAGAAGGAAAGGACAAGGTCCTGCGAACCAAAGATCTGATTTCGGGAGTCGGTTACGACCTGGGAAGGTATTAGCACCCCAGATCGTCCGTCGTACCCGACGGGATCCACGCTTGCTTATTTTGTTTCAAAGGGTGAGAAATAATATGCTGCTGAACGAATGAACCGCTAACTGGAAATGGAATGGAAATGAGAAAGGAACTGAAATAAGAAAATGAAAAGAAAGGGGAAAATGTAGGGAAAATAAAGAATGTGCTCGAATGGGCCCTACCCCACTGCCTACGTACCTCATCGGGATAAATGAGGATCAGAGACGCCGTAGTTCGTCTAACCTAGGCGGGAACTATTTGTTTGTGTTTTTTACAGCTGGAACTGCGTATGTCTATGCTCAGGTGTTGCAGGCTCGTCTGGTACGAGTGCTTTTACCGTCTTGCATGCGAGACAAGTCGTCGCGAGTTCGCGTTGTGAGTGAATGAGATGAGAAGAGAAGTTCCCGCAGGAAAGACGCTTATTGTTTGTTTGTGTTTTTTTAGAAAGCTTTTAGGAGTATGTCACAAGGAAGTGAACTCAAGCTCTTTTCCATGGAATGTGTACTTGTCACTACATTCCAAGAGGGAATAATAGAACAAGCACATTCAAGTAAGGAGAAGATCCCCAAAACTTGAACCCAAAGACTAGGGCTTAGGCTCACTAACTTGTTTACTTATTAGGTGTTTTGATTATTCACATGAAGAAGTGTTTTTTAGCTTTTCTTTTATGAAGAAGATACCTTGATCAGACTTGTGCATCACAAGGTAAACATGTACTATCCCAAGATGGGAAGACTACAAGCATACCTCATGGAATAAGGCTATGGATCAATGTATCATTTCAGATTTATTAAGATATCTTTTAAGAGTTATGAGATGAGAAGAGGAGGAGAACCAAAAGGATCACAAAAGGACAAAATCCTAAAAGGGGGACTAAAACAATCCTAAGTTATTTATCATATACAAAAGGGAGATCCTATGGTTAGTGAGGTTCCTATCCTAATGAAGAAGGAAGAAGAAGATAGAAGAAGGGATGAGAAAGGCCTAGGCCCAACAAAAGAGAGTTAGTTCACATAAACATAAAAGGAAGAGGTAAGAATTAGAGATGTGGAACTCAATTCCCACATCTCACACTTACCATAGCCCCTGCAAGGTCAGCATACACAAATGAATACAAGCACAAAGTTCAAAACCAGAATCAAAATGGTATAAAGAAAAGACTAATAGTTCAACAAGATGAAGAGAGAAGTCACACAATACCAAACAATATCAAAATAAAAGCTATGGAACCAAAAAATGGAATTTAAACACTTAAAGAAACAAATGACTTGAATATGAAGCAAACTCAAAAAAATTCAGAAGAACCAAGACCTATCCTAGGACCAGGAAGGCACCTATACCCCAAAGGAACCCCAAACAAGAAGAAAAAGTTGGCACAAATGCCCTTCTAAGCTTATAAGAGATCTAACAAACCAAAAGAAGCAAAATGGGACAAGGTGAGAACAAAAATCCACACATAACCAACCATCCATCTAAAAATTCTACAACTGAACCCAAATGATCTCAAAACACATTATATTAACCTGCCAAAAGGATTTGCAAAAATTCAGAGAAGAACTAGGTCAAATGGATGCACAAACACAAGTTAGGACAGAAAACTTATATCACAAGATATCAGATCAAAACCCAAGAAATAAATTTCTAAAAATTCTGAGAAAAATCACATGAAAACCAGAAGATCTTAGGAACACAATGCAAAAAGAATGGGATCAAAACTCCAAATATTGAAGTCTATAGAAAATCAACAAGACAGGCTGGTCAGGAAATGAAGCGAATGAAACTAGGTGCAAAGATGAATTAATTCTGGCACGCTAATCAATGAAAAAAAAATAAAATAAAAATATGACAAAATTTTAGAGACACAAAGGAACATCCATGATTTATTTGGGAATTTTTAGATGAATATTTCTATTTTATACGAATTAAAACCAAACTGAAATAAAAAGAAAATAAATGGAAGAAAAAGAATTTAAGGGAATAAAGGAAAGGTGCAATTGGCAAAGATTTGCACTGAATTCAAATGGGCCTGGCAGGATGGGGGGACGAAAAGCAATCTATTATGGGCCCATGTATGAACACACAAACAACTTTTATTATTCTTCTTATTCTCTAAACATTGATCATTATAATAATTAATCTTTTATTTTTCTAAACCAATATTTTGAACATGATATTTCTACAAAGAAGATGTTAACTAATCAACACTACATTAGATTTCTTAAACACATATTATCCTAATTTACTCTAAACCATTATTACCCAATTAACCTATTTTCATTTCCTAAACAACTACTAACCAAACATTTTAATAGCCTCTAAATAAATCTATTAACTAATTAACCTATTTCTAAACAAATTCTAAAACAGTTATATCTAAATCTAACAATTATTTCTAAACAAAAATTAATCCTAAAACTATACAAATTTTCTAAACTATTATTAATAACCTATTAATCTCTAAAACTATACAGCAACAACAATGAAAACTGTCTCTCTAACTCTCAACTCGTCACCCTCATCCCCTTCAACCCTAGAAATCCCACCGCCGCATACCTCCGTCTTCTTCCCCTTTTTCATCTCCAAAACCTCTCACCGCCATGCTCTCATTCTTCACCTTAACCTCACCGCACATCACTCATCGTCTTCACCTCCTCTCTTCTTAACCTAAATACCGCCGGACTTCTTTCTCCCCCACCTTCGGAATGCACTGCCACCACCGCTCAACCTCTCTCAACCATCGGCGCCCTCCCTGACCTAGAATCCGCCGCCTTCTCACCCTCATCATTCGGCCTCTTCTTCTCCTACTTCTCCCAACTTTTCCCTCTTTCAATAAAACCCTAGATGCCGCCGCCGACACCTCCACATCCGCCGGCCAGCCTTACGAAACCTCCCTCTCTCAACCTCACCTCCACCGCTGCATCAAGTTCATCGCCTTCTATTTCTCTAAAACCTATCCTCAATTTCTCTCTACCTCACTCTGTTCTTTTCCCCCAAAACTAACCTAACCTTACGCTTACTACAAATCCAAAATACAAATTCAGAAACAACATGTTCAGAAATCAACTCAAACAAACAGATCAACATTCAAGGTCATGATAAACAATCACGACTGCGAACGGAATGCATATACAAGCTTAGATTCGTACCTGTTAACCGACGGAATTGAAGAATCCGCCGCGAAATGGATACAAGATTATGAGCTCTGATTGACGCTGCCGCCAACTGCAAGGATATCTGCTTCGATTCGGTAACGCTTTGCTTCTTCGTAACTCTGTTTTGATCCTCTTGATTTGATATGAACACACATTGGATTGCTTCACAGGTTTACCAATGCCGCTGCGGCGAATTCAACCGATTGAAGAGGCTGAATAGACTAGCGCGATTGAAGCAGAATCCTAGCTATGTCATTGAATCGAGAATCGAAGCTGAATTCACTGTATTGATGAGGAAGATGTGAGCTAAGTTGACGGAGATGGAGTTCTTGGCTGAGCTTGGAAGAACGATTCAGATCCTGTGTTGAGAAGCTTGAAGAGAATTGATGCAAATCATGAAGGATTGGCTGAATTCTATGGAGAAGATTGATGAAGATTGAAGAACTGATTCAAGATCCAGAGAATGCTCTCAGATTTCAGAGGCTTGGTTGGAGAGAGATTGGTGAGAGATCCTCCAATTCTGTTATCTGCACTCTGTTTTCTGGTTATGGTGAGAGTCTCATTCTGTTAGAGATTTTGTTAGAAAATTGGTGAGAGAGATTCTGTTAGGATTAGAATTTGTAATTCTATTATTCTGTTATGATGAGATTTTTTTAATTCTGTTATGGTGAGACCTTAGAAAATGAGAAGAATGATGGGTTGTGCAAGATTGGTTAGAGGAAAAGAGTGAGAACTAGAATCTTCTTTTTTTTTGGTGAAACCTTTCCTCTGTTATTTCTGTTATACAACAAACCTTTTGTAATACGATTTTTTTTTGTGAAGATAATGAAAAACAGTTATAGAAGTTTTATTATCTTTTTTCTCTTTTTTCATTCTGTTATTTTTTCCTCGAACTTTCCTGAATTATTTTCAAATTATTGCATTTTGGTCACGGATAAGGTGTGACACCAACTGAACTTTTTTCCTTTTGCGTTTTGATGATTGAATTTGGCTTTTTGATTCACCGTATTCACGCGTGCTTTGCTGCGTTTTGTAGGATTTTTCCTTGCGTTTTGATGACAGGATGGCTTTGGATGCGTGCGGGATTTGGATTTTGTGGCTTGCGGCGTAACTCATGTACGGCTGCTTCGGCTCTTGCTGGAGCTTGTGCAATTGCCGCGGCTGAGACTTGGAATTGATGGCTAGAATTGCTTTGCTGACTAACGGCTTGAGGCTTTGTTGCAAGTGAAAGCAGCTTGTGCGGCTATTTTGTTGAAATTTGTTGAGCTTGGTAGCTGGAAGCATGTGGTACGGATACGGAAAATTGGCTTGGAAGCTTGTTTTGCTACTTGTGGCTTGGCAAGCTGGAAAGTAGTGGAAAGGATGTTTGTTGGGCTTGAGAGGTTTGGCTTGCGGCAAGATTTTGGGAAGCTGAAAAATGCTTATTTGTTTGTTTTTGTTGTAATTTTATGATAGTAACATTGTAAATGGGCTTTAATGCAATAATATTTTCTCATTTTTTTATATTTATATCTTGCTAAAAAAAATCTAATGGATAAAAAAAAATGGTCTTATTTTTTTGTATGAATTTGAAATATGGGAATGGTTAGAGTATTCATGAATTAAAAGAAAAGAATATGGATTAAAATGGATTAAACAATGTGAATAGAAATATAAAAAATAAAAATGGGAGTTAAATAGGAAAAAAGAAATGGATAAAAGATGAATATTTGGGATAATAATAAAAATGATTGGAAATGGTTAGGAAAGAAAGAAAGAGGTAATTTGGCCAAATGGTTTAAAAATGAATCGGCAAGCAACGATAAGAAGAAGAGAAAAGTCGTTGATTAAAGTGGATAAAAGATGGTTTAATCGGAAATGGACAATGGACTGAATTTAGTTCTCAAGCCCACAACAAATCTCGATTTTCCTCAGCGAGCCTCTGAACACCGCCCAAATACCTTGCAACTTGCCAACTGAAAACTGTTTGATTATTATCTGATAGATCGAATTCATACTGAGGAAAATAAATCCTCAGATAAATTGCTGATGAACTGAAGAAACCTTAATCAAGACGAATTGAACTAAACTTCTCACAATCCACTGTTCGATAACCAGAGAATTTTCACACACAACAACATGAACTTCGGATATGCCATTCTTGGGACACAGTCCACTGAGACAGATAACTTGCAACTGAAGGAACATTTGGTAATTTGACCAAGATTAGGTCAACCGCCTGTCTGCCTCAGATTATCGCACTGAAATCACTACCAGCATATGCTATGCTTCCACAATGAATATTATGCTTCATTTTTCTATGCTAATGACGCAACGCAAAAATATGAAAATGATATGAATATGATGAACATGATGCTCTATGATGCTCTATGATGCTTAAAAACAAGAGGGCAAATTTGGGGTGTTACAGCTGCCCCTATTCAATCAACTGTTAATCTGAAAAGGATGAGAGCAACGACTATCAGACATTCGGGATAAACTGTGATTGAATACCAAGAAGACCTGAAATTTGTACTCTGATGAAGAATGCAATACTGGGAAATAAACCCAACCAGATGACGCTCTGGGGATAAGAAGGAGAGAAAAAGCAGACGAGCTTCTTCCAAGTTGAAACTGATATCTGGAATACTATCCTGTTGACAGACGAGTCTTCGAATGACCTGTGACGCCAGGTGCAGAGAGCGGACGGGCCCTTAAGGATCTTCAAAGTAGCTTGAGATAGACGAATCTCCTTCACTAATCCTCACGCAGATAAGTGGAATAAGACGGACGAGTCTTCTTCGGATAACCCTTACGCAGGCTCCGGGAATGCATATAAGTCTGTGGGATAGACATGCAATCAAGGTAGACGAACCTTCTTCATATATTATCCGCGGATATATGGTATAAGACAGACGAGTCTTCTTAGCAAACCTGTTACGCCAGGTGCAACAACCATAATAATTGGTGCCTGAGACAGACGAGCCTCCCTCGGATTTACCTGTTACGCCAATCCCGGTAACCATTTCGACATTTAATTCCCACTGTCAGGATTTTAAACCTCTTCAATACAGACGAGTATTGGATGATCATCAAGATAACACAGACGAGTGCCATAAGTCCATGATACAGACGAGTATCAGACGATGATCTGAGAAACACAGACGAGTGTCTCAGGCAATGATACAGACGAGTATCAGCCACTGGTATAGACGAATACCAGAAATTCAAACACAGACGAGCATTTGAAGTAGTCACAGAAATATCAGGATAAACAGCAAATCCTCACATATAGGTGTGAGCTAGCACAGACGAGTGTTGGGGATGATACAGACGAGTATCCAGGCAAAGCAGACGATCTTCAAACAAACACATACGAGTACTGGACAGTTGCAGACGAGCAACAATAGAGAACACATATCAAGGCACAAACGAGTGCAGTGAAGGATCCCCTACCAAACACAGACGAGTGCTGGGAGGTTGCAGACGAGCAATCAACAAATACCATCGGAACACGGACGAGTGTTGAGGAGTTGCGGACGAGCAACTATCATAACCAAACACAGACGAGTGCTGGAAATTGCGGACGAGCAATAGCAGAAGTACCGCAACACAGACGAGTGTTGAGAATTTACAGCAAAATAATATCTCAAAGCACAGACGAGTGCTGGAATTTGCAGACGAGCAATCAACAACTGATATAATCAAACACAGACGAATGTTTGAAATTGCAAGCAAGCAGAATCAAAGCAATCATAAACCACCACTGGGGAAATCAAACGAGCTATACCATTGAGCTAACATAGACGAGTGTTGAAAGATGCAGACGAGCAGCCATAAAGCAGTGATATGACCTTGCTGGGGAAAACTAGCTTAGGAAAAACACATACGAGTGTTGAAAATTGCAGACGAGCAACGAACGAATGCCTGATCAGCAACAAGAGATACAACTCTGCAAGGGAAGACAAGTCAATAGGTCCGGATCCCCACTCCGACTGACGTGATGCATACCTGGCTGTATCATCAAATAAAACAACAATAGGGCAACTTTGCTCGAGAAGTATTTCACGGACGGAGATGAAACTCAAATATGAACTCTGTGGGGACAGATCATCTTCAGACTTGGCTGGGGAAGCCTCTTGGGCAAATACTCTGACTGGGGAGAGCATCTGATGATTCAAGACTCTGAGAGGATATCAGGCCTTCAAGTACCCGATAGGCAAGGACTCTTGCTAGGGAAAGAATACTGTTAATTCCATCTCTGATAATGACATACTTTCAGATACCTGCTAGGCATACTCCGCTGGGGAAGAATAGACTGCTACTTCACCGGGGAAGAAGAACCTGCTTGGGTTACTGCCAAGGTTTGGTTGGATAAAATCTCTGCCAAAGATGCCAGGCTTCAGATACCTGTTGGAGAAGAAATCTCTGCTTGGGGAAATACTCTACTAGGGAAGAGTACATTGCTTGAGAGAATGTGACGCCATCCTGCAACCTGCAACAACAGAAAACACACGTGTGTCCCAGGGATTTGCATGGCATGATCTGTTCATCCATCATCACCCGACACTCAAAGAGGGTTACAGTTTCCCTGCATGTCAGTTTTCTTTTCAAGATTATCACCATGTTTAGATGCAATGCTATTTTTGCCAAAATTCAGGACATTTTGCAAACAAAAATAAACACACACAGCTTTTTGACTGAATATTATTTTTATTGGATGGCCTCTGAATAGGCAAAGATTTTACATCAGGAAGCAACCACCTGGAAAGAGGTAGCCACTATAAAATTTGAGAAAAGAAACTATCCTAATGGCAATGTACATGGCATTCCAAGGAGTTCCATTTCTGCTATGACCTGCACGTCTTCAAGACTCTCCATTCTGTTTCGGCCTTCTGAGAGGACAAGGGAGCTATTTCCTATCCTTCTGATATTGTCAAACCGTACGAAACGATGACGTGGTTCAGATAACTTGGATCACAGTTGTTCGCTTATTTCCCTTATTTTGCGTGGATCGCCCTCTCGGGTTTTCAATCCACCGGGATACCCTTTTTTGCCTGAGCTGTCCAATGTGGCTTTTCAACTCAGCGGGTGTACACATTTTTTTATATTTATTTCCCTAATTTTTGCCCGAGCTTTTTATTCTGTTTTTAGCTCGCCGGGATGCCCTTTTCTTGCCTGGACTTACATTCTGTTTCTATGTCCAGCGGGTCTCTTTATGCGAAGTATTTTTTAACTGCGTCTGAGTTAACAGGGGATGGGAAGTCTTCTCCATCCATAGTGGTGAGCATCAGTGCCCCTCCTGAGAATACTTTCTTCACTATGAATGGTCCTTCGTAATTCGGGGTCCATTTGCCCCTGTTATCTGAACCTGGAGGAACGATTCTCTTCAATACAAGCTCTCCCACTCGATACTCTCGAGTACGTACTCGTTGGTCAAATGCCCGCTTCATTCTCCTCTGATAAAGCTGACCATGACAGATAGCCGCTAATCTCTTTTCCTCAATTAGACATAGCTGATTGTAACGAGCACGCACCCATTCAGCCTCCTCCAGCTTGACATCCATCATCACGCGCAGTGAAGGAATCTCTACTTCAACAGGCAGGACTGCTTCCATGCCATACACCAGAGAGAAGGGAGTTGCCCCTGTTGAGGTCCTGACCGACGTTCGATACCCATGCAAAGCAAACGGTAACATCTCATGCCAATCTTTGTAGGTGACAACCATTTTCTGCACAATCTTCTTGATATTCTTGTTAGCTGCCTCTACCGCACCATTCATCTTTGGTCGGTAAGGAGAAGAATTGTGATGCTGTATTTTGAAGTCCCGACATAAGTCTGCCATCATCTTATTGTTGAGATTAGAACCATTGTCAGTAATGATCCTTTCGGGGACTCCATATCTGCATATGATATCTCTTTTCAGAAACCTTGCCACCACTTGACGAGTGACATTGGCATAAGACGCCGCTTCTACCCACTTGGTAAAGTAATCAATCGCGACCAAGATGAAGCGATGACCGTTCGAAGCAGTTGGCTCAATCTTCCCGATCATGTCAATGCCCCACATAGAGAAAGGCCAAGGAGATGACATGACATTGAGTGGGTTAGGAGGAACATGCACTTTATCCGCATATATTTGGCACTTGTGGCATTTACGAGCGAATGAACAACAATCTGCATCCATTGTCATCCAATAATACCCTGATCTCAACAGTTTCTTTGCCATAGCATGCCCGCCTGCATGGGTACCAAAAGATCCTTCATGGACTTCCTGCATCAACAGGCTGGCTTCGTGTCTATCCACGCATCTGAGCAAGACCATGTCGAAATTCCTCTTGTACAAAACCCCGTCTGTGTTCAAGAAGAAACTAGCAGCAAGTCGTCTCAAGGTCTTTTTGTCTTTGGAAGATGCCCCTGTTGGGTACTCTTGCTTCTCCAGGAATAACTTGATATCAAAATACCAAGGTTTCTCGTCAGACACGGCGTCTACAGAGAAAGCATAAGCTGGAGAGTCAAGCCTGGAGATGTCAATTCTGGGCACAAAATTCCAACACATGACTTTAATCGACGAAGAGAGAGTAGCCAAAGCATCGGCAAATTGATTTTCGTCACGTGGTATGTATTTGAGCTCAAATGTTGTGAAGAATGTCAACAGTTTTCTAGCATAATCCCTATACGGAACTAGATGCTCTTGATGTGTATATCACTTGCCGGTAATTTGGTTAATGACGAGGGCTGAATCTCCGAATATGTCGAGGTTCTTAATCCGAAGATCAATTGCCTCCTCTATTCCCATTATACACGCCTCGTATTCCGCTTCATTGTTGGTGCAGCCAAAAGTAATTCTGGCAGCGAAAGGTAAATGTACACCTTCAGGAGTAATAAGTACGGCACCAACTCCACGACCATTGATATTGACAGCCCCATCAAACATCAACTTCCATTTGGATTCAGGATCAGGCCCCTCCTCCGGAAGTGGTTCCTCATAATCGTTTGTTTTGAGGTACATGATGTCCTCATCAGGGAAATCAAATCTCATCGGCTGATAATCATCCTCAAGAGGTTGCTGAGCAAGGTATTCCGACAATACACTTCCTTTGATGGCTTTCTGAGAAGTGTACTGGATGTCGTATTCAGTTAAAATCATCTGCCATCTAGCAACCCTTCCGGTCAACGCTGGCTTCTCAAAGATATACTTGACAGGGTCCATCTTGGAAATGAGAAGTGTGGTATGGGTCAACATATACTGCCTCAGTCGGCGAGCAGCCCATACCAAAGCGCAGCAAGTTTTCTCGAGCAGTGAGTATCGGGATTCACAGTCGGTAAACTTTTTGCTAAGGTAATAAATGGCATACTCTTTTCGACCAGACTCGTCATGTTGGCCGAGCACACACCCCATCGACCCTTCTAGCACGGTCAAGTACATGATTAATGGTCTCCCCTCCACTGGAGGCATCAAAATTGGAGGTTCCTGCAAATATTCCTTTATTTTGTCGAAAGCTCTTTGGCAATCATCATTCCATCTGACCGTTTGCTCTTTTCTTAGCAGTTTGAATATCGGTTCGCACGTGGCAGTTAGGTGAGATATGAACCGAGAAATATAGTTCAATCTACCTAAGAACCCGCGCACTTCTTTTTCTGTCCTCGGTGCAGGCATATCTTGAATAGCTTTCACTTTAGCAGGATCTACCTCAATTCCTCTTTGACTTACAATGAAACCCAGCAATTTTCCGGAACGCACTCCGAAAGTGCACTTGTTCGGATTCAACCTCAGCTTATACTTGATCAATCTATCAAACAACTTCTTCAAATTAATCAAATGCTCCTCTTCGTCTTTGGACTTTGCAATCATATCATCCACATAACATTCGATCTCCTTGTGGATCATGTCATGGAATAACGTGACCATCGCCCGTTGATAAGTTGCCCCTGCGTTCTTCAGCCCGAAGGGCATGACCTTATAGCAGAATGTTCCCCACGGGGTAATGAACGTTGTCTTCTCCATGTCTTCCGGCGCCATTTTTATCTGATTATAACCGGAGAATCCATCCATGAAGGAGAACACTGAGAATTCAGCAGTATTGTCGACCAACACGTCAATGTGTGGTAACGGAAAATCATCCTTCGGGCTTGCTCTGTTCAAATCTCGATAGTCAACGCACATCCGGACCTTGCCGTCCTTCTTAGGTACTGGTACGATGTTAGCCACCCAAGGTGGGTAACTAGTCACGGCAAGGAATCCGGCATCCCATTGCTTCTGTACCTCCTCTTTGATCTTCATCGCCATATCCGGGCGAGTTCTTCTCAATTTTTGCTTTACAGGAGGACAGTCTTCTCTCAGGGGTAGCTTATGCATCACGATGTCAGTATCCAACCCTGGCATATCTTGATATGACCAAGCAAAGATATCCACATACTCTCTCAGCATACTGATCAGCTCTTGTTTAACGTCGGCTTGCAGATTGGCCCCTATCTTGATTTCTTTCGTTGCATCTTCACTGCCAATGTTGATGGTCTCAATCTCTTCTTGATGAGGCTGAATAACTCGTTCCTCCTGTTTCAACAATCTGACCAATTCTTCAGGGAGGTCACAGTCTTCCTCAACCCCTTCATCAGCTTGGTAGACTGGATTATCAAAGTCATGCATAGTCATAGCAGGAACGTTATCCGTGGAATCCGGATGATCAACACTGCACAAATGATGTGCTTATTCAGAATCTGCTTATTTTAAAAAAGAGACGCTAACACAAAACACAAAAAATGAAAAAAAACACATTGCCATTTTTATATATTGTTTTTGTGAAAAAGTTTAAAAACAAAGAAAGAGAGCACAATTCGTCTGAAAATGTCCTTTTATTTCATAGCAAAATAACAATGCGATACAAAACATGGTGGCCCAATACAATGGATCCAAGCATCTTGGGCAGAATGCTGGACTTGACAATGCAGTATGCTAATAAAAGGAAACAAAGCAATTACTTTGAGAGCCAGGTGACTTGGACAATATCTTCCGCAGACCAGTTTCCTAGCTCCTCGCCGGGTGCACACGGGCGGATCCAATTGTTGTCCCAGTCTCGGTCACTATCTCCGTCTTGACTTACCATACAGATTTGATCGCGGTCTAGCAACCCAGCACTCGTGAATGAGATAGCCTTACCACTCTGAGTAGACCCTCCAGGTTGATACCCTAAGCCAAATTTGTCATCCTTCTTTTCCAGCTCCAATAGCTTGCCCCAGCCCTGAGCATTGCCTGATTGGACGACCTCCTTTGCTTCCTGGTAAGAATGAATTGACGTGCCTTCGTTGTTTTTCTTCACCGGAGTCAAGATACTGACATCTGCCTCAAAAGCTTGGCACAAAGTCTCGTGAATTTCTCCGTCCATTTCCACATATTTAAACGTTGACAGATGACTGACGAATATATCTTCTTCTCCACAAACCGTGATGACCTGACCGTCCACCACATACTTAAGCTTCTGGTGCAGAGTTGAGGTGACGGCTCCAGCTGCATGTATCCATGGTCTGCCCAACAAGCAACTATACGCAGGCTGGATATCCATGACATAGAAGACACTCTTGAAGACTTGAGAGCCTATCTTAACAGGCAACTCAACCTCTCCGAAAACTGACCTTCTTGAACCATCGAAAGCTTTAACCACCAAATCACTCGGTGTCAGGACAATCCCATCAATGTCAAGCTTCATCAACGCCTTTTTCGGGAGCACGTTCAAAGAAGAGCCTGTGTCCACAAGAACATGGGATAACACAGCGCCCTTGCATTCCATCGTGATATGCAGTGCTTTATTGTGATTTCTTCCCTCCGAAGTGAGATCTCTGTCAGTGAAGCCTAAGCCATGGCTAGCATTGACACTTCCAACAACAGCTTCAAGTTGATTGACAGTGATCTCTTGAGGAACGTAAGCCATTTGAAGTACTTTCAGCAAGGCTTCTCGGTGCGCAGGTGAGCACATCAGCAGTGACAAAATAGAAATCTTTGAAGGTGTCTGGTTCAGTTGATCCACCACCTTGTAGTCACTCCTTTTGATGATCCTCATAAACTCCTCTACCTCCTTCTCAAACGTCCCCTGCCCAGCCACAGGAGTAGTTGACTCGTCAACCGCAGTCTGCTTTCCTTTGTCCTTAGACGAAGCTTCGGCCTCAGGATCCTTTCTCAGTGCAGGGGGAGCAAATAAACGGCCACTTCGAGTAAAACCTCCAACACCTCCCACATTTTCAATAGTCAAGTCAGCAACAGGTCTACTCTCCATCTTCTGTCCCGCCACATAGACATCGGAACCATAATGCCATGGAATGGCCCTATCATCGGTGTATGGTACCGGCCCAGGTACAGTTATAGTCACAGGACTAATCTGAGGAGCGTAAATAGTAACCGGCCCTTGTCTGACGGGCATATCAGCTTCATCATAGAAGATAGTAATGGTTGACACATCATCCGCCTCTTCATTACTAATCTTGCTAAAATGCAAAGACCCATCATCAATTAATCCATGCAAACCCATCTTCAATTTCTCGCAGCCATTCATAGCACTTATACAATCTTCACAATCAAGACAACAACCAGGAAACACTTGGCCCTTCAACAGTCTCTCTTTCACCACCCTTAACGGCGTCTTGACTTCATCAATTCTCAGCACCAAACTCAACTTATCATCACCCTCAACAGCGTTGACTCTTGCCCCGCCATGGTTGGGCATAGGGTTCGAGTTGACATTCGGTGGCGGCGCAAAGTTGATTGCCTTGGAATCTACGAGATCTTGAACTTTGTGATGCAGCGCCCTGCACTTCTCGGTTGAGTGCCCGGGTGCTCCTGAATGAAAAGCGCATCGTGCGTTGACATCATAACCAGCTGGAAGCTCTCCAGGAGGTGGTGGTGCCAAAGTCCTCAATTGAATAAGGTTCAAATCCAGTAGTCTCGGCAACAAGGCAGCATATGTCATCGGAATAGCTTCAATCACCCTGTTAGCTGGGCGAGTCTGCCTCGGCTGGTATGATCTTTGCTGGTAATTGGTTCGAGGTTGCTGTTGTTGTTGATGTTGTTGTGGTGGAGGTAGCACCTGTTGTACAGGAGCTGCAGGAATGGTGACGGCAGCCATATGTTCATAAGGCCTCCTATAACCATGACCCTGGCTTCGGCCAAATACAGCATTGGTCTCGCCTTCTCGCCTTCTCGGAGGTCCGCTAAAAGCTTTCCTCGCTCCATTTGAGCTACTAGCACCTGGGTCTTGTATCTTCCCCATTTTCAACAGCGTTTCAACCCTTTCTCCCGCAATGACAATGTCGTTGAACTTTGTAGCAGAACTCGACGCCAATCTCTCAAGAAATACCCCCTGGAGAGTACCCATAAACATATCGGCCATCTCATTCTCTAACAGTGGTGGTTGTACCCTAGCAGCTAGCTGGCGCCACCTCTGGGCGTATTCTTTGAAGCCTTCTTTTGCTGTCTGAGCCATATGTTGCAATTGTGTGCGATTCGGAGCCATATCCATGTTATATTGGTACTGCTTCACGAAGGCCTCAGCGAGATCTTTCCAGCTCTTGACATTGACCCTGCTGAGTTTCATGTACCACTCAAGGGAAGCTCCCACCAAGCTGTCCTGAAAGTAATACATCCACAGTTTTTCATCGTCTGTATGCGCGGCAATTCTCCCCACGAATGATTGCAGATGGGTCTTTGGGCAAGCAGTGCCGTTATACTTCTCGAAAGTAGGAACTTTGAACTTATACGGAATCCTGACTCCCGGAACCAAGCCCAAGTCTGTTATATCGAATCCCAAAGAGCTCTGGGACTGGATAGCCTTGATTTGCTCGGCCATCTCTTCAAACCTCTTGTTCATTTCTACCCCTTGACCCTCGGCTTCATCAAGCAGAGTGAACTGATCCTCATGGTTGTCCATCTGAAGGTGATGCAACCCCTCATTGTTGATATTCACTCCTGGTTGTATAACTGGAGTCTCACCCTGTCGTGCGCCCGCACCGGTGTGATTATCAGCATTTGCAGCAGCAGCAGCGTTCCGGTTCTGATTCTCAACCATCTCTCGCAGACGCTCTTGATTCTGCCCCATGCCAGCCATTAACGTCATGAAGTTGTCCATCCTCTGCCTTAGATCTTCCAAATCTGCCTGCATTTGATCCATGGCTCGCTCTCTGTTAGTCTTGGTTGGGTATCTGTGCACTGCTGGTTGTTCTCGAACCTTACGAGGAGCTATAGTGCCTGTGATCACAAAACACATTAGTAATTGAGACAACACCTGCAAAACAGACAAACAGGTTATATGCAATGCAATGTAACTGTTCACGTTCCCAATTTTAAGCATTTGGCATGCCCCAGTTCTGGCATCTATCTCAAACAACCACTTTCAGTGTTTAGCTTTCAAACTTTCTCTTTGATAAGTGTTCAGACATTAGCAGTATCCAGACAAACGAGTCTTGCACATTCAAAACGATAACTTGCACATTAATACTGAATATGGACAAACCACTATAGGCTAAAAGTCAGAATACATCCAAGAATATTCCCCGAAGGGTTACAAATTAGTACATAAAGACAAAAGAAATAAAAGCAAGACTCCTACAACAAGCCTGTAGGTAGTCTGAAAATAAACTAAGCTAAGGACCCCGACTCTGCCACCTCTGCCCTGCTCTTCTTGACGCCCGCTCTCAGCTTGAGCTCTTCAATCTCTTTCCTGGCTTCCTCCAGAGCTAATTGGCTTTGGACTAGCTGTTGGGTCCTCTCCCTCCGGATGGCGTGGGCTTGCTCCACTTCCTCCTTCTTGAAAGCCAACTGAACTTCAAAGAACTCTTCCTTCTCTTTGAATTTCTTTTGCTCTTCCTCCCTTTGGCCTTTCAGCCAAACAATGGACTGTCGAGCACTCCTGAGAGTCTTTAAAGTCTCCTTGTGCTTGGCTTCTCTTTGCGCTTCCATCATACCCAATCGGTGGAAATGGGCTTCTCTTCCGGCAAAATCCTTCTCTTTGTTTTCCAAGGAGGCCTGGAGCTTCTGCAGCTTATCTTCAGCTTCCTTCTTAGCTCTATTAGCCTGGTGGTATAAGCTTACCATCTCAACATTCTCTACTCTGACCGCATGCAGCTGAGCTTCTAGCTTCTTGTACTCCTCCAAGGAAATCGTACTGCTCGGACCTGGTACCTCTCGGGGATAAAGTGGAGCTTCGACTGAAAAAGGCATGAGAACTGACTCGATATGCCTTTGCAACCATTCAGCATATGGCGGATATGTCTTAGGATCAACTCGGCCGAAGTCTTTCTTCCCTTTCCTTATCCTGTGAGCCCAGGATTGAACTGCTTGTTGGACTAGCTCTCTGTTTCCGTCAACAGGAAAATACAAAGATTCAGCAAACATTTCCATCTGAGGAGGATCCTTCAAAGGGTAGCCAAACTGCCTTCTGGCTAATGTTGGGTAGTAACTGATGACACCTTTCCTTCCTAGCAAAGGTACTCCAGCAAACCTTCCGCAACTAACCATCACCTCCTTTCCTAGCAAATCCCTATCATAACCCCAAGCAATGTCTTCTTCAGTCAGCCCCATTAGTCTTCTGGACCATCTCCGTTCGTCTCGTATATCTTTGAAGGCACCTGACTTAGGCAACTGTCTAGCGAACCATTCAGCAAACAAAGGAGCACAACAGACCACTGGACCACCTCTACCTTTCTCGTTTCTGTAATGGACACTAAAATAAAAGTCACCCAATAAAGTAGGCACTGGATTGCCTTTTGCAAAGATCGAGATCACTTCTAAGCTGACAAACTCTTTCTCTCCGGGAAACAAGCTAGACCCATATACCATCAATGCAAGCAAAGCTCCAAAGTCATTCCACCTAGCCTCTGTAGCATATTTCTCAGCCTCTGGGATAAGCACACTCCAGGGTAGACCTCTGCCTTTACTCTCTTGCAAAGCCTTTCTGACTGAAACAACTGGCAACCTACAAACCTTGGCTATGTCTTCATCTCTGAGCACAACCTCTGACCCGTAGAACGGCAATGTCTCTCTGATCGGAACACTCAGCATGCTGGAGATCTCTTCCAATGTCGGAGCTAAGATGTAACCTGGAAGAACAAAGGAACGCAGCAGGGGATCATAAAACTGCAACAAGGTATGCAAGCTGTCCTTTTGGTCTGTCGTAGGCTTGTCCACAAACTTCAGTATCTGGCCATATCTTTTCTTGAAATTACCCAAGACTTGATCATTCATCAAACCTGCTAACCTCTGAACACTTTTAACTTCCGGCTGAAGAAAAGTATAATGCACATTCTTTTTTCTTGGATCTCTTTTGATTTCTGCCATGGAGATAAGAATACCAGAACTGGGAACAAATGCGAGCAATGACCTGAAAAATGGGAAACATAAACAGTTAATGCAAAGAATGATGCAAATGTAATGCAATGCAAGCATATGACTAGCTGGGACCATCTGAACTGGAACACTGACAAGGGCCCCTCTGAATAACTGGCAAACCCAAAAGTTTACTGAGTCATACTCTCTGATAATCACAACCCCCTGATAGAAGATCTCAGAATCACAATATCAAGAAATCCAGAATTCCAGAACCATAACTTCAGAACCGTAGAATCATAGAACCATGGATCATAATCAAAGGACCAAAGATCATAACAAGAACCATTGAACAGATGAGTGTATGTTGAGGTCATGGGTCCCTGCACACCTGTAAACACCCCCCAATCTCACGGGTAAAAGGCTCCGGGTCAGACATCACGGACTCTCAAGGCCACATAGCAATAATACTGTCACCATCTCCGAGAAATGGCTCATGACCAGATCAGGGAATCGGTTTGGCATTATGTACTACGCAGGGAGGCCTCAGCTGAGTCCGGGAAAAACAAGCATCCCTTATAAGTCCCCAGCTTCAAGCGCTGAAATCGAGAAACAATAGTACATTCAGCCCGTAGGATACAGTACTAATGTCATACGACCAGATGCTTTAACTGAATTCTTATAAGAGAACCAGGCCATCCTATGCGAGTTCCCAGTGGACCCTCGGGTGCGAATGGGTTTGCCACAAAATGTGGTCTGCCACTGTCACCACTGGAGAAGGTTGTTTCCACAAAGGTTCTCAATGATCGGTCCCCAGCTGCACATAACTGTCAGGGTTATGTAATGAGATAGGAAGATCCCCAAATCAAGACATTTCCAAGACAATCGCAACCTGGGTGTGGAACTCACTACTACCCCCATGACAAGATCTCATGAGGCCAAAGTGGAACCACTCTAAATCCTATGGTGCACTCGAGCCGGGTACTTGGCTCATATCTCTCAAGAATCAGTAACACCCATCCCACCAAAGAAAACCAGTCCAGACAGTCCAGTATGATATATATGATGCGGAAAATAAATACTGAAAACTGTAAATAAAGCTGTAAAATAAAGCTGTAAATAAAGTAGTAAACAAACAGCAATACAATAAAACAAGCCACATCAAACAAACATCACCCAATGAAACCGCAACACACAAGCGCTAGGAGAGACTCACAGGGGAACCAGAGACTATCTGGTGTGCATTCCCCAGCAGAGTCGCCAGCTGTCGCTCCCGGGATTTCCATCCTGGTACAAACGCGAAAGTGGCGCGGAAAGGTTAGAGTCGCCAGCCAGACATTTTTATCCCGAATGAATGGGAAAGGTAATGTTGCACAAACCTGAGGAAGAAGGAAAGGACAAGGTCCTGCGAACCAAAGATCTGATTTCGGGAGTCGGTTACGACCTGGGAAGGTATTAGCACCCCAGATCGTCCGTCGTACCCGACGGGATCCACGCTTGCTTATTTTGTTTCAAAGGGTGAGAAATAATATGCTGCTGAACGAATGAACCGCTAACTGGAAATGGAATGGAAATGAGAAAGGAACTGAAATAAGAAAATGAAAAGAAAGGGGAAAATGTAGGGAAAATAAAGAATGTGCTCGAATGGGCCCTACCCCACTGCCTACGTACCTCATCGGGATAAATGAGGATCAGAGACGCCGTAGTTCGTCTAACCTAGGCGGGAACTATTTGTTTGTGTTTTTTACAGCTGGAACTGCGTATGTCTATGCTCAGGTGTTGCAGGCTCGTCTGGTACGAGTGCTTTTACCGTCTTGCATGCGAGACAAGTCGTCGCGAGTTCGCGTTGTGAGTGAATGAGATGAGAAGAGAAGTTCCCGCAGGAAAGACGCTTATTGTTTGTTTGTGTTTTTTTAGAAAGCTTTTAGGAGTATGTCACAAGGAAGTGAACTCAAGCTCTTTTCCATGGAATGTGTACTTGTCACTACATTCCAAGAGGGAATAATAGAACAAGCACATTCAAGTAAGGAGAAGATCCCCAAAACTTGAACCCAAAGACTAGGGCTTAGGCTCACTAACTTGTTTACTTATTAGGTGTTTTGATTATTCACATGAAGAAGTGTTTTTTAGCTTTTCTTTTATGAAGAAGATACCTTGATCAGACTTGTGCATCACAAGGTAAACATGTACTATCCCAAGATGGGAAGACTACAAGCATACCTCATGGAATAAGGCTATGGATCAATGTATCATTTCAGATTTATTAAGATATCTTTTAAGATTTATGAGATGAGAAGAGGAGGAGAACCAAAAGGATCACAAAAGGACAAAATCCTAAAAGGGGGACTAAAACAATCCTAAGTTATTTATCATATACAAAAGGGAGATCCTATGGTTAGTGAGGTTCCTATCCTAATGAAGAAGGAAGAAGAAGATAGAAGAAGGGATGAGAAAGGCCTAGGCCCAACAAAAGAGAGTTAGTTCACATAAACATAAAAGGAAGAGGTAAGAATTAGAGATGTGGAACTCAATTCCCACATCTCACACTTACCATAGCCCCTGCAAGGTCAGCATACACAAATGAATACAAGCACAAAGTTCAAAACCAGAATCAAAATGGTATAAAGAAAAGACTAATAGTTCAACAAGATGAAGAGAGAAGTCACACAATACCAAACAATATCAAAATAAAAGCTATGGAACCAAAAAATGGAATTTAAACACTTAAAGAAACAAATGACTTGAATATGAAGCAAACTCAAAAAAATTCAGAAGAACCAAGACCTATCCTAGGACCAGGAAGGCACCTATACCCCAAAGGAACCCCAAACAAGAAGAAAAAGTTGGCACAAATGCCCTTCTAAGCTTATAAGAGATCTAACAAACCAAAAGAAGCAAAATGGGACAAGGTGAGAACAAAAATCCACACATAACCAACCAGCCATCTAAAAATTCTACAACTGAACCCAAATGATCTCAAAACACATTATATTAACCTGCCAAAAGGATTTGCAAAAATTCAGAGAAGAACTAGGTCAAATGGATGCACAAACACAAGTTAGGACAGAAAACTTATATCACAAGATATCAGATCAAAACCCAAGAAATAAATTTCTAAAAATTCTGAGAAAAATCACATGAAAACCAGAAGATCTTAGGAACACAATGCAAAAAGAATGGGATCAAAACTCCAAATATTGAAGTCTATAGAAAATCAACAAGACAGGCTGGTCAGGAAATGAAGCGAATGAAACTAGGTGCAAAGATGAATTAATTCTGGCACGCTAATCAATGAAAAAAAAATAAAATAAAAATATGACAAAATTTTAGAGACACAAAGGAACATCCATGATTTATTTGGGAATTTTTAGATGAATATTTCTATTTTATACGAATTAAAACCAAACTGAAATAAAAAGAAAATAAATGGAAGAAAAAGAATTTAAGGGAATAAAGGAAAGGTGCAATTGGCAAAGATTTGCACTGAATTCAAATGGGCCTGGCAGGATGGGGGGACGAAAAGCAATCTATTATGGGCCCATGTATGAACACACAAACAACTTTTATTATTCTTCTTATTCTCTAAACATTGATCATTATAATAATTAATCTTTTATTTTTCTAAACCAATATTTTGAACATGATATTTCTACAAAGAAGATGTTAACTAATCAACACTACATTAGATTTCTTAAACACATATTATCCTAATTTACTCTAAACCATTATTACCCAATTAACCTATTTTCATTTCCTAAACAACTACTAACCAAACATTTTAATAGCCTCTAAATAAATCTATTAACTAATTAACCTATTTCTAAACAAATTCTAAAACAGTTATATCTAAATCTAACAATTATTTCTAAACAAAAATTAATCCTAAAACTATACAAATTTTCTAAACTATTATTAATAACCTATTAATCTCTAAAACTATACAGCAACAACAATGAAAACTGTCTCTCTAACTCTCAACTCGTCACCCTCATCCCCTTCAACCCTAGAAATCCCACCGCCGCATACCTCCGTCTTCTTCCCCTTTTTCATCTCCAAAACCTCTCACCGCCATGCTCTCATTCTTCACCTTAACCTCACCGCACATCACTCATCGTCTTCACCTCCTCTCTTCTTAACCTAAATACCGCCGGACTTCTTTCTCCCCCACCTTCGGAATGCACTGCCACCACCGCTCAACCTCTCTCAACCATCGGCGCCCTCCCTGACCTAGAATCCGCCGCCTTCTCACCCTCATCATTCGGCCTCTTCTTCTCCTACTTCTCCCAACTTTTCCCTCTTTCAATAAAACCCTAGATGCCGCCGCCGACACCTCCACATCCGCCGGCCAGCCTTACGAAACCTCCCTCTCTCAACCTCACCTCCACCGCTGCATCAAGTTCATCGCCTTCTATTTCTCTAAAACCTATCCTCAATTTCTCTCTACCTCACTCTGTTCTTTTCCCCCAAAACTAACCTAACCTTACGCTTACTACAAATCCAAAATACAAATTCAGAAACAACATGTTCAGAAATCAACTCAAACAAACAGATCAACATTCAAGGTCATGATAAACAATCACGACTGCGAACGGAATGCATATACAAGCTTAGATTCGTACCTGTTAACCGACGGAATTGAAGAATCCGCCGCGAAATGGATACAAGATTATGAGCTCTGATTGACGTTGCCGCCAACTGCAAGGATATCTGCTTCGATTCGGTAACGCTTTGCTTCTTCGTAACTCTGTTTTGATCCTCTTGATTTGATATGAACACACATTGGATTGCTTCACAGGTTTACCAATGCCGCTGCGGCGAATTCAACCGATTGAAGAGGCTGAATAGACTAGCGCGATTGAAGCAGAATCCTAGCTATGTCATTGAATCGAGAATCGAAGCTGAATTCACTGTATTGATGAGGAAGATGTGAGCTAAGTTGACGGAGATGGAGTTCTTGGCTGAGCTTGGAAGAACGATTCAGATCCTGTGTTGAGAAGCTTGAAGAGAATTGATGCAAATCATGAAGGATTGGCTGAATTCTATGGAGAAGATTGATGAAGATTGAAGAACTGATTCAAGATCCAGAGAATGCTCTCAGATTTCAGAGGCTTGGTTGGAGAGAGATTGGTGAGAGATCCTCCAATTCTGTTATCTGCACTCTGTTTTCTGGTTATGGTGAGAGTCTCATTCTGTTAGAGATTTTGTTAGAAAATTGGTGAGAGAGATTCTGTTAGGATTAGAATTTGTAATTCTATTATTCTGTTATGATGAGATTTTTTTAATTCTGTTATGGTGAGACCTTAGAAAATGAGAAGAATGATGGGTTGTGCAAGATTGGTTAGAGGAAAAGAGTGAGAACTAGAATCTTCTTTTTTTTTGGTGAAACCTTTCCTCTGTTATTTCTGTTATACAACAAACCTTTTGTAATACGATTTTTTTTTGTGAAGATAATGAAAAACAGTTATAGAAGTTTTATTATCTTTTTTCTCTTTTTTCATTCTGTTATTTTTTCCTCGAACTTTCCTGAATTATTTTCAAATTATTGCATTTTGGTCACGGATAAGGTGTGACACCAACTGAACTTTTTTCCTTTTGCGTTTTGATGATTGAATTTGGCTTTTTGATTCACCGTATTCACGCGTGCTTTGCTGCGTTTTGTAGGATTTTTCCTTGCGTTTTGATGACAGGATGGCTTTGGATGCGTGCGGGATTTGGATTTTGTGGCTTGCGGCGTAACTCATGTACGGCTGCTTCGGCTCTTGCTGGAGCTTGTGCAATTGCCGCGGCTGAGACTTGGAATTGATGGCTAGAATTGCTTTGCTGACTAACGGCTTGAGGCTTTGTTGCAAGTGAAAGCAGCTTGTGCGGCTATTTTGTTGAAATTTGTTGAGCTTGGTAGCTGGAAGCATGTGGTACGGATACGGAAAATTGGCTTGGAAGCTTGTTTTGCTACTTGTGGCTTGGCAAGCTGGAAAGTAGTGGAAAGGATGTTTGTTGGGCTTGAGAGGTTTGGCTTGCGGCAAGATTTTGGGAAGCTGAAAAATGCTTATTTGTTTGTTTTTGTTGTAATTTTATGATAGTAACATTGTAAATGGGCTTTAATGCAATAATATTTTCTCATTTTTTTATATTTATATCTTGCTAAAAAAAATCTAATGGATAAAAAAAAATGGTCTTATTTTTTTGTATGAATTTGAAATATGGGAATGGTTAGAGTATTCATGAATTAAAAGAAAAGAATATGGATTAAAATGGATTAAACAATGTGAATAGAAATATAAAAAATAAAAATGGGAGTTAAATAGGAAAAAAGAAATGGATAAAAGATGAATATTTGGGATAATAATAAAAATGATTGGAAATGGTTAGGAAAGAAAGAAAGAGGTAATTTGGCCAAATGGTTTAAAAATGAATCGGCAAGCAACGATAAGAAGAAGAGAAAAGTCGTTGATTAAAGTGGATAAAAGATGGTTTAATCGGAAATGGACAATGGACTGAATTTAGTTCTCAAGCCCACAACAAATCTCGATTTTCCTCAGCGAGCCTCTGAACACCGCCCAAATACCTTGCAACTTGCCAACTGAAAACTGTTTGATTATTATCTGATAGATCGAATTCATACTGAGGAAAATAAATCCTCAGATAAATTGCTGATGAACTGAAGAAACCTTAATCAAGACGAATTGAACTAAACTTCTCACAATCCACTGTTCGATAACCAGAGAATTTTCACACACAACAACACGAACTTCGGATATGCCATTCTTGGGACACAGTCCACTGAGACAGATAACTTGCAACTGAAGGAACATTTGGTAATTTGACCAAGATTAGGTCAACCGCCTGTCTGCCTCAGATTATCGCACTGAAATCACTACCAGCATATGCTATGCTTCCACAATGAATATTATGCTTCATTTTTCTATGCTAATGACGCAACGCAAAAATATGAAAATGATATGAATATGATGAACATGATGCTCTATGATGCTCTATGATGCTTAAAAACAAGAGGGCAAATTTGGGGTGTTACACCTTGGTATTATGATATTAAATGTTTTCTCCATATTCAAGAATATCCACTTGGGGCATCGAGTTAAGATAAGAGGACTTTGAGGATATTGGTAGGCAGTTTCTTTTTGAATGGGAATGTGTTTTACAAGATAAATTTTGACACGGTTCTACTCAGATGCATGGATATACACAAAGCAGTCATGTTAATGAAAGAAATTCATGAAGGGTCTTTTGGTACTCATGCTAATGGTCTTGAAATGGCTAAGGAAATGTTAAGAGCATGTTATTATTGGTTGTCAATGGAATATGACTGTTACTAATATGTGAAGAAGTTCCATAAGTGCCCAGTGTATGATGACAAGATTCCATTGCCACCAACGCATCTCAATGTTATTTCTTCCCCATGGAATTTATCTATGTGGGAAATTGATATGATTGGCATGATTGAACCCAAGTTTCATACCCTAAATTTTGATCCTAAAATATGTACCTCATCAAAGGAAATCCACTGACTAAAGGACTGTGTCAGACTGGTTTGAACAATATCCCTGTAATGGATCAGGATTCCTGAGTCCCTTAGAGGATTCAGGAAAAGGACAAATCATTAATACATAATATTTTAAACCTTTAAATCATTCTCAAAGGATCAATGAATCTCAAATAATGGAGAATCATTCAAAAACTGTACATAAAGTTTAGTGATCTGGGCTCCGAGCCATCAGAATCACCAATTAGGGTTTCAGTCAATTAAGCCCTCTAGATGAATATTTTCATGGAAAAAGGGGGAAAGGCCCCACATATATTATTAAGAAAGGTTTACATGACTTTTATAATCCATTTACAAGTACAAAAGGTGCAGAAATCAAGGATTCCAAGATTAGGGTTTCATAGTGCCCAAATTAGGGTTTCTGACTAATCGAGGATCCCATGACCAAATGTTCATCTGGAAAAGAGCCAATACCATAGGTAATAGTTTAAATAGCTCATATAAATCATGGAAGTCCATTCATAAGGTCAAAATGCCTCAGAGGATGTCCAGTCAAAAAATCAGAAAACTAGGGGTATCCAGTGTAATTTCCATCTAGACCAAAAAGTCAAAGTTTGACTTTTTCACCCAAAATGATCCTCATGAACTATATTACAAGAATATATGGTCCATGGATTAATTTGATCACAAAAAAATAAGATATTTGAAGATAACTTGTAAAAAGGGCAATCTTTGAAACTTAGAAAAAATTTCTAAGTTATGGGAAAAAGTGTTCAAGTACCCTACTTCCAAGCATCATAACTTGTGATCCAAGCATAAGATTTTGGTGAACCAAAGCTCAAATGAAATATATCATCAAAAACTACAAATAATTTAACTACAAAAAACTCCAATTCATTATGGATTTTAAGTTGAAGGTGGATCAAAATCAAGAAAAAAGCTTAATTTCAACACTTAGACAAAATTTGCCTAAGTACAAAATCAGCAAAACATCAAAACTTGGAGGGATTTTTCACCTAGTTCCAAGTTGATTCAGATCCTTTTAAAAACAAAAATGTTGTTGCAAATTTTTCCAACAATTCAAAGAGCCAATTGGCATGAAAAGATCTTGCTTGTACATGATGAAATCGTGGATCAAAGTGACCATCCAAAATTGTTTTTCAAAAACAGATTTTTCCAAAACTTTGAAATCTTATTTTATGAGTCAAAGGACAATGTCAAGTGGTCTTAAGCATCTTATCAATTATTACAAACCTAATCAAACCTGCAAATTCATGATTTCTCCAAGGAATTCCCATAAATGGCATTTATGAATTTCAACACATATGCCTTTTGATCCAATGGTCACCAAGCTCCAAAATGGCATATTCTTGGATCTCTTGATCAACAAGAAATAGGTGTACATTGTAATGCTCCAATTTCTAAAATGATTATTTGTTGAATTAGTTGAGTCGATTATAGATTTTAATTTATTTTTGTGGTGAGAAAAATTGAGTTCGGTGACATGTCGGAGGAATATATTTGACGGATGTAGGTTTAGTGGACTTACTGATTTTATTTGGAAGAAATAGAATTAGTTAGGATTAAATCAATTAAGGAAAATAAGATAATATAATTTATAGAACTAAAGGGCATTGTGGTAAGGTGAGAAGTAAGTAGGGGTATTATGGAGAAAACACAAACTAAGATATAAGGAGGTTACTTTGTGAGTAGGAAGTTAGATTAGCATTTTTGTATTGGAGAAAACAGAGAAAACAAAGGATTCAGAGCTATGGCTTTGAGGAGAATCAGAGGAATCGGAAGAACACAGAGAGGAACGATTATTAGAAAATTATTAAGAGGTAAGGGGTTTGTAATCATTATTATTATAATTGAATTATAGAAATTGATGTTAGTAGGTGATTTGAATTATAACGAATGACGGTTAGTAGAAGGATTTGATGAATATAAGGAAGTAAATTAGAGACTGGACATATATTAGTAGTGAATAAATAAGAACATGTATGATAGGAGAGTATCTGTGTTTTGGGATCATAGAACAACATAACTGATATTGCAGGAACGAGTGATTTTATGCCCAACATCATGGATTTGGGGTGACTGTCGTAAGACCTTATGTGGAGGGCGACACGCCAATGGGACGATCGTCATGACCAAGTGATGGTCTTCACAATGAGTGTGACGAGGACCGTGTATAAGTGGGGATGATCGTAACACCCTCTACAAATTTTTGTTTTCTTATTTTCTAATGGCCTTTATATGAGTCTTTTGAGTTTGTTTCCTTATTTATTTTCCTGTACGTCTGTTCTTAGTAGTTTAGCGATATTTTGAAAAACAATAGTATGAGTTACATTATGGTAGAATGATGTAGTAAGTTTTATATGATAGAATATTGTGATGTTGGCTAGATACTTGTAGGCATAGGAATTTCGACAGCATGAGTTTTAGTGCACAAAAGCTTTAATAGCTTTTATAAAGATCTTTGACAAGTTGATCACTCTTTCTTCCAAACATGTCCAGAATATCGAGAAGGTTTGTAATTATTGGGTTTATAAGTCGAAAGTGGCTTGTCGAAAGAGACGCTGGATGGCTGACTGGAAGTTCTTCACATCACTACGGATAAAGTTTTTTGTTGTTACTTCGACAATGAGAAATTCGACAAAGGAAAATCTGATAGAAGGACTTTGGATTTGAATTTTAAATCAACTTGATATAACAAAGAGATGCACCGTTTCGTCAATTTGAAGAGCAATTTTGTATGAATAACTGTTTCGTTTGATAAAGGGGACGTGGAAGGTTTGCAAGAGACATTAGCATGCATAGTTCCAAGTGGCATTTGTCTAGGATTTGACCGTTGTTCGACGGTTATGATATTTGTATATAAATAGGATAGTTTTCTTTGTGAAAAGTGTGTGAAAAACATTGTACAAATTCCTGTAAAATTACTCAAGTACTCGGGTGTAAAGAGAAAAGGGAGATTATTTTGGAAATGTATGTATCAACACCAATTTTATTTCAAGTTATAAAAGCTTTAAGTTCTTTTCTTTAAATCTTTTTTCTTTATTCTTTGTTTCTCTTTTGCATTCCATTCACGTTTCCAGCAACTTTATATTCCAGTCAATTTATATTCAAGTAACTATTTACCTTCATGTCAAACTTTAGTTTTTCTTTTATTAAGCCTTTAAACGCGTTAGTTGATTCAAATATACAAACACCTTCAACTCCAATATAAATAACAATAATTGTTTTACTCTAGAACATTTCGACAGAAACATATAAACACTAAGTTTAGATTATTTTTCATTTGATTCTTAGCATGCGACGTCCTAGGACTTGTTTGGTTGGTCCTGTAAGTCACCCTTTTCTAAGAGATTTGGTTAACCAGAGGTTGTTTGCCAGAAACACCAGCGAAAAAATTGGCACGCCCAGTGGGATCTGTGCTTTAAGAACAGATTATGTGTGTTTGTAACATTGTATGTTTCTGCGTAGCAGAAAAGTAACTGTAAATAACGTAGAAAGACCTAGGCAAACTAGAGTAAGGAAAATGGATATCCCACCACTAGTAAATAATGAAGAAATTCCAGTTTCCACTGCCATTCCTTCGACATGAGGGAATGTGGAGACACTCCGCGTTTCAGAAGGAGGAAATCCCTCAATATCTGGATCGATACTAGGAATGTTGTTGTCTCAAAGCGGACCCAGTTCCTCCAACATAGGGCATTCGATACCTATGAGTACTCCTCCCCCTGGGGGAAATAACTTCAGGACTTATCAAACGAATTTTTCCACACCTATGTTTGGAAGGGAACAACCTTATGGAATGCCAACTTCAATGATGGCTAGTCTACATAATGCAACACCATTATATTTTGATACCGTGGCCCACATGTCTTCGCCACTACAAGGATCAGGTTATGGTGGGAATGTTAGTAGACCAAACCAACCCCCACCAGGATTCCACGTGCCAACAATTACGACTAATTCTGCGCTGGCAATCCGTTAACAAATGGACGAAAGTAACCATGAAATGGTCCATAGGTTGACTCAACAAATGGGGGAAGTGTTTAACCCTTTAATACAAAGCACCACTCAAACAAACCAAATATTGGCAACACAAATGGTGCGTATTGCTGAATTCTTTGGAGTACCCCAAATTCGACAGAGAGAGCCGGTGGTCCATAATCCAGTAATCAATGTCGAAGAGGAACCAACAATAAATCAAATATCTGTAGGCAACCCTCAGGAAAATCATAGGATCCAAGAAGAGGTTGTCGAACAGCCTCGCGTCGAAGTCCCCATGCCACAAGAGCCTAGGAGAGTGTTAGTCCAGAGAGGTCAAGATGTTGATGACATCTTGCAACAAAGAATGCGCTATAATAATCCACCTATCAAAAATAATCTAGCGGCCATGGTCGAAAGGATAATGGTGAAAAATGAGGTAAATGTGGGGTTACAAAGGCCTAATTATATTTCCCCATTATCTGAATATATCCTACAACAGGAATTGCCCCCAAGGTGGAAAATCCCCAAGTTTACTAAATTTTCAGGGGATACTAGTGAGTCCACCATAGAGCACATAACGCGTTATTTGATAGAGGCAGGCGAAATAACGCAAAATGAGAATTTGAGGATAAAATATTTCCCAAGTTCCTTAACAAAAAATGCTTTTACTTGGTTTACATCTCTACCAGCAAATTCCATTCATACATGGACTCAATTGGAGAGGTTGTTCCATGAACATTTCTACATGGGAAAAACAAAAATAAGTCTAAAGGAATTAACTAGTGTAAAAAAAAATTCTCAGAGCCCATTGATGATTATCTCAATAGATTCAGATTGCTAAAGGCAAGATGTTTCACATAGGTACCAGAGCAAGAACTTGTCGAAATGGCTGCAGGAGGTTTAGATTATTCCATAAGAAAGAAACTAGACACCTAGTACTTAAGAGATATGGCACAACTAGCAGATAGGGTAAGGCAAATTGAAAGGCTGAAAGCTGAGAAATATAGGGCTAACAAAAGTAAGAAAGAAAGGGTAGCTTATGTAGGAATATGTCAAGATGATGACTATGACGAAGACGAATCAATCGTTTTCGACGAACAAGAAATTGTCCTGACAGAATTAAAACAAGGCCCCCCATATTCTTGCAAGGTGTTAGCTCCATCAAATGGGAAGAATCCTGTTGAAATAGATGAGAACAATAAATTCCCTAAAAGAATGTACACGTTCGACGTCACCAAGTGTGACGAAATATTTGATCTATTGGTAAAAGATGGTCAACAAATAAGACCACCGGGTATAAAAGAACCCCCTATTGACCAGCAGAAAAAGAGAGGTTTTTGTAAGTAACATAATTTTCTAGGTCATAAAACTTCTCAATGTTTCCTTTTCAGGGACCTAGTTCAAAATGCAATCCAAGACAGAAGGTTGAAGTTTGGAGAGTAACCAAAGCAGCAAACAAGGGTTGAAGCTACCCATGTGCAAGTAGTGGAATAAAATTATGTTGAGCCTTTCGACATGAATATGGTCGAGATGGAGAAAATGTCAGATGATAGTTTCGAATTGATTGAAGCCACTGAAGGTTTCGACAACGATGTCAACATGGTGGGAGTTACTGAAGATTCTCATATTCGCCACAATGTAGAGGATGTATCAGGAGATGAATTGACTATGCCTGTTCTGATCAAGGTCACTGAGGATCTTGGAGAGAAAAGAAATGTCAAGGTGGTTGAGGATTCCAACAACAAAAATAAGGTTGAGACCACTGAAGGTTTCGACCACCAAGATGAACCCATGATCACTGAAGACGCTAAGCATCTGAAGAAGGATGTTACTGAAAGCTTCCACAAAAGAATCAACAAATTGGCTGGAGATGGGGTAGTCTGGGATACCTTGAGAGAGCCCAGTGGGAAATTCGACTACTTGGTAAAATACAGTTCGCCTGCTAGTGCCAAGATCAACATTAACGAAATCCAGCCAACAAGCTGGGGTGATACTTTTGACAACAATGAGGAAAAAGTTGATTCTTTCCCCAACACTGATGAGAAGGCCACTAAAGGCCTCAATAATGAAAATGAAGTCATTGGGGGAAATGTTTCTAACCAGTCAAAGGAGGTTACTGAAGGCCTTAACAATGAGACTAGCAACCTCACAAATTCCAGTGAGATTTCAAATGAAGACAATATGGAAATCAAAGCTGAGACTGTTGAAGGCCCTCTAACAAAACTCACTTATGGGATACTTCGCCGAACCATGGAAGATCCTAAAGAGAAAGCAGTCCAAACCAAGAGTGTCCCAGCATCAAAGGGGGTCCTACGAAGTCGAAGAGGCTCTCATAAAGAAAATGGAAAAATTGAGTCTTGTTGATAGGCAAGGGTTGGATATCAACATGGTCGAAGCTTTGCAAAAGAACAAAGGAAAGAACGAGGTAGAATGGCATTAAGAGGAGCATCAAAAGACAGCCTATCCAAAGGAAGATGAAAATTTGGCAGAATTCATTCAAAGGTGCCAAAATAAGAATACTGAAGTGATGCTATGTTCGCGCTGCAGCACTATTTTCGACAGAAAGGCGGCAGCAAACTTGGAGGAAGTGGAGAAGTCAATGGCAAGGAGTAATTGGATTCAAAGGCCAACCGTCAAAGCCGGCATATATGATCTAAGGAGAAGCAAATATCACTTCCAAAACCCTGGGGGAAGGTACTACAATACCTACAAGCCATCAAGCAAAGTACTTGATGACAGATGGGTACAACCTATTAGAGATGCCCAAAGGCCTAGAGAATGGAAAAGCTTTGAAGTTCAAAGGGGATCCTCAGTCGAAATAAGGAAGGAAGTTGAGAAGCAAAAGCACAGGACATATCATTCAGGGAACTACAAAGGGAAGAACCCCATGTCAAAATCTCAATGGAGGAGATTCCAGAGGCAAAAAAGGACTGAGAAAGAAGCAACGAATGGACTAAATGCCAAGGAGAAAAATGTTGGCGAAAACAAAGCAGAATCCAGCAGAAACACTCGAGTGGCAGAAAGTGACAAGCTTCACAAAGGAAAAGACACCATCAATCGGTTACCATTGTCAAAGCTTACCAACGCAGTGGCAGAAGCAGACGAAGCTACTGATATCTTAAAGTCTGATGAAGAGGGCTCATTCGACGTGATTTGTAATGTAGTCTCAGTACTTCCTAGGGACTACGACAAAGTAATGGAAGTAGAGGATGAAGAGGATACCATGATAGATAGTACAGTAGGGCCAAGACACGTATGCTACTATATCATGAATAACGATTGTGTCGAAAAACAAAATGCTTTCTTTGAAAAACCAGATGAGTCAATGAGGGGACATCTGAAACCCTTGTTCATAAAAGGAAAGGTCGAAGACACAGGCGTCAACAAAATCCTAGTAGATGGAGGGGCTGCTGTAAACCTAATTCCCCATTATATGCTGAAGAAAATTGGCAAAAATGACTCTGATGCAAAACCACACAACATGGTTTTGTCGAACTATGAAGGAAAAGTAGGCACAACCATGGGTGTCATTCAAGTAGATCTAACAGTTGGCACTATCACCAAGCCAACAATGTTCATAGTCATTGTGTCAAGGGCGAACTACAAATTGTTGCTAGGTAGGGAGTGGATCTATGGAGTAGGAGCAATACCCTCGTCGATGCATCAAAGGATAGTCATATGGCGTCCTGATGGGATCGTCGAAAATATTGAGGCGGATCAAAATTATTTCATGGATGAAGTAAACATCGTAACTAGTCGAAGCTTCGACAGAAACTTGGCCCATATAGGTCCTTGCAACCCAGTTGACTTCGACCTGACAGCATCGGACAACACCTATTGCTTTATGTACTTACATCCGACACATGGATTTCAATGGGACAAAGAGGTAATTGGCGAACCAAGCCATGTTTGGGGAACTAATGATATAGAACCAACTGGTTGGGATAGCGAATTCGACGGCAACTATGAGTGAAGCTACAACACTAACGAGACTGACGGCCTATATGGCTGTCGAAGCCAAAGTATATGGCTGTCGAAGCCAAAGAAGAAAGTTCAGATCCACCATGCCTTCACCAGGGCTTTGATGAAGAAAATAAAAATATGCAGATAGGCAAATGGCAGAATCAGAAGCTGGACGCCATCTACGACGACAAACCATAGGGGTTCGAAAAAGACCCAACTTCAACTAGCTGACGATGGTGGCACAAGATCCTCTGGAAAAAATAAATCTAGGACTGGGGGCAGAAAGAAGGCCAACCTATATAAGTGCAACTATGGACCCCCATTTCAGAATCGAATTAGTTCAGTTGCTGAAGGAGTTCAAGGACTGTTTCACATGGGACTATGACGTAATGCCAAGCCTCGACAGGCGCTTGGTCGAACTGAAACTTCCTATAATTGAAGGGAAGAAGCCTGTGAAGCAAGCTCCAAGGCATTTTGCACCGGAGGTTTTGTCAAAGATAAAAGAGTAGGTCGAAAGGCTTCTCAAATGTAAATTCATTCGTCCGACCAGGTATGTCGAATGGATTGCAAATATTGTACCTGTAATAAAGAAAAATGGCTCATTGAGGGTGTGCATTGATTTTCGAGACTTAAATTCTGCCACCCCAAAGGATGAATATCCTATGTAGTAGCAAAAATGCTAGTAGACTCTACAGCAGGGCACGAATACCTACGTATGCTAGATGGATATTCTAGCTACAATCAAATCTTCATTGCAGAGGAAGATGTTGCAAAAACAACCTTTCGGTGTCCCGGAGCAATAGGGACGTACGAATGGGTAGTTATGCCCTTTGGTTTGAAAAACGTTGGGGCTACATACCAATAGGGACGTAATTTCATTGAAACATTCATGCAAGTATACATTGACGATATTGTAATAAAGTCTGTTTCAGAAAAACATCATTTAAACCATCTTCGACAATCCTTTGAGAGGATGAGAAAACATGGTTTAAAAATGAACCCCCTTAAATGTGCGTTTGGTGTGCAGGCTGGAGATTTCCTAGGTTTTGTGGTCCACAAAAAGGGAATCGAAATAAACGCCAACAAAGCTAAAGCAATAATGGAGGCGAAAGCACCTTCGACAAAGAAAGAGTTGCAATCACTGCCGGGGAAGATTAATTTCCTTAGAAGATTTATTTCAAACCTCAGTGGGAAAACGCAAGCTTTCTCCCCTTGCTTCGACTCAAGAAAGATGATTTCACATGGGGGCAAGAACAACAAGAAGCCTTTGACAAGATCAAATGATATCTGGCAAGCCCTCCAGTCTTGACGTCACATAATAGACGAAGAAGCATGAGGTTATACATCTCAGCATCCGACAAGACCCTTGGAAGCATGCTTTGTCAGGAGGATGAAAATGGGGTCGAAAGAGCCATCTATTATCTTAGTAGAGTCTTAAACGATGCTGAAACTAGATATAGTGTAGTAGAAAAGTTATGTCTTTGTGTATATTTATCTTGTACAAAATTGAAACACTATATAAAACCAGTTGATGTATTTGTATCATCTCATTTCAACGTGATAAAATATATGCTTTCTAAATCTATTTTGCATAGTCGAATTGGGAAATGGGATTTAGCGTTAACTGAATACTCCTTAAAATACCTGCCTTTAAAAGCTGTAAAAGGTCAAGTAGTGGCTGATTTCATAGCTGACCATTCCATAGACGATAGTGAAATAAAGTATGTCGAATTACAGCCTTGGAAATTATATTTCGACGGTTCCAGCAACAAGAATGGTGCAGGTATAGGAATATTGATTATTTCTCCTGATAAAATTCCAACAAAATTCAAGTATAGGTTCGAAGACCCTTGTTCAAACAATGAAACTGAGTATGAAGCTTTAATTGCTGGACTTGAAATCTTGTTGGAATTGGGGGAAACTCGAGTCGAAATAATGGGCGACTCAGAACTAGTAATAAAACAACTAACAAAAGAGTAAAAATGTGTTAAAGAATATATGATTATGTACTTCATAATAGCCAATAGGCTCCTAAAAGCATTTGACACTGTGACGCTTAAACATATTCCTAGAATAAAAAATCAAGAGGCCAATGATTTGGCTCAGATTGCATCGGGTTATAGAGTATCGAAAGAAAATATGGAGAACGCTATTGAAGTAAGGGGAAGGGTTATATCAACCAAATTATCCCCATCAGATTTAGAATCAATGAAACTTGGTTATGGGGATGACGAAAATTTTGAAATTTTCAACATAGATAATTCAGACATGGATGACTGGAGAAAACCTATAAGAGGTTACCTACAAGACCCAAACCAAAGCATAGAAAGAAAAATAAAATATAGAGCAATAAGCTACGTACTCTTTGGGAACGAATTGTTCAAAAAGACTGCAGAAGGAGTCTTACTAAAGTGCTTGGGCGAAGAAGAGGCGTATATTGCACTGTCGAATGTACATAGTGGCACATGTGGTGCACACCAAGCAGGGCATAAGATGAAATGACTACTATTTAGGCAGGGTTTATATTGGCCAACTATGCTCAAGGACTGTGTCGAATTTGCAAAGGGTTGCCAAGAGTGCCAAGTCCACGCAGGAATACCATATGTCCCTGCAAGCGAATTACATTCGATCATAAAACCTTGGCCATTCAGAGGACGTGCTTTAGATCTAATTGGAGAAATTCGACCTACTTCATGAAAAGGACAGAGATACATCTTAGTGGGAGTGGATTACTTTACTAAATGGATCGAAGCCATACCACTAACCAATGTGGATCAAGAAGCAGTTATAGAATTTATCCAAAAGAACATAATCTATAGGTTTGGGATACCAGAAACAATAACCACTGACCAGGGGTCTGTGTTTACTGGTAAAAATATGCAACCCTTTGCAAATGAAATGGGTTATAAGTTATTAACGTCTACGCCCTATTATGTCTAAGCTAACGGATAAGTCAAAGCAGCGAATAAGGTAATAATAAATTTGATAAAAAAACATGTAGGTAAGAAGCCTAAAAATTGGCACAAAACTTTATATCAAATTTTATGAGCACGTCGAACGTCACCTAAAGAAGCTACTAACTCTACCCCATTCAAATTAACATACAAACATGAGGCAGTGCTTCCAGTCGAAATCTATTTACAATCCATACGCATCCAAAGACATCATGAAATTCCTTCATATGAATATTGGAGTATGATGATGGATGAGGTAGTAGATTTAGATGAAGAAAGGTTACGTGCGTTGGATATGATTAAAAGACAGAAGGAAAGAGTTGAGAAATCATATAATAAGAAAGTGAAGTCGAAAATCCTTTTGGAGGGTGATTTAGTTTGGAAGGTAATAATTCCCATGGATGGAAAAGATAGATTAATGGGAAAGTAGTCCCCCAAGTGGGAAGGACCTTTCAAAATTTTAAGTGTTTTCTCAAATGGCGCTTACGAAGTCGAAGAAATAGGAAAAGATGAGAGAATAGTTAAAATAAATGGCAAGCACTTAAAGAAATATAAACCAATTTTGCAAGAAGTAAATATAAAGGTAGAATGATTACATTAATAACTTCACCAAATAGTGGACGGTAAAGTCATTACAAAGTTTGCCTTCTAAGGCTAATAAAGGAACTAAGGAAAACAATACATATACCACCCTGTAAACACCCTAAATTTGCCCTCACTAAGTTCGAATTATGGCTTGTGATCTTTCATCTTTGCATAAGTTTAAGCATATCATATCATATTGCATTTTTGTTTCATCTGCATGGTTCAAGTCATCTGCATCTAGGGTTTGTGATATGAGCAATCCAAGGATCCATCTGAGCCACTCCAAAGGTATCCAATCATTCCAAGAGATTCCATGTATGTTCTATCATCATTTTATATCCCTCAAAGATCAAGGAAGTCAAGGAATCACAAGAACTTGCAAAGCATGGAAGCAGAGTTAGGGTTTCACTACACAGATGACCTGAAATTAGGGTTTTGGTTTCAGAGGCCATAACTCCAATTTTTTTTGTCATTCTTGTTTCTAAGGGTCTCAACATGTTATAAGGATCACGTGTACCAATTTTGATAAAGAAATTCATTGTGGAATTCATCTGTTCATTGCGTAACTTCTTGAGCAAGTCAGAGCAAAATCAGGGCATCTGAGGCCCCCATCAATGGAACCAAAGTGGATTTTTCATCAAATTGAAGTTATATGATCTTTATTTGATCATTGAAGTGTTTGGAAGTTCATAAAATTGAAGAAAAGTGAGCTAAACCAAAAGTTGCCAAAAATGGAAATGACTTGTAATGTAAACTTTCCGTTTTGGGAAAGTATTTCAACCTCCTCTTTCTCAACCAAAAATGCTTCAAATGAATAGGTTTTGGTCATGAAAGTTGTAGATTGGATCATTACCTTTCCAAAAAGTACAAGAACAAGTCCTAATTCATTATGGAAGTCAAGTTATGGCTTGTCAAAGTTGGTAAAAATCACATAATTTTCTAGAATGCACCAAAGAGGGATTTTTGCAAAACCACTTGCCAAGGCATTTTATGACTTCAAACACACTTCTAAGTATCATAACATCATAGTGCATTGCATAAAGATCAGAATTGCCCAAGGAATTGTGCTATTTCATGTCTTGCATTTCAAGAATTTTAAAAGGGGCCAAACTTCATAGAATTTGCAAAATGACATATAACTTTGTTTCAACTTGCTGAATTGCCTCAAAACCATTTCTATGGACCTCCGTGATCCATGATGCGCATGGACAAGCCAAAAAGCAAGCTGCACCATTGCCCATACCTAAAGTACAAGTCATGTTGACATTTTGGCAACTTGCCCATACCAATCAGCTGCAGCCACCACCCACTCTCTGGCCAATCACTACTTGTTATGTGGACCAAAAGCAGCTCATAACACACAACATTGCAAGCTGAAACCTCAGATTGATCAAGTTCCCAAAATCTCTCCATTTTGCAAATTCCTTCAAAACTCTCTGAATACTAACTCAAACTCCAAACAAATTTCACCATTCATCTCAAAATCATTCACTGAACACAAAGCAACCATCAAACAAACCTCAAAGCACCTTTAACCTAAAACACGATTCTTGGCCAGTTGAAGTGCAATCATACAAACCAGCCAAAACAAACTCCTTCCAAGCCTCAAAGCTTCTTCAAAAGGATCATTAGAGTGAGTTTGCACAAGAGAGGTGACCAGAAAGCTCCAAACTGAGGAGGCTCAAGCTCAGGTAGCTTCTTCAAACTTTTTTTCCAGAAATGTTATTTTAAGTTCTTAGAATGTTCATTATGTTGTGCTGATCACGTTGGTACCTTTAGTTTTGAAAATGGTTGCATATTGAGCATTTACTGAACCTCTAAAACTTTTTCAGTTTTTGAGTTTTTGATTCGAATCATGAGATTGAGTCATCATAAATTTGTTTTGAGGTTGGATTTGAGTTCAGGAGAGTGAGGTGAGTTGATCTGGAGCTTTAGAGCTCCAGAAATGACCTAGGGTTGAAGTTTGGGGTTTGCTCATGGAGGGTCTGGCCGGAGAAGATGACCGAAGGTCTTCTCCGGCCACCTGAAAGTAATTAAATGCTTAATTAGGGTTATGGCTAGGTTTAAATGAGGGCCATTGGATATCTGTTTCCCGCGTGTGATGAATGGTGTGGATCATTTCATTAACTTAATTCCTGGAATAATTAATTATTTAAATAAGATTAGATAAGTTTGAATTGTAGCCTTTGGATCTGACGCGTGGTCAACAGAAATCCCTCAGCTTTGAATCTAAACCCTTAGATTAGATTACTTTCCATTAATTCAGTTTTAATTTCATTTTTTCTCATTTATTTTGCACAATTTATTAAAAATAGCTAGAAAATCCCAAAAAATATTTTCTTCTGCATTTTGCATCCAAATAATTTTCTTCACCCAAAAATATTTTTATTTTTATTTTTTGCATTAAAAAATCATTTTTAAAACATTTAAATGTTTATTTTAATTAATTAATGGAAATTAATTAATTAAAATATCATTTAGGTTTCTAAAAATTCCAAAAAAATTCACATTGCATCTTAGGACATTTAGAAACATTGTCATGCCATTCATACAAATTTAGTGTTGGTTTTGAGTCATCTTTGACAGTTTTTTCTTGAATTTAGGGTTCATAAAAGTCCTATTTTTGAACCCTAACTTCAAGAATTCTTTTTTGACTAACCATGAATGGTATGACATTTATTCTTTTTGCATTTATCTTCATATAGCATGTAGTATCTAGCATAATTTTTTCATGAATTTCTTTTGCATTTTTTATTTGATTTGCATTTTTTCCCCTTTAGGTACCTTAAAACCTTAGATAACTTAGAAAAATCATAACTTTCATTAGGTTAAGAGTTAGGTATTATCCTTTGGGGTGTGATATCATATGGCGTTAGGGTTCCTTTGAATGCATTTTCAATTTTTTTATCTTGTGTTTTGCTTCTGTTTTTGACTTTTGCATCTCATGTTGCATGAAAACCCTAATTTCTCATGTTCATTTGCATACTTCTTGCATATGCATTCATTTAAGAACTTGCCATGACATTTCATGCATTCACATGACTTCTAAGACCTCATATGACACATTAGAATCATACTTGATCATTTCATTATCCATTTGCCATGATATGAATTCATTCCATTCCATGAACTTTCATGTATTTTCATGCTTCCTACATGCTTCATTTGCATTCATCCTTTGTATGATCATTCACAACTCTTGACATACATTTGCATCATCTCTTAGCATCATTTACATCATTAATATGCTTCTGGTTTTGGTTTGCATTCTTGCATACATTTCATTTTCATTTCATTTCTTCCTCCTTTTGCTAACTTTTCAGGTGGTAAGTAATTTGAGAAGTGAATTTTCCTTCACTTCTCACTTCTCTTATCATCTATTTTATGCATCCTTGCTGCATTTTGCTTTTGCTTTAGAGTGAGCCTTCTCATTCATGTTCACCATTCACTTTCTTTCTTCAAGTAACTTATCTTCTAAAGTGAAGTAAGTTAACTTGTTTCTTCTGCTTCTCCTCTTTTCATTTGTTTCTTCCTTGGTGATTATTCCTGAAGATCTCTTGGAAGCCTTACAAACCATAGGAACATCCAATCATGATAATCTTAGGGTTTTTGATTAGTCCCCCTTTAGTTTTACCTTTGTGTCATATTTTGTGTCTCTCTTCTCATCTCATAATCAGAGACTAAACCTTTAAGGTTTTAAGGCTTTGTGATTAAGGTTATGCATGCATCCTTCTCTTAGGATGGAAAGTATAACTTTAATTATAAGTGTTAAACCTTTAATGTGTTTAAATCTCTTAATCAATCCATCTAATAACCACTAAGACAATAGCTTGTAACTTGGGCCTTGCATAAGGGTTCTAATTCTTCCTTAATTGGTCAAAAAGGACTAACCCTAGTGTTAATGGACAAGTCCCCCTCAAGTTGTCTTACAAACCATAAAATTCATTTCTTAACCTTACCATTAACTAAAATACACTTTAATAAAGGCTTTGTTTTGTCATGGTGTTAATCCCTAATCATGGATTAAGTTGAGGTATCTTCCTCAGCTTAAATGTTCTCATCTATTATCCTTCTATTAGGATGGTTGAATGGGTCCATTAAATCCTTGATTATGGCTTAAACTCATTACTTAACATTAAATAAAATACCAAAAACATCTAAAATAATCACAAGTAGGTTAATGATATTAATCCTACATCATGGTAATTAAGTGTGAGGTGCTTACTTCATACTTAAGGTATTCTCATTACCCCTAATCAAAGGGAGGATGTGATGAGTTTACTAACCCTTGGTTTAGGCTTAAGCTCATTATCTTATGACAAACAAAGAGCAATAAAAGATTGAAAACATCAAAAACGAACAATAATTGTCTCCTCCGGGATTCTTTTCTCATCATCTTCACTCACAAACGAGAACTCGCTTCTTCCGTCTAATGTAAGACAGTTAGCACCTGAGCCAGACAGGTCATACACTTGAGCATAAACAAGCAAGCAGTTCATCAGTCAATTTATCTTTCAGTCTCTTTGAGTCGAACTACGGTGTTCTGACTTCCTCATTGCACGAGAGGATACGTAGGCATAACTTAACTGTTATCGAACAAAAGTCTTTGTCTCTTCCCCCCTCTTCCAGCATTATTCTTTTAAGCCTCATTCCTGAGCATTTCACTTCACATCTCTTTTGCACTGACACTTGTACATTCTTTTCCAGCTTTTGCACACAGATAGCACTGACACTACCCCCTTAAACACAATCTTTTAAGCATGGATCCCGTCGAGTACGACGGACAATCTGGGTGCTAATACCTTCCCAGGTTGTAACCAACCCCTTTTCTCAATTTCTCTGGTTCGCAACCGCTTTATCCATCCCTTTCCAGGTTTATGCAGCATTACCTTTCCTTCGGGATAAAAATGCCTAGCTGGCGACTCTTTTCACTTCACCTTCATTTTATCCTCTCCCTGACCGTTCGCGCTTGTACCGGGATGCAAATCTTCGGGAGCGACAGCTTGGCGACTCTGCTGGGAAAACTTATATTGCAACCAGGGCTTCTGGGTCTTTTTGTGGGTTCCTCCTAGCGCTTGTTTGATTTATGTTTACGGGGTGTTATGTGCTACTTGTGCTTGTTATTTGCTTTATTTTTTGCTTTATGTACAACTTTAGTTATTGCTTTCTTTTACAGTCTTATGCATATTTCATACTGTCATTATCACTGTGCTGGATCTGGTTTTCCTTGGTGGGTGGGGTTTCATTGAGTGATTAAGGTCCTATACCTGGGACCTGAGTGACACCTAGGCTAGAGTGGCTTCATATTCTTTCCCATTCCATTTCTGTCTGGTGCGGGAGTATGAAACACGGTTCAGACGTGGGTTTCTTCTTGAGAACTCTGTGCTACAGATTTCTTGTAGTGTTATGGCTATCTGGGAAGCCTGCTAAGTCTGGATAACTTTTATATTGACCTTCTGAATCTGGGGTGAATTAGAGGAGGATCTTTTATGGTTATTGTAAACACTGTACCTCCGGGTTAGAAGTGTTTACACTTCTCATAACTGATCCAAGTCTGAGGATCTTTGTTCTAGAACATTACATGTGAGGGGGTTGGGTTGTTTACAGGTTTTGTAGGAACCCTTGACCACATCATACCCTGTTACTGTTTTGTTTTAAGGATGCTTCATTTTGGACAGTTCTTGTGATTACCCTAGACTTGTGACTCTTTATTTGAGTCCCCCACCCGGTTACAGGATTTCTAAGCCTCCATCTGGACCTTTGAACATACATGGACTTTTACCAAGGCAGATAATCAGATCCAGATCTTGATCACAAACCCTTTTGCATATCATTTGCATATATCATTTCTGCATCATTTAACATTTGCTTATTTGTTTTACAGGGTATCCATCTTCATATTTGGTTTTGGTTTTGACCCCTTCTGCTACTCAGACTGCTTCAGCTGTCTCCTCCAGCAATCTTCATCAGTATATCAGTGGTTCTCCTCCAGCTTGTCTTCATCAGAGACTTACCTCCAGCCATCCTCAGCTTCTCAGCCAGTGACCTTCTTCAGCAGTTGTTCTCAGCTTCTTCATCAGTACCCATTATCAGTATGGATACTTTAAGAAAGAGTAACATATCTTACCACTTCTTTGAGCCCACCTTGACTGGCATCAGGCAGGTCCAGTCCCTCATTACACCTGACCACATCCCACTATTCAGAGAGCACTATGGGGGCATATTAGACATGGTCATGTATCTTGATGCATCTCAGAGGAGCATGATCCATACATGCTTGTAGTTTTATGACCCTCCACTCAGGTGTTTCACATTACCTAATTTCCAGATGGGACCATTGCTAGAAGAGTTTTCCTTGTTGATTGGAGTTCCTATCAGGAGAGGGATTCCTTTCAACCCAGAGATGACTGCTCCCAAGAAATGAAGAGATAGCCAGGGCATTGCATTTGGAGCCTGCCCTCATTGAGCAAAACATGACAACCAAGGTTGTGGTTCCAGGCCTTCATCTGGACTTCTTGATCTCTCACGCCACCTTGAAGGCTGCAGTAGGAGAATGGAAGGTTGTCTGTGCACTTTTAGCCCTCAGTATATATGGGGTTATATTGTTTGTAGATGAATCCAAGTTTGTGAGTAAGAATTCCATCCACCTGTTCTTGATGAGGAACCCTGTTCTTACCCTGCTGGGAGGCTTCTACTACTCAGTTCATCAGAGGAATGAAAAGCAAAGAGGGAAGTTGGTCAGATGATGTGCTCCTCTGTACTACTCTTGGCTGCTCAGACACTTGCAAAAATCAGATGCCTTCCTGAACCCCCATCAGCAGAAGAATTGGGCTAAGAGGTTCATTGCCTTGACATCAGATGACATTAGATGGTGCACCCAGAGCACCAAAGGCAAGGATATTATTACCAGCTGTGGGAAATACCCTAATGTGCCTCTAATAGGAGTGAAAGGTTTCATCAACTACAACCCTTTACTATTTAAGAGACAATTGGGATATGCTTTGGTTCATCCTCCCAGAGGACAAGATTTGGCTGAAACTCTCTACTGTGAAGTTCAACCCAACTCTATTGTTGTCAGACAGGCTGCCTGGGCTTGGGATAACATTCAGGCATAAGGGACAGCCATCCTTGGAAAGTGCAACAACATTGCCTCAGCCCAGTATTCTGATTGGTCCCGTACTAGAGCTCAGATCACCCGGATGCCTTTCACTTTGGAAGATGCACCTGGACCTTCTACAGTACAACCTACAGCAACTGTCAGCCTGGAAGAATTTGAAAAGCTGAAAGAAAGGAACACTTAGCTAGCTGAAGCCCTGAAGAAGACTCTCTGGGAGAGAAATGACTGTCGTCTGGATAATGAGAGATTAGAAAGACCCAGGATTGAGCATCTGGCCAAAATTGAAAAGACAGATGACTACATCAGGAAGGCAAGAGCAAGGGAGTTGGTTCTGAAGAATGCTTGCAAGGAGGCAAAGATTCAGAAGGCTAGGGCAGAGCATTATCTTGAGGAGAGTCGGGCTAGGTGGATCAGGATCACTGAAGCCCGTGCACAAGAAGACCAAAGGACTCAGGCTAAGATAGAGTAGTTGGAGGCTGGTGAGAAGAAGCATCAGGAAGCTTTGTTGGCAGCTCAGAAGGAGATATATGAATTGAAACTCCGGGCGGGATTGAAAATATCCAAGGATCAGGTTAAACATAAGAAGCTAACCAGCGCCATTACTACCAGGAACCTCCTCATCAGAACTATTACAGAGCACCTAGCGGGTCCAGTGACTGAGGCCCTCCTGAAAGAAGTCAGGGAGGATGACTTTGGATTGGATGTAATGTAAACAAACTATGTATTTTCATCCTTTGTAATATATCAGTTTGTTTTATTTTGGTGGGCTTTATCTCTCAACATCATCAGTATTTCCTCGAGGTCTAGAAAGGTCAAAACCAAAGAACCAAACCGGATACCCTTAGAAGACAAATAAGCATACTGCATTGCATACTAACATTTTCTTTGTTTTTTAGGTTTTTGTTTTATTGTTGTTTCTCACTTTGTTGTGGTTTCAGGAAACATTGCTCGCAGAAGAGTGTTCCCTGTTAACAGAATACACCGGTACCCGACGCGAAACAACCTTTCGGGCATTCAGATGGATCAAGTACAGCAGGGCTTGAATGAAGTAAGGACCCAAATGGCAAATGAAAGGGTTGAGATGAGGAACCAAATGACCCAATTCATGGCTGTGATGACTGGCTCAGCTCAGAGCAAGGAAAGGCTGAGGGAATTGGTGGAAAGACAAACTCCTGATGAACACCATCCTGGTACAGGAGGTACCGGTAACAATGATTGTGGGCATCCTCACATTGATCCACTAGAGTTTGGGCCTCATCTAAACCCAAATGGTAATGGTGTAAGGAATACTCAAGGTAACACTGCTAGAGGCAGGATCTTGCAAGAGGATCCTCAAGAAGAGCAGTTCACAGTTATCGAGGCTGGGGATGAAGTTTACGATCGAAGGATGGATGAGATTGCTGAGAAACTGAGGTCTCTTGAATCCCAGAATTCCCTAGGCTTTGATGTGATGGATATGGGGCTGGTAGATGGGGTGAGAATTCCTCACAAGTTCAAACCCCCGTGCTTTGAAAAATATAATGGTACCTCCTACCCGCGTACTCATCTGCAGTCTTTCTTGGGGAGACTCAAAGCTTATACCATGGATGAGAAGTTATGGATGTTCTATTTTGAGGATAACCTGACTGGAGCATCAAGAGAATGGTATTCGCATCTGACCAGGGCCATTATAAGATGTTGGAAAGACTTGGCCGAAGCCTTCATCCGTCAATACCAGTACAATCTAGACATGGCTCCTAATAGAACCCTTTTAATGGGCATGTCTCAGTCTTCAAGGGAAAGCTTCCGGGATTATGCTCAGAGGTAGAGACAGCTTGCTGCTGCTGTCCAGCCACCCATGTCTGAACGGGAAATGGCATACATGTTTATGAATAGCTTGCATGGAACTTATATCGACCGACTAGCTGCATTCTCCTCCACTAGCTTTGTTGATGTAGTCATAGCTGGGGAGAGAATAGAGAGTCTTCTGAAGATGGGCAAAATCTCTGACAACGGTGCAAGTTCCTCCAACAATACAAGAAAACCTTTTTCACGACCCCGAAGGACGGGTGAAACAAATGCTATTCATGCAGGCAAGGGTAGACCCCAATACTCTCACAGATCAGTAGCAGTCATTACTATCCCAGCTCCAGCTCCACAACAACCACTTTTTCCTAAACAACAACAACAACAACAACACTATCAGTAACAACCGCACTTTCCGGAACAAAGATCATACAATAAAAACACCAACAAACAGCAGTGCCCCTTTCAACAGAGGCCATCTCAAGCAAATAGGGTGATTGACCCCATTCCTATGCCATATGCCGCCCTACTGCCACAACTCCTGAAGCTCAACCTGGTTGAGTTAAGGACGTTGGCTCCACCAGATCCTCTCAACCTCCCGAAGAATTATGATGCCAATGCTAGGTGTGCCTTTCATTCCAACGCACCTGGTCACAATACTGAGAAGTGTAGAGCCTTACAAATGAAGGTTCAGGATCTAGTCGATTCCAAAGCTCTCAACTTTGCACCTCCTCCAAATGTTACCAGAAATCCTATGCCTAGTGATGGTGGGCCCAGGATTAATGCCATAGAGGAGGACCAACCATCTGCACTGATTGATAGTGTTGCACATATTCGAACGCCGCTGGCAGAAGTCAAAATTCAACTCTTAAGATGCCAGGTATTCCCAGGTTGTGAGGCCTGCTGCGAATCGTGCAAGACTGCTATTAATGGTTGTGAGATGCTAAGGCTTGGCATAGATGGCCTTATCAGAGATGGAATTTTGCAAATTACCACAACGACGTCTACAACATCAACAACTCTTTCTTCAGCAACAATAGATCCTCCTACAACATCAACAACTCTTTCTTCAGCAACAATAGATCCTCCTACAACATCAACAACTCTTTCTTCAGCAACAATAGATCCTCCTACAACATCAACAACTCTTTCTTCAGCAATAATTGATCCTCCTACAACTGCAACAACCGTTGTTCCCACTTATTCATCCACAATTCCAGCAATCACTACATCCATTATTTCAACAAACCGAATTTCAATTACGCTTACTTCTACAACGTCAACACCCATTTTATCAACGGAATCGTCTACAACACCAACAAACGCTAACGAAGATGTCTCAACGGTCACAATCTATTATGACCCGGAAACTGTTCATCCCAACAACAATTTTCAACAACAAACTGCAACACCTACTGTAAGATCTCCAGTCACAATCTATTACGACCACATACCATCACAGTTCCTTCCGCTGCAGCAATCAGTCTGGTCACCATTATGGTACCTAGACCCGTTCCTTATGAAAGCAGTAATGCCATACCTTGGCACTACGGCTCTGATCTCTACTGCAGCGGAAAGAAGATCACTTTAGATTCATCAACCTCTTCACCACAAGTTGACAATGTTGGGGGAGGCGGAGGCTTCACCAGAAGCGGATGCCTTTTTGCCTCACAAATACCGAGACCCGATGCCGAAGCAGAGGTTGTTGCTAAAGCAAAAGGGAAGAGTGTGGTACTCAAAGAGCCAACTGTTAAAGAAACTCCGAAGACGTCTTTTGACCAAGAGGTAGACGAGTTTATGAGAATGATCAAAAAGAGTGATTACAAAGTGGTGGACCAGCTTCATCAGACGCCCTCCAAAATCTCTATCTTGTCATTGTTAAGGTGTTCCGAAGCCCATAGGAATGCACTTTTGAGGGTCCTGCACGTAGACTACGTGCCGGAAGAGATCACAATTAATCAGCTGGAAACAGTGGTTGCAAATGTTAACACTAGTCATGGACTAGGCTTCACAGATGTTGATTTAACGATGGAGGGGCGCAATCATAATAAGGCTTTACACATCACCTTAGAATGCAAAGGTGTTGTTCTTTCTCATGTGCTGGTAGACACTGGGTCCTCACTCAATGTCCTCCCAAAGAAAGCCTTGGTGAAGCTAGAATATGATGGTTTGGCATTACGTCCAAGTAACTTGGTGGTAAGAGCGTTTGATGGCTCTAAGAGATCAGTGCTTGGAGAGATTGAATTACCCGTGGTGATTGGCCCGCATGTCTTTAAAACTACTTTCTTCGTGATGGACATTCAGCCGGCCTACAACTGTTTGTTGGGTAGACCCTGGATTCACGCCGATGGCGCTGTTATATCTACCCTTCACCAGAAATTAAAATATGAGTGGGAAGGCCAGATCATCACAATCTGCGGGGAGGAAGACATTTTCGTTAGCCAGCTGGCTACTTACAAGTATATAGAGATGGATGGGGAGATCCACGAGACTATGAGTCAGGGATTTGAAGCCCTTAATGTCAATGAAGCAACTGTCTGGAACTTCCATCACTTCATATCAGCAAGCCCGGAAGGTTGTTGAAGAGGGTAACGCCAGAGGCTGGGGCAAACTGTTGCCGGTGGAGAAAAAAGAAGACAGATTCGGGTTGGGTTACAGACCAACCCGACAAGATCAATCAGTGGCTGCCAAGGAGCCCAAATTTTTCAGTGGGGGAATGCTTACCCCGGATGCTGAGAATAATCTGGAAGACGAGGAGGAAAGATACCGTAAACTGGAGAACTAGATACGTCCAAGGATCCCGGGGAACCAAGTCTCTAACTGGTCTTCCCAGGAAATTATAAGGGTTACTCCTGCAGAGTAATTATTATTTCCTGTCTTTTAGCATGCATCAAGTCCTGCATCTTGCCCAAGATGTCAGGACTCATTTTGTAATAGGGCCATGTTGTATTTTGTGCAAATGATTAATTAATGAATATCAAGATACCTTTTGCAAACGAGTCTTTTTTTTTCGCTCACTGTCTTTTCATTTTTCACTTTTGTACAAAACAATAAAATGACAATGTTTTCAAAATAAACAGCTTCATTTTCACTCTTCTAAACAAGATAAAAATGATCACTAAAATGAACCAATCTTAACCATTGCAGAGATTATCCTCCAGATCGCACCGACAACAACACTGTTATGACCTTGTATGACTTCGACAATCCGATTAATCAAGCTGATGAAGGGGTTGAAGAAGACTATGAGTTACCTGAAAAGTTAGCCAGGTTGTTGAGGCAGGAAGAGAAAGTGATCACTCCTCATCAGGAGGAGGTTGAAATGATTAATCTTGGTACCGAAGAAGACTTGAAAGAAGTGAAGATCGGGGCCCGTCTGCAAGATACAGTGAAGAAACAGCTTATTGACATGCTTCGAGAGTACGTTGATGTCTTTGCTTGGTCCTATCAAGACATGCCAGGTCTGGATACCGACATTGTTATGCACAAGCTGCCTTTGAAGGAAGATTGTCCTCTAGTGAAACATAAGCTACACTGTACTCGTCCGAATATGGCCATGAAGATAAAAGAAGAAGTACAAAAACAGTGGGACGCCGGTTTCCTTGCTGTAACTAGTTACCCGCCGTGGGTTGCTAATATTGTACCAGTGCCTAAGAAAGATGGCAAAGTACGGATGTGTGTGGATTACCGGGACCTGAACAGAGCTAGCCCGAAGGATGACTTCCCTTTACCTCACATTGATGTATTGGTCGACAACACAGCTCAGTTCTTTGTGTTTTCCTTCATGGATGGATTTTCAGGATATAATCAGATCAAGATGTCACCCGAATATATGGAAAAGACTACCTTCATTACACCTTGGGGCACATTTTGTTATAAGGTAATGCCTTTCGGGTTGAAGAATGCTGGTGCCACTTATCAACGGGCTATGGTAACCTTATTCCATGATATGATCCACAAAGAAATTGAATGCTATGTGGATGACATGATTGCCAAGTCCCTCACTGAAGAAGACCATCTGGTAAATATACTGAAGTTGTTCAAACACCTGAGAAAGTATCAGCTGAAGTTAAACCCCAACAAATGCACATTCGGGGTACGTTCCGGTAAGCTGCTAGGGTTCATTGTAAGTGAAAAAGGAATTGAAGTTGATCCTGACAAAGTCAAAGCCATTCAGGAGATGCCTGCACCTAGGACTGAAAAGGAAGTTCGAGGGTTCTTAGGTAGATTGAACTTCATATCAAGGTTCATATCTCATCTTACTGCAACTTGCGAACCCCTGTTCAAATTGTTAAGAAAAGAATAAACGGTCAGGTGGAATGAAGACTGCCAGAAGGCTTTTGACAAAATCAAGGAGTACTTACAAGAACCTCCAATCCTAATGCCTCCAGTCGAAGGAAGACCTCTAATAATGTACCTGATAGTATTAGAAGGATCAATGGGGTGTGTGTTGGGCCAGCATGATGAGTCTGGTCGAAAAGAGTATGCAATATACTACCTAAGCAAAAAGTTTACCGACTGTGAACAACGTTATTCACTGCTCGAGAAAACTTGTTGTGCTTTAGGGTGGGTTGCTCGCCGACTAAGGCAGTATATGTTGACTCAAACTACCTTATTGATCTCAAAGATGGATCCAATCAAGTACATAATTGAGAAGCCAACACTTACCAGAAGGGTTGAAAGATGGCAAATGATTCTGACAGAATATGACATTCAGTACACATCTCAAAAGAACATCAAAGGCAGTGTATTGTCTGACTATCTTGCTGAGCAACCCCTTGATGATTACCAGCCAATGAGGTTTGACTTCCCTAATGAAGACATCATGTTCCTGAAAGCAAAAGATCATGAAGAGCCTGTTCACACTGAAGGGCCTGACCCAGAAGAAGAATGGATAATGATGTTTGATGGGGCTGTTAACATGAATGGTCATGGAGTTGGTGCAGTGCTCATTACACCTAAAGGAGTTCACATGCCTTTCTCGGCAAAAATCACCTTTGCATGCACTAACAACAAAGCTGAATACGAAGCTTGTATCATGGGTCTTGAGGAAGCCATTGACCTCAGGATCAAGACTTTAACTGTATTCGGAGATTCAGCTCTGGTAATCAATCAAACTAACGGCAAATGGTACACCCACCAAGAGCATCTGATTCCATACCGTGACTATACGAGGAGATTATTGACTTTCTTCACAACAGTCAAACTTGAGTACATCCCTCGAGACGAAAATCAGTTCGCAGATGCTTTGGCTACCATTTCCTCCATGATCAAGGTTCAAGCTACCAATTTTGTGCCTCAGATTTCAGTATCAAGACTTGACCGACCAGCATACATATTCTCTGTGGACATTGCTAAAGATGAAAAGCCTTGGTTCCATGACATCAAATGCTTTTTAGAGGACTAAACATACCCACCAGGGAAATCATCCAATGATAAGAAGACATTAAGAAGACTGGCTGGTAGTTTCTTCCTGAATGCTGATGGTTCGTTATACAAGAGGAACTTTGACATGGTGCTTCTCAGATGTGTTAATAAGAAAGAAGCAGACTTGTTGATGCACGAGGTGCATGAAGGATCTTTCGGTACCCATGCTGGAGGACATGCAATGGCTAAGAAATTGTTAAGATCAGGTTACTACTGGATCACAATTGATGCAGACTGTTATGCCTATGCCAGGAAGTGTCATAAATTCCAGATATACGCAGATAAAGTGCATGCACCTCCAAATCCTTTGAACGTGATGTCTTCACCTTGGCCCTTTTCCATGTGGGGCATTGACATGATTGGAAAGATCGAACCGACTGCTTCAAATGGCCACAGATTCATCCTGGTAGCCATTGATTACATCACCAAATGGGTTGAAGCATCTTCGTATGCAAACGTCACCAGACAAGTGGTAGCCAGATTCCTGAAAAGAGACATTATCTGTCGATATGGAGTACCCGAGCGAATCATTACTGACAATGGTTCCAATTTAAACAATAAAATGATGGCAGAGCTGTGTCGGGACTTCAAGATCCAACATCACAACTCTTTTCCTTACAGGCCAAAGATGAATGGCGTTGTTGAGGCAGCTAACAAAAATATCAAGAAGATTTTACATAAGATGGTGGTTACTTATAAAGACTGGCATGAGATGCTACCACTTGCCTTGCATGGGTACCGTACCTCGATTAGAACATCCACTGGGGTAACACCGTATCAACTCGTGTATGGTATGGAGGCAGTCCAACCTGTTGAAGTTGAATTACCCTCCTTACGGGTACTGATGGATGTCAAGCTGAACGAAGTAGAATGGGTCCGTTCTCGGTACAATCAACTGAATCTGATCGAAGAGAAGAGATTAGCTGTAATCTGTCATGGGCAGCATTATCAGAAAAGGATGAAGAAAGCCTTCGATCAGAAAGTCAGGCTTCGGGAATACCAAGTGGGTGATCTTATGCTGAAAAGACTTCTTCCTTCTCATACAGACCACAGGGGCAAGTGGACTCCAAATTACGATGCTCCATTCATAGTAAAGAAGGTTTTCTCTGGTGGAGCACTGATGCTCACTACTATGGATGGTGAAGATTTCTTAACCCCGGTGAATTCAGATGCAGTTAAAAAATACTTCGCATAAATGACCCGCTGGAGATAAAAACAGAATGTAAGTCCAGGCAAAAATAGGGCATCCCGATGAGTAAAAAACTGAATAAAAGACTCGGGTAAAAATAAGGGAAAAATCAAAAAAATGTACACCTGCTGAGTTGAAAAGCCACATTGGACAACTCAGGCAAAAATGGGTATCCCGGTGGATTGAAAACCCGAAAGGGCGATCCACGCAAAACAAGGGAATAAGCGAACAACTGCATTCTGAATTCGTCTGTATCACTTACAACACGACAAACCTCGAAGGATAGAGCATCGGTCAGAATCAATATTCTTCAGAAAGCAAGATGAGAAGAACGTCAAGGTCATACGGGTCATAGCAAAGGGAACTTCACCAAAGCGTCGTCAACATTGCCAACACTTTTACTTTTCTCAATTTGTAACAATCTCCTCATTTCAGGGGATCTGTTTCTTTGACTGTATTTGCCAATTCAGGGCACCCAAATTAATAAAATCAGAGTTTTCAGTCACACTTCGTCTTGTACATTTTTGTTTCGTTTGCAAAATGTCCAATATCTATGATATAATAATTGCATAAAACAAATGTGCCTTTCTAATTACATGCTTGCAGGAAATGTATTTATTTCCAGGAATATCTAACTCCTATGATGGGATCCGGTAAGGGATGCCTCGGGACACTTGTGCGTTTCTTAGTCTTAACAAGATTGCAGGTATTCAATACGCGACATGGGGCATGCCAAACATACTTCCTCCTCTAACAGCATCTGGAATTTTTTTCCCCAACAAAGTTGCCAAGGCATCATTTCCCTAGCACATCTTCTCCAAGCAGCATCTGAAGAGTGTTTTTCCCCAGCTGAGTTGTCAAGTCTCCTCATCCTCAGCAGGATCCTCACAGAAATCTCTAGGAAGATCGTTCAGTGATCTTTTCTCTCCCCAACAGAGTGCCAAATCTCTCATCCTCAGCAAAGATAAAGGGAACCATCTCCCCACAGAGCTCCAGACTCTATCCAGAAGAGCAATGCCTGAAATTCTCACAACGAAGTGAAGGAAGCTCCTTCATCCCCAGCTGGGATATCTCCTTACCGGATAGATCTATCAGTGATATAGTCCCTCAAGAAGAACTATATGTTTTATCAGATCTACCAATGATCTCATCCCCAGCTGGGATTCTCCTTCAAGCAGATCAGCCAGAGATCTTTACAGCGGCGGGATCCGAATCCCGAACCGGTTTCTTTTGCATGATCATAGCATTCGCATCATTTTTTCCCCAGAGCGTAGCATTCCGTCTAATACTGAGCATTATGGCAAAAATCAAACATATTGCATGATCACAAGTCAGGTTCGAACCAGTCACCTGTAAATACCAACAATACCTCATCAGCAATATACAAAATACATCCCTTGCATATAAAAGACAAAGTGTCCCCTTTGCACTCTCAAAATACAGATACATGCTCCTTTTGACACTCGTCTATGTCATCATCCCCCAGTAAAGTAGCCAGAACACTTTCTACCAAAAGATACTGGTCCTTCTCGACACTCGTCTGTGTCATCTCAATTTCCCCAGCAGAAAGCCAAAGTGTCCCCTTTGCACTCTCAAACACAAACACATGTTCATATATACTTTCTACACTCATTCGTGTCATATCATCCCCTGCAGATATAAACTAAACCAATGCTTATACACTCTCTTGACACCCGTCCGTGTCACCTATCCCCAGCACAGTTGCCCAAACACTTGTTTATAATACTTCTTTTGACACTCGTCCGTGTCATCCTATCCCCACAGTGCCAAAACACTTATACCTTTTTATTTCGGAAAGCGTAAGCACTCGTCCGTGTTTACCATTCCCCAGTAAGTCCCCATCAAAACAAATTTTTTCTATCCGACATTCATCCTATGTTGCGATACTTTCGGCAGCCGTACCCTGCCAGGTGATCGTCCTTCACCTATGGATGATCGTCCCTCATCCTTTCCCCAGCGGAGTCTCCATTATTGGAACCCTTTTCTATCCGACATTCGTCCTATGTCGTGATATTTAGCAGTCGTCCCCTGCTAGGTGATCGTCCTTCACCTTTTGATGATCGTCTTTCATCATTTTATCTGATGGCTGCCCCTATCGTTCATCTTGTTATCTGACATTCGTCCTATGTCATGATAAATCCTGAGAGCATCCGTACCCTGTTAGATGATCGTCCTTCACCACTCGATGATCGTCCTTCATCATGTTTATCCGATGGCCATCCCCATCATCGACCTTTTCTATCCGACATTCGTCCTATGCCGTGATAAGGAGCAGCCGTCCTCTGCTAGGTGATCGTCCTTCACCTTTGATGACCGTCCCTCATCATTTATTTCATTCATTCTTTAAACCGATGGTCGTCCCCATCATTACCTTTACTTTAATCCCCAAAGAATTTTATTTAATGGTCGTCCCCATCATGATCCCTTTATTTCCCTAGCATGTCGGCCGTCCCCGTCATTGCTGTATCCCCCAGCAGTCGTCCTCTGCTCGATGGTCGTCTTTCATCGCCCGCATTTGATAATCATACTATACTTTCTTTTACAATTTATATCCCTTTTCTTCTTCTCCCCATTGAGTGCAAATTTTGGACTATCTTTGGTATTCAACCGCAAGTTATCTTGTTCGTCTATTAAGCCCGTCGCTTACATCCTACACAGCTAACTCACGTTTGAATAGGGGCAGCTGTAAACACCCCAAATTTTCCCTCACTAAGTTCACACTATGGCTTGTGATCTTTCATCTTTGCATAAGTTTAAGCATATCATATCATATTGCATTTTTGTTTCATCTGCATGGTTCAAGTCATCTGCATCTAGGGTTTGTGATCTGAGCAATCCAAGGATCCATCTCAGCCACTCCAAAGGTCTCCAATCATTCCAAGAGGGTCCTTGTATGTTCTATCATCATTTTATATCCCTCAAAGATCAAGGAAGTCAAGGAATCACAAGAACTTGCAAAGCATGGAAGCAGAGCTAGGGTTTCACTACATAGATGACCTGAAATTAGGGTTTTGGTTTCAGAGGCCATAACTCTAAATTTTTTGGTCATTCTTGTTTCTAAGGGTCTCAAAATGTTATAAGGATCATGTGTACCAAGTTTGATGAAGAAATTCATTGTGGAAGTCATATGTTGATTGGGTAACTTCTTGAGCAAGTCAGAGCAAAATCAGGGCATCTGAGGCCCCCATCAATGGAACCAAAGTGGATTTTTCATCAAATTGAAGTTATATGATCTTTATTTGATCATTTAAGTGTTTGGAAGTTCACAAAATTGAATAAAAGTGAGCTAAACCAAAAGTTGCCAAAAATGGAAATGACTTGTAATGTAAACTTTCCATTTTGGGAAAGTATTTCAACCTCCTCTTTCTCAACCAAAAATGCTTCAAATGAAAAATTGTTGGTCATGAAACTTGTAGATTGGATCATTCCCTTTCCAAAAAGTACAAGAACAAGTCCTAATTCATTGTGGAACTCAACTTATGGCTTGTCAAAGTTGGCAAAAATCACATAATTTTCAAGAATGCACCAAAGAGGGATTTTTGCAAAACCACTTGCCAAGGAATTTTGTGACTTCAAACACACTTCTAAGTATCATAACATCATAGTGCATTGCATAAAGATCAGAATTGCCCAAGGAATTGTACTATTTCATGTCTTGCATTTCAAGAATTTATAAAGGGGCCAAACTTCATAGAATTTGCAAAATGACACATAACTTTGTTTCAACTTGTTGAATTGCCTCAAAACCATTTCTATGGACCTCCTTGATCCATGCTGCGCATGGACAAGCCAAAACTCCAGCTGCACCATTGCCCATACCTCAAGTACAAGTCATGTTGACATTTTGGCAACTTGCCCATACCAATCAGCTACAGCCACCACCCACTCTCTGGCCTATCACTACTTGTTATGTAGACCAAAAGCAGCTCATAACACACAACATTGCAAGCTGAAACCTCAGATTGATCAAGTTCCCAAAATCTCTCCATTTTGCAAATTCCTTCGAAACTCTCTGAATACTGACTCAAACTCCAAACAAATTTCACCATTCATCTCAAAATCATTCACTGAACACAAAGCAACCATCAAATAAACCTCAAAGCACCTTTAACCTAAAACACGATTCTTGGCCAGTTGAAGTGCAATCACACAAACCAGCCAAAACAAACTCCTTCCAACCCTCAAAGCTTCTTCAAAAGGATCATTAGAGTGAGTTTGCACAAGAGAGGTGACCAGAAAGCTCCAAACTGAGGAGGCTCAAGCTCAGGTAGCTTCTTCAAACTTTTTTCCAGAAATGTTATTTTAAGTTCTTAGAATGTTCATTATGTTGTGCTGATCACGTTGGTACCTTTAGTTTTGAAAATGGTTGCATATTGAGCATTTACTGAACCTCTAAAACTTTTTCAGTTGTTGAGTTTTTGATTTGAATCATGAGATTGAGCCATCATAAATTTTTTTTGAGGTTGGATTTGAGTTCAGGAGAGTGAGGTGAGTTGATCTGGAGCTTTAGAGCTCCAGAAATGACCCAGGGTTGAAGTTTGGGGTTTGCTCAGGGAGGGTCTGACCGGAGAAGATGACCGGAGGTTTTCTCCGGCCACCTGAAAGTAATTAAATGCTTAATTAGGGTTAGGGCTAGGTTTAAATGAGGGCCATTGGATAATTTGTTTCCCGCGTGTGATGAATGGTGTGGATCATTTCATTAACTTAATTCCTGGATTAATTAATTATTTAAATAAGATTAGATAAGTTTGAATTGTAGCCTTTGGATCTGGCGCGTGGTCAACCAAAATCCCTCATCTTTGAATCTAAACCCTTAGATTAGATTACTTTCCATTAATTCATTTTTAATTTCATTTTTTCTCATTTATTTTGCACAATTTATTAAAAATATCTAGAAAATCCCAAAAAATATTTTCTTCTGCATTTTGCATCCAAATAATTTTCTTCACCCAAAAATATTTTTATTTTTATTTTTTGCATTAAAAAATCATTTTTAAAACATTTAAATGTTTATTTTAATTAATTAATGGAAATTAATTAATTAAAATATCATTTAGGTTTCTAAAAATTCCAAAAAAATTCACATTGCATCTTAGGACATTTAGAAACATTTTCATGCCAATCATACAAATTTCTTTTTGGTTTTGAGTCATCTTTGACATTTTTCTTGAATTTAGGGTTCATAAAAGTCCTATTTTTGAACCCTAACTTCAAGAATTCTTTTCTGCCTAACCATGAATGGTATGACATTGATTCTTTTTGTATTGATCTTCATATAGCATGTAGTATCTAGCATAATTTTTTCATGAATTTCTTTTGCATTTTTTATTTGATTTGCTTTTTTTCCCCTTTAGGTACCTTAAAACCTTAGATAACTTAGAAAAATCATAACTTTCATTAGGTTAAGAGTCAGGTCTTCTCCTTTGGGGTGTGATATCATATGGCGTTAGGGTTCCTTTGAATGCATTTTCAATTTTTTTATCTTGTGTTTTGCTTCTGTTTTTGACTTTTGCATCTCATGTTGCATGAAAACCCTAATTTCTCATGTTCATTTGCATACTTCTTGCATATGCATTCATTTAAGAACTTTCCATGACATTTCATGCATTCACATGACTTCTAAGACATCATAGGACACATTAGAATCATACTTGATCATTTCTTTATCCATTTGCCATGATATGCATTCATTCCATTCCATGAACTTTCATGTACTTTCATGCTTCATTTGCATTTTCATCCTTTGTATGATCATTCACAACTCTTGACATACATTTGCATCATCTCTTAGCATCATTTACATCATTAATATGCTTCTGGTTTTGGTTTGCATTCTTGCATACATTTCATTTTCATTTCATTTCTTCCTCCTTTTGCTAACTTTTCAGGTGGTAAGTAATTTGAGAAGTGAATTTGCCTTCACTTCTCACTTCTCTTCTCATCTATTTTATGCATCCTTGCTGCATTTTGCTTTTGCTTTAGAGTGAGCCTGCTCATTCATGTTCACCATTCACATTCTTTCTTCAAGTAACTTATCTTCTTAAGTGAAGTAAGTTAACTTGTTTCTTCTGCTTCTCCTCCTTTCATTTGCTTCTTCCTTGGTGTTTGATTAGTCCCCCTTTAGTTTTACCTTTGTGTCATATTTTGTGTCTCTCTTCTCATCTCATAATCAGAGACTAAACCTTTAAGGTTTTAAGGTTTTGTGATTAAGGTTATGCATGCATCCTTCTCTTAGGATGGAAAGTATAACTTTAATTATAAGTGTTAAACCTTTAATGTGTTTAAATCTCTTAATCAACCCATCTAATAACCACTAAGACAATAGCTTGTAACTTGGGCCTTGCATAAGGGTTCTAATTCTTCCTTAATTGGTTAAGAAGGACTAACCCTAGTGTTAATGGACAAGTCCCCCTCAAGTTGTCTTACAAACCATAAAATTCATTTCTTAACCTTACCATTAACTAAAATACACTTTAATAAAGGCTTTGTTTTGTCATGGGGTTAATCCCTAATCATGGATTAAGTTGAGGTATCTTCCTCAACTTAAATGTTCTCATCTATTATCCTTCTATTAGGATGGTGTAATGGGTCCATTAAATCCTTGATTATGGATTAAACTCATTACTTAACATTAAATAAAATACCAAAAACATCTAAAATAATCACAAGTAGGTTAATGATCTTAATCCTACATCATGGTAATTAAGTGTGAGGTGCTTACTTCATACTTAAGGTATTCTCATTACCCCTAATCAAAGGGAGGATGTGATGAGTTTACTAACCCTTGGTTTAGGCTTAAGCTCATTATCTTATGACAAACAAAGAGCAATAAAAGATTGAAAACATCAAAAACAAACAATAATTGTCTCCTCCGGGATTCTTTTCTCATCATCTTCACTCACAAACAAGAACTCGCTTCTTCCGTCTAATGCAAGACAATTAGCACCTGAGCTAGACAGGTCATACACTTAAGCATAGACAAGCAAGCAGTTCATCAGTCAATTTATCTTTCAGTCTCTTTGAGTCGAACTACGGTGTTTTGACTTCCTCATTGCACGAGAGGATACGTAGGCATAACTTAACTATTATCGAACAAAAGTATCTGTCTCTTCCCCCCTCTTCCAGCATTATTCTTTTGCACTGACACTTGTACATTCTTTTCCAGCTTTTGCACACAGATAGCACTGACATTACCCCCTTAAACACAATCTTTTAAGCGTGGATTCTGTCGAGTACGACGGACAATCTGGGTGCTAATAACTTCCCAGGTTGTAACCAACCCCCTTTATCAGTTTCCCTGGTTCGCAACCGCTTTATCCATCATTTTGCAGGTTTATGCAGCATTACCTTTCCTTCGGGATAAAAATGCCTAGCTGACGACTCTTTTCACTTCACCTTCATTTTCTCCTCTTGCCGACCGTTCGCGCTTGTACCAGGATGCAAATCTTCGGGAGCGACACACCCTCACCCTATTACAAATTCCTAGAGAAACGATTCCTTAAGTTCTACGAATTTCTTCCTCTGAACAGCAATTTGACATTCACACAGAATTTTGTTGAGAGAGATATCTTCAAACTCTTTTCCTAATTGTTGGGCCCTGTCTGCATGATGAATTCCCATCTTTATTTCCTCTTCGATTTCTACAGCATTGGGTTGTTCAGGTTCTGCCATATGTTTCTGCTCCTGATCAACTTTGGCTTGAAGTTCAGCTATATGTCTCTCAAAGTCCTGAATATTCTTTTTACATTCAGACACTTGTTGAGAGTAAGTGTCAGAGAGTTTTGATAGCTCAGAAACCTTGTCCGTCGAAGCCACTACAACATCCCACTCAGCACTTTGAGTGTCTGTTTGATTGGAAATCATTTTGATGTACTCTCTTCGAAAGTTGAGATCTGCACATGTTACATTAATGATTTGAACAAGATCCAGCACCAGACGAGTTTCATCAGTGCTGGCTTCCAAAACATTCACTTGCTTGAGGAGTTTCTTCAGTTCGCATTGCTGAATAGGGTCCTCCTCCAGAATTTTGAATAGATCAACACCAAGTACTTTGCTCTTGATTTCACCCATAAGAGCACTGAGGGTCTTCACTTCAGAAGTGGCTCCAGAGGTTGTCAAACTGCTGGAAGAATCTTGGAAATTGTAACATTGGCTAAGCATAGCCATCAGATAGTCCAGAGGTTTCCTTACCTTCAAGCTCTCAAGTTCCTCATAAGTAAAGGCAGTCGAACCTTAAGATGGAGGTTTGTTCTGAGTTGAATCAGGAAGGGTATGAACGCTAGGCCCAGTGCCTTGTTTCGACTGGTCTTGTTTGGCTGCAACCTTAGCTTCAAGTTTCTTCTCCTTAGCGTCTGAAGCCTTGGATGACTTTTCTGTTTCCTGAGTTATAGATCCAACATCAGTTTTTTCGCCCTTACCATCTTCGGTAGGTTCTTCTTCATTGACTTTGGATTTTGGGTCATCAGGAGTATTATCTGCAGAATGCTCATCCATTGTGGTGTCGAATGCAGAACTGGTCTGGGGTTCCAATATATCGTCCTTTGAAATTTCTTTCTCTTGGACTTGTTTCTCCACATTCGTCTCACCAGCATCATGGGGAGGATCACCAAGGTTGATTTCAACCTAAAAAAAAGTAAGGATGAGAAGCAATAGACAATATGCATACAGAGGTCAATTTAAAATTCAGTCGAAAATAATTACCTGAGGAATCTCAGTATGAAAACTAGAGTTCCCACTTCCCGCATCCCGTGCAGGTTTAATTATTGGACTGGTGGGAGGAGTTTTCTTCGATTTGACAATTGACCTTTCAGAAGCAATTGTCCTTATGTTGCTAGATTTCTTCCTTTTCAGGGGCTGTTGATCTGGGGATTTGTCACCAGAATCTTCAGAAACCTCCTTCACCATCTCTTTCTTTCTTTTTTGTGGGGTAGGTGGTTTTCAACTTGCCTGAGAAACAACAAGATTCAAATAAGCCAAAGGCCAAAAACAATTTAGTAATTGAGACAAGTCTCTTAAATATGAGGAAAGAATGAAACCTTTTTCGCCGTCGAAGAAGTTTTCTTAGCAGGCTTGGCAGGTTGGTCTTCGACAGACGCCTTCTTGCTTGGAATCTTGACAACTGAAAAGAGAAATTTGTTAAAAAGGAAGGAACAAAACATAAGAAATTAAACACAAAATAAATTCAAAATTGTGAAAACACCTTCAAGAATGGTAGATTCCACGTGCACGTGTTCTATTCCAATATGAAGGTCTCTAGGGAAATTTTCCAGATGATATTTGGTCGGAACCACACGTTCGGCTAGCTTTTTTCGTGACTCTTTAAGTAGTTTTAAATCTTCTTCACATACGAACCAATCTGGAAAAGGTGGGCTAAGAGCTTCACCAAAATCAGCAGATGGTAGAGGGTGAAACTTTGGTGGATAACTGGAATACGCAAAGTTGTAACGCGCCTCTGGTGGAATATACAAGGGTACTACCAGTTTCCCCATCCTTTCAGTGAATTTATGCTTTAGAGTCACAGCTGCTTCACCTATGGTTCGCCTAAGATCATTTGGCATGTATGTTGTTTCAAAATATTTTTGGAAATTTTGAATTTCCTTAACATGTTGTTCAATACCTTTTTTCGTTCTGTCCTGCACAAAAGCAAAATCGTTCGTCAGAAGTTGGTTGAAGGTAGCTACATCATAAAATATTGTAAGATAGTACTCCTTCCACCAAACGTCGAATTCTTGAGTGCAGAAGAAGATGGGTCGGAAGACCACCGGTCGAACCTCAAGAGCAGCGTCGTTCAATTTCTCCATAATCTCCATACTTTTTGCCTAAGTAAGGAATGAATTGTAAAAGAGAATGACCCCTTTTTGGGGTAAATCGACCTAGGTTTCAATTGTATCAACCCAAACTATCGAGCGACTAAAATTTGGTTGATAGACTAGTAAGGCTACCTTAGAATTACTCATGGTTGGGTAAGAAGGTAGGAGCCTTGGCGTCAGCAGAATTTCCCAAATAGCCAAGAAGTTGTCTTCCTCCTTTTTGTGTTCGACGGGGAGTTGTCTGGTAAACCACTTGGGCCCTATAGTCCTATTGGCAAATGGGGCCATGTTCGCAGTAAAATTGTAGCTCTTGGCGAACATATTTATATAATTTATGAAATAATGTTGAAGGATTTTCCCTTCTTCAGATGGAGTTAATTGAGCCAGCATTGCCCATTTGACATTCCTGTCCTTGACGTACTCTTCATGCACCACGCCTTTGTAGAAGATTCTGGACTCAAAGGTTGCGTTCAGCCACAGTTGAAAAAGCCAAAAGGGAAATGCTAGGCTGAGTCTGGCCTTATCCTTGATTTGTTTCAGGTTTTTGACTCCCTCACTCATGGATTCGTAGAGGCTAGCCAAGATCATTTCACTCAGTCGAAGGTTTTTACCAGCATGAAGCTGATTGGCTATGGTGATGTATTTTTTGGCTGCCTGGAGGGATCTTGTGCAAAACACAAATTTTGATAACCAAAGAGTCAAAAAGGCTATGTGTTCTGTGTCCGACACATCAGGGGAGTCTTTGTTGTGGTAGTGAGCAATGAAGGGGGAGTATGAGGCAAAGCTAATGTCGAAAGCTATAATGCTTGTATCTAATACTGTTGGGTCGAAATCTATGCCTAGTGGGCTAAGACCTACTATAGCAGCTAGGTCGAAGAGAGTGGGTGTCACCATTCCACAAGGAAGGTGGAAGGTATTATAGGTGTTATCCCAAAAGTAAAGGGAAGCGAGAATCATGGTAGGGCAATAGTTTGGGCCTTCTTTCAACAGTTGAATTAGGTCATAAATGCCTATTTTCTTCCAAGTCTTACCCTTGACTGCTTCTACCTTTTCCACCCAGTTAGGTATTTAGATGGGCCTTTCGACCAAGGGAAGCTTCTAAGAATCCTAGTCTGATTTAAATAAGTTAAGTCTAGGGCATCAGTTTCAGTTTGTGTTTCTGGGGATTTGTCACTAGATGGATTTATTTTCCCTGCTCCTATGGGTATTGAACGTGCAAAAGTGGGAAAGAACTCTTTAAGACGAGTTTGATAAGTGTTTGGGTTAGGGAGAGGACCTAACATGTCATGGAATTTACCAGAAACAATAGTGGGAATAAGTACCTGAGAATAGTAAATGCTCTCTTTTTCTCTTTGATTCAGAGGCTCTGGGATGTATTGTCGGTTATCCACCACCTTTGGGCCAAGGATTTTGTGCGCAGGAGGAAGAGCTTCTGCGTTCTTCTTGTCTTTTTGAGAGCTTGAGGTCACCATTGTTAACTTTGAAGGAGCTTGAAGAAAGATGAAGATCTGGGTTTGAGAGAAGAAGAAGTTTGGAAAATTTGAAGTCTGGAGTGTAAAAAATTCTTTAAAGAGAGAAAATGGACTATTTATACTGAAGAAATGAAGGAAAACATTTGGGTCTTCAAGTTGTTTAGGGTACGTGTCTATGCACCAGTGGACATAAAAAAGGTGTGGAAGTTGAAAAGGGTACAGTAGACCTAGTCTCATAGAGTCTGGATATCATGTCTGGGAACGTGGGTTGAAGTTGATCGGTTGAGGAAATCTAATGATTACTTAGATATGATTTAACAAAGTGAGATTTTGGGAATCAACGCATTTAATGCAAAAAGAAAAAAAACATGGAGTCGAAATATAATTTGGCAGCAAAGATGCTTTCTTCAAAGAATTAGTCGAAACACCTTTGCTGGGGGGCAATTTGTAGGCATAGGAATTTCGACAGCATGAGTTCTAGTGCACAAAAGCTTTAATAGCTTTTATAAAGATCTTTGACAAGTTGATCACTCTTTCTTCCAAACATGTCCAGAATCTCGAGAAGGTTTGTAATGATTGGGTTTATAAGTCGAAAGTGGCTTGTCGAAAGAGACGCTGGATGGCTGACTGGAAGTTCTTCACATCACTACGGATAAATTTTTTTGTTGTTACTTCGACAATGAGAAATTCGACAAAGGAAGATCTGATAGAAGGACTTTGGATTTGAATTTTAAATCAACTTGATATAACAAAGAGACGCATCGTTTCGTCAGTTTGAAGAGCAGTTTTGTATGAATAACTGTTTCATTTGATAAAGGGGACGTGGAAAGTTTGCAGGAGACATTAGCATGCATAGTGCCAAGTGGCATTTGTCTAGGATTTGACCGTTGTTCGACGGTTATGATATTTGTATATAAATAAGATAGTTTTCTTTGTGAAAAGTGTGTGAAAAATATTGTACAAATTCCTGTAAAATTACTCAAGTACTCGTGTGTAAAGAGAAAAGGGAGATTATTTTGGAAATGTACGTATCAACACCAATTTTATTTCAAGTTATAAAAGCTTTAAGTTCTTTTCTTTAAATCTTTGTTCTTTATTCTTTGTTTCTCTTTTGCATTCCATTCACGTTTCCAACAACTTTATATTCCAATCAATTTATATTCAAGTAATTCTTTACCTTCATGTCAAACTTTAGTTTTTCTTTTATTAAGCCTTTAAATGCATTAGTTGATTCAAATATACAAACACCTTCAACTCCAATATAAATAACAATAATTTTTTTACTCTAGAACATTTCGACAGAAACATATAAACACTAAGTTTAGATTATTTTTCATTTGATTCTTAGCACGCGACATCCTAGGACTTGTTTGGTTGGTCCTGTAAGTCACCCTTTTCTAAGAGATTTGGTTAACCAGAGGTTGTTTGCCAGAAACACTAGCGAACAATATTGTAATGTGTAAATGTACTTAAAGGTGATATTTGAACAATATTGGTATTTTTATACTATAACATGTATGGTGTGTGAGTCTGTTATTATATGAAAGTGTGTGATGAGTATGATGAATGATGGTGCGTTTTAACTAGTCGTGGTCATGTTTTTATGTGTGGTACGCATCATGCATTCATAGCATTACTTAGGACGAATAGTCCAATGGCGTTTTTGCAGGATGATGATCCAATGAGGAATTTTAGGATAGTAATGTCTAGTGATGGCCTTAATCCCGTTGTGTGGATTAAATGAAATTTGTGATATGCTCTAGTTCCAAGCAGGAATGATCATATTGGTGGGGATCTTTGGAGATAACGATGACTAAGTCGTCAGTGATGTTTCGGTACCGCGTGCATGAGTCTATTGAGTTGCATATCATTATGATTGGCATTTTAGGACAATGTGTTAAAATGACATTTTGATGAGCATGATGAGTTATATAATGTTTTCTTGTGTATTACGCATGTTATTCAAGTAACTTTACTTTTTGTTAATTTCCTACTTCTTTTATAATGATTATGATTACTCACCCTTTCTTCTTAGAACTGTTGCATCTTTCGCGGGTAACTTGCAGGTAATCCAGAGTAGTGCAGGAAGCTTAGAAGTTTCTTCGGAGTGTGTAGTTTTACTTCATAGAGGTAAATGGAGTCTTGCTCTAATACTTAACAACATGGTTGGGATCGTCTGCTTAAAACATTTTGTGTTTTGTGTTTTCTCATATTATGAGATGTTTTGGTGATTTTTGTTTAAGTTGAATCATGAAGTATAAACCTTGAGATATTTTGTTATATGTGATTACTGAGAATTACACTTATGGTATTGTTTTGATTTTAAAGAAGTTTGGAACTTGAATCCGTTGTGAGAGTAATTTATGTGATTTTGTTATAATGATGTATTATGTTATTAAAATTTTGCAACCCGTGTTACAGAGCATGATCTCTATGTGTGTGATGTCTTATGAATTTGTGACATCCGTGGAATTATTGATGATGATTTGATTTATTTTAAATAAATTGCGTTTTATCGTGGGGTTTTAGACGGGTGTAACATTAGTGGTATCAGAGCAGATCGGTCTGTCTGGTCGGGTTGTTTAGAGTCAGTATTAGTCAGTCTATGAGTGTGTGTACACTATCGATGCTTCGTTCTATCTAACCTTGATTGTTGGTGTGTAGAATGGCTGAAAGAAACAATGCTGCCATGGCTGCTGCTTTGCAAGTTGTTGCGTAAGCTGTACAACAAATACCTAATGCTAGAGGGAATGATGATACTCGTGTGTTGGAGACGTTCCAGAGGAACAATTCGCCTACCTTTGAAGGTTGGTATGATCCCGATGGAGTGCAGGTTTGGCTCAAAGAGATTGAGAGGATCTTTCTAGTCATAGATTGCTCGGATGAACAGAAGGTGCATTTTGGTACGTATATGCTGAAAAAGGAATCTGATGACTGGTGGGTTAGTACTCGTCCGAGGTTGACTCTAGGAGGGGTTCTATTACTTGGGCTGTGTCAGTAGAGAGTTTTTGAGGAAGTACTTTCCTGAAGATGTGTAGGGTAAGAAAGAAATTGAGTTTCTCAAATTGAAATAAGGGAGTATGAATGTGACTGAGTATGCTTCAAAGTTTGTGGAATTGGATGAGTATTATCCATATTATAGTGAAACAACTTATGAATTTTCCAAGTGTGTTATGTTGAGAATGGGTTATGTCTGGGGATCATACGGGAAATTGATTACCAACAAATACGCAGGTTTGAAGATTTGGTGAACAACACTAGGATTTATGAGGAGGATAGCAAAACTCATTCAGCTCATTACAAGAACGTAAGTGATAGGAGGGGAAGACAACATCAAAATTGTGGGAAGCCTTATGATGCTTCAAATGATAAAGGGAAGCATATAGTTTCTGATGAGAAGAAGTATAGTGGGGGAGGAGCTCCTGGTCATCGCTCTAGTGAATGTGAGGACAAGGTTTTAAGATGTTACAAGTGCGAGAAAATAGGTCACCGTGCTTCTGAGTGCAAGAATGCTGGTCTGACTTGTTTCAATTGTGGAGAACAGGGCCATATCAGTACTCAATGCCAGAAACCAAAGAAGAATGTTATTGTTGCCTAAACTAAGGGAAAAGTGTTTTCTTTGAGTGGTACCGAGACTCCTGCAAAGGATAACATGATTCGAGGTACTTGTTTTATTAATGATGTTGAATTAGTTGCTCTTATTGATACTGGAGCTACGCATTCGTTTATTTCGTTCGATTGTGCTGCTAAGTTAGGTTTGAAATTGTCTTATATGACTGGTAGTATGATAATAGATACTCCTACTAGTGGTTCTGTTACTGTTGCACCCCAAAATTTGCCCTCACAATACAAAACTTTGTGTGCTAAGAGGTTCACAAGACCTTTCATGAGGTTCATGAAGTCTACAAGACACTTTATGAGGTTCACAAGGATCACAAGACCTATCATGAGGTTCACAAGGTTCACAAGACATTTTATGATGATTCACAAGGTTCACAAAGTTCACAAATAGTCAGAAGATTTAACAATTCCCTCAGACAATGCACCTCCTAAGCAGTGCATCCAAAACTAGGGTTTTGACTTTAATCAGGCTAAATGGACTTACAAGACTTCAAGTTAGATTCATAACATCTTATATGTGTGTAAGAACCCCCATGACAAGTTTCAAGACTTTTCTCAAAGGTTTGCTCAGTCAGATGATCAGATAAGTCAAAATCAGTCAAAGCAGTTAAAAAGTCAAACTGAGGTCAACTGTGGTCAAATCAAAGTCAAACTTCATGATTTTTTGCCAACATCAAGTATATGAAGTAAAATTCATCATTTTATCAAGGGTTGATCATGATTCATCAAGGATATTTCAGATCATCAAGAATCAGGAGTTTCAAAATTAGGGTTTCCTCAGTAAAAGTCAACTGAACTTTGACCAGCCATAACTTTCACATGCTTCATCACCAAGTTTCCATCCAAAGCTCATTTTGAAGGAAACTGAATTCTCTACAACTTTGTGTCTCACAAGCCAAGCCCAAAAATGCTTCATTTGGAAGGTATGAGCTAAGACATTATAGGTCCTTTTGAAAGTCAACAAAAAGTCAACAACTTCAAAATGGCATAACTTGATAATGGTAAATGATATGGACATGAAACCAGTGGGGTTGGTTAGAGGACTCTTAAAGCTTTCCAAAATGTCCAAGAACACCCTCATAGCATTAAAATTGAAGGATGTGTTCCCTTGCAAAGTTGGGAAATTTTAGGGAAGTTTATGAAGCAAATGGAGGTTTAAAACCAAATTTTGCTAAGTGGGCTGAACTTTTAATGACCCAAAGCAATCCATGACATCATGCACGAAAATTCTTTGATATTTTCATAATTTTTATTTTATTTAATTAATTTATTATGATTTTTTATACTAAAAATCATTTTAAATTTAAATAAAATATTAAAAGTGAAGATTTAAAATTATTTTTGATTCTAGAAGGTCATGAATTCAATATGGATCAAATTGATACAAAGATAATGTTGATTGGCTTGAAATAGAAAGTGTTTATGCAAAAATATTTGAATTTCAAAGCTTATCTTTCTCAATCTTTTTGGATCAAATCTTTCACACAAACATCAAGTTTTTTGACCTAAAATGATCACACTATAAGTACATAACTTAAACCTAATGAGAAGACACGAATTGCAGCCTCCCAAGAGTAAGTTTGCAATTTTCAAAAAACCTCACAAAACTCAAAATCGGATTTTCCAATTCAGGCCTCTTTGAACTAATTTGAAGGTTGAGACATGTTTCTGAGACATCATTGAATCATTCCCAATGAACATTTGCATACAAAACCTCTCATATAGCATAAACCGAATGCACTTTGTTCTTAATATTTTTGTTTTCGATTTCTTATACTTAAGCATTATTAATGAATTTTGATGGTATTTCCTGGTTTGTGATGAGTTTTAGGTTGTGTCTGGGCTAATCGATTGAAGTTTTAATGCCTAGGATGAATTTCACCATTATTAGGGTTTCGGACCTCATTTGGGTTTTTATCATTTGGCCCATGTAAATGAGTTCTAAGGACATGAATATGTTGTGTATGACATCAAGAATTCACTAACACTGTTAATTTCACGAAATTGTATTGTTTGGTTAGAGTTTGACATTCGCAGGTTTTCCTACGAATGAAAATTCGCAGGAAAGTTCGTGGGAAGATTCGCAGCAAATTGCACAAGTCCAGAGGTAGAAGAAGAACTCAGGCGCGCGAAAAATATAATTTGAAAAATACATTTATTTTATTATGATTTGGTTCTGGTCATATTACACAATGAGCAGGTAGCTCAGCTGGTTTTGATGCGCGTACATTGCTTGAAGGTCCAGGGATCGAATCCTGGCCTCAGCAATTTTTGTTATTTTTCCAGTCTAACTATGAATCTTAATATATTAAATATTGTTGTGAGTACGTTGACAGGTGCGCTCTCCCAGCTGGAATGGTTAACGTGTTTGTGTGATGCTTGAAGGTCCTGGGTTCGATTCCCCCAGGCCTTTTTGTTTTGTTTCTTTTTCTTTGATTTTTTCAGGGTACACAACAAAACCAATTGAACCCTTGATCTTAGCACACGCGCGCAGGTTGGTCTAGTGGATAGAGACAAAGCTGGAGAGTGAAGGGACCAGGGTTCAAACCCTGGCCTCAACATCTTGGTATTTTTGCATTTTTTTTATTTTAATTTGTTTTATTATATTAATTCTTTTTTTTAAAAACTAGTAAAAATAATTTCTCAATAATATCATAATATTTTCCTCATATCTTAAAAAATTATAATTCATGGTTATAAAAAAAAAACTTTAAATTTATTTTATATTAAGTATGTATATATAGATATTATATTATTGGTAAATAAATGTATTTGTTTTGTATAAATAAATTAACCCTAAAAAATATATTTTTCCTAAAACCCTAATTTGTTTTGACAAACCCTAATTTTCTTCTATTTAAAACTTAATTCTATTATAATTTATAAATCTTAATTATGTATATATGTATTATATAATTTATTTATAACTAATTTATTGTATATAAATAATTGTTTTATTATATTTAAAAATAGTTAAAATTGCTAATTTAATTTTTGTAATTATAATTTTATTTTCATAATATGTTTATAATTAACTTAATTTTTATAATTTGCAAATAATTTAAAACTTTATAATAATCAATATAATTGTTCATATTTTTTCTTATTAATCTTAAATAATTGTTTGATCTTTCAATTATTATAATGTTTTTTTTTATATTATTATTATTAATTATGTTTATATGATTGTTACTAACCCCATTAATTTGGTATTATTTTTTATTATTATTATTTTCACTAACCCAATTATAATTATTTATTTATTTTGCTTATTATATTTAATTTTGCTTAATTATTATTATGTAATTGTTCCTTGGTGTAATATTTATTAATAATGTTTATTATTTATATTTTATGCTATGGTTAGTAAATAGGGAGTGTAAACATACTTGTATTTTAAAATCAATTTAGCTCATTTAAATTTAAAAGATAAATATTTAAAATTGTACACTCACACACGTAAGTCGATCTTTGATCGCCATCTCACTTCCTTAGGGATACCTCTCATGTTGTCTAATCAAAAAGGTCAAGTAGGGTGTATAAAGCAAAAGTCCCTCAAAATAAAGTCATCTAGTCCCTTAACAGATAAAAGATCAAGTCCCTTCGAATGTTGCCTTCGTAATGATCTTATCCCTTTCGAATAAAGATGATAGTCCCTTCAAAATTGCTTATACACCCCACAGTTGCCTCAATAACAGATGTCCCTTACTTGTTCCATCACACCCAAGGTAATGACTACATATTCCTTAATAATAGGGATAGTATTACCATTTAAAGGATTCAAGAACAGAAAAGACTTAAACTTAGGGTAGGTTCCTCATAGTTACTTGCTCACTACTCAAAAACTTTTCAAACACTTCACACATTTCAAACAATTTTTCAAAACAAAGGTTTATACGCATCCATACATGGGCCATTATAAACTCTTAAGAAAATTTTTATTCACACACTTCACATTTCAAAAACATTTTAAAGTGAGCTAAGTAACTAAGAGCCCATGGATAACCATGGATGTAAAGGGTGCTAACACCTTCCCTTTACATAACCTACCCCCCGGACCCAAAAATCTTTTAAAAGGTCTTTCCTGTTCTTTTATGCCTTTCCTTTGGATAAAATAAAAGTCGGTGGCGACTCTTGCTATCCGCAACATAACTAAAGTCAGTTCTCCCACCGTGTTACAGTTACCACTACTTATGTTTGTCTGAAATGTCCTTTGACTATCTTTGGTAAGAGTTTTTCTATGGATTTAATGTGTTTGTCATTACATCAAATTGATGTCATCCTTGGCATGAATTAGCTAGAATTCAATTATGTCCATATCAACTATAATGCTAAGACTGTGAGGTTTCCTGAGTTGGATGACAACGAAGAGATGATATTCTTGTCTGCTAGAAAAGTGGAGCAACTTGTAGGGGATGAAGCCTTGATGTTTGCGATATCTGCATCATTTCAAGTCGACCAGAGAGATGCCAGTGTCGAGTTTCTTAATTTTTGTGAATTTACAAATGTGTTTCCGAATTACATAAGTGATCTATCTCTAGAGCATGAAATTGAGTTTATAGTGGAATTAGTATCAGGTACAAGTTTGATGTCTATGTCTCCTTATCGAATGTCTGCTTCAAAATTGAGTGAGTTGAAGAAGAAATTAGAAGACTTATTGGAAAAGAAGTTTGTTCTGTAACGCCCCGATTTCATAATTTAATTATTTATTTAATTACTTATGAATATGTGGTATTGTGTGGTATTTTGTGGTGTTGTGGTGAATGAAATTATTTTATTTAAATAGTGATATTTGAATAATTTTAATTTTAATTTTAATATTATTATTATAATAAAATAAGAATAGTTAGAGGTCTTGGGGATAACTGTGTCTTTTGAGAAGATTATAAGAAGAGAATTGAGATAGTTTTCTCATAACGCGTATTTTGTAAAGATTGAGAGAAGTTGCTCTGAAGAACAAGGAAGCTAAGGTTGGAAAATATTCAAGAGGTGATTGAAGAGCTCATTGACTAAGGTATGGGGAGTAATTTTATATTCGATATCTATAATGTAGAGGTAGGTCTTATGAGAATGGGAATTTTGAGGAAAAATCTTAGGGTTAGGAGGATTGTTGGTAGAGTTTGATGAATTGTTGTTGTTAGATGTTGTAGTTGATAAATATCTGATGAAAAATCTTAGCGTTAGGAGGATTGTTGTTGTTGAGGAAAAATCTTAAGGTTAGGAGGATTGTTGTTAGATAGTTGATGAAAAATCTTAGGGAGTAATTTTCTACTGTTAAAAGATGATTTTTGTCACAACTGAGTTGTGTTGAAATCGCAGGGTTTTTGTCAAAAATCGTCGTCTCGCTTAGCAAGCAGGTACTTGCTTAGTGAGTGAATGAAATTTTGAGAATCCCACAACCCGAGACTAGGTCGCTTAGCAAGCTCACTGCGTCTTAGCGAGACTTGGCACTTTTTGGAAAAATGGTTTCTTGTTCCAAATGATTTGTAGTGACTTGTTTTGTTGTCTTAAGTTTCTATGATGTTGATGTGAATTCTTTCCATGTTGTAGTGTGCTAAATGTGTAGGAATTTGTGATGAAACGATGTTTTTATGATTATGTTGTATTACGATGACATGTAGCAATGATGATATGAGTATGAAAAGTATTAGATGAATGAATGAGGAATGAGGAATGATGGTGAATGCAGATGTAATAGTTTTTGTGTTTTGATGATGTATGATTGTATCGCGTCTTACATTCATGGAATAATTATGTTGGGGATTCGGTCCATTGGTAGCTTCAATTCCATCGTGTGGATTGAAGTGATATGTTGCTTATGTTGTGCTCCCTTGTGGAGGGTTGATGTCCCAATGTCCATCCATGAAGATGTTTCAGTACCACATGCATATTATGAGAATTGAATTTCATTCTTGGTGGCATAGCATGATTGCATTGGTATTTCGTGATGACGCGATTGATTTTGTTGTACATGGGTGAAACTTTATGTAATTGATCTATTGATGCATGTTGACTTGTAATTCCTTCTTTATATTATTTATATGGAATGTGAATTTACTCACCCTGCCTGCCTTTGGTGATGGTCTATAATTCCATCCCGTAGATACACAAGAATAGCTTGGTGCTTGGACATACCTTGGAGTATGTGTCCTTTTGTCGTTTATAGAGTTTAAGGTGGTGTCGTGCTCTGTGTCATGTAACATCGGGAACGCTTGGAAGTTTTGTTAGTTTTTGTCTATTATAATACATGATGATGATGTTTTGAATTAAAAATTGAATTGTATACTATGTTGATTTAAGTTGTTTTGTGATGATCTTCTGAGTATAAATGATGTTGAATATTAATAATGAATGCATGTTGTAACCCGTGTTACGAGACATGACACATAGATGAGTTTTATTGATGTTATGATGAAATATGATACCCTTTAAGTCGAGAACTTTGATTTTTATTAAATAATTTAGCATTATTATGTTATGGGTTAAAAAGGGTGTTACAATAGTGGTATCAGAGTAGGTCGGTCTGTTTGGTCGTGTGTCGTTGTTGTCGGTCTGTCATCGGTTGTTGCTTGTTAACGATTAGTTTCTTTCTGATGTTGTGATTGTTGTGCAGAATGGCTGGAAACAACATGCGTGCTCTTGCCGAAGCTGTTGTGGCGCTTGTTGAGGCTACAACTCGAAACAACGAACAAGATTAGTTTAATTCTTTGGAGAAGTTTTAGAGTAATAGTCTACCGATTTTTGAAGGAGACCATGACCCGCATAGTGCATAAAAGTGGCTCAAGGAAATTGAGAAGATCTTTAGAGTGATAGCGTGTACGGATGCGCAGAAGGTACAGTTTGGTACCCACATGTTGTTTGAGGAGGCTGAAGACTAGTGGGATAAAACTCTTCAGTGTTTAGAGGTTGTTGGTACTATGATGACCTGGGCATTGTTCAGGAGGGAGTTGTTAGGAAATTATTTTCCGGAAGATGCTCGTGGTAATATGGAGGTGGAGTTCCTTGAGTTGAATCAGAGAAACATGACGGTGGTAGATTATGCTACTAAGTTCGAGAGGCTAGTGATGTAATGTCCTCACTACAATCGTGATGATGCTGAACTTTCTAAGTGCCTCAAGTTTGGGAATGGGATGAGACCAAAAATCAAACAAGGGATTGGATGTCAGCAGATCCGTAGGTATGTTGATTTGGTGGACAAAAGCAGGATCTATGATGAAGACAGTCGAGCTTGATTTACTCACTACAAGCAACTAAGTGAGAAGAGAGAAAAAGGTCAGTTTAGAGGAAAAACATATGTGGAGATGGGAAGAAGGTTTCAGATGGGAAGAAGCCAAGTGGGGGAGCAGGTTCCATTCCTCCCATGTGCTACAAATATGGAGAATCCGATCACAAGTCTGATGTGTGCAGTAATCTGTAATACCCCAAAATTTTCCCTCTCATTTCATGGCATTTACCATATCATATTACATAAATAATTCCACATCCTTGCATAAAAGTTGAAGCATAGCAATAATGGCTAGAGGCATAGTGCATGTGACCAATGACTGATGAAGTTGATGGTCATCCAAAAACAAGGAAAGGGTCACATGGCTTCTAAACAATATTCAAAGGGTTCACAACATCCCACAATATCTGAATTGATTCCTCAAGGCCTAGAAAGAGGTGGATTGATCAAAGAATTCAAGCAGGGCAACACCTCCTAACAAAAAGGGCTAAAATTAGGGTTTCTGATTAATGGAGCTTCCCCAAGGAAATTTTGTTTCAAACTTGATCTCATTGTTTTATATATAATGTCAAGTGTCTAGGGATGAAAAAACATCCATGGAATCATTTCAAAAGGTCTTCAATTGATCAGTTACTTGAGAATTAAGAAATTGGGGAAAAGTTAAATGTGCAGAGAAAAAAGTCAACTCCTCACTTTTTGAGGTCAAAATCATGAAATTGATGTTATAAGGAATCCATGGACAAAATTTGATCAAGAAATGATGGAGGAATCATCAAGAGTCAAGAAAACAAAAAACATACCATTTTTGGAAAATTAGGGTTTCCAAATATGGCAAGTTTTGGCCATTTTTTAGTCATGTTCAAGAGAGTCCTTCTCCAAAAATAAAAGTCAAACAAAAATTCCACTTGGACTGTTTGAAAGAGAGCATCTTAAGCTTCAAATCAATAGGTGGATCATGTTCATGGGATTAAAATTGAAGAAGTTATGATCAATAAAAGTTTGATCAAACTAGGGAAAACTAGGGAAAAAAGCAAGTAATGCCAAACATCATGCGCGCGCCAGGCAAGTCATTTTTACAAACATGTGGTATACAAGAAGTGAAATTCTGTGATCAGGTATGAGATGTCCTAAGAGATGTCCCAACACTTGATAGGACACTTGACAAATTTAACCAAAACTTAAATAGCAAGAAAAGTAAACAACACAGAAGTTTGGTGAAGACTGAAGTTGGTTGATACTCGATACTACGCTCATTGAGATTCTAAACTTGGAAGGTTTTGGTTGGCAAGTAAGTTGCCTACTGAACAACCACCCTTGTGAAGGATCAATGGTATTGAGATCCCTTAGAACCTGGTTACTTTTGTAGGACATGATGAACCAACTAACTTCAGGGGAGGGTACTTACCTTTGAACCTCATGCAAGCCTTTAAAACTAGGGCTATGGTGTGACTTGTTTGTGTGTGCCACATGTTTGTGATTGAGCATAACATCATGACATCATCATGCATCATAAGCATAGCATTTTCACTAACCATTTCAAGGACCAAAGGATTTATCTTTGTTCTTTGTTGCAGGTCATGGCTTCTGCTCGTAGAAACACCATCAGGATCAACTTTGTGGGCATACCTGTTAAGCTTAAAGAGTTGGTTTCTCAAGTGTCTGATCATTCCCAGTTCATCAAGAGACATGGTCACCTATTGGATCTAGTCACTTCAGAGTTCAATGAAGACATGATGAGTGTCCTATTTCAGTTCTTTGATCCAAAGCACCATTGCTTCACATTCCCCGACTATCAGCTGGTTCCTACAATGGAAGAGTTCTCTAAACTTCTGGGTATACCTGTACTTGATCAGAAACCATTCACAGGATTGGAAAAAGAGCTTAAACCTGAGATCATTGTTGCAGCTCTACATCTGAAAAAGTCTGACATTGTTCTAGAAACGAGAAGCGGAGTTAAGGGTATTCTTGCCAAGGTGTTAATAGAGAAAGCTCAGGTGTTCTTGAAGGCCATGAGCTATGATGCTTTTGAGGAAATCTTAGCCTTGCTAATTTATGGCTTAGTATTGTTCCCCAATCCAGATCAGTTCATAGACGTTCATGCCATCAATATATTCCTAAGTCACAATCCAGTACCTACATTGCTTGGAGACATCCTACATTCTCTTCATACTCGTACTACAAGGGCAAGAGGAACTTTGATGTGCTGCATACCTTTGCTTTCTAGGTGGTTTATTTCTCACCTTCCTCGCTCAGTGATGAAGAATGAGCAAGGGTTCAGGTGGTCCAAAAGGATCATGTCACTCTCGCATTCAGATATCCATTGGTGCTCCAGATCTATGGAGGATGTCACTATCATTGACCGTTGTGGAGAGTTCCCTAATGTGCCACTTCTGGGCATAAGAGGAGGCATCACCTACAACCCCTCTCTAGCTTTACGACAGTTTGGTTACGCTCTGAGTGATGGTCCACATGACATGTTGATTCAGGGCATTGTGTCTGACTACGACAACGATCTTCAAGGTTACCGTCAGAGGTTCATACGAGCATGGGGAAAAGTAAACAAGGTTGACAGCAAGACTCTGGAGCCTAAGTACATTATTCCTATGAAGGCTTATCTCAGATGGGTGCGATCTCGTGCTCAGACCCTCATGATGCCATATCCTGCTATCCTGCCAGTTACCATGGAGCCTGTTGCTGAAAGAGACACTGCTTATACCATCCTTCACCCAGACATGCCTACTGACATGGAAGACTTACAGAGATCCTGGATCCAGCTGAAGGAGCAAAGGGATACTTTCGAGGCTCATTACAAAGCAAGCCAAGAAATAATCCTGGAACTAACAAAGCAACTTCACGAGGAGCGGAATCTCAACTCATACCTCAACATAAAGAGGAAACGTCCATGGGAGACTTAAAACCCCATCTCTTGTATTTACTTCATTTCATTTTCTGTAAGCCCCAAGAGGCAAAACAAAGTTATTACTAATAAAAGTTTACCTTCTTGTTTGTTTAAGCTAATTTAAATCTTGCGGTCCTTGAAAACATTGCATACGCATTAACATACCATATCATTGCATCACAGGTTTATAATCGTGCACAGGTTTCTTATCTTCTCGCTGTTTATTTCAGCATGGCTCTTGAACAAAAAGTTAAGGATCTCCAGGCACAAAATGCACAGTTCCAAGAGCTGATCCTGAACCTGTCCAAGGGGCAGGATGAATTGAAGACACTGCTGGCCAAGAAGACTAAGAAGACTAGAAGGTCAGGTGGCCTGATCAACATGGGAAGAAGGTTCAAAGGTCTTGCCAAGACCAAAGAACCAGTTGAAGATTATGAGTCTGAAGAGTCTGAAAAAGAGGGAGGCAGTCTCCACAACACTATGGGGGACTCTGATTCTGAGGCTAATTACTACCATGAGCCTAATGAAGATAAATTCAAGATGCTGGTGGATAGAATGGATGCTATGGAGTTGCAGAAATCTTCTGGGCTGGATTTTGAAGATTTGAGTCTGATATCTGGGGTGGTCATACCCATTGGTTTCAAGGTTCCTACTTTTGTTGTTTATGATGGGGTCTCTTGTCCCAAGCTGAATCTGAGGTCTTATGTCAGAAGAATCCAACCTCATACTGCTGATAAGAAGTTGTGGATCCATTTCTTCCAAGAGAGCTTATCTGGAGCTCAATTAGAGTGGTATTATCAGTTGGAGAGTGTCAACATCAGGGATTGGAATGATCTTGCTGAAGCTTTCTATAAGCAGTATCAATACAATGCTGATTTAGCTCCCACTCGCATGCAGCTGCAAAGCATGTCCATGGGTGCCAAAGAAAGTTTCAAGGAGTATGCTCAGAAGTGGAGAAATTTAGCTGGAAGAGTACAACCCCCTTTAACTGACAGGGAGCTGGTTGATATGTTCATGTGTACATTGAATGGTCCATTTTACAGTCATCTCATTGGAAGCTCATCATCTGGCTTCACTGAGTTGATAATGACAGGAGAGCGCGTGGAAAATGGTATAAAGAGTGGCAAGATTCAAGTGGGTACTTCTTCATCAGGTACTGCAAAGAAGCCTCCCACTGGGAAGAAAGAATCCAATGCTGTTTATGGTCAACCTGATCGTAATAGAAGGCATCAGTCTGTGAGTGCAGTTCATATTTCAAATCCAACTCCTACAACAACAGAGCAGCCACAAGGCAACCAACAAAGGGCTAGAAGACAGTTCACTAAGATCAACATGTCAATGGCTCAGGCATTGCAACACTTGTTGAAGGCTGAGCTTATCACTCTGAAAGAGGCTCCTCAGAATCCTAATGTTACCTCTCCCAGGTACAATCCTAATGCACGATGTGCATATCATTCGAACTGTCAGGGACATGATACTAATAGCTGCTGGGTCTTGAAGAACAAAATTCAAGATATGATTGAGGCTGGAGAGATTGAGTTTGATCCTCCGGGTACTCCAAATGTGATTACTGCTCCAATGCCAAATCATGAGAAGACTGTCAATGCCATTGATGAAGATTCACATATTTCTTCAGTTACAGATTTGGTTACACCATTGTCTGTTATCAAGAAGAAGTTAGTACAAGTTGGGTTCTTTCCGGGTTGTCGTGAAGATTGTGTCTATTGTGAGTATAATTCAGATAGTTGTTGGAGGTTGAAGGACGGAATTCAACGCCTCATGAATAATTACACCATAGTGTTTGAGAAGACTCCATCGTCTGTAGAGAGTATGGTGGATCATATTACTAAAGGTAGGAAGACTGAAGAGGTTGATATGGTTGACAAAGTGCCGGTAAGGATCACATCTAAGGGACCTGTTAAAATCACTCATAAGGGTCCAATCAAGATTACTACTGAAGGCCCTGTGAAGATTGTTGCTGAAGCTAGAATGGCTCCTGTGGTCATTACCACTCCTGGTCCTATTCCGTATACTTCTGATAAAGCTGTGCCTTGGCATTATGGGTCTGATGTTTATATCCATGGTGTTAAGCAAGAAACTTTAGCTGATATGCCTGTTGATGTTGATAATATTGCTGGATCTAGTAAGAACACACGAAGCGGAAGAGTATTCTCTCCTCCAGTTACTTCCAAGAATGCAGTTACTCCAGCTGCTACCTCCACTACTGATGCTCGGGGCAAAGGTCCTGTTATTGAATCTATACCTACTGATGTGCCAGCTGCTGATGATCTCTCTAAGCATATGGAAGAAGTATTGAAAATCATTCGCAAGAGTGATTATGACATTGTTGATCAGTTGGGGCATACTCCCTCCAAGATTTCCATGTTGTCTTTGTTGTTATGCTCTGAAGCTCATGCTAAGGCTTTGATTAAGTTTCTGAAGACTGCCCACGTACCCAATGCAATTTCTGTTGACCAGTTTGAGAATTGTGTTGCCCACCTGACTTATGATAATGGGTTAGGTTTCTCTGATGTTGACTTGACTCCTGCCAAGAGGGATCATAACAGGGCCCTGCATATCTCAATTGAATGCAGGGGCACTACCCTGTCACATGTATTGATAGACGATGGTTCCTCTCTGAATGTGTTGCCCAAAGAAGTCCTGAATAAGCTGAGTCCTGAAGATGCTGTGTTGAAGCCCAGTAATATAGTGGTGAAGGCTTTTGATGGCTCGAGAAGAGTGGTACATGGAGAAATTGATCTCCCAATCAAAGTTGGTTCTCAAGTTTTCAATGCTACCTTTTATGTAATGGATATTCGTCCGTCGTATTCTTGTTTGCTTGGGCGTCCCTGGATCCATGGGGCAGGCGTTGTAACCTCTACATTACATCAAAAGCTGAAGTATCCAGTAGAGGGGAAGGTTGTTACTGTCTATGGAGAGGAAGGGTATATGATTAGCCATGTGAACACCTTTAAATATCTTGAAGTGGAAGGTGAATATGTTGAAACTCCATGTCAGACATTTGAAGTGGTTCCTTGGATTGTTAATGATTATGAAGCTCCTCCTGTTGTTAAGAAAGTTCCTGTGGTCACTAGAGTACCTCCTACAATGGCCTCCCTTAAAGATGCTAGAGCTGTGGTGGATGAAGGTGGTTGTACTATTTGGGGTCAGCTTCCTGACATTCCTTACAAGTATGACAAGTTTGGTTTGGGTTTCACTGCAGAGTCCTAGAAGGCTGTTCGTCGTGCTTGTGCTGTTCGTATCACCAATCAGGGGATTATGAAGAACCAGATCAATGCTGTAGGTGACTATGATGAAGACTACAACTTGGATGCTTGGATTTTTCCTACTGTGGGTGCTGGGCTCAATAACTGGAAAGCTGAAGATGTTATTCCTATCTCCTTTAGTCAGGAGTAAATACTATTACTGTGTTGTTGCTTTTTAAGTTTGTGATTTCTTGAACAATTGAACTCTTAAGCCTTGTGCCTTACCCTGGGCACAATGGTGTGCTTGTTACGGGATGTCATTTCATTTGCATACTTCATTCAATAAAAATCAGTGGACGTTTCGTTTTCGTAAATATTGTGTTCCTTGTTTTTCTTTTCTTTTATTTTTGTTTTATCAGCTATGTGTTCTTACACACACCCACATCACTAAAATGCAGATCCTTATCCACTCTGGATCCTGTTGATAGCAGTTCTACTATTGCCAATTATAATTTCGAGAATCCGATCTATCAAGCTGAAGATGGAAATGAGGACGATTGTGAAGTACCTGTAGAGCTTGCTAGGTTGTTACAACAAGAAGAGAAAGCTATACAGCCACATGAAGAGCCAATCGAAGTTGTGAATCTGGGAACTGAAGAAAACAGGAAAGAAGTCAAGATAGGGGCTGAATTAGAGGATAGTGTCAAGAGCAGATTGATTCAGATGTTACGTGACTATGTGGAGATCTTTGCTTGGTCTTATGAAGATATGCCAGGGTTGGATACAGACATTTTGGTTCACCGTTTACCAGTGAAAGAAGATTGTCGTCCAAAGAAGCAGAAGGTTCGCCGCATGCGTCCTGAAATGTCAGAGAAGATTAAGGCAGAGGTAATGAAACAATTTAATGCAGGGTTCTTAGTAGTAACTTCTTATCCTCAGTGGATTGCAAATGTGGTGCCGGTACCTAAGAAAGATGGTAAGGTACGTATGTGTGTAGACTACAGAGATTTGAACAAGGCCAACCCCAAAGATGACTTTCCGCTTCCTCATATTGATGTTCTGGTAGACAATACTGCTCAGCATAAGGTATTCTCTTTTATGGATGGTTTCTCTGGTTACAATCAGATCAAGATGGCTCCTGAAGATATGGAGAAGACAACATTTGTTACACAATGGGGGACTTTTTGCTATAAGGTGATGCCATTTGGTTTGAAGAATGCAGGGGCAACATATCAGCGTGCTGTGGTGGCTTTGTTTCATGATATGATTCATCATGAAATAGAGGTATATATGGATGATATGATAGCCAGGTCCCAGAATGAAGAGCAACATCTTGATCTTTTGTATAAGTTGTTTGAGAGGTTGAAGAAATACAAGTTGAGATTAAATCCAAACAAGTGTACTTTTGGAGTTAGATCTGGTAAGCTCCTGGGTTTCATTGTCAGTGGAAAAGGTATTGAAGTGGATCCTGCAAAAGTGAAAGCTATACGAGAGATGCCAACTCCCCGTACTGAGAAGGAAGTTAGAGGTTTCTTGGGATGATTGAATTACATTGCAATATTTATTTCCTAATTAACTGCCATCTGTGAGCCGATCTTCAAGTTGCTGAAGAAAGATCAGGTGATGGAATGGAATGATGAGTGCCAGACTGCCTTTGATGAAATCAAGAAATACCTGCTAGAACCTCCAATTTTGATGCCACCAGTTGATGGAAGACCCTTGATTATGTATTTAACAGTGTTAGACAACTCAATGGGGTGTGTGTTGGGGCAACATGACGAGTCTGGTCGAAAAGAGCAGGCAATATACTACCTTAGCAAAAAGTTTACCGACTGCGAAACAAGATACTCACTGCTCGAGAAAACTTGCTGCGCTTTGGCATGGGCTGCTCGCCGACTAAGACAGTATATGTTGACCCATACTACCTTATTGATTTCAAAGATGGATCCAATCAAGTACATATTTGAGAAACCTGCTCTCTCCGGAAGAATTGCAAGATGGCAAATGATCTTGACAGAATATGACATACAGTATACTACTCAGAAGGCCATTAAAGGAAGTGTGGTAGCTGATCATTTGGCTCATCAAGCAGTGGATGATTACCAGTCAATGAGTTTTGAGTTTCCTGATGAAGACATTATGATTATTACCAAAGAACCTGGACAATATGACGGACCTGAACAAGGATCCCGATGGACTATGGTTTTTGATGGTGCCTCTAATGCACTTGGTAATGGTGTTGGTGTTGTGATTAGTTCCCCTGAAGGTTGTCATACCCCGATTACTGCCAGACTTTGTTTCTATTGTACTAATAACATGGCTGAGTATGAGGCATGTATCCTGGGTATTAAAGCTGCCATTGATATGAAGATTCAGTTCCTTGACGTATATGGAGATTCAGCCCTGGTAGTAAGTCAGATTAAAGGAGATTGGGATACCAAGCATGATAATCTCATGCCTTACAGAGAGCATGTGTTGTCTTTGATCCCACATTTCAAAGAGATTACTTTTGGACATATTCCAGGAAGAGAGAATCAGTTGGCAGATGCACTAGCCACCATGGCATCCATGTTTGAGATCAATTGGGATGATGAAGCTCCTAAGATTACTATTGATAGATTTGAGAAGCCTGCATACTGCAATGAGATTGGCACTGAAGAAGCAGAGGAAAAACCTTGGTACTATGAAGTGAAAATATATCTTGAAGCTCAGGAGTTCCCTGAAGGGGCATCTGTCAAAGATAGGAAGTTTCTGAGGAGGTTTTCTGCTAAGTTCTTTTTGAGTAATGGCATTCTGTATAAGTGCAATCATGATTCAACTATGCTTCATTGTGTGGATAAGAAGGAAGCAACTGAGATTATGGAAGATATGCACGATGGGATCTTTGGCACTCATTCTAGTGGTCATACTATGGAAAAGAAGATACTGAGAGCAAGTTACTATTGGTCTACTATGGAAGCTGATTGCTATCAACACTCCAAAACATGTCACAAGTGTCAAATTTATGCTGATAAAGTACATATACCTCCATCACCATTGAATGTGTTGACTGCTCCTTGGCCCTTTGCCATGTGGGGCATTGATATGATTGGTGAAATCAAACCTACTGCTTCTAATGGGCATCGTTTCATCCTGGTTTCTATTGATTACTTCACAAAGTGGGTGGAGGCAGCTTCATTTGCATCTGTAACCAAGAATGTTGTGGCTCGATTCATTAAGAATAATCTTATATGTAGGTATGGCATCCCTGAAAGGATTATTACTGACAATGGCTCTAATCTGAATAACAATATGATTACTGATCTCTGCACGCAGTTCAAGATTAAGCATCACAACTCTTCTCCGTATCGTCCAAAGATGAATGGGGCAGTTGAAGCTGCTAATAAGAACATTAAGAAGATTCTACAAAAGATGACTGTCACTTATAAGGATTGGCATGAGATGTTACCATTTTCTCTTCATGGTTATCGCACTACAATACGTACTTCAACAGGGGCAACCCCATTCTCCTTAGTCTATGGTATGGAAGCAGTTCTGCCCATTGAAGTTCAGATTTCCTCCTTAAGAATCATGAAAGATGCAGGCTTGGATGAAGATGAGTGGATTCAGACCCAACTTGATCAGATAAATTTGATTGATGAGAAAAGGTTAGCAGCAGTTTGTCATGGCCAGATGTACTAGAAACGAATGATCAAAGCTTTTAACAAGAAGGTTAAGCCAAAGGTATATCAGGCGGGTGACTTGGTAATCAAGCGTATCATATTACCACAGGGTGACCCTAAGGGCAAGTGGACTCCAACATATGAAGGACCATTTGTGGTCAAGACAGTATTTTCAGGAGGCGCCATGATACTCACTACTATGGATGGTGAAGACTTTCCACAGCCCATAAACGCAGACATAGTCAAAAAATACTACGCATAAAAAGAGACCCGCTAGGTTGACTGGCCTAGGCAAAAATAAGGGCATCCCGGCAAACCAAAAGGGTTTGGGCAAAAATTAGGGATATATATAAAAAGATGTATACCCGGCAAGTCGAAAACCTGAAAAGGCGGCTTGGGCAAAAAAGGGTATCCCGGTGGATTGAAAACCTGAAACGGCAATCCAGGAAAAAGTTAGGGATTAAAGCGTATGACTATGTCTCGTTTGGATCACCCATGAAATTGCAACCAGTTGTGTTACTTACTCAAGTTTGAACAGATAAAGCTCAATCCAATCGTTTTCGTCTCGACAATAGAAGATGAGATACTTGAAGATAATGGCAATAGTAGAATTGAAACTCAATAGGATTATTTCCCACATAGCTGATTTTCTTTGTTTTGTAAAAATTTTATGACAAAGTCCTCTTACTAGGGTTTATGTCTCCTTGTACAAACGTACCCATGTATGGGTCAATTTTTGATATAAATAAAATTCCATCTTTGAATCCAGATTTACTTTTACCCTATTTACATAAGCGAAACGTCCATTGGTTGTGTTTGAATGTACGTATGCTTTTGAATATGATTAATATTTACCAAAAATGCATGAATACTTAATATGATTGATGTTTACCAGAAATGCATGAAAATGCAGTAATAGTATTTACTAAGGACGAACGAGGGAAGGATCCCAACGAAGCTTCACCAGGTTCACCCCTACAAGACAGTTACAAATCCCCCAGTAGGGCAAATCCATCTTCATAAGTACTTCAAGTCACATCTCCCCTGGAATTTATATCCATCTCTTTTATCCTCATACAGATATTCGGGAATTTACTTTCCAATAAGAGTACGACGAACGAAGACGGAAGGTTATATACACCTTACTATCCCCAGCAGACGGGAGGTTATATACACCTTACTATCCCCAGCAGACGGGAAGTTATGTATACCCTACTATCAAACAAAGATGGGAGGTTATGTATAATATATTATCAATAAAGATGGGAACGAGTTCCTCATATTCTTCAAGCAACGAATTGGGATTAATTTTCCCTGGCCAGCAGTTGTTATACGAAGATATCCAGACGCTTCAGGCAGCATCATATCATACATACATCATTTACATCATATACATAAATACATAATACATTACTTAAGTGCATCATATTATACATGCATACATAATACATAAACTAATATTACCATACAGAATGCTACCTTGTTTTCAGGTTAATTCTCCAGCAGACAAATTTCATTAACAAATTGTGACTATTGGGCCGTTGTTTATCTTCCCAAAAGTTATCATTTCCTCAGGACGTTGTTTATCCTCCTAAAAGCATAGTATCAATCCCTCAGGACTGCTTTATCCTCCTGAAAGCTTCTTGTACCTCAGAACGTTGTTCATCTTTCTGAAAGCTATCAATCCCTCAGGACTGCTTTATCCTCCTGAAAGCATATTATCTCCTTGGGTCGTTGTTTATCTTCCCAAAGGTTATATCATTACCTTAGGACTGCTTTATCCTCCTGAAAGCATATTATTTGGGCCGTTGTTTATCTTCCCAAGGATTACCACTACCTCAGGATGTTGTTTATCCTCCTGAAAGCATATTATCAATCCCTCAGGACTGCTTTATCCTCCTGAAAGCTTCTTGTACCTCAGAACGTTGTTCATCTTTCTGAAAGCTATCAATCCCTCAGGACTGCTTTATCCTCCTGAAAGCATATTATCTCCTTGGGCCGTTGTTTATCTTCCCAAAGGTTATATCATTACCTCAGGACTGCTTTATCCTCCTGAAAGCATATCATGACTATTGGGCCGTTGTTTATCCTCCCAAAAGGTTATACTTATACCTCAGAACGTTGTTTATCCTTCTGAAAGCATATCATCACCTCAGAACGTTGTTTATCCTTCTGAAAGCATATCATACCTCAGAACGTTGTTTATCCTTCTGAAAGCATATCATCACCTCAGGACGTTGTTTATCCTCCTGAAAGCATATTATTACCTCAGGACGTTGTTTATCCTCCTGAAAGCTATCATTATATCTTCATATTTTCGACTGCTTTATCCACCAAGAAATGTATCTAAAGAACTTTTCTCCAAGTGGCATCCTTAAGCCCACTCAAGCATATTCAACTAGTCATCAATATTACTCTACGCACCGGTGAGTGCAAATTTTTGGGCTTTTATGTTCAATCCCCTTCAACCTTCCAGGTCACGACAGGCACATATACCAATCTAACCCCTCAGGTTTCAGAAAATTGAACAGGGGCAGCTGTTGCACCCCAAAATTTGCCCTCACAATACAAAACTTTGTATGCTAAGAGGTTCACAAGGTTCACAAGGTTCACAAGACCTTTCATGAGGTTCATGAAGTCTACAAGACACTTTATGAGGTTCACAAGGTTCACAAGACCTCTCATGAGGTTCACAAGGTTCACAAGACATTTTATGATGATTCACAAGGTTCACAAAGTTCACAAATAGTCAGAAGATTTAACAATTCCCTCAAACAATGCACCTCCTAAGTAGTGCATCCAAAACTAGGGTTTTGACTTTAATCAGGCTAAATGGACTTCCAAGACTTCAAGTGAGCTTCATAACATATTATATGTGTGTAAGAACCCCCATGACAAGTTTCAAGACTTTTCTCAAAGGTTTGCTCAGTCAGATGATCAGATAAGTCAAAATCAGTCAAAGCAGTTAAAAAGTCAAACTGAGGTCAACTGTGGTCAAATCAAAGTCAAACTTCATGATTTTTTGCCAACATCAAGTATATGAAGTAAAATTCATCATTTGATCAAGGGTTGATCATGATTCATCAAGGATATTTCAGATCATCAAGAATCAGGAGTTTCTAAATTAGGGTTTCCTCAGTAAAAGTCAACTGAACTTTGACCAGCCATAACTTTCACATGCTTCATCACCAAGTTTCCATCCAAAGATCATTTTGAAGGAAATTGAATTCTCTACAACTTTGTGTATCACAAGCCAAGCCCAAAAATGCTTCATTTGGAAGGTATGAGCTAAGACATTATAGGTCCTTTTGAAAGTCAACAAAAAGTCAACAACTTCAAAAGGGCATAACTTGAGAATGGTAAATGATATGGACATGAAACCAGTGGGGTTGGTTAGAGGACTCTTCAAGCTTTCCAAAATGTCCAAGAACACCCTCATAGCATTAAAATTGAAGGATGTGTGCCCTTGCAAAGTTGGGAAATTTTAGGGAAGTTTATGAAGCAAATGGAGGTTTAAAACCAAATTTTGCTAAGTGGGCTGAACTTTTAATGACCCAAAGCAATCCATGACATCATGCACGAAAATTCTTTGATATTTTCATAATTTTTATTTTATTTAATTAATTTATTATGATTTTTTATACTAAAAATCATTTTAAATTTAAATAAAATATTAAAAGTGAAGATTTAAAATTATTTTTGATTCTAGAAGGTCATGAATTCAATATGGATCAAATTGATACAAAGATAATGTTGATTGGCTTGAAATAGAAAGTGTTTATGCAAAAATATTTGAATTTCAAAGCTTATCTTTCTCAATCTTTTTGGATCAAATCTTTCACACAAACATCAATTTTTTTGACCTAGAATGATCACACTATAAGTACATAACTTAAACCTAATGAGAAGACACGAATTGCAGCCTCCCAAGAGTAAGTTTGCAATTTTCAAAAAACCTCACAAAACTCAAAATCGTATTTTCCAATTCAGGCCTCTTTGAACTAATTTGAAGGTTGAGACATGTTTCTGAGACATCATTGAATCATTCCCAATGAACATTTGCATACAAAACCTCTCATATAGCATAAACCGAATGCACTTTGTTCTTAATATTTTTGTTTTCGATTTCTTATACTTAAGCATTATTAATGAATTTTGATGGTATTTCCTGGTTTGTGATGAGTTTTAGGTTGTGTCTGGGCTAATCGATTGAAGTTTTGATGCCTAGGATGAATTTCACCATTATTAGGGTTTCGGACCTCATTTGGGGTTTTATCATTTGGCCCATGTAAATGAGTTCTAAGGACATGAATATGTTGTGTATGACATCAGGAATTCACTAACACTGTTAATTTCACGAAATTGTATTGTTTGGTTAGAGTTTGACATTCGCAGGTTTTCCTACGAATGAAAATTCGCAGGAAAGTTCGTGGGAAGATTCGCAGCAAATTGCGCAAGTCCAGAGGTAGAAGAAGAACTCAGGCGCGCGAAAAATATAATTTGAAAAATACATTTATTTTATTATGATTTGGTTCTGGTCATATTACACAATGAGCAGGTAGCTCAGCTGGTTTTGATGCGCGTACATTGCTTGAAGGTCCAGGGATCGAATCCTGGCCTCAGCAATTTTTTTTATTTTTCCAGTCTAACTATGAATCTTAATATATTAAATATTGTTGTGAGTACGTTGACAGGTGCGCTCTCCCAGCTGGAATGGTTAACGTGTTTGTGTGATGCTTGAAGGTCATGGGTTCGATTCCCCCAGGCCTTTTTGTTTTGTTTCTTTTTCTTTGATTTTTTCAGGGTACACAACAAAACCAATTGAACCCTTGATCTTAGCACACGCGCGCAGGTTGGTCTAGTGGATAGAGACAAAGCTGGAGAGTGAAGGGACCAGGGTTCAAACCCTGGCCTCAACATCTTGGTATTTTTGCATTTTTTTTATTTTAATTTGTTTTATTATATTAATTCTTTTTTTAAAAAACTAGTAAAAATAATTTCTCAATAATATCATAATATTTTCCTCATATCTTAAAAAATTATAATTCATGGTTATCAAAAAAAAACTTTAAATTTATTTTATATTAAGTATGTATATATAGATATTATATTATTGGTAAATAAATGTATTTGTTTTGTATAAATAAATTAACCCTAAAAAATATATTTTTCCTAAAACCCTAATTTGTTTTGACAAACCCTAATTTTCTTCTATTTAAAACTTAATTCTATTATAATTTATAAATCTTAATTATGTATATATGTATTATATAATTTGTTTATAACTAATTTATTGTATATAAATAATTGTTTTATTATATTTAAAAATAGTTAAAATTGCTAATTTAATTTTTGTAATTATAATTTTATTTTCATAATATGTTTATAATTAACTTAATTTTTATAATTTGCAAATAATTTAAAACTTTATAATAATCAATATAATTGTTCATATTTTTTCTTATTAATCTTAAATAATTGTTTGATCTTTCAATTATTATAATGTTTTTTTTATATTATTATTATTAATTATGTTTATATGATTGTTACTAACCCCATTAATTTGGTATTATTTTTTATTATTATTATTTTCACTAACCCAATTATAATTATTTATTTATTTTGCTTATTATATTTAATTTTGCTTAATTATTATTATGTAATTGTTCCTTGGTGTAATATTTATTAATAATGTTTATTATTTATATTTTATGCTATGGTTAGTAAATAGGGAGTGTAAACATACTTGTATTTTAAAATCAATTTAGCTCATTTAAATTTAAAAGATAAATATTTAAAATTGTACACTCACACACGTAAGTCGATCTTTGATCGCCATCTCACTTCCTTAGGGATACCTCTCATGTTGTCTAATCAAAAAGGTCAAGTAGGGTGTATAAAGCAAAAGTCCCTCAAAATAAAGTCATTTAATCCCTTAACAGATAAAAGATCAAGTCCCTTCGAATGTTGCCTTCGTAATGATCTTATCCCTTTCGAATAAAGATGATAGTCCCTTCAAAATTGCTTATACACCCCACAGTTGCCTCAATAACAGATGTCCCTTACTTGTCCCATCACACCCAAGGTAATGACTACCTATTCCTTAATAATAGGGATAGTATTACCATTTAAAGGATTCAAGAACAGAAAAGACTTAAACTTAGGGTAGGTTCCTCATAGTTACTTGCTCACTACTCAAAAACTTTTCAAACACTTCACACATTTCAAACAAATTTTCAAAACAAAGGTTTATACGCATCCATACATGGGCCATTATAAACTCTTAAGAAAATTTTTATTCACACACTTCACATTTCAAAAACATTTTAAAGTGAGCTAAGTAACTAAGAGCCCATGGATAACCATGGATGTAAAGGGTGCTAACACCTTCCCTTTACATAACCTACCCCCCGGACCCAAAAATCTTTTAAAAGGTCTTTCCTGTTCTTTTATGCCTTTCCTTTGGATAAAATAAAAGTCGGTGGCGACTCTTGCTATCCGCAACATAACTAAAGTCAGTTCTCCCACCGTGTTACAGTTACCACTACTTATGTTTGTCTGAAATGTCCTTTGACTATCTTTGGTAAGAGTTTTTCTATGGATTTAATGTGTTTGTCATTACATCAAATTGATGTCATCCTTGGCATGAATTAGCTAGAATTCAATTATGTCCATATCAACTATAATGCTAAGACTGTGAGGTTTCCTGAGTTGGATGACAACGAAGAGATGATATTCTTGTCTGCTAGAAAAATGGAGCAACTTGTAGGGGATGAAGCCTTGATGTTTGCGATATCTGCATCATTTCAAGTCGACCAGAGAGATGCCAGTGTCGATTTTCTTAATTTTTGTGAATTTACAAATGTGTTTCCGAATTACATAAGCGATCTACCTCTAGAGCATGAAATTGAGTTTATAGTGGAATTAGTATCAGGTACAAGGCTGATGTCTATGTCTCCTTATCGAATGTCTGCTTCAAAATTGAGTGAGTTGAAGAAGAAATTAGAAGACTTATTGGAAAAGAAGTTTGTTCTGTAACGCCCCGATTTCATAATTTAATTATTTATTTAATTACTTATGAATATGTGGTATTGTGTGGTATTTTGTGGTGTTGTGGTGAATGAAATTATTTTATTTAAATAGTGATATTTGAATAATTTTAATTTTAATTTTAATATTATTATTATAATAAAATAAGAATAGTTAGAGGTCTTGGGGATAATTGTGTCTTTTGAGAAGATTATAAGAAGAGAATTGAGATAGTTTTCTCATAACGCGTATTTTGTAAAGATTGAGAGAAGTTGCTCTGAAGAACAAGGAAGCTAAGGTTGGAAAATATTCAAGAGGTGATTGAAGAGCTCATTGACTAAGGTATGGGGAGTAATTTTATATTCGATATCTATAATGTAGAGGTAGGTCTTATGAGAATGGGAATTTTGAGGAAAAATCTTAGGGTTAGGAGGATTGTTGGTAGAGTTTGATGAATTGTTGTTGTTAGATGTTGTAGTTGATGAATATCTGATGAAAAATCTTAGGGTTAGGAGGATTGTTGTTGTTGAGGAAAAATCTTAAGGTTAGGAGGATTGTTGTTAGATAGTTGATGAAAAATCTTAGGGAGTAATTTTCTACTGTTAAAAGATGATTTTTGTCACAACTGAGTTGTGTTGAAATCGCAGGGTTTTTGTCAAAAATCGTCGTCTCGCTTAGCAAGCAGGTACTTGCTTAGTGAGTGAATGAAATTTTGAGAATCCCACAACCCGAGACTAGGTCGCTTAGCAAGCTCACTGCGTCTTAGCGAGACCTGGCACTTTTTGGAAAAATGGTTTCTTGTTCCAAATGATTTGTAGTGACTTGTTTTGTTGTCTTAAGTTTCTATGATGTTGATGTGAATTCTTTCCATGTTGTAGTGTGCTAAATGTGTAGGAATTTGTGATGAAACGATGTTTATATGATTATGTTGTATTACGATGACATGTAGCAATGATGATATGAGTATGAAAAGTATTAGATGAATGAATGATGAATGAGGAATGATGGTGAATGCAGATGTAATAGTTTTTGTGTTTTGATGATGTATGATTGTATCGCGTCTTACATTCATGGAATAATTATGTTGGGGATTCGGTCCATTGGTAGCTTCAATTCCATCGTGTGGATTGAAGTGATATGTTGCTTATGTTGTGCTCCCTTGTGGAGGGTTGATGTCCCAATGTCCATCCATGAAGATGTTTCAGTACCACATGCATATTATGAGAATTGAATTTCATTCTTGGTGGCATAGCATGATTGCATTGGTATTTCGTGATGACGCGATTGATTTTGTTGTACATGGGTGAAACTTTATGTAATTGATCTATTGATGCATGTTGACTTGTAATTCCTTCTTTATATTATTTATATTGAATGTGAATTTACTCACCCTGCCTGCCTTTGGTGATGGTCTATAATTCCATCCCGTAGATACACAAGAATAGCTTGGTGCTTAGACATACCTTGGAGTATGTGTCCTTTTTGTCGTTTATAGAGTTTAAGGTGGTGTCGTGCTCTGTGTCATGTAACATCGGGAACGCTTGGAAGTTTTGTTAGTTTTTGTCTATTTTAATACATGATGATGATGTTTTGAATTAAAAATTGAATTTTATACTATGTTGATTTAAGTTGTTTTGTGATGATCTTCTGCGTATAAATGATGTTGAATATTAATAATGAATGCATGTGGTAACCCGTGTTACGAGACATGACACATAGATGAGTTTTATTGATGTTATGATGAAATATGATACCCTTTAAGTCGAGAACTTTGATTTTTATTAAATAATTTAGCATTATTATGTTATGGGTTAAAAAGGGTGTTACAATAGTGGTATCAGAGTAGGTCTGTCTGTTTGGTCGTGTGTCGTTGTTGTCGGTCTGTTATCGGTTGTTGCTTGTTAACGATTAGTTTCTTTCTGATGTTGTGATTGTTGTGCAGAATGGCTGGAAACAACATGCGTGCTCTTGCTGAAGCTGTTGTGGTGCTTGTTGAGGCTACAACTCGAAACAACGAACAAGATTAGTTTAATTCTTTGGAGAAGTTTTAGAGTAATAGTCTACCGATTTTTGAAGGAGACCATGACCCGCATAGTGCATAAAAGTGGCTCAAGGAAATTGAGAATATCTTTAGAGTGATAGCGTGTACGGATGCGCAGAAGGTACAGTTTGGTACCCACATGTTGTCTGAGGAGGCTGAAGACTAGTGGGATAAAACTCTTCAGTGTTTAGAGGTTGTTGGTACTATGATGACCTGGGCATTGTTCAGGAGGGAGTTGTTAGGAAATTATTTTCCGGAAGATGCTCGTGGTAATATGGAGGTGGAGTTCCTTGAGTTGAATCAGAGAAACATGACGGTGGTAGATTATGCTACTAAGTTCGAGAGGCTAGTGATGTATTGTCCTCACTACAATCGTGATGATGCTGAACTTTCTAAGTGCCTCAAGTTTGGGAATGGGATGAGACCAAAAATCAAACAAGGGATTGGATGTCAGCAGATCCGTAGGTATGTTGAGTTGGTGGACAAAAGCAGGATCTATGATGAAGACAGTCGAGCTTGATTTACTCACTACAAGCAACTAAGTGAGAAGAGAGAAAAAGGTCAGTTTAGAGGAAAACCTTATGTGGAGATGGGAAGAAGGTTTCAGATGGGAAGAAGCCAAGTGGGGGAGCAGGTTCCATTCCTCCCATGTGCTACAAATATGGAGAATCCGGTCACAAGTCTGATGTGTGCAGTAATCTGTAATACCCAAAAATTTTCCCTCTCATTTCATGGCATTTACCATATCATATTACATAAATAATTCCACATCCTTGCATAAAAGTTGAAGCATAGCAATAATGGCTAGAGGCATAGTGCATGTGACCAATGACTGATGAAGTTGATGGTCATCCAAAAACAAGGAAAGGGTCACATGGCTTCTAAACAATATTCAAAGGGTTCACAACATCCCACAATATCTGAATTGATTCCTCAAGGCCTAGAAAGAGGTGGATTGATCAAAGAATTCAAGCAGGGCAACACCTCCTAACAAAAAGGGCTAAAATTAGGGTTTCTGATTAATGGAGCTTCCCCAAGGAAATTTTGTTTCAAACTTGATCTCATTGTTTTATATATAATGTCAAGTGTCTAGGGATGAAAAAACATCCATGGAATCATTTCAAAGGGTCTTCAATTGATCAGTTACTTGAGAATTAAGAAATTGGGGAAAAGTCAACTCCTCACTTTTTGAGGTCAAAATCATGAAATTGATGTTATAAGGAATCCATGGACAAAATTTGATCAAGAAATGATGGAGGAATCATCAAGAGTCAAGAAAACAAAAAACATACCATTTTTGGAAAATTAGGGTTTCCAAATATGGCAAGTTTTGGCCATTTTTTAGTCATGTTCAAGAGAGTCCTTCTCCAAAAATAAAAGTCAAACAAAAATTCCACTTGGACTGTTTGAAAGAGGGCATCTTAAGCTTCAAATCAATAGGTGGATCATGTTCATGGGATTAAAATTGAAGAAGTTATGATCAATCAAAGTTTGATCAAACTAGGGAAAACTAGGGAAAAAAGCAAGTAATGCCAAACATCATGCGCGCGCCAGGCAAGTCATTTTTACAAACATGTGGTATACAAGAAGTGAAATTCTGTGATCAGGTATGAGATGTCCTAAGAGATGTCCCAACACTTGATAGGACACTTGACAAATTTAACCAAAACTTAAATAGCAAGAAAAGTAAACAACACAGAAGTTTGTTAACCCAGTTCAGTGTATAACCACACCTACATCTAGAGGCTACCAAGCCAGGAGGAAATCCACTATAAGTAATATTAATTCTAGACTTAAACCACCCTGTTTAATCTATCATTTAATAACTACCCAATGCAATTTCTACCTAAGACACACCTTAGATAAGAGTACCCTACTCACTCCCCCTCAATCACACAGTGATCAAGTTTACAAGTTTAATGAAATTGAAGACATTCTTCAAACAATACAGCTTGATCTTACTTCACAGTTTCAATCAAGTCACAAATGCACTTTTGCTTAAAAGCTCATAAAGTGGTACAATAAAACAACCTGCTATTAAATTCTAGACACCCTATTTGGTCTTCTGAAATTCGTACTCAATTCTATGAGTTTCTGTTGATTAAATAGGTATCTGAATTTTGGGCTTTCTGTAGAATGATCCAGCCCTAATGCGCATGCAGCTTCCACCTTGAATTAGGGTTTGTTACCTCCTAGATTCTAGGTGCTTTAGGTCTTCTGTTTTAATATGAATCTTCAATATATATCTCCCTACAGATGCGCCTTGTTCTGTTTTTATCCATCATTAATTAATTCTAGATAACTCTCCTTAAATATCTCTGATCAGTTAATCAATAATTAATTCTGGTAGCAGGTCTGAGATGTCTCAACATCTGTTGGGACATCCTGAAAAACTGAACTTAAGTTATTTACACAATGTCCCAACATCTGATGAGACATCCTGAATTAAGTTCATATACTCTGTTTGATAATGTCCCAACATTTGATAGGACATTCTGAACTGAATTCAACATTTCTTGTTGGTCAAAAATTCTGCCAATTCTTCAACATCTACAAACTCCCCCTTTGGCTAATTTTTGGCTAACATCTTTTCTGGTTATCAGAGTGCAGCAGAAGTTCTTTTTATCAGAGTATAGCATTACTTTTCTGTTGATTCATATTTGAGATTACTCCCCCTCAAACATATATGTATCCAGTCTTGTTTCAACAGAAATTTTTATCAAAACACACTGATTCAGTTCAGACACAAACAAACAGATTTTTCATTCATAATTAAACAGCAATACAATTTGTTGTTGTTGTTGTTCTCCCCCTTGTTAGACACAAATTATGGGGCCAAAGATACTAATCCAGAAATATAATGCAGTGCTGTCATTACATTTGCCTCACCTACAATGATCACTCAGATTCATCACTCTCAGTTTCTTCATCAGCTTCAGTTTCTTCATCAGATGCAGCTTTCTGATCTTCTTCACTCTCCAACCTTTGAATGATTTCCTCAAGCTTCTGCTTTCTAGCTTAAAGCTCTTTGCAAGTGCTCTTGAGTTCAGCAATTAATGCCTTCTTGGAGATTGGAGTCTTAGCAGTTGAAGGACCTGCAGATGTCCCAGAAGGTGCTTCAACATCTGCTGCATGATGACTGAGGAACAGTTTGTAGTGAAAAGCCAGAGGGCTTTCTCTTTTGCAGACTGTGTCCTTTTCAGTGAGGATTCCAGGGTATTGATTGAGCACTATACCACACAGCAAGGATGGAAAAGCTATTGGCAGCTTTGTTGCAGAAGAGCTGGCATGCTTCAAGGTTTGATCAAAAATGTAAGCACCATAATCCAGCTTAGTCTGAGTTCCCACAGCATAGATAAACCTGGCCAGACCAGTGGAGATTGAAGATGTGTGATTGGTAGGCACCCAGTTAGCTGTACCAATCCTGTTCAGCATGGCATATTTTCTTGTTAACATGCTCACTGAGAGCTTTCCTTTAACAGGCCATGCCTTGACCTGGTTTGCAGTGATCACCTTACAGACTTGATTATCTGTCTTACCTAGCTCATTTGGTCCACCTGTTTCTCTTCCTAGGTATTGATTTATGATTTGAGGAGAGAACTCTACACACCTACCTCTCACAAAGACTTTTCTAAATTCAGAGGACTTACCATTGGCACAATCCTCCTGAAGATTAACAATGAATTCTTTGACAAGAAGTTCATAGCAGGGAGAGAGATCTGAGACTGTTTTGAAGAGGCCTGCAGCAGAGATGAGGTCAATCAGTTCTGTGCACTCAAGTGCATTGCTGCTCAGTTCTCTTTCCAGGGCAACCCTTCTTTGGTACACAAACTTCCATCTATTAACACTAGAGACATGATGGAATGATATGTTGTCCAAGGGAGCTTCTGGAACAGCAGTTGAAGCCCTAGATGGTGCTGATTTCTTCTTGGGAGGAGATGTTGGGACATCTGATTCAACATCTGAGTCTGATGGTGTGACAACTTTTCTCTTCTGGGTTTGGACTTTACTCCATGGTTTTGTTGGACCAAAGGCAGCTTTAGCCTTGCCTTTCTTTGGAGTAGCCTTCTTCTTCTCAGGAATTTCAGGTTCAGCTTGCATCTTTCCTTTCCTGGACCTGAGCCTTTTGGCTATGCTAGGTCTAATAGAGGCTATGATCTCTGTATCAGTATCCTGCTCCAGGTTCACCACTGGAGGAGATTGAGCAGTCTCCTCTTCAGCTGGTTGATCAGCAGAGATGTGATCTTCAGTTGAGGCTTTGGTCTGATCCTCAGAGTCTTCTTCATTACTTTCATTTGAGGCCTTTTTCTGGTCCTCAGTTTGTTCAGTATCAGCATCAGATGAGTTCTTTTTCTCATCCTCAGATGTTCCAACATCTATTGGGACATCCTGTTGAGCAGGAGTGTCCTCTGCAGCTTGAACTTGTTCTTCTTGAGGGGCAGGTATGGTGTTCAGAGGAATAGAAATCCCACTAACCACTCTTTGTTCAAGAAGAATCTTATTGACTATCTCCTTGATGGAAGCATCCACATAATCAGAAGATTTTGGAGGCATGTTTGCTGGAGAAGGAATGCCTCCTTTGGCTTTGCTGCAGACTTGATCTTTAGCTCTTTTTGGAGTTCTTGGCTTTTTAGCATGAGAGGCGCTTCCCCTGAGTTCGTCCAATGGGGTTGATTGCATTGGTACTACAGAGATGGGAGTTGCATGAACTACGTCTTCTTTGTTGAGAACTTCTTCAGGAATGTTAGGGTTTTGAGACATTGTCAAGGAAGATGGATGAAGAGTTTTAGGGTTTATGATTTCTGAATAACAGCTTGATAATATGATTCGCTTTTGATGGTGTGATGCGAAAATTGATAGCTGATTATAAGCTGTTACTAAATAAGTAGCCGTTACAATGAAAATGATTAGGAATGGAATACCCAAGGTTCTTGTCCAGATTATTGTTTCCATCTGGAACTTATGCCATGCAATGTCATATGACATGTTGGCACATCTCATTAACTGCTAAATCTCACATATACAGATTCCCAGTTTGCCCCTTAAGTTCTCAAATTGTGTAGCATCCAATGCTTTTGTAAAGATATCAGCCAACTGGAGATTTGTAGCTACATGTTCCAATGAAATCACTTTTTCTTCTACAAGATCTCTGATGAAATGATGTCTGATATCAATATGCTTGGTCCTGCTATGTTGGATAGGATTCTTTGATATGTTGATTGCACTTAAGTTGTCACAGTACAATGTCATGACATCCTATGGGACATTGTACTCAGTGAGCATTTGCATCATCCAAACCAACTGAGAACAACTGCTTCCAGCTGCTATATATTCAAATTCAGTTGTAGATAAGGATACACAATTTTGTTTCTTACTGAACCAAGAAATCAAATTGTTTCCTAGAAAGAAGCATCCTCCTGAAGTGCTTTTTCTGTCATCAGTACTTCCAGCCCAATCAGCATCACAGAAGCCAGTGAGAATTGGTTTGCATCCATGAAAGTACATTATGCCATAGTCACAAGTACCATTAACATATTTAAGAATTCTCTTGACTTGATTGAGATGACTGACTTTTGGATCATCTTGATATCTTGCACAAACTCCTACTGCAAATGCTATGTCTGGTCTGCTAGCAGTCAAGTATAACAAGCTTCCAATCATGCTTCTGTATAAGCTTTGATCTACATTCTCACCCTTTTCATCTTTAGTCAGCTTTAAATGTGTGGGGGCAGGAGTTCTCTTATGAGAAACATTTTCCATTCCAAATTTCTTGACTATGTTCTTGGAATATTTGCTTTGGGAAATGAACATTGAGTCTTCCATTTGCTTTATTTGCAGACCAAGAAAGTAGGTTAACTCTCCTACTAGGCTCATTTCAAATTCAGATTCCATCTGCTTGACAAAATGTTTGACCATCCTGTCAGACATCCCACCAAAAACAATGTCATCAACATATATTTGAGCAATCAGGACATTTCCTTCTTCATCTTTAACAAACAAGGTTTTATCAATACCACCTTTTCTGTACCCTTGCTTGATAAGAAATGTGGTCAGTCTTTCATATCATGCCCTTGGAGCTTGCTTCAAACCATAAAGTGCCTTCTTTAGTTTGTATACATGATTTGGACAGCTTGGATCAACAAATCCTTTAGGCTGTTCTACATATACCTCTTCATTAAGATAACCATTTAAAAAGGCACTTTTCACATCCATTTGAAATAGCTTGAACTTTAAGATACAAGCAATTCCCAACAGCAGTCTGATTGATTCAAGCCTTGCTACTGGTGCAAAGGTTTCATCAAAGTCTACCCCTTCAATTTGAGTGTATCCTTGAGCTACAAGTCTAGCTTTGTTCTTTGTAACAACTCCTTGTTCATTTGATTTGTTCTTATACACCCATTTTGTTCCAATCACATTTATGTCATTAGGTCTAGGAACAAGATTCCACACTTCATTCCTTGTGAATTGACCTAATTCCTCTTGCATAGCACAAATCCAGTATTCATCAGTAAGAGCTTCCTTGATGTTTTTAGGTTCTATTTTAGAAACAAAACAAGAACCTGAAATCACTTCTCTTGATCTAGTGCTCACACCTCTGTTGGGATCACCAATTATTAAATCTTTGGGATGATCCTTCTGTATTCTAATGGAGGGAGGTTTGCTGGATTCTTCTGTCCTTGTATCAGATTGAGTGAAGTTATAATGATCATCCTTTTCTTCAGCTTCAATCTTGATATCAGCAGATGTCCCAACATCTTCTGGGACATCTGTAGGAGCATCATCAATTATCACATTTATGGACTCCATGATAACCTTGGTTCTAGAATTAAACACTCTATATGCTCTGCTGTTTATAGAGTATCCAAGGAAAATCCCTTCATCACTTTTAGAATCCATTTTTCTCCTTTGCTCCCTATCTGCCAGAATATAACAGTTACTTCCAAACACATGAAAGTACTTAACAGTGGGTTTTCTGCCCTTCCAGACTTCATATATTGTGGACAAAGTTCCTTTCCTTAAAGTAACTCTATTATGGATGTAGCAGGCAGTGTTCATAGCTTCAGCCCAGAAGTACAGAGGTAATTTTTTAGCATGGATCATAGCTCTTGCTGATTCTTGAATAGTTCTATTCTTCCTCTCAACAATCCCATTCTGTTGAGGAGTGATAGGTGAAGAATATTCATGATTTATTCCTTCTGAAGAGCAGAAATCTAAGAACTTTTGATTCTTAAATTCTTTTCCATAATCACTTCTAATTCTGATCACACAGCTGGATTTTTCCCTTTGTAATCTTTGACATAATTCTTTGAATACATCAAATACATCAGACTTTTCTTTGATGAAATTTATCCATGTATATCTTGAAAAGTCATCAACCACCACATAGGCATACCTCTTACCACCAAGGCTTTCAACTTGCATAGGTCCCATAAGATCCATATGTAAAAGTTCCAAAACTTTGGAAGTTGTCAGATGTTGGAGCTTTGGATGGGACATCTTGGTTTGCTTGCCTATTTGACATTCACCACATATTTTGCCATCATCAATCTTCAGTTTAGGAATACCTCTTACAACATCCATAGATATGATCTTCTTTATGCCTCTGAAATGAAGATGACCTAGTCTTTGTTGCCATAGTTTCACTTCTTCTTCCTTAGCTAAAGAACAAGTTGAAGTGAGACTGAGGTTCTGAGATTCCCACATGTAACAGTTGTCTTTAGATCTGGCTCCTCTCATGACCACCTCTTGTTCTTTGTTAGTCACTATACATTCAGTTTTGGTAAAGTTTACACTGTACCCTTGATCACATAATTGACTTATACTGATCAGGTTAGCAGTTAAACCTTTAACTAGCAGCACATCATCTAGTCTTGGAACATCTTGACAGTCCAAGGTTCCAACTCCCTTGATTTCTCCTTTAGCTCCATCTCCAAAGGTTACATACCTGGATGAATGTGACTTTAAGTTTACTAGCAGGTTCTTCAATCCAGTCATGTGTCTTGAACATCCACTGTCAAAGTACCAGTCTTCTTTAGCTGATACTCTTAGTGATGTATGTGTTATGTATGCAACATTTTTCTTTGCCCATTTGAGTTGAGATTTCTTTTGATGCCTCTGCCCTGTGTGTTGTTCATTGTTAGATCTCCAAGATTGATTGTTGATCTTGTTCTTGGGTATGTGGCTTTGATCAGTCTGAATGCTAGCTTTTGGTCTCCATACCTTCTTGATGACCTCTGTCTTCTGCTTAGGAGGTTGCTGATTTCTTTGATGTCTATGCAGCACTTTCTTGGTACCTTCTACTTTCTGCTTAGAAGATTGCTGATACATCTGATTTGGATATCCATGTAGCTTATAACAATGAGGTTTGATATGCCCAAATCTTCCACAGTGATGGCATCTCCATCTTTGATACTTCTTCTTCATTTTGTTCTTTCCAGAATGTTGAGACATCTGTTGGAACATTATGTTTGACTTTGTGTTCTTTTCCTGATGTTGAAGCATCTGTTGGGACATTTTGTTTGACTGTGTGGATTTTGAAGTAGTTTTGCTAGAGCTGGCTTCATCCTTATGATCTCTGTTATATCCCAGTCCACTTTTGTCCCCTGAATGTTTATTATTGTTGAGAATAACATCCAGTGTATTTGAGCTGCTGTTCAACATTCTAACAGATTTGGACATATGTTCCAACTTGGAGTTGAGAAGAGTTACTTCACTTTTCAAGGTGTCAATGATCTCTTGATCACTTGCTTTTTCATCTTCTAATGTCTCATTCTGCTTCTTTAGCTTTATAACCTCACTGCATATTTCAGTGCTTCTTTTGTATAGATCTTTGAATGCTTGCTCAAGATCTTCATAAGTAAGTTCTCCATCACTGGATTCACTATCAGACTCACATAGTCCAGCTAAAGCAGTGATATGCTTAGCTGATTCTTCTTCTGAATCACCTCCTGAGTCTTCATCAGACCAGGTTACAGATAGTCCTTTCTTTTGCCTTTTTAAGTAGGTAGGACATTCATTCTTGATGTGTCCATATCCTTCACATCCATGGCATTTGATTCCTTTTTCTTGACTGGTCTTTTCAGCAAAATTTGACCTTCTGTTAGCATCATAAGTTCTCTTGTTCTCAGAAGAGTTTGTGTATCTTCCACTGGGATTGGATTTGCCTTCCATTCCTCTGAGCATCTTTTTGAATTGTCTTCCAAGCATAGCAAGGTTGTCTGATAAGCTTTTATCATTTTCTGATTCATCATCTTCTTCTTCATCAGTATTTGACACCAAGGCTATGCTTTTGTTCTTTTTAACATTTGTGTCATTCATTCCCATCTCAAAAGTTTGAAGGGAACCAATGAGTTCTTCAACTTTCATAGAGCATATGTCTTGAGCTTCTTCTATTGCTGTGACTTTCATGTCAAATCTTTTTGGCAAAGATCTGAGAATTTTTCTTAGAAGCTTTTCATCAGTCATCTTTTCTCCCAAAGCTCCAGAAGTATTGGCTATATCCAAGATGTTCATGTAGAACTCATGAATTGATTCATCTTCCTTCATTCTCAAGTTTTCAAACTTGGTGGTGAGAAGTTGAAGTCTTGACATTTTTACTTTTGATGTTCCTTCATGAGTTGTTTTGAGAGTGTCCCAAACATCTTTGGCCAGCTCACAATGATGCACAAGTCTGAAGATGTTCCTATCAATGCCATTGAATAAAGCATTTAAGGCCTTTGAGTTGCCTAGTGCTGAATCTTCTTCCTCCTTACTCCATTCTTCTTCAGGTTTCAGCACTTTTGATCCATCTTTGGTGTCTTGGACAGGATGATCCCATCCAACATTTACTGCTCTCCATGCCCTGTTGTCAAGTGATCTTAAGAATGCAATCATTCTTGGCTTCCAGTAGTCATAATTAGATCCATCCAGTATAGGTGGTCTATTTACTGACCCTATATCTCTGTCCATGTTACAGAATTTGTTTTCCCTAGATCTCACCCAGTATAAACAGGCAGGGTGCCTGCTCTGATGCCAATTGAAATTCTGTGATCAGGTATGAGATGTCCTAAGAGATGTCCCAACACTTGATAGGACACTTGACAAATTTAACCAAAACTTAAATAGCAAGAAAAGTAAACAACACAGAAGTTTGTTAACCCAGTTCAGTGTATAACCACACCTACATCTGGAGGCTACCAAGCCAGGAGGAAATCCACTATAAGTAATATTAATTCTAGACTTAAACCACCCTGTTTAATCTATCACTTAATAACTACCCAATGCAATTTCTACCTAAGACACACCTTAGATAAGAGTACCCTACTCACTCCCCCTCAATCACATAGTGATCAAGTTTACAAGTTTAATGAAATTGAAGACATTCTTCAAACAATACAGCTTGATCTTACTTCACAGTTTCAATCAAGTCACAAATGCACTTTTGCTTAAAAGCTCATAAAGTGGTACAATAAAACAACCTGCTATTAAATTCTAGACACCCTATTTGGTCTTCTGAAATTCGTACTCAATTCTATGAGTTTCTGTTGATTAAATAGGTATCTGAATTTTGGGCTTTCTGTAGAATGATCCAGCCCTAATGCGCATGCAGCTTCCACCTTGAATTAGGGTTTGTTACCTCCTAGATTCTAGGTGCTTTAGGTCTTCTGTTTTAATCTGAATCTTCAATATATATCTCCCTACAGATGCGCCTTGTTCTGTTTTTATCCATCATTAATTAATTCCAGATAACTCTCCTTAAATATCTCTGATCAGTTAATCAATAATTAATTCTGGTAGCAGGTCTGAGATGTCTCAACATCTGTTGGGACATCCTGAAAAACTGAACTTAAGTTATTTACACAATGTCCCAACATCTGATGAGACATCCTGAATTAAGTTCATATACTCTGTTTGATAATGTCCCAACATTTGATAGGACATTCTGAACTGAATTCAACATTTCTTGTTGGTCAAAAATTCTGCCAATTCTTCAACATCTACAAGAAGTATGGCCTTTTTTCTTCATCAAGATGACCTCAAATGAATTTTTTCCAAACATCAAAGTTGTTCATTGTTGCATTCTCTACAACTTTCATGTTTGAATATTTTTCATATGATCAATTGTGTGAAAGTTAGGGAGGCTTCAAGTCATGTCCCAACACTGATCAGCCATAGGAACAAATTGCACAAGGCAAGGCAAGTCATGCAGGCCAATTATGCAGTTTTTCTTCTCAAAGTTCCATGACATTTTTTATGTACCTAATGGCATTATCTCATCATGAATCAAACATCAAACTTGTTGTGAGAAACATTTACTTCAAATTAAGCATAAGAATCACATGGAATGATGTCTTGAGCTTGAATAAACATCCAATGGAAGATCAATGTATGCCATCTGTTTTCTTGCTTGATAAGGAAAGGGTCAAATGTAAATATTAACTTAGTTCAAATACTTTGCTTCATTCAACTTGCTATGATAACAAGTTCATCACATTTATAGTGCATCATCTTATGTATGCATGATCACATTATATGCCATGCATCTCTTTTGAGATCAAGCCAAATGACAAACTTTCAAATCTCACTCATGTTGCAGCCTTGATCCATTCAGCTTCACACTTCATCACATCACCCCCACCCCAATTGTCATGAACCTCACCACACTCAATCACACTCGAGCTAATAAATTCAAGTTGAACACCATTGCACCAAGCACCCTTCATTTTGCTCAATTCACCACAAATTAGAACTAACTTTAGTTCTAACTATTAACTAGAGTTAGTTAGCACTAATTGTGGATATATAAGCATCAGATCTAACTGAATTGCATCACCATGTTCATTTGCTCGAAACGTCAATGATCTTCATCAATCATACACCAAGCATCATCTATTCTTCATCATCATCACCTTTTGATCAATTTCCATGGTTGCATTGGCTTGAAGATTCAAGAATCCGCTTCTGTATCACTTATGCATCTTCCAAATTTTTGCCAAGAATTCAAGGCTTTGAGTGTTTATTTCACTCCATTGAGGATCAAGAGAAAGCATAGAGCATTGTAGGATCCTCATCTCTGGTATTCTTCAACAAATTCAGGCTCTACAATTCAGGTTATACTCCAATAAACTTGTTCAAATTTCATACTTTTCTTACTTGTTTCATGATGTTTGAGGCTTGCTAGAAGTCTATGTTGATCTGGCTAGTTGATAGGCATGATAGATGCATAGTTTTAATTTTTAGGTTGATTCTTATTGGCTTCGATTTAAATTGTTTATGAGTGATAAATGAAAAATAAGATTGGATTAGTGATGTACGCAGCATGATGAACTTTCCTATGGTTTTAGATTGCATTTTAGTGAAGTTTTGATGTTGCCCTAACCAGAGCTCACCGGAGAAGATACCGGAGGTCTTCTCCGGTGGCTGTAACAGTGCCATAACCTCCCTTCATAATTTTAAAACACGGTTGTCAGATCATTTTAATCCAAGGTCCACAATTTTGTCACCACATTAATGATCCATGTGACCTCACGTGCTTCATTTTTATAATCCTGAGTGCTGATGTGCGTAACATCCACCCTAAGTTCCATGTGTCCTAGGTCAGATCCCTTTGATCAGCGTACTTTGACTTTTATTATGAGCATGAGATTGATCCTTGGGTTCAGATTTGAGTCAATAGTTGACCAAGGTCCACCATAATAGTTTTAGTCAGCGTGTTATTGGATTGGGTCCAATTTGATAATCACACCCCCACACAAACAGGCCCATGTGATTTCAACTTCATTCAGTTTCTTTTTGCACCTCATGCCATTTTTTTTTATTTTCAATTCTTTTCCATTTTAATTTTTATTTTCTAAAAATACCAAATAACATCCAAAAATTCTCAAATAATTTACTTTGGCTTTTCAACATTTTTCCAAATTTCTAATATTTTTTATTTCATTTTCTTTATTTTTCTGACCAGATTTAATTTTCCATTTAAATTTATTTTGGAATTTCTCATTCTTGATCACCTTGCCTTCTCCATTTATTTTCCCATAATCCAAAAATAGTTTGAACTTCATTCCTTTTGATTTGATCAAAGAACATGTTGAGGTCCCATAAAATATTTTTCTCCTAATTTTTAGGTCATTTTTGGTCCGTTTGTGAGTCATTTCTTTGAGTCCCCTCCTTCAAAATCCCAATTCCATTTGTGCAATAATTTGGATGAGTTAAAATGCAAACTTTTGTGAGATATTTTAGAGGCTTGTTACCCCCTGGATTATGACTTTGAATCCTAATTTTCATATTTTTTTCCATGTCCATAGGTATTTGTTTGATGCCTTATGTTACAAGTTACATTTTGTAGCTTATTTGCTTATCCTTCTAATCTCATTTTTAGTAAGGCATTTATGCCATTCATTTGAGGTCCTTAATTTGAGTTCCTAATATCACATTTGATGTTTATAATTCATTTGTGTGCAAGTTATAGGTCATTGGTTCCTTTTTTGGGTTACTTGTTCCATAAGCTTCACTTGTATTCATATGTGTTCCATTTGACCTTATTCTCATTCTCCTTTCACTTTAACACTTCTAATTCCACTTTGTGAGTCTTATATCCATGTCATACCATTTTAATACCCCTTCTAAGATGTCCATATTCATCATTACATCATTTAACCATGCCATGATTTCACTTACTTCATTTGATATACTTTTGTACTTAAGAATTCCAAAATCAAACTTCTTTATTCCATTACCCTAAAATGCTTCACAATTGTTCATTTGTGGTTGGTTTGTGACTTTAATCTTCATTTCATATCACCATCTAGCCTATGGTTTTTGTATAGGAGTTTCACATTTGATGATTGTTCATGTTTGACTTTTTTCTTCTAAGTCTTTTCCTTCTTAACAAATCATATGTTCATTTCTTCTCATTCCTTCTCCATTCAATCTTCTAATTGAATCTCGTTCACTTGAACCTCTTTGTTCCTACGCTGGTTCATCTTTTGAGACACCTTCATTTAGTTTTAGGTTCTGGTTTTAACATTCACCTTTGGTTTTATACAAGTTTACTTTGTGTTTCATTCAAACTTCTTCATTTAACTTCACCTTGAATTCCTTTAGGGATTAGTACCTCGTTAGGGCATAGATTGTAGTTGTTTAATATTAGGACCTTAGAACATATTTTATATGGTTTAGATACTGACTTTAGAAGCTTGTTATCATTTAAGATCCTTATCTTTAGGTCTTAACCCTAGGAGGTCCTTAGTGCTTTTCCCTTAGCTAGTTTGAGCTTTACTTATGTTTATGCCTTCAATATTCATTGTGAAGCTAAACTTTGTTTTGTAGGGAGGTTGAGGTAAGCCTTGTTCATACAAATTCTTTATCATCTCTTTTATGCTTTCAAATTGTGTTTGTCTTATCCCTTTAGGATTTGTCTTACAATTTCATGTTAATCCCTCTTTAGAAACATCTTAACTTCTTTAGAGAAGTAAGTTGTTTTCTAATTTCTCCTTCTCTTCTTTTTCTCATTAGGATTAGAAAACCACATAAACCATAGGGTCTCTCATGCAATAAACAATGAAGTGTAAGTCTTAGTCACCTTATTTTTTACTTTCTCAATTTGCGTCTTTCTTTCTCATCTCATAAAGAAAACAACAAAACACCTAATAAAGGTCGAGCTTTCTCGTGCGCCAAGAGACTTTGCCAATGGATACTTGCATATGTACCATTTCAGGGTGAGGTGTAAGGCATCCATCATGATGAATAAGTCTTAGCATGGAGATTGCTTCACAAATAACAAAAGTAAAACACTTCTTTAAAAGACAGTTAACAAACAACAAACGTCTTTTCCTGCAGGAATTCTCCTCTCATCTCACTCACTCACGATGTAAGAACTTGATCCTACATGTCTCTTTGCAAGATGATAACACACTCGTTCAAGGAGAGCCTACAACACCTGAGCATAGGCATAAGTAGTTCAATTCATAAAAAACACAAACAAGTTCCCGCCTTAGTTAGGCGAACTACGTCGACTCTGATTCTCATTTCCCATGAGATACGTAGGCAGCGGGGTAGGGCCCGTTCGAGCACATTTTTTATCTTCCCTACATTTTTCCCGTACCTTTTCGATCTCTTTTCCAGTTCCCTTTCTCATTCCAGTTCCAATTAACAGTTCTTTTGTTCAGCAGCAGTTTATTTCTCATCCATTGAAATAGTTCTAACAAGCGTGGATCTCGTTGGGTACAGCGGACGGTCTGGGGTGCTAATACCTTCCAAGGTCGTAACTAACTCCCGAACCCAGTATCTTTGGTTCGCAAAACCTCGTTCTTTCCTTTTTCTCTTTGGTTTGTGCAGCATTACCTTTCCCATTCATTCGGGATAAAAATGCATGGCTGGCGACTCTACCTTTTCCATTCCACTTTCGCGTCTGTACCAGGATGGAAATCCCGGGAGCGACAACTGGCGACTCTGCTGGGGATCGAACCCAGAATCTATGGTTTCCCTATTGAAATTAAATCCTAACGCTTGTTTGCTTTTGTTTCTTTGGGTGTTATATTTTTGTTGTTGTGTATTTAGTTTTACTATTTTCATTTACAGCTTTACTTTATAGCGTTTATTTACCATTTTTCAGTATTTATTTTCCATGCATCATATATATACTGGACTGTCTATGTTGGTTTGGGTTTCCTGTGGGATGGGTTTACTGTGAGATAAGACAAATACCCGACTTGATTTCACCCTAGGACTAGCATGGACAAACATTGTACTTCCATGGTATTTCACCATGATGAGTAGCGATGTGTTCCACACTTAGACTGCGGCCGTCTTGGAACTATTTTGTGTGGGGATTTCCTCTACTTCGGGGTATGACCTCGATAGTTATGTGCATATGGTGACTGATCATCAAGGACCTAAGTGGAAACAACCCTCTCCAGTGATGACAATGGTAAACCACATTTGTTGGCAAACCCACTCGCATCCAAGGGTCCACTGGGAACTCGCATAGGATGGCCAGGTTCTTTCATAGGAACACGGTTAAGGCGAATTGTTCGTATAAAGATAGCTCAAAGGCTGAATATACTATTGTTTCTCGATTCAGTGCTTGAAGCCGGGGACTTATGAGGGATGCTTGTTTTCCCAGACTCAGTTGAGACCTCCCTGAGCAGTACATAATCCCTAACTGATTCCCTGATTTGGTCATGAGCCATTTCTTGGAGATGGTGAACGTATTATTGCTGCTTGGCTTTGAGAGTCCGTGATGTTTGACCCGGAGCACACCCATGAGATGGGAGGGATGTTTACAGGTTTACAGTAACCCTAAACTTTAAACATACCCACTTTTCCAGTTTTGCTTTATATGATATGGTTCTACATGGTCCTTTGGTTCTGAGATCCAGGATTTCTATTCGGAGAAAATGTTATACTGTTATTGTGACCCTGCACAGACACTTGAGTATCTGATCACCACAACAAAGACATGTCACTGATCACATGCCTTGCCTTGCATAACATCATTACATCATTAATCATTTGTGCTCTTTTCATTCTCAGGGATTATACTTTGTTCCCAGTCCCGGCCAGAATTTTGATTCAGAGATGGAAGACTTCCGAAAGAAGAACATTCACTACAAATTCTTCGACACTAAGGTGGACCTGTTAAATAAGATGGTGTCACTAATTACCACAGCCCATGTGGGACACTTCAGAGAGAGTTACAGAGACATTCTGGACATGGTAGTCAACTTGGATAGTTCTCAGAGGAGTGTCATTCACACCTTACCACAGTATTATGATCCTAGGATCAAATGCTTCACATTTTATGATTTCCAGTTGGGCCCTATGCTTGAAGATTATAATGTGATTTTGGGTGTGCCACTCAAACATCAAATTCCTTTCAACTCAGAAATGACCAGACCTACTCATGATGACATTGCCAAAGCTCTTTATTTGAGCTCATCTAAGGTGACTGCAAACTTGACCGCTACCAAAGTCTGGGTACTTGGTTTTCCTTTAGACTTCTTGGTTAGAAGGGCTGAAGAACTTGTTGCTACTACTCAGTGGGATTCTGTCAGTGCTATCCTAGCCTTTTCCATCTATGGGATCATCCTATTTGCTGGTATGGATAAGTTTGTGGACATGAATGCCATCCACCTGTTTCTGCTAAAGAATCATGTTCCCACTCTCTTGGGGGTTCTTTACTATTCAGTACATTACAAAAATGAGAAGAAACAGGGGGGTCTAGTACGTTGTTATGCTCCTTATTTCATAAATGGTTTATGAGGCACCTGCCTTCTACTGAAGCTTTCAAAGACCCTAGCCTGATATGGGCAAAAAAGTTGAGCATGTTATCTTCCAAGGACATTAAATGATTTACCATGAGGCTGAAAGGGAAGGACCTCATCTCCAGCTGTGGGAGTTATCCCAATGTGCCACTCTTAGGAGTAACAGGGGGCATCAGTTATAACCCCATTCTCTTGAGAAGGCAATTAGGATATGCACTCAAAGGTGTTTCGAAGGAATCAGAGCTAGTCCAGACTTTCTACTACCCTGTGAAGGATAATCTTCCTTTGGTTTGAGAATTTGCGGGTTCCTGGAAGCTCATCCAAAGAAAAGGTGTGGCATGCTTGGGTAGAAGAAATAATGAGATGTCTCCTGAGTACGAGGCTTGGATAAAAGAGAAAGTTCAGGATGCTCTAATTCCTTTCTTTGCACCGGCCTTACCTTCAGTGGTTGAACCAGAAGGTACTGTGCCTTTGAAAGACTATCAGAAGTTAGAAGCTTTGGTCCAATAGCTCAAGGCTGAGAATCAGGAAGCCAACAACTCTTGTCAGAAGATGATGACCCTTAATCAGAAACTAGAGGTAAGGGCTCAAAAAGCTGAAAAGTTAGTGAGGGACAAGCAAAAGGAATTTGAAGAGATAGGGAGAGAGCTCTACTTCAAGAAGAAAAGGTTGGTTGAGATCCACAAGGCAAGTCAACATCGAAAGGACAAGAAGTCTTTGGATGAAGCCAACGAATCCATGACTCTCCGACAAACAAAATGGGAGGATAATTTGAAGAAACAAAAAGAAGTGGAAGATGGATACAAGTTGGAAATTACAAATCTTCAAGAGTTATTAGGTGAGCAGGAAGAGTAACTCCAACAAGCCTACAAGCAACGCATAGACTATGACCAGAGATAGCATGGGATCAACAAGCAATTGTGAATGCTCAGAAAGAGGTGGAAAAGCTCAAGATCCACACAGAGGTCAAGAAAGCCAAACCTGAGCCAAATCTTAAAAAAGAGAATGAAGAGGTGTTCCTGCAGCAGATCAATGAGCTACATGCCTACTTTGAGCAGAGTGATCTCCTCATTCAGAAGCTAATCCAGGATCCAGGTCATCCATACATAACTCAGTTATTCCAGGTGGTCAAGCGTCTTAGTTGGAGGTTGAAGGACATGGAACTTCCTAAGTATTAGTTTTATTTGCTTGTACCAGGATTACCCACAGGCTTGTTGTGGGATTCCACTATGCTTTTACTATATTCTTTTGCTGTAAGAATTGGCACCCTTCGGAGAATTTGTTGTTATTTTCAGACTTCATTTTATTCTATTTTATAGGGTTTGAATCTCTGGTTGTTATGTTTGCACCGACACGGGCTCCATGTACTGATTCTCCACAGTTATCTAATCTGAGTTTTATATGGGGTTTTCTTCTTAACAGTCAAAGTTTGCAAAGGCCACCCAGATATTTCTAATTACCGGAATGGGAACGTAAATAACCTTGAGAATGAAAGAACACAACATTTGCATGCATATCATTTGCATTTTTTTTCCTTGTAGGTTATCTGGGTTTCTTAACTTATCTGTTTATACAGGAAATATTACGAGAGCTGCAAAGAACCGTCTTCATCAACACAATACTCCTCTACACCGGTATGCCACTCGCCGCAACCAGCGAAACATCATGGACACCGTACAAACAGAAATGACTGAACACCACACCAGGATGGCTGAATTTATGACTATGATGCAGGGCATGGCCCAGGGGCAACAAGAGCTAAGGGTTGTTGTTCAAAGGCTTGATCCACCTCAGATGGACCTTCCAGCTGTCACTATGGATTCCCAAGGCAACCCTACTCCAGCCAGAGGTAACATGCCTCCTACTCCAGAAGGTGGCCCACTCCAGTTCATGTGGTAGATCAACAGGAAAATCAATTCACCTTGGTCAACGAGGACATGGGATTCGGTGCAAGAGGTAATCTCCAGGACTTTCAATGTTGGCGGAGAAAGTCTGAGCTCTGGAATGCAAAGATACTCTAGGCATTGATGTTTCTAACATGGGTCTGGTGCAAGGGCTGGTCATGCTTCTGAAATTCAAGGCCCCAGGATTTGATAAGTACTTGAATCAAATATTTCATGTGTATTTGGATAAATTTATGGTAGTTTTTATTGATGATATTCTGATTTATTGCAAGAAAAAAGAGGAACATGCAGAGCATTTGAAGATTATGCTGCAAGTGTTGCGAGAGAAGAAGGTGTGTGCAAAGCTGTCAAAGTGTGAGTTCTGGTTACAAGAAGTGAGTTTCCTTGGACATGTAATTTCCAATAGTGGAATTGTTGTGGATCTGTCAAATATTGATGCAGTGTTATAGTGGGAGACTCCTAAATCTGTGAGTCAGATTAGAAGTTTTTTTGGGTTTAGCAGGTTATTATTGGAATTTTATTGAGGGCTTTTCGAAGTTGGCGCTACCTTTGACTCAGTTGACTCGAAAGAGTCAAGCTTATGTGTGGGATGTTGCGTGTGAAAAGAGTTTTGTAAGGTTGAAGAAGAAGTTGACAACTTCTCCATTGTTGATTTTTCCTAATCCAAATGAGTCGTTTGTAGTGTATTGTGATGCGTCAAAGATGGGTCATGGAGGAGTTTTGATGTAGAACGGTTAAATGGTTGCTTATGCTTCTAAACAATTGAGAGTTCATGAAATTAATTATCCTACACATGATTTAGAGTTGGAAGTTGTGGTGTTTGTGTTGATGATTTTGAGACATTATCTCTTTGGTTTGAAATTTGAAGTGTTTAGTGATCATAAGAGTTTGAAGTATCTATTTGATCAGAAGGAATTGAATATGAGGCAAAGAAGGTGGTTGGAAATTTTGGAAGATTTTGATTTTGATTAGAATTACCATCCAGCAATGCTTATGGTGAAAGAACTCAAAATAACTGAATAGTTCTGAGACATGAGTTTGTTGTGTGAGGCTACTTCCGAGAGTGTGGAGTTGGGAATGCTAAAGTTGACCAGTGAAATTGTGGAAAGGATCCGAGAATGAAAATAATCTAATTTGAAGTTGGTTGATCAGTTGACTTTGATTAATCAAGGTGACAGAGGTGAATTTAGAGTTGATGAGAATGATGTGATGAGAACAATAATCGGAAATTTAGAAGAGTATTTTAAAATAAGGACATCGAAGTAGATTGAATATCCATCCTGGTGCTACGAAGATGTACCATAATTTATAGAAATTGTTTTGGTGGCCAGGTATGAAAAAGGACGTTGTAGAATTTGTGTATTCATGTTTAACTTGCCAAAAGTCGAAGATTGAACATCCAAATTCGTTAAGTATGATGCAACCGTTGAATATTCCAGAATAGAAGAGGGATAGCATTTCCATGGATTTTGTAACGGGTTTGCCGAAGACTGCTAAGGGAAATGATTCAATTTGGGTGATTGTGGATAGATTGACTAAGTCGGCCCATTTCATGTCGATGAACATTAATCATTATATGCAAAAGCTAGCCGAGATGTATATTGAAGAGATTGTTAGGTTGCATGGGATACTGTTGAGTATCGTATCAGATAGAGATTCGCGATTTATATTGAGGTTTTGGAAGAGTTTGCAATAGGCCTTGGGTACTAAGTTGAGGATGAGCTCTGCTTATCATCCACATATAAATTGCCAGACAGAGAGGGCTATCTAATCTTTAGAGGAATCACGTAGTGCTTATGTGCTAGATTAAGGAGGATCTTAGGATAGTCATTTGTCGTTGATTGAGTTTACCTACAATAATAGTTATCGTTCTAGTATTGGAATGGCACCGTATGAAGCGTTGTATGGTAGACAATGTTAGATTCCCTTATGTTGGTAAGAATTAGGAAAGAGTGTAGTGCACGGACCTAAGATTGTGTAGGAGACGACTAAGAAATTAAAATGATACAAGAAAGAATGAAGGCTTCTCAATGTCGGCAGAAGAGTTATCATGATATTAGGAGGAAAGCTCTTAAGTTCCAAGAGGGAGACCATATGTTCTTGAGAGTTACTCCGGTGACTGGTTTCAGAAGAGATTTAAAGTCTATAAAGCTCACTCTATGTTTTGTTGGTCTGTATTAGTTTTCGCAAAGGATCAGAGCGGTGGCATATCGGATTGCTTACCACCATTGCTTGCAAAATTGAAAGATGTGTTTGATGTGTCACAATTGAGGAAGTATATGTGCGATCCATCGCATGTGATTCAGATGGATGACCTACAGGTAAGAGATGATTTGACTGTTGAGGCATTACCATTGCGGATAGATGGCCGAGAAATGAAGAAGTTACGAGGAAAAGAGATTGCCTTGGTAAAGGTATTGTGGGGTGGACCAACAGGTGAAAGTTGGACTTGGTAACATGAATATTAGATGAAGGAGTCGTATCCGACTCTATTTGTTTCAGGTACATTTTCGAGGATGAAAATTCCTAAAGTGGGTGAGAGTTGTAACGCCCCGATTTCACAATTTAATTATTTATGAATATGTGGTATTGTGTGGTATTTTGTGGTGTTGTGATAAATGAAATTGTTTTATTTAAATAGTGATATTATAACAATTATGATTATTATTAAAATATTATTATTAAAATAAAATAAGAAGGGTTGGAGGTCTTGGGGGTAATTGTGTCTTTTGAGAAGGTTATGAGAAGGAAATTGGGATAGTTTTCTCATAACGCGTATTTTGTGAAGATTGAGAGAAGTTGCTCTGAAGAACAAGGAGGATAAGGTTGGAAATTCTTCAAGAGGTGATCGAAGAGCTCAATTCACTAAGGTATGGGCAATAATTTTCTATTTGATATCTATAATGTAGAGGTAGGTCTTATGAGAAAAAGGATTTTGAGGGAAACTTTTAGGGTTAGGAGGATTGTTGGTAGAGTTTGTTGAATTGTTGTTGTTAGATTTTGTAGTTGATGAATATATGATGATAGTAGGATATAGAATTGAATTATGTGTTTTTATATTGTTAAAAGATAATTTTGGATGAATTTGGTCGCAGTTGAATCGTGTTGAAATCGTAGGGTTTTTGCCAAAAATCATCGTCTCGCTTAGCGAGCAAATGAAATTCTGAGAATCCCATAACCCGAGACCAGGTCGTTTAGCAAGCTCACATCCCGCTTAGAGAGACCTGGAACTTTTTGGAAATATGTTTTCTTGTTCCAAATGATTTGTAGTGACTTGTTTTGTTGTCTTAAGTTGTTATGATGTTGCTGTGAATTCTTGCCATGCTGTAATGTGCTAAATGTATAGGAATTTGTGATGAAACGATGTTTAGATGATTATGTTGTATTATTAGGACATGAAGTAATGATGATATGAGTAGACTAAGTATTAGATGAATGAATGATGAATGAGGAATGATGATGAATGCGGATGCAATATTTGTTGTGTTTTGATGATGTATGATTGTATTGCGTCTTCCATATCCGATGTCTGTTGTGGAATTGAGTGAGTTGAAGAAGCAACTGGAAGAATTGTTAGAAAATAAGTTTGTTCTACCTAGTGTTTCTTCGTGGGGTGCTCTTGCGTTTTTGGTTAAGAAGAAGGATGGTAGTATGAGGTTGTATGTTGATTATCGGCAGTTGAACAAGGTTACTATTAAGAACAAGTATCCACTTCCGAGGATCGACGACTTAATGGATCAGTTGGTGGGAGCTTGCATGTTCAACAAGATTGATTTAAGATCAGGTTACCATCAAATTCATGTTAAGTTAGATGATATTTCGAAGACAGCTTTTAAGACGATATATGGTCATTATGAGGACATGATGATGTCGTTCAGTGTATCCAATGCACCCGATGTGTTTATGGAGTACATGAATCGAATCTTTCATGAGTACTTGGATAACTTTGTGGTAGTTTTTATTGATGATATTCTGATTTATTCCAAGACTAAAGAGGAATATGCAGAGCATTTGATGATTATGCTGCAAGTGTTGCGAGAGAAGAAGTTGTATGTGGAGTTGTCAAAGTGTGAATTCTGGTTACAAGAAGTGAGTTTCCTTGGACATGTAATTTCCAATAGTGGAATTGTTGTGGATCAGTCGAAGATTAATGTCGTGTTATAGTGGGAGACTCCTAAATCAGCTAGTAAGATTAGAATTTTTTTGGGTTTAGCAGGTTATTACCGGAAGTTTATTGAGGGCTTTTCGAAGTTGGCGCTACCTTTGACTCAGTTGACTCGAACGAGTCAAGCTTATGTGTGGGGTGTTGAGTGTGAAAAGAGTTTTGTAGAGTTGAAGAAGAAGTTGACAATTGCTTCAGTGTTGATTTTTCCTAATCCAAGTGAGTTGTTTGTAGTGTATTGTGATGCGTCGAAAATGAGACTTAGATGAGTTTTGATGCAGAACAGTCAAAGAGTTGCTTACGCTTCTAGACAATTGAGAGTTCATGAAATGAATTATCCTACATATGATTTAGAGTTGGTAGTTGTGGTGTTTGTGTTGAAGATTTGGAGACATTATTTCTTTGGTTTGAAATTTGAAGTGTTTAGTGATCATAAGAGTTTGAAGTATCTATTTGATCAGAAGGAACTGAATATGAGGCAAAGAAGGTGGTTGGAATTTTTGAAAGATTTTGATTTTGATTAGAATTATCATCTGACAAGGCGAATGTGTTTGCAGATGATCTGAGTAGGAAGACATTGCATATGTTGATGCTTATGGTGAAAGAACTCAAAACGATTGAACAGTTCAGAGACATGTGTTTGTTGTGTGAGGCTACTACTGATGGTGTGAAGTTGGGAATGTTGAAGTTGACCAGTGAAATTGTGGAAATGATATGAGAAGGACAAAAATCTGATTTGAAGTTGGTTGATCAGTTAACTTTGATTAATCAAGGTAACATAGGTGAATTCAAAGTTGATGAGAATGATGTGATGAGATTCCGGGATAGAGTGTGTATTCTAGATGTTTCGCAAATTAAGAAGAGTATTTTAAAAGAAGGACATCGAAGTAGATTGAATATCCATCTTGATCCTACGAAGATGTACCATGATTTGCAGAAATTGTTTTGGTGGCCAGGTATGAAAAAGGACATTGTAGAATTTGTGTATTCATGTTTGACTTGCCAAAAGTCGAAGATTGAACATCATAAATCGTTAAGTATGATGCGTCGTTGAATATTCTAGAATGGAAGTGGGAGAGAATTTCCATGGATTTTGTAGCGGGTTTGTCGAAGACTACTAAGGGAAATGATTTGATTTAGGTGATTATGGATAGATTTACTAAGTCGTCCCATTTCTTGCCGATGAAGATTAATCATACTATGCAGAAGCTAGCCGAGATGTATATTGAATAGATTGTGAAGTTGCATGGGATACCGTTGAGTATCGTATCAGATAGAGATCTGTGGTTTCCATTGAGTTTTTGGAAGAGTTTGCAAGAGGTCTTGGGTACTAAGTTGAGGATGAGCTCTTCTTATCATCCCCAGACAAATGGCCAGATAGAGAGGGCTACCCAATCCTTAGAGGACTTACTGAGAGCTTGTGTGCTAGATCAAGGAGGATCTTGGGATAGTCATTTGTCGTTAATTGAGTTTACCTACAATAATAGTTATCATTCTAGTACTGGAATGGTACCGTATGAAACGTTGTATGGTAGACGATGTTAGACTCCCTTATGTTGGTATGAATCAGGCAAGAGTGTAGTGCATGGACTTGAGATTGTGTAGGAGACGACTGAGAAGATTAAGATGATACAAGAAATAAAGAAGGCTTCTCAAAGTCGGTAGAAGTGTTATAATGATATTAGGAGGAAAGCTCTTGAGTTCCAAGAGGAAAGCTCTTGAGTTCCAAGAGGAAGACCATGTGTTCTTGAGACCATGTTTTCAAGATGTGTTTCATGTGTCACAATTGAGGAAGTATGTGTGCGATCCATCACATGTGATTCAGATGGATGACGTACAGGTAAGAGATAATATGACCATTGAGGCATTACCATTGCGGATAGATGGCCGAGAAATGAAGCATTTACGAGGAAAAGAGATAGCCTTGGTAAAGGTATTGTGGGGTGCACCAACAGGTGAAATTTGGACTTGGGATCGTGAAGATCAGATGAAGGAGTCGTATCCGAGTGTCTTTGTTTCAGATACATTTTCTAGGACAAATATTCCTAAAGTTGGTGAGAGTTATAATGCCCTGATTTTATAATTTAATTATTTATTTAATTATTTATGAATATGTAGTATTGTGTGGTATTTTGTGGTGTTGTGATGAATGAAATTGTTTTATTTAAATAGTGATATTAGAATAATTATGATTATTATTAAAATATTATTATTAAAATAAAATAATAAGGTTTGGAGGTTGTAAACACCCCAAATTTGCCCTCACCCATTCACACCATGGCTTGTGAGCATTTCATATGCATAAACACAATCATACCATCTCACATCACAATTTTTGATTCACTGCATTGGTTCAAAGTCATCTGCATCTAGGGTTTGTGATCTGAGCAATCCAGGAGCTTCTCGAGGCACTCCAAAGGTCAACAATCACTTCAAAGAGGTCTATGTGTGTTCAAGTATCATATTATATCCTCTCAAAGTCAAGAATGTCAAAGGATCACAAGAACTGGGATTGGTATGGAAGCAGAGCTAAGCTTGACTGCACAGATGACCTGAAATTAGGGTTTTGGTTTCAGAGGCCATAACTTCAAATTTTTTGGTCATTCTTGTTTCTATTGGTCTCTATATGGTATAGGGAGTGTGCATATCAATTTTCACGAAGAAATTCCATGGGGAAGTCATCTGATCAAGAGTTGACTTTTCAGACAAGTCAGTGCAAAATCAGGGCATCTGAGACCCCCAATGACCCAACCAAGGGGTGATCTTCATCATTTTGAGTGTATATGACCTTTATTTGATCATGAAAGAAGTTTGAAGTTCACAAAATTCAAGAACTTGAAGTTTTTGCAAAGTTGACTTTTTTGGGCAAGGTTGACTTTTAATGGAATGTCATTTTATGCCACTTTTTCAACCCTTACTTTTTGATTCAAAAATGCTTCAAATGGAAAAACTTTGGTCATGAAAGTTGTAGATTAGATCTTTACCTTTTTAAAAAGTACAAGAACATGACCTAATTCATTTTGGATCAAAAGTTATGGTTTGTCAAAGTTGGCAAAAATCATTGAATTTCAAGTTATGCACCAAATGAGAAATTTGCAAAATCTTGTACCAAAGCAAATTGTGACTTCTAATTGGCATCAAACCACTACACAAACATCACATGTGACCTAAAAACCAGAATGGGCCAAGAGTTTCTCATTTGTTTGGCCTTTGGAGCAAGATATTTCCATGAAGATCAAAAAGCAAGCAAGTTGCAAAAACCATCATCACACTTCATCCACTTGCTGCCTTGGCTACTGAACCATCCTAGCCTTTCCCTCACACCATGCTGCGCAGCCCACACCCCATGTACTAGCCTAGAACATGACTCATGCTTCTCTTACACAAGAGTGGACATTTTGCAAAAGTAGCTACACCTATCACAAAAGCACAAGTCACATCCTCTGACCAATAGGATTTGTTTATACAAAGAAAATGCAAGCCAAACCACACAAGAGGCCAGCCTGAAACTCACTAGAACTCAGCATCCACAAACTCTCTCCAACTTGCATTTTCCTTTGAATCTGATTCCACAAGCCACAAACTTTAAAACAAGTTTCACCAACCTTCTCACCATGCTTCACTGAACCCAAACCAACAAGACACAAGCCTGAAACAGGCCATAGCCTCATTTTCTCATTTTCACTCCCTCAAGCAAAAACCTTCGAATCTCTTGATTCAGCCATCAAACTTTCAAACTTTCTTCACCATTCAACTCCACAAACCTTGCTGATCATTTCCCTGCCCTCATTTAGCCCTAACACCTCCACAATCAAAAACACGATTCTCACACTTCATGAACTGAGATTCTTCAAACTCACTCAAGAGGCTGTTTAAACTCCAACCAAGCATCAAAAGCTTCCAAGGAGGATCATTGGGACTTGTTTGAGCCAAAGAACCAGCCAGAAAGTGCCAGGAGTCAGAGCTTCGATTCAGGTAGCTTCATGAACTTTTTTTCCAGAACTTGCTTTTTAAGTTTCTAAATGATAAAGCACGCTTCCCTGAGTTCACTGAACTTGTTACTTTTGAAAAAGATTGAGAAATGAGCCTGTATGATGTTTCTGAAATTTTTGCAGTTTTGAATGTTTGATTCGAATCTTGTTTGTGTGTTAAAATAAATGATTTTTGTTGCTGGAATCTTATTTAGAATGAGTTAAGGTTTGATTCTGGAGAGTTTGGCATGATTTCATGGCGTATTGAGGGAGATTAGAAAATGACCTAGCCGGAGAAGACGACCGGAACAGTGTTCCGGTCGCCTGAAAGTCATTAGGGTTTGTTTAATTAGGGTAAAGTGTAATTAAGCCAGTTTGAATGTAGGCCGTCCAGATGCGCGCCTAGTCAACTCCCGCGCGTGTAACTTTGAATTCAGGCCTTAGGATCTGTTGACTTCTCCAATAATTCATTTAATTTCATTTTATTTTCATATTATTTCATTTAACTTCCACAATTTATTTAAAATAGCAAAAATACATTAAAAAATCTGAAATTTTTTGTACAAGTTATTATTTAATTTCAGAACACAAAAATATTTTTACTTTTATTTTGAGCATTAAAAAAGTATTTTTAAATATTTAAAAGTTTCTTTTTAATTAATTAATGAGAATTAATTAATTAAAAATACTTTTAGGTATTTAAAAATCACCAAAAAATTCATAAAACCTTTAAAAACATTTAGAAACATTGTCCAACCTTCAAACCAAATTTCTTTTTTGATCTTGATGCATTTTGAGAATTTTTCATGGAATTAAAATCATTTTGATGCATTATTTTGATCCAAACTTCCAAAAATCATTTCTGCCTAACCCTAAAGAGTTGGACCTTGATTCTTATTGCATTGCATTGTGTCTAGCATGTAGTTTTTGAGATTAAATGGCCATGATTTGATCTTTCATTTTCCATTTGTTTGTTAATTTTCTTGTTAAGGAACCCTAAAAACCTAGAAAACTTAGGAAAATCATAACTTGAATTTGGTTAAGAGTTGAAACCTCTCCTTTGGGAAGTGGATTAGTATAGGATTAGGGGTCCTTTGATTGCATTTTCAATTTTTTATGATGTTGTTTGCTTCTGATTTTGGTTTGTGTTTGATGCTTTGATCATAAACCCTAATTTGGGCTTCCATATGCATCCACCTTGCATTTACTTGCATAACATGACTTGCCATGACATTCCATGCCTCCATTTGATTCATTGAACATCATAAGAAATATTGAAAGCATGTTTGATCATTACATCTTGCATTTGTCATGTTGTATGCCATATGCATTTCATAATTTTTCATGAATGTTCATGTGTCTTAACTTGTTCCATTTGCATCCATAGGTTTGTATGATCATCTTCATGTCTTGATTCATGTTTGTAGCATCTCATAGCATCATTATCATCTCATGTATGCTTCTGGTTTTGGTTTGCATCATGTCATTCCATCCTATTTTGCATTGCATTGCATTTCTTTTCTAACCTTTCAGGTGGTAAGTGACTTTGAGAAGTGAATTTGCCTTCACTTCTCATACTTTCTTCTCATCTCTCTCTTGCATCCATGCTGCATTTTTGTATGTGCTTGAGATTGAGCTTGCTCATTCTTCTTCTTCTTACTTTCTTTCTTCAAGTGACTTGACTTCTTGAGTGAAGCAAGTTGCTTTGCTTCTCTTGATCCTTTCATCTGCTTCCTGGTGGTTCCATTGAAGATTTCTTTCTAAAACCTCACAAACCTTAGGAACAACTAAGCATGACAATGATTAGGGTTTTGATTAGTCTCCCCTCTTAGCTTTACCTTTGTGTCGCTTTTGAGTCTTCTCTTCTCATCCCATAATCAGGGACTAAACCCTAAAGGCTTTAAGGCTTTGTGATTAAGCTTATGCCTGCATCCTTCTATTAGGATGGAGTGTATAACTTTAATCCTAAGTGTTAAACCCTTAATGTGTTTAAATCTCTTAATCAATCCACTTAATAATCATCAAGACATCACACTTGTAACTTGGGCCTTGCATTAGGGTTCTAATTCTTCCTTAATTGGTTAAGAAGGACTAACCCTAGTGTTAATGGACAAGTCCTCATCAAGTTGTCTTACAAATCATAAAATCCACTTCATCATCATACCATTTAATAAAATCCACTTAATCAAAGGCTTGTTTTGTCATGAGTTTAATCCCTAATCATGGATTAAGTTGAGGAGCTTTCCTCAGCTTAAACATTCTCATCTATTATCCTTCTATTAGGATGGTGTAATGAGTCTGTTTAATCCCTGATTATGGCTTAACCTCATTACTCAACACTAAACAAAAACACCAAAAACATCTAAATAATCACAAGTAGGTTAATGACCTTAATCCTACATCAAAGGTGATTAAGTGTGAGAATCTGACTTCACACTTAAGGTATTCTCATTACCCCTAATCAGAGGGAAGATGTGATGAGTTTACTAACCCATTGGTGTAGGCTTAAGCTCATTAACTTGTGGCAAATTCTCAAAAGCAATAAAAGACTGAAAACTAAAAAAAAAAAACAATAATCGTCTCCTCCGGGATTCTTTTCTCATCTCATTCACTCACAAACGAGAACTTGCTTCTTCCGTCTAATGCAAGACAGTTCGCACCTGAGCCAGACAGGTCATACACTTGAGCATTGACAAGCAAGCAATTCACAAGTCAATTCTTCTTTCAGTCTCTTTGGGTCGAACTACGGTGTTCTGACTTCCTCATTGCACGAGAGGATACGTAGGCATAACTTAACGGTTATCGAACAAAAGTCTCTGTACATTCCCCCTCTTCCCATCATCATTCTTTTAGCCTCATGCTTTTGAGCATCTTATTCCTTTTCTTACACTGACACATCATTTATACACTTCACACTTTTCTTACACTGACACCTGTACATCCTTTTCCAGCTATTTTATACACAAATTGCACTGACACTACCCCTTTAAAACACAAATATCTTAAGCGTGGATCCCGTCGAGTACGGCGGACAATCTGGGTGCTAATACCTTCCCAGGTTGTAACCAACCCCCTTTCTCAGTCTCTCTGGTTCGCAACCGTCTTATCCATTTCTTTCTAGGTCTATGCAGCATTACCTTTCCTCCGGGATAAAAATGCCTAGCTGGCGACTCTATTCATCTCTAGTGAGTCCACTGCTGTGTGTTCTCATTGTCCCTTTCGCCGACCGTTCGCGTCTGTACCCTATTTGACCAGGCTTCATTTAGTGGGAGCGACAGCTTGGCGACTCTGCTGGGGACCCTTATACTGTAACCAGGGCTTCTGGTTCTTTTTGTGGGTTCCTCCTAACGTTTGATTGATTTGTGTTTACTGGGGTGTTATTTGCTATTTGTGTTTTTTGTTTTATTTACTGCTTTATGTACAGTTTTGTTTATAGCTTTCTTTATAGCTTTATGCATATATCATACTGTCATGCTGTCTGGCTGGATCTGTTTGTTTGCTTTGGTGGGTGGGGTTCTACTGAGAGTTAAGGTCCTATACCTGGGACCTGAGTGACACCTAGGCTAGAGTGGTTCATATTCTTTCCCATTCCATCTCGGTCTGGTGCGGGAATATGAAACACGGTTCAGATATGGGTTTCTTCTTGAGAACTCTGTGTTGCAGATTTCCTGCAATGCTAGGGCTATCTGGTAAGCCTGCTAAGTCTGGATGACCTTTAGTATTGACCTTCATAAACTGAGGTGAATTAGAGGAGGAACTTTTATGGTTATTGTAAACACTGTACCTCCGGGTTAGAAGTGTTTACACTTCTCATAACTGATCCAAGTCTGAGGATCCTTGTTTTAGAACACTACCTGTGAGGGGGTTGGGCTGTTTACAGGTTTGCAAGTACACTTGACCTCAGAATACCCTGTTACTTTGTTTGATTAAGAGTACTCCATGTTGGAACAGTTCTTGTGATTCTAAACCCTGGACATATGACTCTTTATTTGAGTCCCCCACCTTGGTTACTGGACTTATGGACCTCCATCTGGATTTCTTGAACACACACAGACTTATATCAGAGCATTTGATCAGATCCAGCTCAGTCACAAACCCTTGCATATCATTTGCATACATCCTCATTGCATCATTTTAACATGTGTTTATTTGTTTTTCAGGGTATCCATCCTATCATTTTGGCTTGGTTTTGACCCCATCATCAGCTTAGGCCTATCTTCACCAGTATCTACTTCAGCTGTCTGCATCATCAATCTCAGCCTGTCAGAGGCCCATTTTCAGTATCATCATTAGCATCTGTCTCAGCTTTTCTCCAACAACATGGCACCAAAGAAGAGTAACATCTCCTACCACTTCTTTGAACCTGAGCTAGCTAGCATCAGGAGGATTCAGACCCTGATTACTCCAGACCATATACCACTTTTTAGAGAACATTATGGAGGTATACTTGATGTGGTTATGGATTTGGACCCTTCACAGAGAAGCTTGATACATACTTGTCTGCAGTTTTATGATCCTCCTCTGAGGTGCTTCACATTTCAGAATTTTTAGTTGGGACCCTTGTTGGAGGAATATTCATCATTGGTTGGTGTACCCATCAGGGGTGGAATTCCCTTCAATCCTGAGATGGCTTTCCCAAGTAATGAGGAGATAGCAAGAGCATTACATCTGGAACCAGCTCTGATTGGGCAGAATTTGACATCTAAGGCTGGAATCTCTGGTTTTCATCTAGATTTCTTGACTTCTCAGGCTAGTCTGAAGGCCTCCCTGGGGGAGTGGAAAGCAGTCTGTGCTCTGTTGGCTCTTAGCATATATGGGGTCATTTTATTTGCAGATGAGCCTAGGTTTGTTAGCAAGAGTGCAATCCATCTTTTCATCCTGCAAAACCCAGTACCCACCTTACTGGGAGATCTTTACTACTCAGCCCACCAGAGGAATGAGAAACAGAGGGGAAGATTAGTGAGGTGCTGTGCTCCTTTGTTCCATACTTGGTTGCTCAGACATTTGCCAAAGATTGATGCATTTCTGAATCCTCATCAGCAGAAGAACTGGGCTAGGAGGCTTGTTGCTCTAACCTCAGATGACATCAGATGGTGTACTCAGAGTACTAAGGGCAGAGACATCATTACAAGTTGTGGGCAATTTCCCAATGTGCCTCTGATTGGAGTGAAAGGGTGCATCAATTATAATCCTCTGCTATTCAAGAGACAGCTGGGCTATGCATTAGTCCATCCTCCTAGGGCACAGGATCTGACTGAGACCCTTTATTGTGAAATCAAGCCTAACTTGGCTGTTGTCAGGCAAGCAGCCTGGGCCTGGGACAATGTGCAGACTAAGGGGATAACTATCTTGGGGAAGTGCAACAGTGTGGCATCAGCACAGTACTATGAGTGGTCCCATACCAGATCTCAAATTATAGGAATGCCCTTCACTGCTGAAGATATGCCTGGACCTTCCACAACACCACCTCCAGCAACTGTCAGCTTAGAGGAGTTTGAGAAATTGAAAGAGAGAAATGAAAAGCTGACTCAAGCTCTACAAAAGACCCTCTGGGAGAGGAGTGATGGCAGATTGGATATTGAAAGGTTGGAAAAATTGAAGGTAGAGCATCTGGCCAGAATTGAGAAGTCTGAAGATTACATCAAGATGTCTAGGGCTGGAGAATAGATCTTGAAGAATGCCTGCAAGGAAGCCCAGTTCCAGAAGGCCAGGACTGATTTGTATCTGAAGGAGAGTCAAGCTAGGTGGGTCAGAATCATCGAAGCTCGTACTCTGGAAGATAAGAGGACTCAGGATAAGATCGAGCAACTGGAAGCTAGTGCAAAAGAGCAACAGGAAGCTCTGGCAGCAGCCCAGAGAGAGATTTCAGAGCTGAAGATCAGAGCTGGAGTGAAGAGATCAAAAGACCAGAGTCAACACAAGAAGCTAACTGCAGCTGTGACTACCAGGAATCTCCTTATCAGGAATCTTACAGAGCGTCCGGCTGATCCTGTGACTGAAGCACTTCTCAAGGAAGTCCAGGGGGATGAGTTTGGTCTTGGTGTTTGACCTTTGCTTGTTGTTGTTCTCATTCCATGTACTTTTGTTTTCTTATGTTGTATTTTGACCCCTCAGAGGGCTTGGACTGTAAAAAGAAACAAATTATGTATCATTTGCTTTTGTAATATATGTATCAGTTTGTTTTATCTGAGTTTCTTTCAAGCAACATCAGCAACATCTTCAAGGGTCTGGAAGGGTCAAAACCAAATGCCAAGCCCGGATACCTTGGAAACAAATAGGCATACTGCATTGCATACTAATCCTGTTGCTTGTTTTGCAGGTTTTGTTTTGTTGTTGTTGCTAACTCTGTTGTGATTTCAGGAACTATTGCTCGACGTAGGGTTTTTCCACTCAACCGTCCACATAGATACCCAACCCGCAACAACCTTCCGGGGATACAAATGGACCAGGTACAACAGGACCTTACTGAGGTCAGGAACCAAATGGCCAATGAAAGGCTAGAAATGAGGAATCAAATGACACAGTTTATGGAGGTAATGAACAATATGGCTCAGAGTCAGGAGAGGTTGAGAGCCATGGTAGAAAGGCAGAATCAGGAAGAACCCCACGTAGGGACTGCTGGGACTAGCAACAATGAGAGGGTCCAACCTCATGTCAATCCCCCTGTATTTGGACCCCACCTCCATCCAGAAATCAACATTCCTGCAAATGTTCAAGGGACTGCCACTGCTGGCAGGGTGCTGCAAGAAGACCCCCAGGAAGATCAGTTCACAGTGATGGGAGCTGGGGAGGAAGCTTATGACAGAAGGCTGGATGAGATAGCTGAAAAATTAAGATCCTTGGAGTCTCAAAACTCTTTGGGTTTTGATGTTATGGACATGGGCTTGGTAGACGGGGTTAGGATTCCCCATAAGTTTAAGCCTCCTTGTTTTGAAAAGTACAACGGGACTTCCTGCCCACGGACCCACTTACAATCCTTTCTAGGGAGGTTGAAAGCCTATACCATGGACGAGAAGCTATGGATGTTTTATTTTGAGGATAGCTTAACTGGAGCGTCAAGGGAATGGTACTCCCACCTGACTAGAGCAACCATCAGGTGTTGGAAGGATTTGGCAGAGGCTTTCATTAGACAATATCAGTACAATTTGGATATGGCACCCAACAGGACCCTCCTAATGGGAATGTCACAGTCGTCTAGAGAAAGTTTCCGAGAGTATGCCCAGAGATGGAGGCAATTGGCTGTTGCTGTTCAGCCACCTATGTCAGAGAGGGAGATGGCAGATATGTTTATGAACACCCTCCAAGGAACCTACATTGACAGGTTAGCTGCTTTCTCTTCTACTAGCTTTGCAGATGTGGTAATAGCTGGAGAAAGAATTGAGAGCCTGTTAAAGATGGGCAAAATTTCTGACAACGGTGCCAGCTCATCCAGCAATACAAGGAAGCCTTTTGTGGGCCCAAGAAGAACTGGCGAGACCAATGCTATCCACACCAATAGGGGCAGGCCCCAATATATTCACAGATCTGTGGCAGCAGTCACCATTCCCGCTCCAGCTCATCCACAACCAACTTATCAACCACCGCAACAAAATTATCAGCAACAACCTCAGTACCAGCAACAAACTCAGTATCCTCCAAGAAACTACAACAACACCAACAACAACAATCAGCAAAGGCCATTTCAGCAGAGGCCATCTCAGGCCAATAGGGTGATTGATCCAATCCCTATGCCATATGCAACATTACTGCCACAACTCTTGAAACTCAACCTAGTTGAGCTAAGGACGTTGGCACCTCCAGATCCTAATAGTCTACCCAGAAACTACGATTCCAACGCCAGATGTGCTTTTCATTCAAACGCACCTGGTCATAGTACAGAGAAGTGCAGAGCCTTGCACATAAAGGTACAGGATTTGGTAGACTCTAAGGCTCTGAATTTTGCACCACCACCAAATGTTAACAAAAACCCTATGCCACACCACGGAGGTCCCAGAATCAATGCTATTGAAGAAGACAAGCCGTCTTATTTGATAACCAGTGTGGGTCAGATTCGGACGCCGTTGGTAGAGATCAAGGCTCAACTCCTCGAATGTCAAATGTTCCCGGGATGCGAGCTAGGGTGTGCTTATTGCAACATTTCAGTGAATGGTTGTGATAACTTGAGAGATGGCATAGATGGTCTCATCCAGAGCGGCCTGCTTCAAATTACAACATCAATTCCAACAAATCCAGCAATCTCATCAGCAACAATTCCGGTATCTCCTACAACTGCAACAACCATTGTTCCAAACAATTCTTCAGCTTCATCAACAAATGCTTCATTTGTCATTGCAACTGACCAGATGACAACAAACATTCCTTCTACAACTTCAGCACCACTTCATTTTGAATCTCCTACAACAGCAACACCCATCCTTCCGACAATGTCTCCTACAACATCAGCAGCAAACAATGAAGATGTCTCAACCGTTACAATTTATTATGATCCTGAAAATGATTTTGCCTACAACTCACAAAGTGCCACTCCTATCAGAGCACCAGTCACAATATACTATGATCCACAGACTATCATGGTCCCTTCTGCAGCTGCCATCAGTCCAGTCACTATCACAGTGCCTGGACCAGTACCTTATGAAAGCAGTAATGCCATCCCTTGGCATTATGGCTCTGACCTTTACTGCAATGGGGAGAAAATCACTCTTGACTCTTCAACCTCTTCTCCACAGATTGATAATGTCGGGGGAGGCGGAGGCTTCACCAGAAGCGGACGCCTTTTTGCCTCACAATCACAAAGGCCTAATGCAGAAGCAGAAGCTGCTGCCAAAGCAAAGGGAAAGAGTGTAATAGCTGAAGAGCCCATTCTCAAAGAAACACAGAAGACATCTTTTGAACAAGATGTAGATGAGTTTATGAGAATTATCAAGAGGAGTGATTACAAGGTGGTGGATCAGCTTCACCAAACCCCCTCAAAAATCTCCATTCTATCCCTGCTGATGTGTTCCGAAGCTCACCGGAATGCATTATTAAAAGTCTTGCACGCGACATATGTGCCAGAGGAGATCACCGTTAATCAGCTAGAGACCGTGGTAGCAAATGTCAATACCAGCCATGGATTGGGTTTTACCAATGCTGATTTAACGACTGAGGGATGCAACCACAATAAGGCTTTACACATCACCCTGGAATGCAAGGGTGCTGTTCTATCACATGTACTGGTAGACACTGGGTCTTCACTCAATGTCTTACCAAAGAAAGCCTTGGTGAAGCTGGAATATGATGGCTTGGCATTGCGCCCAAGTAATTTGGTAGTGAGAGCATTTGACGGCTCTAAAAGGTCAGTGCTAGGAGAGATTGATCTGCCAGTGATGATTGGCCCACAGACTTTTAAAATAACCTTCTATGTGATGGACATTCAGCCGGCCTACAGCTGTTTGTTGGGAAGACCTTGGATTCATGCCGCTGGCGCAGTTACGTCTACCCTTCACCAGAAGTTAAAATTCGAGTGGGAGGGCCAGATCATCACCATTTGTGGTGAAGAGGATATTTTTGTTAGCCATCTGGCTACATACAAATACATTGAGATGGATGGGGAGATCCACGAAACTATGAGTCAAGGGTTTGAGGCCTTGAACATAAATGAAGCATCCGCTGTACCTGGGATTTCCATGGCATCTTATCAACAAGCCCGGAAGGTTGTTGAGGAGGGAACTGCCCGAGGCTGGGGCAAGGTTCTATCTGTGGAGAAGAAGAAAGACAAGTTTGGGTTGGGTTACAAACCAACTCAACAAAATCAAGCAGAGGCTGCGGAGAAGCCCGGTTTTGTCAGTGGGGGGATGCTCGCCCCTGATGCTGTCAACAATTTGGAAGACGAGCTGGAAGAGGAGCACAATCTGGAGAATTGGATTCGTCCAAAAATCCCGGGGAGCAGTATCTCAAACTGGTCTTCCCAGGAAATTATAAGAGTTACTCATGCAGAGTAATTATTATTTCCTGTATTTTTATAGCATGCATCAAAGTCTTGCATCTTGCCCAAGATGACAAGACTCATTTTATAATCAGGGCCATTTGTACTTTTTGTGCAATAAGATTAATCAATGAAATATCAGACATCTTTTTGCAAATGAGTCTTTTTCTTTTCCGCTCACTGTTTTTTCCATTTTTCTTTTTGTACAAAAAAATAAATGGCGATGTTTTCAAAATGACAACTTTATTTCACTTTTCTAAAACAAAGATTAAAATCAAATCACTAAAATGAACAAACTGAACCCTTGCAGAGAGTGCCTTCCAGATAGCACCGACAACAGCACGGCTATGACTTCGTATGACTTTGACAATCCGATCAATCAAGCCGATGAAGGGGTTGAAGAAGAATATGAGCTTCCTGAAGAGCTAGCCAGATTGTTGAGACAAGAGGAAAGGGTCATCACTCCTCATCAGGAGGAGGTCGAAACGATTAATCTTGGTACAGATGAAGACGTGAAAGAAGTTAGAATCGGAGCCTGCTTGCAAGATTCAGTGAAGAGACAACTGATTGATCTGCTTCAGGAGTATGTAGATGTGTTTGCTTGGTCTTACCAAGATATGCCTGGGTTGGACACCGACATTGTTGTACACAAGTTGCCTTTAAGAGAAGAATGCCCACCGGTTAAACAGAAACTGCGCCGTACTCGCCCAGACATGGCAATGAAAATCAAAGAAGAGGTACAAAAGCAGTGGGACGTCGGGTTCCTTGCTGTAACTAGCTATCCACCGTGGGTCGCTAACATAGTACCCGTGCCTAAGAAAGACGGCAAAGTAAGAATGTGTGTTGACTACCGGGATCTGAATCGAGCCAGCCCGAAGGATGACTTCCCATTACCTCACATTGATGTATTGGTTGATAACACGGCTCAGTTCTCGGTATTCTCCTTCATGGACGAATTTTCAGGATACAACCAGATCAAGATGTCACCTGAAGACATGGAGAAGACAACCTTCATCACACCCTGGGGCACGTTCTGTTACAAAGTGATGCCATTCGGACTGAAGAATGCTGGTGCAACATATCAGCGGGCTATGGTAACATTATTCCACGATATGATCCATAAAAAGATAGAATGTTATGTGGATGACATGATCGCCAAGTCCCTTACTGAAGAAGATCACCTGGTAAATCTGTTAAAGCTGTTCAAGCGTCTGAGGAAGTACCAACTGAAGTTGAACCCCAACAAATGCACATTCGGGGTACGATCTGGTAAGTTGCTGGGATTTATTGTAAGCGAGAAAGGGATTGAAGTTGACCCTGATAAAGTCAAAGCTATTCAAGAGATGCCTGCACCGAAGACTGAGAAAGAAGTTCGGGGGTTCTTAGGTCGATTAAACTACATTTCACGGTTCATATCTCACCTTACAGCAACCTGCGAACCCTTGTTCAAACTGTTGAGAAAAGAACAAACGGACAGGTGGAATGAAGACTGCCAGAAGGCTTTTGACAAGATCAAGGAGTACTTACAAGAGCCTTCAATCCTTATGCCTCCAATTGAAGGAAGACCTCTAATCATGTACTTGACAGTATTAGAAGAGTCGATGGGGTGTGTGCTGGGCCAGCATGACGAGTCTGGTCGAAAAGAGTATGCAATTTACTACCTAAGCAAAAAGTTTACCGACTGTGAACAACGTTATTCACTGCTCGAGAAAACTTGCTGTGCTTTAGCGTGGGCTGCTCGCCGACTGAGACAGTATATGTTGACCCACACTACTCTATTGATATCTAAAATGGACCCAGTTAAGTACATTTTTGAGAAGCCAGCACTTACCGGACGGGTTGCAAGATGGCAAATGATTCTTACAGAATATGACATCCAATACACATCTCAGAAAGCCATCAAGGGCAGTGTATTGTCTGAATATCTTGCCGAGCAACCTATTGATGATTACCAGCCTATGAGATTTGACTTCTCTGATGAGGACATCATGTTCATAAAAGCAAAAGATCATGAAGAGCCTATTCACACTGAAGGGCCTGACCCGGAGGAAGAATGGACTATGATGTTTGATGGGGCTGTTAATATGAATGGTCGTGGTGTTGGTGCAGTACTCATTACACCTAAGGGGGTCCACATGCCTTTCTCGGCGAAACTCACTTTCAACTGCACTAACAACGAAGCTGAATACGAAGCTTGCATTATGGGTCTTGAGGAAGCCATTGACCTCAGGATCAAGACATTGACTGTATTCGGGGATTCAGCTTTGGTAGTTAACCAAACCAACGGCAAATGGTACACACACCAAGATCATCTGATACCTTACAGGGATTATACAAGGAGGTTATTGACTTTCTTTACAACGGTCAAGCTCGAGTATATCCCTCGGGACGAGAACCAGTTTGTAGATGCCTTGGCTACAATTTCATCCATGATCAAAGTTCAAAACGCCAATTTTGTACCGCAGATTTCAGTATCCAGACTTGACAGGCCAACATATGTATTTGCAGCAGACGTTGTCAAAGATGATAAGCCTTGGTTCCATGTCATTAAGTGCTTCTTGGAGGATCAAGCATACCCACCTGGGGCATCTTCCAATGATAAGAAGACTTTAAGAAGGCTTGCTGGTAGTTTCTTTCTGAACACTGATGGCTCTTTGTACAAGAGAAACTTCGATATGGTACTCCTCCGATGCGTCGACAGAACAGAAGCAGACTTGTTAATGCACGAGGTGCACGAAGGATCCTTTGGTACCCACGCTGGAGGACATGCCATGGCTAAGAAGTTGTTAAGATCAGGCTATTACTGGATCACAATGGATGCAGACTGTTGTGCCTATGCCAGAAAATTCCATAAATGCCAGATTTATGCAGATAAAGTGCATGTGCCTCCCAATCCTTTGAATGTGATGTCTTCACCCTGGCCCTTTGCTATGTGGGGCATTGACATGATCGGCAAGATTGAGCCGACTGCTTCGAATGGCCACAGATTCATCCTGGTTTCCATTGACTACTTCACCAAGTGGGTCGAAGCAGCTTCATATGCAAACGTTACAAGGCAAGTAGTAGCAAGGTTTCTGAAGAGAGATATCATCTGTCGATATGGAGTTCCCGAGCGAATCATTACTGATAATGGTTCCAACTTGAACAACAAAATGATGGCAGAGCTATGCCGGGACTTCAAGATCCAACACCACAATTCTTCTCCTTACAGGCCAAAGATGAATGGCGCTGTAGAGGCAGCTAATAAGAATATCAAGAAGATTGTGCAGAAGATGGTAGTCACTTACAAAGACTGGCATGAAATGCTACCGTTTGCCTTGCATGGGTACCATACGTCAATCAGAACATCCACTGGGGACACACCGTATCAACTTGTGTATGGAATGGAGGAAGTCCTACCTGTTGAAGTTGAATTACCCTCCTTACGGGTACTGATGGATGTTAAGCTGAACGAAGCAGAATGGGTCCGGTCCCGATACGAACGACTGAGTCTGGTCGAAGAGAAAAGATTGGGTGCAATCTGTCATGGGCAGTTATATCAGAGAAGAATGAAGAAAGCCTTCGATCAGAAAGTCAGGCACCGAGAGTACCAAGTAGGAGATCTTGTTTTGAAAAGAATCCTCCCTCCTCATACAGACCACAGGGGCAAGTGGACTCCGAATTATGAAGGACCATTTGTAGTAAAGAAAGTTTTCTCTGGTGGAGCACTGATGCTCAGCACTATGGATGGTGAAGACTTCCCGTCCCTTGTGAATTCAGATGCAGTTAAAAAATACTTCGCATAAAATGACCCGCTGGACATAAAAACAGAATGTAAGTCCAGGCAAAAATAGGGCATCCCGGCGAGTCAAAAACAGAATAAAAGACTCGGGCAAAAATAAGGGAAAATAAAATATAAAAAATGTGTACACCCGCTGAGTTGAAAAGCCGCATTGGACAACTCAGGCAAAAATGGGTATCCCGATGGATTGAAAACCCGAAAGGGCGATCCATGCAAAATAAGGGAATAAGCGAACAACTGCATTCTGAATTCGTCTGTATCACCTACAACTTGGTAAACCTCGAAAAGATCAAGCTTCTGTCAGAATCAGCCTTCTTCAGAAAGCAAGACGAGAAGAACGTCAAAAGTCATACGAGTCATAGCAAAAGGGGAAGCTCCTTAAAGCGTCGCCAACATTGCCAGCATTTTGTTTCTCAATTTGTAACAATCTCCTCATTTTAGGAGATATGTTTCTTTGACTGTATCTTGCCAATTCAGGGCATTTGAGTTAATAAAATCAGATTTTTCAGTCATGTCTCGTCTCGTACAGTTTATTGTTATTTGCAAAAATGTCTGATGTCTCTAAAGAATTTGATTGCATAAGTACAGATGTTTACCTTCAAAAAAATAAAAAATATATATATATATACATGCTTGCAGGGAATATACTTACTCTCAGAAGTGTCTAAACTCCTATGACGGAATCTAGTAAGGGATACCTCGGGAATGTTTGTGCGTTTCTATCTTTGCAGGATTGCAGGTATCCAAAACACAACTTGGGGCATGTAGGCCTCATCCCAGCAAACTGGCAGATCAACACTCAATCTTAGCACCCAAAGTGCTCTCTCCCCAGCTGAGTTGCCTCTCATGACTTCCCCCCCAGCTGAGCTGCCACTTGCTACTGCTCCCAACCGAGTTTGCCAAACATTCTTCCTCAGCAGAATACAAAAGCCAGGGGACCATCTCCCCCCAAAACTTCAGCCTCGGTCCAGAAGAGCAACGCGCGGAGGAATCACAACAGAGTGAAGAAAGCTTCTACAAACCCCAGCTGGGTCCCCTATTACCAGGATATGTCTATCAGTGACCTATATCCCCAAGCAAATGCATCTCATCAGATCTATCAATGATCTCATCCCCAGCTGGGATGTTCACTTCAACAAATCGGCCGGAGATCTTCGCAGCAACGGGATCCGAATCCCGGTTTGGTGTCCTTGCATAACCATAGCATTCGCATCATATTCACCTACGAAGCGTAGCATTCCGTCTAATACGGAGCATTACGGCAAAAATCAAACATATAGCATAATCATAAGCCATGTTATGAATCAGATACTTAAGTAACAGCATTCCATCAACAATACACAAAGTTCCCCAGCAAAAACAATTGCCTTACATTCACAAAACACCAGTACATACTCATTTTTGACACCCGTCCGTGTCATATCCCCGGCAGAAAACCAAGACTTTCTCTTTGCACTCACAGATACTTGTATACACAATCCCTTGACGCCCGTCCGTGTCATATCCCCAGCGCAGTCGCCTACACTTTTGCAACCCATATACTTACTTATACTATACTTTTCTCCCTTCTGACACTCGTCCGTGTCACTCTCCCCAGCAGATAAACACTCATCTATACTCATACTCACCATTCACACTTATACAGATACTCATCCGTATCTTGTATACACCATTTATATCCCCGCAGATTCGACACTCGTCCGTGTTCTCTGTTAACCAGTTGGTACTCGTCCGTACCATCATCTTAGAACATGTGTCAAGCGTTTGTTTTTACATGATACTCGTCCGTATCATAGTCTTTAGGATGCTCGTCCGCATCTCTAATCCATACACTGTATCAAACACTCTTGTCTTCTTAAATATAAGCACTCGTCCGTGTCTATTATTCCCCAGAAGAGTCCCTTCGGATTCAACACTCGTCCGTGTTCCTTGTTAACCAGTTGATACTCGTCCGTATCATCATCTCTGAACACGTGTCAGTATTTGTTTCTACCCGATACTCGTCCATATCGTAGTCTTAGGGATGCTCGTCCGCATCTTTAATCTATACACAGCGTCTAAACACTTATACCTTTTATTTTTTGGATATAAACACTCGTCCGTGTTTACTATTCCCCAGTAGGTTACCAACAAAGCAACTTCCTTTTTATCTGACATTCGTCCTATGTCATGATAAACCCTGAGAGCAGCCGTACCCTGATAGGTGGTCGTCCTCCACCCCTTGATGGTCGTCCTCCATCATGCTCATCCGATGGCCGTCCCCATCGTTGATTTTCTATCCGACATTCGTCGTGATATTTAGCAGCCGTCCCCTGCTAGGTGGTCGTCCTCCACCCCTTGATGATCGTCCTTCATCATTTTATCCAATGGCCGTCCCCATTGTTGATTTTTGGTTGTCTGACATTCGTCCTATGTCATGACAAACCTCGAGAGCAGCCGTCCCCTGCTAGGTGGTCGTCCTCCACCTCTTGATGGTCGTCCCCCATCATGCTCATCCGATGGCCGTCCCCATCGTTGATCTTTTATTCGGCATTCGTCCTATGTCGCGATATTTTTGGCAGCCGTACCCTGCCAGGTGGTCGTCCTCCACCTTAGATGACCGTCCCTCATCTTAACCCGACAGAGCAGCCGTCCCCTGCTAGGTGATCGTCCTTCACCTTTGATGACCGTACCTCATCATCTGCTTATTTCATTTATTCTTTAACCCGATGGCCGTCCCCGTCGTGGCCCCTTTTCTTTTAAACCCGATGGCCGTCCCCATCGTTGTTTACTTTACTTTATGAACTTGATGGCCGTCCCCGTCATGTTTCATTAATCCCCAGAGAATCTTATAGTTTTACTTGATGGCCGTCCCCATCATAACTCCTTTTATTCCCAGCATGTCGGCCGTCCCCGTCACTGCTTTATTTTCCGCACTTTTCAGCATGTCAGCCGTCCCCGTCATTGCTCTTTACCCAGCAGTCGTCCTCTGCTCGACGGTCGTCCTCCGTCGCCCACACTTTACAATATACTTTATTTCCTTTACAATCTATATCCCTTTTCTTCTTCATTTTGTGAGTGCAAATTTTGGACTGTCTTTGGTATTCAACCACAAGTTATCTTGTTTGCTTGTTAAGCCGTCGCTTACATCCTGCACAGCTAACTCATGTTTGAATAGGGGAAGCTGTAAACACCCCAAATTTTCCCTCACCCATTCACACCATGGCTTGTGATCATTTCATATGCATAAACACAATCATACCATCTCACATCACAATTTTTGATTCACTGCATTGGTTCAAAGTCATCTGCATCTAGGGTTTGTGATCTGAGCAATCCAGGAGCTTCTCGAGGCACTCCAAAGGTCAACAATCACTTCAAAGAGGTCTATGTGTGTTCAAGTATCATATTATATCCTCTCAAAGTCAAGAATGTCAAAGGATCACAAGAACTGGGATTGGTATGGAAGCAGAGCTAAGCTTGACTCCACAGATGACCTGAAATTAGGGTTTTGGTTTCAGAGGCCATAACTTCAAATTTTTTGGTCATTCTTGTTTCTATTGGTCTCTATATGGTATAGGGAGTGTGCATATCAATTTTCACGAAGAAATTCCATGGGGAAGTCATCTGATCAAGAGTTGACTTTTCAGACAAGTCAGTGCAAAATCAGCGCATCTGAGACCCCCAATGACACAACCAAGGGGTGATCTTCATCATTTTGAGTGTATATGACCTTTATTTGATCATGAAAGAAGTTTGAAGTTCACAAAATTCAAGAACTTGAAGTTTTTGCAAAGTTGACTTTTTTGGGCAAGGTTGACTTTTAATGGAATGTCATTTTATGCCACTTTTTCAACCCTTACTTTTTGATTCAAAAATGCTTCAAATGGAAAAACTTTGGTCATGAAAGTTGTAGATTAGATCTTTCCCTTTTCAAAAAGTACAAGAACATGACCTAATTCATTTTGGATCAAAAGTTATGGTTTGTCAAAGTTGGCAAAAATCATTGAATTTCAAGTTATGCACCAAATGAGAAATTTGCAAAATCTTGTACCAAAGCAAATTGTGACTTCTAATTGGCATCAAACCACTACACAAACATCACATGTGACCTAAAAACCAGAATGGGCCAAGAGTTTCTCATTTGTTTGGCCTTTGGAGCAAGATATTTCCATGAAGATCAAAAAGCAAGCAAGTTGCAAAAACCATCATCACACTTCATCCACTTGCTGCCTTGGCTGCTGAACCATCCTAGCCTTTCCCTCACACCATGCTGCGCAGCCCACACCCCATGTACTAGCCTAGAACATGACCCATGCTTCTCTTACACAAGAGTGGACATTTTGCAAAAGTAGCTACACCTATCACAAAAGCACAAGTCACATCCTCTGACCAATAGGATTTGTTTATACAAAGAAAATGCAAGCCAAACCACACAAGAGGCCAGCCTGAAACTCACTAGAACTCAGCATCCACAAACTCTCTCCAACTTGCATTTTCCTTCGAATCTGATTCCACAAGCCACAAACTTTAAAACAAGTTTCACCAACCTTCTCACCATGCTTCACTGAACCCAAACCAACAAGACACAAGCCTGAAACAGGCCATAGCCTCATTTTCTCATTTTCACTCCCTCAAGCAAAAACCTTCGAATCTCTTGATTCAGCCATCAAACTTTCAAACTTTCTTCACCATTCAACTCCACAAACCTTGCTGATCATTTCCCTGCCCTCATTTTGCCCTAACACCTCCACAATCAAAAACACGATTCTCACACTTCATGAACTGAGATTCTGCAAACTCACTCAAGAGGATGTTTAAACTCCAACCAAGCATCAAAAGCTTCCAAGGAGGATCATTGGCACTTGTTTGAGCCAAAGAACCAGCCAGAAAGTGCCAGGAGTCAGAGCTTCGATTCAGGTAGCTTCATGAACTTTTTTTCCAGAACTTGCTTTTTAAGTTTCTAAATGATAAAGCACGCTTCCCTGAGTTCAATGAACTTGTTACTTTTGAAAAAGATTGAGAAATGAGCCTGTATGATGTTTCTGAAATTTTTGCAGTTTTGAATGTTTGATTCGAATCTTGTTTGTGTGTTAAGGTTTGATTCTTATTTAGAAATGATTTTTGTTGCTGGAATCTTATTTAGAATGAGTTAAGGTTTGATTCTGGAGAGTTTGGCATGATTTCATGGCGTATTGAGGGAGATTAGAAAATGACCTAGCCGGAGAAGACGACCGGAACAGTGTTCCGGTCGCCTGAAAGTCATTAGGGTTTGTTTAATTAGGGTTAAGTGTAATTAAGCCAGTTTGAATGTAGGCCGTCCAGATGCGCGCCTAGTCAACTCCCGCGCGTGTAACTTTGAATTCAGGCCTTAGGATCTGTTGACTTCTCCAATAATTCATTTAATTTCATTTTATTTTCATATTATTTCATTTAACTTCCACAATTTATTTAAAATAGCAAAAATACATTAAAAAATGTGAAATTTTTTGTACAAGTTATTATTTAATTTCAGAACACAAAAATATTTTTATTTTTATTTTGAGCATTAAAAAAGTATTTTTAAATATTTAAAAGTTTCTTTTTAATTAATTAATGAGAATTAATTAATTAAAAATACTTTTAGGTATTTAAAAATCACCAAAAAATTCATAAAACCTTTAAAAACATTTAGAAACATTGTCCAACCTTCAAACCAAATTTCTTTTTTGATCTTGATGCATTTTGAGAATTTTTCATGGAATTAAAATCATTTTGATGCATTATTTTGATCCAAACTTCCAAAAATCATTTCTGCCTAACCCTAAAGAGTTGGACCTTGATTCTTCTTTCATTGCATTGTGTCTAGCATGTAGTTTTTGAGATTAAATGGCCATGATTTGATCTTTCATTTTCCATTTGTTTGTTAATTTTCTTGTTAAGGAACCCTAAAAACCTAGAAAACTTAGGAAAATCATAACTTGAATTTGGTTAAGAGTTGAAACCTCTCCTTTGGGCAGTGGATTAGTATAGGATTAGGGGTCCTTTGATTGCATTTTCAATTTTTTATGATGTTGTTTGCTTCTGATTTTGGTTTGTGTTTGATGCTTTGATCATAAACCCTAATTTGGGCTTCCATATGCATCCACCTTGCATTTACTTGCATAACATGACTTGCCATGACATTCCATGCCTCCATTTGATTCATTGAACATCATAAGACATATTGAAAGCATGTTTGATCATTACATCTTGCATTTGTCATGTTGTATGTCATATGCATTTCATAACTTTTCATGAATGTTCATGTGTCTTAACTTTTTCCATTTGCATCCATAGGTTTGTATGATCATCTTCATGTCTTGATTCATGTTTGTAGCATCTCATAGCATCATTATCATCTCATGTATGCTTCTTGTTTTGGTTTGCATCATGTCATTCCATCCTATTTTGCATTGCATTGCATTTCTTTTCTAACCTTTCAGGTGGTAAGTGACTTTGAGAAGTGAATTTGCCTTCACTTCTCATACTTTCTTCTCATCTCTCTCTTGCATCCATGCTGCATTTTTGTATGTGCTTGAGATTGAGCTTGCTCATTCTTCTTCTTCTTACTTTCTTTCTTCAAGTGACTTGACTTCTTGAGTGAAGCAAGTTGCTTTGCTTCTCTTGATCCTTTCATCTGCTTCCTGGTGGTTCCATTGAAGATTTCTTTCTAAAACCTCACAAACCATAGGAACAACTAAGCATGACAATGATTAGGGTTTTGATTAGTCTCCCCTCTTAGCTTTACCTTTGTGTCTCTTTTGAGTCTTCTCTTCTCATCCCATAATCAGGGACTAAACCCTAAAGGCTTTAAGGCTTTGTGATTAAGCTTATGCCTGCATCCTTCTATTAGGATGGAGTGTATAACTTTAATCCTAAGTGTTAAACCCTTAATGTGTTTAAATCTCTTAATCAATCCACTTAATAATCATCAAGACATCACACTTGTAACTTGGGCCTTGCATTAGGGTTCTAATTCTTCCTTAATTGGTTAAGAAGGACTAACCCTAGTGTTAATGGACAAGTCCTCCTCAAGTTGTCTTACAAATCATAAAATCCACTTCATCATCATACCATTTAATAAAATCCACTTAATCAAAGGCTTGTTTTGTCATGAGTTTAATCCCTAATCATGGATTAAGTTGAGGAGCTTTCCTCAGCTTAAACATTCTCATCTATTATCCTTCTATTAGGATGGTGTAATGAGTCTGTTTAATCCCTGATTATGGCTTAACCTCATTACTCAACACTAAACAAAAACACCAAAAACATCTAAATAATCACAAGTAGGTTAATGACCTTAATCCTACATCAAAGGTGATTAAGTGTGAGAATCTGACTTCACACTTAAGGTATTCTCATTACCCCTAATCAGAGGGAAGATGTGATGAGTTTACTAACCCATTGGTGTAGGCTTAAGCTTATTAACTTGTGGCAAATTCTCAAAAGCAATAAAAGACTGAAAACTCAAAAAAAAAACAATAATCGTCTCCTCCGGGATTCTTTTCTCATCTCATTCACTCACAAACGAGAACTTGCTTCTTCAGTCTAATGCAAGAAAGTTCGCACCTGAGCCAGACAGGTCATACACTTGAGCATTGACAAGCAAGCAGTTCACAAGTCAATTCTTCTTTCAGTCTCTTTGGGTCGAACTACGGTGTTCTGACTTCCTCATTGCACGAGAGGATACGTAGGCATAACTTAACGGTTATCGAACAAAAGTCTCTGTACATTCCCCCTCTTCCCATCATCATTCTTTTAGCCTCATGATTTTGAGCATCTTATTCCTTTTCTTACACTGACACATCATTTATACACTTCACACTTTTCTTACACTGACACCTGTACATCCTTTTCCAGCTATTTTATACACAAATTGCACTGACACTACCCCTTTAAAACACAAATCTCTTAAGCGTGGATCCCGTCGAGTACGGCGGACAATCTGGGTGCTAATACCTTCCCAGGTTGTAACCAACCCCCTTTCTCAGTCTCTCTGGTTCGCAACCGTCTTATCCATTTCTTTCTAGGTCTATGCAGCATTACCTTTCCTCCGGGATAAAAATGCCTAGCTGGCGACTCTATTCATCTCCAGTGAGTCCACTGCTGTGTGTTCTCATTGTCCCTTTCGCCGACCGTTCGCATCTGTACCCTATTTGACCAGGCTTCATTTAGTGGGAGCGACAGAGGTCTTGGGGGTCTTGGGGGTAATTATGTCTTTTGAGAAGGTTATGAGAAGGAAATTGGGATAGTTTTCTAATAACGCGTATTTTGTGAAGATTGAGAGAAGTTGCTCTGAAGAACAAGGAGGCTAAGGTTGGAAATTCTTCAAGAGGTGATCGAAGAGCTCAATTGACTAAGGTATGGGCAATAATTTTATATTCGATATCTATAATGTAGTGGTAGGTCTTATGAGAAAGGGAATTTTGAGGGAAAATCTTAGGGTTAGGAGGATTGTTGGTAGAGTTTTATGAATTATTGTTGTTAGATGTTATAGTTGATGAATATATGATGATAGTAGGATATAGAATTGAATTCCATGTTTTTATACTGTTAAAAGATGATTTTGGATATATTTGGTCAGAGCTGAGTCCTGTTGAAATTGTAGGGTTTTTGCCAAAAATCGTCGTCTCGCTTAGCGAGAAAATGAAATTCTGAGAATCCCACAACCCGAGACCAGGTCTCTTAGCGAGCTCGCTGTCTGCTTAGCGAGACCTGGCACTTTTTGGAAGAATGTTTTCTTGTTCCAAATGATTTATAGTGACTTGTTTTGCTGTCTTAAGTTGCTATGATGTTGTTGTGAATTCTTGCCATGATGTAATGTGTTAAATGTGTAGGAATTTGTGAGGAAACGATGTTTAGATGATTATGTTGTATTATTAGGACATGTAGTAACGATGATACGAGTAGGCAAAGTATTAGATGAGTGAATGAGGAATGATGATGAATGTGGATGCAATAGTTGTTGTGTATTTGATGATGTATGATTGTATTGTGTCTTGCATTCATGGCATAATTATGTACGGGCTACGGTTCGTTGGTAGCTTCAATCCCATCGTGTGGATTGAAGTGATATGTTGCTTATGTTGTGCTCCCTTGTGGAGGGTTGATGGCCCAGTGTCCATCCATGATGATGTTTCGGTACCACATGCATATTATTAGAATTTCATTTCATTCATGGTGGCATAACATGATTGCATTGTATTTCGTGATGACGTGATTGATTTTATTGTACATAGGTGAGACTTGATGTAATTGATCTATTGATGCATGTTGACTTGTAATTCCTACTTTATATTATTTATATTGAATGTGAATTTACTCACCTTACCTGCCTTTGGTGATGGTCTATTATTCCATCCTACAAATACTCAAGAATAGCTTGGTGTTTGGTGTAACTTGGAGTATGTGTCCATTTGTCGTTTATAGATTCTAGGGTGGTGTCCTGCTCTGTGTCGTGTAACATCGGGAACACTTGGAAATTTTATTGGTTTTTGACTGTTTTAATACATGATTATAATGTTTTGAATTAACAATTGAATTTTATACTATGTTGATTTAAGTTGTTTTGTGATGATCCGTTACGTATAAATGATGTTGAATATTAATTATGAATGCATGTTGTAACCCATGTTACGGGACAAGACACATGGATGAGTTTTATTGACGTTTTGATGAAATGTGATACCCTTTAAGTCACGAACTCTGATTTTTATTAAATATTTTCGCATTAATATGTTGTGGGGTAAAAATGGTGTTACATGTTAAACCTAGTGTTTCACCATGGGGGGTCCTGTGTTGTTGGTTAAGAAGAAAGATGGTAGTATGAGGTTGTGTGTTGATTACTGGAAATTGAATAAGGTGACTATAAAGAATAAATATATGCTTCCGAGAATCGGAGATTTGATGGATAAACTAGTAGGTGCTTGTGTGTTCAATAAGATTGATTTGAGGTCTAGTTATCATCAAACTAGGGTTAAAGCAGATGATATTCTGAAGACGGATTTTAGGACCAAATATGGTCACTATGAATACATTATGATGTCGTTTGGGGTATCCAATGCACCTGGTGTGTTCATGGAGTATATGAACTGAATCTTCCATGAATATCTGGATAAGTTTGTAGTGGTTTTTATTGACGACATACTGATATATTCTAAATTAGAAGATGAGCATGCAAATCATTTGAGAATTTTACTACAAGTATTAAGAGAAAATAAGTTATATGATAAAATGTCGACATGCGAGTTTTGGTTGAGAGAAGCTTTTTTAGGAAACATAATTTCAAGTGGTGGAATTTTTTTGGATCCTTCGAAAATTGATACAGTATTGCAATGGGATACTCCAAAATATGCTATAAAAATTCGTAGTTTTCTTGGTTTGGCTGGCTACTATCGCAAGTTTATTAAAGGTTTTTCGAGGTTGGTATTGCCTTTGACTCGATTGACCCGAAAAGGGCAAGCTTATGTGTGGGACATTGCTTGTGAAGAGAGTTTTGTCGAATTGAACAAGAAGTTGACGACTGCGCCAATGTTGATTTTGTCGGACCCGAGTGAATCTTGTGTGGTGTATTGTGATGCATCGAAGACGGGTCTTGGAGGGGTACTGATTTAGAATGGTAAGGTTGTCGCTTTAGCTTCCAGATAACTAAAAGTTCATGAAAGAAATTATCTGACGAATGATATGGATTTTACAGCCGTAGTGTTTGTATTAAAAAATTGGAGACATTATCTTTCTGGTTCTAAGTTTGAAGTGTTCAGTGATCATAAGAGTCTGAAGTATCTGTTTAATCAGAAGGAGTTGAATATGGGGCAAAGAAGGAGGCTTGAACTTCTGAAAGACTATGCTTTTGATTTGAATTACCATCCTAGTAAAGAAAATGTAGTAACCGATGCTTTGAGTAGAAAGTCTTTACACATGTTGATGCTTATGGTGAGAGAATTGGAAATGATTGAACAATTCAAGGATATGAGTTTGGTATGTGAGGAAATGCCAAACAATATGAAATTGGGAATGTTGATGTTGACAAGTAGCATTATGGAAGAAATCTGAGAGGGTCAGAAATCAGATTTGAATATGGTTAATCTTTTGACTTTAGTTAACCAAGGTAATGAAGTTAAATTTTGAATTAACGAGAATGATCCATTGAGGTTCAGAGACAGATTATGTATTCTGTACATTCCAAAGATGAAAAAGAGTATCATTGAGGAAGGACATCGAAGTGGACTAAGTATCCATCTCGGTGCTACGAAGATGTATCAGGATTTGTGAAAGTTGTTTTGGTGGCTGGGTATGAAGAAAGATATTGTTGATTTGTGTATGCTTGTTTGACATGTCAGAGGTCAAAGGTTGAACATCAGAAGCCTATAGGTATGATGCAACCGCTGAATATTCTAGAGTGGAAGTGGGATAGTATTTCCATGGATTTTTTATCGGGATTGCTGAGGACGGTGAAAGGGAACGATTCAATTTGGGTGATTGTGGATAGATTAACTAAGTCTGTTCATTTCTTACGGATGAAGATTAATCACTCCTTGCAGAAGTAGGCTGAATTTTACATCGAGGAAATTGTGAGATTACATGGGATACCCTCGAGTATAGTGTCAGATAGAGATCTGATGTTTATATCGAGATTATGGAAAAGTTTACAAGATGCTTTGGGTACTAAGTTAAGGATGAGTTATGCTTATCATCCGCAAACGGACAATCAAACTGAGAGGACTATCCAATCTTTGGAGGATTTGTTGAGGGCGTGCGTGTTGGACCATGGAGGATCGTGGGACAATCATTTTCCATTGATTGAGCTCACCTACAACAACACTTTTAATGCTAGTATTGGAATGTCACTGTATGAATCACTATATGGCAGGAGGTGTATGACTTCATTATATTGGTATGAATCAGGAGAGAATGTTGTACTCGGACCTGAGATTGTGCAAGAGACGACTTCAAAGATCCAAGTGATACAAGAGTGGATGAAAGCTTTGCAGAGTCGTCAAAAGAGTGATCCTTACAAAAGAAGGAAAACACTATAATTTTAAGAAGGAGATCATGTGTTTTTGAGAGTTACTCCAATAACATGTGTCGAACGAGCTTTGAAATCGAGAAAGATCACTCCAAGTTTTGTGGGACCATATCATATTTTGCAGAGAGTCGGAAAAGTGGCTTACCGGATTGCGTTACTAGTGTGACTTGTGAATCTTCATGATGTGTTTCGTGTGTCACAACTTAGGAAGTATATAGCGGATATGTTGCATGTTATTCAGATGGATGATGTATAGGTAAGAGATAACATGACTATTGAAGCATTACCGATGAGGATAGATGGTCGAGAGATGAAGCAATTGTGAGGCAAGGAGATTGCTTTAGTGAAAGTATTGTGGGGTGGACTAGCTGGTGAAAGCTGGACTTAGGAATGAGAAGATCAGATGAGGGAGTCATATCTGACTCTTTTTGATTCAGGTAAATTTTCGAGGATGAAAAATATTCTAAGTGAGGGAGAGTTGTAATGCCCGTATTTCTAAAATGATTATTTGTTAGATTAATTGAGTCGATTATAGATTTTAACTGAATTTTTGGTGAGAACAATTGAGTTCGGTGACATGTCGGAGGAATATATTTAACGAATGTTAGTTTGGTAGACTTACATATTTTATTTGGAAGAAATATAATTAGTTAGAATTAAATCAATTAAGGAAAATAAGATAATATAATTTATAGGACTAAAGAGCATTGTAGTAAGGTGAGAAGTAAGTATGGGTATTATGGAGAAAACACTAACTAAGATATAAGGAGGTTAATTTTTGAGTGGGAAGTTAGATTGGAATTTCCATATTGGAGAAAATTGAGGATTGAGAGCTAGGGCTTTAAGGAGAATCAGAGGAATCGGGAGAACACAAAGAGGAACGATTATCAGAAAATTATCAAGAGGTAAGGGGTTTATAATCATTATTATTATAATGAATTCTAGAAATTGATGTTACTAGGTGATTTGAATTATGACGAATGATGCTTAGCATAAGGATTTGATGGATATAAGGAAGTAAATTGGAGACTGGAGATATATTAGTAGTGAATAAATAAGAACATGTATGATAGGAGAGTATTCGTGTTTTGGGATCGTAGCACAACATAACTGATATTGCAGGAACGAGTGATTTTATGCCCAACGTCATGGATTTTAGTTTACAGTCGTAGGACCTTGTGTGACAGACGCCACGCCTTTGGGATGGTCGTCATGACTAGGTGACGGTCGTCACAATGAGTGTGATGAGGATCATGTATAAGTGGGGACAATCATAACACCCTTGCATATTTTTGTTTTCTTATTTTCTAATGGCCTTTACATGAGTCTGTTGAGTTTGTTTCCTTATTTTTTTTCTTGTACGTTTGTTCCTAGTAGTTCATGGATATTTTGAAAAACAAAAATATGAGTTACATTGTGACAGAATGACGCAGTAAGTTTTACATAATAGAATATTGTGATGATGGCTGCATATTGTAACGTGTAAATGTACTGATTGGTGATATTTGAATAATATTGGTATGTGTATACTGTAACATGTATGATGTACGAGTTTGTTATTATATGACAGTGTGTAATGAGTATGATGAATGATGGTGTGTTTTGACTAGCCGTGGTCATGTTTTTATGTGTATGTACGCATCATGCATTCATAGAATTTCTTATGACAAATAGTCTAGTGACATTTTTGCAGGATGATGATCCAATGAGGAATTTTATGACGGTAATGTCCAGTGATGGCCTTAATCCCATTGTGCGGATTAAGTGTAATTCGTGATGTCCTCTGGTTCCAAGCGGGAAATCGATTCTATTGGTGGTGTTCTTTGGAGATAACGATGACTAAGTCATCAGTGATGTTTCGGTACCGCATGCATGATTATATTGAGTTGCATATCATTATGATTGGAATTTTAGGACGATGTGTTAAAATAACGATTTAATGAGTATGATGAGTTATATGATGATTTTGTATGTATTACTGATATTATTCGATTAAATTTACTTTTTGTTAATTTCCTGCATCTTTTATAATGATTATGATTACTCACCCTCTCTGCTTGGAATTGTTTCCTCTTTCGCGGGTAACTTGCAGGTAATCCAGAGTAGTGAAGGAAGCTTAAGAGTTGCTTCAGAGTGTGTGGTTTTACTCCGTAAAAGTAAAGGGAGTCTTGCTCTGATACGTAACACCAGGGTTGAGATCGTCTACTTAAGAATATTTTGTGTTTTTTGTTTTCGAAGATTATGAGAGGTTTTGGTGATTTTCATTAAATTTGAATCATGAAGTATAAACCTTGAGATAATTTGTTATATGTGATTCTTGAGAACTACCTTTATGGTATTATTTTGATTTTAAGTGATTTTGTTATGATGATGTATTATGTTATTAAAATTTTGCAACCCGTGTTACGAAGCAGAATCTGTATGTGTGTGTTGTCTTATGAAGTTGTGACATCCGTGGAATTATTGATGATGATTTGATTTATTTTAACTAAATTGTGTTTTATCGCGGGGTTTTAGATGGTTGTTACATACACAATCCAAGCTCAAACCTTTTGAGGAATGTGATTTAGCCTACTGCATAGCTGAGCAAATGAGGAATCTCATCATTTCACCATTTAAGGCCTTTTATGGCAATGCATGACTCACAATGTTGATCTTATCTCTTCAAGAGTTAAGGGCTAAGAAATCTCAACATGTTTTCCTTTAAATAGAGACCTCATTTGATTATAAAAATTACACCAAAGCCTCTGATCTCTAAGTTTTCTCTCCTTCACTCCTAAAGACTCACAACTTGATATTTTGAGCAATTACCACTGGTTTTTGAGTTTGGGCCACAACAAGCTCAAACCAACTGCTCAAACACATCACATGTGATGTATTTTAGTTGTTCAAACACTTGAACCAACCCAGAAACACCTCCAACCCAGAATCACTCTTCAAAACCTCAAAAACACCTTGTTTATGCAACTTAAAGGCCATAATTTGATCCAGACATTTGCAATCAAGTCCAAGTGTTCAAACACACTCTATATGGTGCAGGTAAGTTGTCCATATAATCACCAGTCATCTGTAACACCTCCTACTCAAAATCACTTCAGCTGTTGCAGGCTCCAAGTCAGGTAAGCCTCAAACTTGGTGTAACACCCCATATAATATTTATATAGAATAATATCATACAAGATTTTGTTTGGTACTGACACCATCATAAGTTCCTAATAGCACAATTCACATTCTTGACCAATTCTAAAAACAATACAAACTATGGTACAAGACATGGAAATTATATTAAAATAAAATACTAAGATAAATAAAATATCCATCATTATACAAAAGATAAAATACACAACGGAGAAACTCAATTTATGCTTCTCTTGAAACATCCCAGCATAGATCCACTTGTAAACCAACCTGCAAACAAAACTTGAAAAGCAACAACAATAGTGGAGTGAGATATCAATATCTCAGTGAGTTCCCTATCTTATGGATTCTCTCGGCTCTACAATGTTCTAACAAAATTCTACTCAAGTTGGGGGAAAGCGTAGACCTTGAGTTCACAATCTCACACTCATATGAAAACATGTCTTGAGTTCACTGACTTGAAAAGTATCACTAATCCGGAAACCACAAAGGTATCCCTTATTCCTTTCCTCTTCTGTGTCTAGAAGTCGGCCCGAGTCAGGGATCCTTGTATTTACTTGACATACGAAATGGATTCATATCCTAGGTCCGTACACCTAGAATTGTCACTTCGCATGGTCCGTACACCATCACAAGTCTCTTTACCCGTAGGCTCCTGTAATACCCCGTATTTAATTAACGCTCTGGATAATATAAATTAAGATTAATTAGTATTATTTGAAGCAGAGGCTTTATTAAATATTCAGCTCAGAGACATTTTTGGACACTCTCAAAATTGGACCCATTAATATTACTAATTGATAAATATAATTTATTTGGTTAATAAGGAAAATAAGTTAAGTATTATAAAAGGAAAAAGAAAAGAGAGAAAGTTAGTAAGAGAATTGGAAAGAAAGAAAAGAAAGGAAGAGAAAGAAAAGGAGGAGAAGGAAAAGAAGAGGAGAAAACCTAGAGCTTCAATCCATCATTCTCCATCATTCGTCCGTCAAATCGCCTCATTCTTTCCGCCAATCTTCAACTCTCGAGGTGGGTTCGTAGTTAGATACTTTTGTTTTAGATTTTAGTTGAGTTTTAGGGTTTTTGAGGTTTTAGAGATTTTGGTAAAAAGCGTGACATCGAAAGATTAAACGGTTAAAACTCGACTAAAACGAAGTATGATGTTTAGTACATGACTATAGGTATGATTGTGCTTGATTTCCTCTGGTTTGGGTGAATATTGGTGAAGATTTGGGGTTTTGGGATATTTCCCGTAGCTGGTGTTTTTGGGGTTTCTGCTAAGTTCACCCTGCGAACAGAGTTCGCCCACAAACTGAAGAACTTTTCCCATTTTCCCCCGCGAACTGTACCTATCATGTTGAATTGTGTTTCCTTCAAAGAATTATGTTTTCTTCATAACTTTTGATTCGGATATCCATTTTTAGCGTTCCACATATCGTTTCGAAGCTAAAAACATGAACTATCTTTTGATGCCGAAAAATGTTATTTTTGCCCGACTTTTACCCGAATTTTCTGATTAACCATAATTATGTTAGTTAAGGAATTGTGGTAATTATGTTAGTTGAGCAAGTTGTGAAAATATGCGATAATCGTGAGGATTGAATGGAAATAGAGACAATGAGATTATTGTAAGAATTATTTAGTGGTGATAATTAAACTAAAATATTAGAAGTATGTAATTGAAAACCATATAATTTAAAAGTATCAAAAATATGGAAAGAGTGAGGAAACCTTATCTTAAACCTTTTGAATGGTCTATTATTTGTGAGCTTAAAGAAATGAAATGGTAAAACTTATGAGGTAAGTATGTTACCCTAAGTGGTTTTGGTATTGTTTTAGAGACTTAACAATGTTTAGGTGTTGATACTCGATTAGTGTCTTTGGGGAAAGTTACTTTGTGGCAAGGTACCATGACCCGTGCTCGTCCTTGTGTGGCTGGGCGGGGAAAGTTATCCATAGGTAGATAATGAGTGACCCGTGCTCGTTCTTGTGTGGATGGGCGGAGAAAGTAACTACACATTGAGGATCATGTGACCCGTGCTCGTCTTCTACGACTATGGCTGGGAGGGGAAAGATGCCTCTAAGAACCTGGTGTATGCTCTGTTTTGTTACCCGATGTCTCTAGTTGTATGTGAACTCGAAGTCTAGGTTTTCCCTGACTTGAGTATTGTTTAGAATTGAACCCTTAGAGCCGAGAGAAATCTAAGATAGGGAACCCACTGAGATGTTGTTATCTCACCCCACTATTGTTGTTGCTTTTCAGGTTTCTCTTGCAGGTTTGATTTACGAGTGGAGCTATTCTCGAGATGTTTCAAGTGAAGCTTAGTTTAGTCTTCCGCTGTGTATTTCTGTATCTTTGTACAATAATGGATATTGTATTGTTCTTAGATTTTAGTTTTAGTATGATTTCCATGTCTTGTGCCATATTTGTATAGTTTTAGAATTGAACGAGAATGTGAATTATACTTGTAGGTATTTATGATGGTGTCAGTACCAAAAATTAACACTGTATGATATTATTCTAGATATATATTATATGGGTGTTACAGTTGGTATCAGAGCAGGTCGTATCCTCGACCTAGCCTTGAAACATCTTAAGTAAATATTTCTTGCCTCTTAAATGTGTTTGGACGACATGATTCTTAATATCATACTATGTAGTAATGGGTCTGATCAGCCTAGTGCTATGTATGTGGTAGGTAGGATCATGGTTGTGCGACCATGAGGACTCCAAAGTGTTGTCGTAACTTGTGTTGTGAGAGTATATTCAAGCCAAGAGTTAGCAAAGGGAGCTTTGGTCAGCTCAGTTGGAGTCTTCATAAGAGTTCTACTTCCTGTAACATGGACTTGCAGAGTAGTATGTTGTTCGAGATATCCTTTGGAATGGATAGTGACTGAAAGTTACAAGTATCTACAGGATGAGTGGTCCGTGTCCCAAATAATAAGTGAAGTCACTGGTGGATCAGTGTTGGTCACTGGTATGGATAAAAGTGTTGAGAAGTTTCATTTCACGAGAAGAGAAGATGTTTATGGAATGTGTGACTTAAGGTTCTGGAATGAGTTAAATGTTAGTGTTTCGGACCTAAGATCATAGTGGCGTCTTGGATGAGCGAGGGTACTTCAAGGAATGCATTCGAATAATACCTTGCATATGGATAGGAGTTACGAGTAAATAATGTTCATTTTATTTTGGGAACCTAAAGTTGTGGCGAAACGGGAGGTAAAACATCCTAATATATTATACACTATTTTATACTAGTTTCGGCCAAAAAATACAAATTAAATCAAGGACCATTCGAAATGATACGAAACTTTTTAGAACATTGATAAATGTTACAAGGAAAGGTTATGATGGAAGTCCATGCAAAAAATCATTTTAAAATTAGATTCTATGAATCTTTTCGAAACGCAAGTTTCGGTATTATACACTAGTTTTGGTCATAAAATCAAATTAAATCGTGGACTGTTTGAAACGATATGAACCTTTTCAGATCCTTTCTATATGTTACGAGGGAAGTTTATGATGGAAGTCCATGCAAAAAATCATCTAAAAATTAGATTCTATAAAACTTTTCTAAATGCAAGTGTCGGTCAACAAATCATAAATATAATACACTATTTTATACTAGTTTGGGTCAAAAGTGATAACGGAATGTATGTTAGACAAGTGTACAGTGGAATTGTTAAATTATTGGTAAGACTAAGTTTGAGAAGTGTAAGCAACAATGGTTCGCTCATTAAGGCTCTGGTGGTACAATTACTTTTGTGTAGAATCATCGATTAGTATGGTCGTAACTTTTGGATGTGATTGGAATAATTTTGAGAGGTTTGGGTAACAATGAAGACCAGAAGTTTGCTTCTATGTTGAGTAATCGGATTGTCCTCTGGATAGTACCTGGTTACCAAATTGTGTTTCTAAACCTTTTACAACTACTAGAAGTGTAAGATCGAACTGAGTGATCAGTTACCCTCCTGGTAGTGAGCGGTTACCGTTGTTAAGTTTTGGAAAATTGGATTTTTCTAAGATGCATACATTTGGACTTGAGTGTCAGGGTGGAGCGTTCTTGTTACCGATGGGAAGTTGTGGAGACTTTCTATACGATATCAGTAGGGGGTAAAGGAACCTAGGTTGTTATGTAAGCGTAGACAGTAAGGTTCTTCAGAAGAGTGAGTTTCCTCAGTCTTCAAGAGTAAGGAAAAACCTCTGTGTTTGTGAATAATCGATGTATTTGGATTATGCCCCAGGAGAGATTAAGAATGTTATTGTTGATACTAATTCTTGCAAGGAATTAGAGAGAGAGAGAGGACAAATTTGTATACTAGAAATAAGATCTCCTTTGTTTTGCTTTGTTTTACCTGATAAGGATTGTGTGTTGGATTTTGTTTACGGACGAACCAAGCATTAGCTTGTAGCTAAAACCCTTTGATGTTGTCCTTGTCGATTCCTACTAGCGTTATTGTAAGAATGGAATCAGACTATTCCGTTGAGTATTTGTGTTGTGACCGTAACAGAATGGTAGGTCTACTTCTTCATTTGTTGGAGAGTATAATTTGCATGTTGTTCCCGTTTGTGTTATCTTGGGTTGTGGATGGTGAACGATTATTGCACCTATTTAGAGACGGCAAGTGAGAATTATATTACAAGTTAGTGTGGAATAGATTGGTAATTTTGATTTGGATTACTTGTTAGAGGAACGAGTTTAGCTGTGTTCGATTGTTTAGCCTGGGATAGGTAATCGATTAACACGCGACTTTTATGGAGAATTTAGAGAATCGTTCTTTCTGAACTGTAAGTCCATTTTAGTTTCCGTGTCAAGCGTCAGTGAACAAAGTATTGGACTTTCCTTTGAGCATTTTTGGTAAAAAATAAATGATTTGGATGATTGGTGTGTCGTCGTTGAAACTATTGGGAAATTAAGTTGCGAAGTTATGTAAAGGTCATGAAGTGTTGATCTCTCCGGAATTGCCTTGGTACTTGAATTATTGTATGGATAAGAGATGAGGAATTAGTCTATTTTTGGATCGTGAATTCTTAACATCAAGTTATGGAACCCGTAAGAGTAATATCGGAGGTTTGCTGTCGAGCTGCACTAAAAAAAAGAAAGGAGGGATTTTAAGTTACCCTTTCAGGTAAGAGTGAAAGGTGGATGTTCTGAAGTTAAGTATGTAAATTGGATCAATTAAGGAATGAGACCTTCGAGATAAGTGAATTTGAATGATACGTTTTGTGTAGTCCTAAAAGGTGAGTAAGTGGAATTTTGTATGAAAAAGGAAAGTATTATGGAAACCCGCAAGTGTACTAAGAATAATTTGAGTTTGGTATTAGTGACTCACTGGTATTGTAAGTCTGTGGTGTTACTGCGTTGTTACTGATGGAGACCTTGTGTTAACAGAAATATTGAGTGAGTGGGATTTTATAAAGAGAATTAATATGGAGCATAGTAACCATGGTCGGATTGGTTAAGTTTAATTGGATGAATTGTTTCGAGTTTAGAATGGAATTGGAATTGTATTGTTTGTGATTACAACAGTACAACCCTGTATCTTTGTTATTAGAGAGTTTGGACCGATGTTATTAATTATGTAGTAGACAAGTGTAAACACCCCAAATTTGCCCTCACTAAGTTCACACCATGGCTTGTGATCTTTTCATTTGCATAAGTTCAATCATATCATCTCATATTGCATTTTGTTTCATCTGCATAGTTCAAGTTCATCTGCATCTAGGGTTTGTGATCTGAGCCATCCAAGGGTCATCTGAGCCACTCCAAAGATCTTCAATCATATCAAGAGGGTACATGTATGTTCAAATATCATATTATATCCTCCCAAGATCAAGGAAGTCAGAAAATCACAAGAACTGAGAAAGGCATGGAAGCAGAGCCAAGCTTAACTGCACAGATGACCTAAAATTATGGTTTTGGTTTCAGAGGCCATAACTCCAATTTTTTTGGTCATTCTTGTTTCTATTGGTCTCTATATGTTATGAGGATCCTACACACCAATTTTCATGAAGAAATTCATTGGGGAAGACATCTGATCAATAGTGACTTCTTGAGCAAGTCAGTGCAAAATCAGGGCATCTGAGGCCCTCAATCATCCAACCAATGGGTCTTCTCCATAATTTTAGGTGTATATGATTTTTATTTGATCTTATAAGAGGTTAGAAGTTCACAAAATTGAAGAATTTCAAGCCATTTGCAAAGTTGCCATTTTGGGAAAGTGACTTGTAATGCAAAATTGCCATTTTGGGAAAGTTTTTCAACCTCCTCTTTCTTAACCAAAAATGCTTCAAATGAAAAATTCTTGCTCATGAAAGTTGTATATTGGATCATTCCCTTTTCAAAAAGTACAAGAACTTGATCTAATTCATCCTAGAACTAAAGTTATGGCCTTGCGAAGTTGGGAAAATCACTAAATTTTCACTTATGCACCAAAGAGGGAAACTTGCAAAAACTCATGACAAGGCAAAATGTGACCTCTAATTGACTTCTAAGAATTACACAAACATGATACATGACCTAAAACTCAGAATTGCCCAAAGAATTCTCAAGTTTCATGACTTGTGCATGAAGAAATCAAGAAAGGGCCAAACTTCATGAAATTTGCAAAACCACCCACAAACTTCTTTCCACTTGCTATTTGGCCTCAATCTGAATTCCATGGTTTCCCATGAATCAATCTGCGCCAGATACCCCTTGTCCTTGGCCTGAAACAGCCCATACCTCAAAGGACACCTAACCTTGACTTTTTGCAAAATGAACCATACCAATCAGCATAGGCCACCAACAACTCTCTGACCTATCAAGGATTGATACATGGACCAAAAGCAAGCCTTTTCATACAACAAGCAAGGTTGAATCCTCCCACAACTCAGCACACACCAAAACTCCCTCTTATGCATTTTTCTTCGAAACTCAGCACTCAAGCCACAAACCTTGAAACAAACTTCATAGAACAACTCACCATGAACCACTGATCATTTCCCAACCATTACCTTGCCCTGAAACCCCCCATATCAAAAACACGATTTCTCTCCCCCTTTGAACTGAACTGCATCAATCTCACAAACCAGCCACAAGAAACTCCAACCAAGCCTCAAAGCTTCTTCAGGAAGATCATTGGAGGGGTTTTGAAGCCAAGAAGCTGCCTGAAAGCTCTAGGGTTGAAAGCTCCATCTCAGGTAGCTCTCTCAAACTATTTTTCCAGAAATCCTTTTTGAAGTTATAGAATTGTTCCTTATGATCTCCTGATTACTCTGGTCTTTGTGGTTTTGAAAATGGTGTAGAAATAAGGTTGTATGGTTGTTCTGAAATTTCTTCCATTTTTGCTTTTTGTTTCGAATCTTGCTGGTGAGTGAAAATAAATGAGGTTTGAGGTTAGGGATGAGTTTAGAATGGAGAGAGGAAGCAATCTGGAGCTTTAGAGCTCCAGAAATGACCTAGGGAACGTTTTAGGAATTTCTCAGGTGAGGTGTGGCGGAGAAGATGACCAGAGGTCATTTCCGGGCACCTGAAAGTCATTAATGTTAATTAGGGTTAGGGCTCCAGGTTTGAATGTAGGCCCTTAGATCAATCCCTCCTGCGCGCGCTGTGTGGCCCAGATTGCTTGATTAGTTTTAATTTTTGGATTAAATATTAATTAAATAAGATTAGCCTGGTTTGAATTGTGTCCATTGGATCTGGCGCGCAGTCAAACCTCCCAAGCCCAGAATGAATCTCAGCTCTCCATCCTGCATACTTCGTATTTTATTATTTTTATTTCATTTTATTTCCATTTAATTTGTACATTTTATTAAAAATAGTAAAAAGACTTCAAAAATTCTGAAAATTTTTATCACACCTTTTATTAATTTTCAGAATCCAAAAATATTTTTATTTTTATTTTTTGCATTAAAAAATATTTTTAAAACATTTAAATGATTATTTTTAATTAGTTAATGAGAATTAATTAATTAAAAATACATTTAGGTATTTAAAAATCCCAAAACAAATTCAGAGAACATTTTCAAACATTTACAAACATTTACAAACTCACAAAACAAATTTCATTTTTGGTTTTGGTCATACTTTGCCAATTTTCATTTGAATTAGGGTTCTTTAATTTGAATATTTTTAACCCTAACTTCAAAAATTTATAACTTTTGATCTAAGAGGAGTTTGTGAATGGTTCTTTTTGCATTGTGTTATGCATACTTTCAAGCATCCAAAAACATTTTTGTTTCATTTTTATCTTTCATTTTCAATTTATTTGATATTTTCCCTTTAGAATCACCCTTAAAACCCTAGAAATTTAGGAAAATCATAAGTCTTTTAGGGTTTAGCTTCTGACCTTCCCCTTTGGGCAGTGAACTTGTATAAGTTTAGGGTCCCTTTGATTCAATTTTCAATTTTTTATCTCATGCTTGGCTTCTGATTTTGAATTTTGTATCTCATGTTGTACATAAACCTTAATTTGCATCTTCACTTGCATCCACCTTGCATAAGCTTGCATACTTGAACTTTCCATGACATTTTGTGCACCCACATGACATATAAGACATCTTAGGACATATTGAAATCATGTTTGATCATTGCATCATTAATTTGTCATGTTTTTTCTTTCATTTAATGTCATATGCATTCATGAACTTTCATGCTTTTATTTGCTTCATTTGCATTCTCATCCTTTGTATGATCATCTCCATCTCATGACATACATTTGCATCATCTCTTTACATCATTAGCATCATGAACATGCTTCTGACTTTGGTTTTCATCTTTGCATTTCATTTCATTTCATTTCTTTTTGCTAACTTTTCAGGTGGTAAGTACTTTGAGAAGTGAATTTGCCTTCACTTCTCATTTCTCTTCATCTCTTTCTTATGCATCCTTGCTGCATTATCTTTTGCTTTAGAGTGAGCTTGCTCATTCATGTTCATCATTCACTTTCTTTCTTCAAGTAACTTATCTTCTTCAGTGAAGTAAGTTAATGTGTTTCCTCTGCTTCTCCTCCTTTCTTCTGCTTCTTCCATTGGTGGCTTCTCTGAAGATCTCTTGCAAGCCTCACAAACCATAGGAACATCCAAGCATGACAATAATTAGGGTTTTGATTAGTCCCCCTTTAGTTTTTACCTTTGTGTCTTCTTTGTGTCTCTCTTCTAATCTCATAATTAGAGACTAAACCTTTAAGGTTTTAAGACTTTGTGATTAGGGTTATGCTTGCATCCTTCTCTTAGGATGGAGTGTATAACTTTAATCCTAAGTGTTAAACCCTTAATGTGTTTAAATCCTTTAATCAATCCACTTAATAATCACTAAGACATCAAGCTTGTAACTTGGGCCTTGCGTTAGGGTTCTAATTCTTCCTTAATTGGTTAAGAAGGACTAACCCTAGTGTTAATGGACAAGTCCCCCTCAAGTTCTCTTACAAACCATAAAATTCACTTCTTAATCTTACCATTAACTAAAATCCACTTTAATAAAGGTTTTGTTTTGTCATGAGGTTAATCCCTAATCATGGATTAAGTTGAGGAGCATTCCTCAGCTTAAATGTTCTCATCTATTATCCTTCTATTAGGATAGTGTAATGGGTCCATTAAATCCTTGATTATGGCTTAAACTCATTACTTGAAACCAAACAAAAATACCAAAAAAACATCTAAATAAATGCAAGTAGGTTAATAATCTTAATCCTACACCATGGTGGTTAAGTGTGAGGTGTTTACTTCATACTTAAGGCATTCTCATTACCCCTAATCAGAGGGAAGATGTGATGCGTTTACTAACCATTGGTTTAGGCTTAAGATCATTTTCTTATGACAAACTCCAAAAAGCAATAAAATATTGAAAACACAAAAACAAACAATAATCGTCTCCTTCGGGATTCTTTTCTCACCTCATTCACTCACAAACGAGAACTTGCTTCTTCTGTCTAATGCAAGACAGTTTGCTCCTGAGCCAGACAGGTCATACACTTGAGCATAGACAAGTAAGAAGTTCACAAGTCAATTTATCTTTCAGTCTCTTTGAGTCGAACTACGGTGTTCTGACTTCCTCATTGCACGAGAGGATACGTAGGCATAACTTAACAGTTATCGAACAAAGGTCTCTGTATATTCCCCCCCCCCCTCTTCCAGCATTATCCTTTAAGCCTCATAGTCTTGAGCTTCACACTCTTTTCTTACATTGACACTCTTTATCTCACTTCACATTTCTTTTGCACTGACACTTTGTAACACGGTGGGAGAATTGACTTTAGTTATGTTGCGGATAGCAAGAGTCGCCACCGACTTTTATTTTATCCAAAGGAAAGGCATAAAAGAACAGGAAAGACCTTTTTAAAAGATTTTTGGGTCCGGGGGGTAGGTTATGTAAAGGGAAGGTGTTAGCACCCTTTACATCCATGGTTATCCATGGGCTCTTAGTTACTTAGCTCACTTTAAAATGTTTTTGAAAATGTGAAGTGTGTGAATAGAAATTTTCTTAAGAGTTTGATAATGATCCATGTACGGATGCGTAAAAAACCTTTGTTTTTGAAAATTGTTTGAAATGTGTGAAGTGTTTGAAATGTTTTTGAAGAGTGAGCAAGTAACTATGAGGAACCTACCCTAAGTTTTAAGTCTTTTCTGTTCTTGAATCCTTTAAATGGTAAGACTATCCCTATTATTAAGGAATAGGTAGTCATTACCTTGGATGTAAGGGACAAGTGAAGGGTCATCTGTTTATTTAGGCAACTGTAGGGTGTATAAGCAATTTTGAAGGGACTATCATCTTTATTCGGAAGGGACAAGATCATTACGAAGGCAACATTCGAAGGGACTTGATCTTTTTATCTGTTAAAGGACTAGATGATGTGAAATTGAGGGACTTTTCTTTATACACCCTACTTGACCTTTTTGATTAGGCAACAATGAGAGGTATCCCTAAGGAAGTGAGATGGCGATCAAAGATCGACTTACGTGTGTGAGTGTTCGATTTAATATTTATCTTTAAATTTATGTGATCTAAATTAATTTTAAATTACAAGTATATTTACAATCCCTATTTACTAACCATAGCATAAAATATAAATAATAAACATTATAAATAAATATTACACCAAGGAGCAATTACATAATAATGATAAAAGCAATAAGCAAAATATTAATAAGCAAAATAATAATAATAATAATTGGGTTAGTGAAAATAATAATAATAAAAATAATACCAAATTAAATGGGTTAGTAATAAATAAATATCACAAGAATATAATTAATAATAATAATGAAATAAGCAAAAATATTATAATAATTAAAAGAAGAGATCAAATTTTTATAAACAATTATTTAAAGTTAATAAGAAAATATTGACAATTATAAGAATTATTATAGAGTTTTAAGTTGTATATAAATTATAAAATTAATTATAAACATATTATGAAAATAGATTATAATTACAAAAATTAAATTAGCAATTTTTAAACATATAATAAGAATTATTTTCATGCAAAATTAAATCCTAAACAAATTATGTCATATTATTATATTAAGAATTTTAATTTTTAAACATATTTACATACAAAAAATTTAAATTATAAACAATTTATACATTAATAAAAATTAAATTAAGAATTTTAATTAAATCATGAATATAATATATACAAATAATAGCATTAAATAAATAGAAGAAGAAAAAATTAGGGTTTTGAAAAATTGGTAAGAACTCACCTGCTGGAGCCTGGAGTCGAACCCAGGTCTCCTAGCATACACCACCAGCCTTCAACCAACTGGGCAGCTCATGCAGTGTGCTTGTGAATGACCCATTGCAATAATATATAAAACCTGTTTAATAAATGAATTTTTGCATAAAAAGAGAACGACCAAGGGATCGAACCCTGGTCCTTAGCTTCATCGCCTGCGTGCAAAACCAACTGAGCTACGCGCTCGTTGGTGACATATAACAGAACAATTACATAATAAAATAAGTCTGTTATTTGAATTCTGTTTTCGCGCGCAGCCCACTTCATCTTCTTCCCCTGGACCTGCAGAATTACCTGCGAATATTGTTACGAATTTACATGCGATTTAAACTTGCAGGAAAACCTATGTTCTTCAAACTCATCGAATCAGACCGAATCAAGCCACAATATTAACACCAAACAATTACCCATGATCAACACAGTTCAATTATGTTATTTAAAAGTCTTTAAATTACTTAAATCGTAAAGCCCTAAAACTAAGTTCCAAACCCTAACAATGGCCGCGAGCGTATTAGGTCATGAAGCTTCAAGTTTTTTGCCCATAAACATTCTATACATCATCACAAACATGATTAGACAAACAAAATTCATTAAAATGCATTGAATTATTGAAATCAAAAAAAAATAGTTCAAGACCAAGAATGCTTCGGGATATGCATTATGTCATGGTTCAGAAGCATGTAAGTATTGGTTTCGATTCAGGGATGTTCAAGGATCATTGCTATGTCCTCAAAATACCTTCAAATGCCTTGTAGTATGGAAACCGAAAATTGGTTTTTGGATGATTTTTGAACTTTGAAACTTACTCTTGGGAGGCTGAAAATCGTGTCTTCTGATTAGGTTTAAGTTCTATACTTATAGTGTGATCATTCTAGGTCAAAAAACTTGATGTTTGTGTGAAAGATTTGATCCAAAAAGATTGAGAAAGATAAGCTTTGAAATTCAAATATTTTTGCATAAACACTTTCTATTTCAAGCCAATCAACATTATCTTTGTATCAATTTGATCCATATTGAATTCATGACCTTCTAGAATCAAAAATAATTTTAAATCTTCACATTTAATATTTTATTTAAATTTAAAATGATTTTTAGTATAAAAAATCATAATAAATTAATTAAATAAAATAAAAATTATGAAAATATCAAAGAATTTTCGTGCATGATGTCATGGATTGCTTTGGGTCATTAAAAGTTCAGCCCACTTAGCAAAATTTGGTTTTAAACCTCCATTTGCTTCATAAACTTCCCTAAAATTTCCCAACTTTGCAAGGGCACACATCCTTCAATTTTAATGCTATGAGGGTGTTCTTGGACATTTTGGAAAGCTTGAAGAGTCCTTTAACCAACCCCACTGGTTTCATGTTCATATCATTTACCATTCTCAAGTTATGCCCTTTTGAAGTTGTTGACTTTTTGTTGTTTTCAAAAGGACCTATAATGTCTTAGCTCATACCTTTCAAATGAAGCATTTTTGGGCTTGGCTTGTGAGACACAAAGTTGTATAGAATTCAATTTCCTTCAAAATGAGCTTTGGATGGAGAATTGGTGATGAAGCATGTGAAAGTTATGGCTGGTCAAAGTTCAGTTGACTTTTCCTAAGGAAACCCTAATTTAGAAACTCCTGATTCTTGATGATCTGAAATCTCCTTGATGAATCATGATCAACCCTTGATCAAATGATGAATTTTACTTCATATACTTGATGTTGGCAAAAAAATCATGAAGTTTGACTTTGGTTTGACCACAGTTGACCTCAGTTTGACTTTTTAACTACTTTGACTGATTTTGACTTATCTGATCATCTGACTGAGCAAACCTTTGAGAAAAGTCTTGAAACTTGTCATGGGGGTTCTTACACACATATAAGATGTTATGAAGCTCACTTGAAGTCTTGGAAGTTTATTTATCCTGATTAAAGTCAAAACCCTAGTTTTGGATGCACTGCCTAGGAGGTGCATTGTCTGAGGGAATTGTCAACTCTTCTGACTATTTGTGAACTTTGTGAACCTTGTGAACCATCATAAGATGTCTTGTGAACCTTGTGAACCTCATGGAAGTGTCTTGTGAACCTTGTGAACCTCATAAAGTGTCTTGTAGACTTCATGAACCTCATGAAAGGTATTGTAAGTATTGTGAACCTTGTGAACCTCATAAAGTGTTTTGTAAACTTCATGAACCTCATGAAAGGTCTTGTGAATCTTGTGAACCTTGTGAACCTTCTTAGCACACAAAGTCTTGTATTGTGAGGGCAAATTTTGGGGTGCAACAGCTGCCCCTGTTCAATTTTCTGAAACCTGAGGGGTTAGATTGGTATATGTGCCAGTCGTGACTTGGAAGGTTGAAGGGGATTGAACACAAAAGCCCAAAAATTTGCACTTACCGGCGCGTAGAGTGGTATTGATGACTAGTTGAATATGCTTGAGTGGGCTTAAAGATGCCACTTGGAGAAACATTCTTCAGGTACATTTCTTGGAGGATAAAGCAGTCCAAAATATGAAGGTAAAATGATAGCTTTCAGGAAGATAAACAACGTCCCGAGGTAGTAATATGCTTTCAGGAGGATAAAGCAGTCCTGAGGTAATAATATGCTTTCAGGAAGATAACAACGTCCTGAGGTAATAATATGCTTTCAGGAGGATAAACAACGTCCTGAGGTGATGGTGTAACCTTTGGGAAGATAAACAACGGCCCAAGGTAATAATATGCTTTCAGGAGGATAAACAACGTCCTGAGGTAATAATATGCTTTCAGGAGGATAAAGCAGTCCTGAGGTAATAATATGCTTTCAGGAAGATAACAACGTCCTGAGGTAATAATATGCTTTCAGGAGGATAAACAACGTCCTGAGGTGATGGTGTAACCTTTGGGAAGATAAACAACGGCCCAAGGTAATAATATGCTTTCAGGAGGATAAACAACGTCCTGAGGTTATGGTGTAACCTTTGGGAAGATAAACAACGGCCCAAGGTAATAATATGCTTTCAGGAGGATAAACAACGTCCTGAGGTAATAATATGATTTCAGGAGGATAAAGCAGTCCTGAGGTAATAATATGCTTTCAGCAAGATAACAACGTCCTGAGGTAATAATATGCTTTCAGGAGGATAAACAACGTCCTGAGGTGATGGTGTAACCTTTGGGAAGATAAACAACGGCCCAAGGTAATAATATGCTTTCAGGAGGATAAACAACGTCCTGAGGTGGTGGTGTAACCTTTGGGAAGATAAACAACAACCCAAGGTAATAATATGCTTTCAGGAGGATAAACAACGTCCTGAGGAAGTGATATGCTTTCAGAAAGATAAACAACGTTCTGAGGTAATAATATGCTTTCAGGAGGATAAAGCAGTCATGAGGTGATGATATGCTTTCAGAAAGATGAACAACGTTCTGAGGTATAAGAAGCTTTCAGGAGGATAAAGCAGTCCTGAGGGATTGATAATATGCTTTCAGGAGGATAAACAACATCCTGAGGAAATGATAACTTTTGGGAAGATAAACAACGGCCCAATAGTCACAATTTGTTAATGAAATTTGTCTGCTGGAGAATTAACCTGAAAACAAGGTAGCATTCTGTATGGTAATATTAGTTTATGTATTATGTATGCATGTATAATATGATGCACTTAAGCAATGTATTATGTATTTATGTATATGTATAGTATGTTGTAAATGATGTATGTATGATATGATGCTGCCTGAAGCGTCTGGATATCTTCGTATAACAACTGCTGGCCAGGGAAAATAAATCCCAATTCGTTGCTTGAAGAATATGAGGAACTCGTTCCCATCTTTATTGATAATATATTATACATAACCTCCCGTCTTTGTTTGATAGTAGGGTATACATAACTTCCCGTCTGCTGGGGATAGTAAGGTATATATAACCTCCCGTCTTTGTTCTTCGTACTCTTATTGGAAAGTTAATTCCCGAATATCCGTATGAGGATAAAAGAGATGGATATAAATTCCAGGGGAGATGTGCCTTTATGAAGATGGATTTGCCCTACTGAGGGTTTGTAACTGTCTTGTAAAGATGAACCGGCGAAGCTTCGTTGAAATCCTTCCCTCGTTCGTCCTTAGTAAATACTATTACTGCATTTTCATGCATTTCTGGTAAACATCAATCATATTAAGCACACATGCATTTCTTGTAAACATCAATCATATTCAAAAGCATACATACATCCAAATATAACCAATGAACGTTTCGCTTATGTAAATAGGATAAAAGTAAATCTGGATTCAAAGATGGAATTTTATTCATATCAAAAAGTGACCCATACATGGGTAAGTTTGTACAAGGAGACAGAAATCCTAGTAAGAGGAATTTGTCGTAAAGTTTTTTTTTACAAAACAAAGAAAATCAGCTATGTGGGAAGTAATCCTATTGAGTTCCAATTCTACTATTGCCATTATCTTCAAGTATCTCATCTTCTGCTGTTGAGACGGAAACGATTGGATTGAGCTTTATTTGTTCAAACTTGAGTAAGTAACACAACTGGTTGCAGTTTCATGGGTGATCCAAATGAGACATAGTCATACGCTTTAATCCCTAACTTTTGCCTGGATTGCCCTTTCAGGTTTTCAATCCACCGGGATACCCTTTTTTGCCCAAGCCGCCTTTTCAGGTTTTCGACTTGCCGGGTGTACATTCTTTTATATATATATATATATATATCCCTAATTTTTGCTCGAACCCTTTTGGTTCGCCGGGATGCCCTTATTTTTTCCTAGGCCAGTCAACCTAGCGGGTCTCTTTTTATGCGTAGTATTTTTTAACTATGTATGCGTTTACAGGCTGTGGGAAGTCTTCACCATCCATAGTGGTAAGTATCATGGCACCTCCTGAAAATACTGTCTTGACCACAAATGGTCCTTCATATGTTGGAGTCCACTTGCCCCTAGGATCACCCTGTGGTAATATGATACGCTTGATTACCAAGTCACCAGCCTGATATACCTTTGGCTTAACCTTCTTGTTAAAAGCTTTGATCATTCGTTTCTGGTACATCTGGCCATGACAAACTGCTGCTAACCTCTTCTCATCAATCAAATTTATCTGATCAAGTCGAGTCTGGATCCATTCATCTTCATCCAAGCCTGCATCTTTCATAATTCTTAAGGAGGGAATCTGAACTTCAATGGGCAGAACTGCTTCCATACCATAGACTAAGGAGAATGGGGTTGCCCCTGTTGAAGTATGTATGGTGGTATGATAACCATGAAGAGCAAATGGTAACATCTCGTGCCAATCCTTGTAAGTAGCAGTCATCTTCTGTACAATCTTCTTAATGTTCTTATTAGCAGCTTCAACTGCCCCATTCATCTTTGGACGATACGGAGAAGAGTTGTGATGCTTAATCTTGAACTGCGTGCAGAGATCAGTAATCATAGTGTTGTTCAGATTAGAGCCATTGTCAGTAATAATCCTTTCAGGGATGCCATACCTACATATAAGATTATTCTTAATGAATCGAGCCACAACATTCTTAGTAACAGATGCAAATGAAGCTGCCTCTACCCACTTAGTAAAGTAATCAATAGCAACCAGGATGAAACGATGCCCATTAGAAGCAGTAGGCTTGATCTCACCAATCATATCAATGCCCCACATGGCAAAGGGCCAAGGAGCAGTCAGCACATTCAATGGTGATGGAGGTATATGTACTTTATCAGCATAGATTTGACACTTGTGACACGTTCTGGAGTGTTGATAGCAATCAGCTTCCATGGTAGACCAATAGTAACCTGCTCTCAATATCTTCTTTGCCATGGTATGTCCACTAGAATGAGTGCCAAAGATCCCATCATGCATATCTTCCATAATCTCAATTGCTTCCTTCTTATCCACACAACGAAGCATAGTTGAATCATGATTGCGCTTGTACAAAATCCCATTACTCAAAAAGAACTTAGCAGAAAACCTTCTCAGAAACTTCCTATCTTTGACAGATGCCCCTTCAGGGAACTCCTGAGTTTCAAGATATCTTTTTACTTCATAGAACCAAGGTTTCTCCTCTGCCCCTTCTATGTCAATCTCATTGCAGTATGCAGGCTTTTCAAATATATCAATAGTAATCTTGGGAGCTTCATCATCCCAGCTGATCTCAAACATAGATGCCATGGTAGCTAATGCATCTGCCAACTGATTCTCTCTTCGTGGAATATGTCCAAAAGTAATCTCTTTGAAATGTGGGATCAAAGACAACACATGCTCTCTGTAAGGAATGAGATTATCATGCTTGGTATCCCAATCTCCTTTGATTTGACTAACTACCAGGGCTGAATCTCCATACACATCAAGGAATTGAATCTTCATATCAATAGAAGCTTTAATACCCAGGATACATGCCTCATACTCAGCCATGTTATTGGTACAATAGAAACAAAGTCTGGAAGTAATCGGGGTATGGCAACCTTCAGGGGAACTAATCACAACACCAACACCATTACCAAGTGCATTAGAAGATCCATCAAAAACCATAGTCCATCGGGATCCTTGTTCAGGTCCGTCATATTGTCCAGGTTCTTTGGTAATAATCATAATGTCTTCATCAGGGAACTCAAAACTCATTGACTGATAATCATCCACTGCTTGATGAGCCAAATGATCAGCTACAACACTTCCTTTAATGGCCCTCTGAGTAGTATACTGTATGTCATATTCTGTCAAAATCATTTGCCATCTTGCTATTCTTCCAGAGAGAGCAGGTTTCTCGAATATGTACTTGATTGGATCCATCTTCGAAATCAATAAGGTAGTATGAGTCAACATATACTGTCTTAGTCGGCGAGCAGCCCATGCCAAAGCGCAGCAAGTTTTCTCGAGCAGTGAGTATCTTGTTTCACAGTCGGTAAACTTTTTGCTAAGGTAGTATATTGCCCGCTCTTTTCGACCAGACTCGTCATGTTGCCCCAACACACACCCCATTGAGTTGTCTAACACTGTTAAGTACATAATCAAGGGTCTTCCATCAACTGGTGGCATCAAAATTGGAGGTTCCAGCAGATATTTCTTGATTTCATCAAAGGCAATCTGGCACTCATCATTCCACTCCATTACCTGATCTTTCTTCAACAATTTGAAGATTGGCTCACAGGTAGCTGTAAACTGGGAAATAAATCTTGCAATGTAATTCAATCGTCCCAAGAAACCTCTAACTTCCTTCTCAGTACAGGGAGCTGGCATCTCTCGTATAGCTTTCACTTTTGCAGGATCCACTTTAATAACTTTTCCACTGACAATGAAACTCAGGAGTTTACCAGATCTAACTCCAAAGGTACACTTGTTTGGGTTCAATCTCAACTTGTATTTCTTCAACCTTTCAAACAATTTATGTAAATGATCAAGATGTTGCTCTTCATTCTGGGACCTGGCTATCATATCATCCACATATACCTCAATCTCATGATGAATCATATCATGAAACAAAGCCACCATAGCACGCTGATATGTTGCCCCTGCATTCTTTAAACCAAATGGCATCACTTTATAACAAAAAGTGCCCCACTGTGTAACAAATGTTGTCTTCTCCATATCTTCAGGTGCCATCTTGATTTGATTGTAACCAGAGAAACCATCCATAAAAGAGAATACCTTGTGTTGAGCAGTGTTGTCTACCAGAACGTCAATATGAGGGAGTGGAAAGTCATCTTTAGGGCTGGCCTTGTTCAAATCTCTGTAGTCTACACACATACGTACCTTACCATCTTTCTTGGGTACCGGTACCACATTTGCAACCCACTGAGGATAAGAAGTCACTGCTAAGAACCCTGCATCAAACTGTTTCATTACCTCTGCTTTGATCTTTTTTGACATTTCAGGACGCATGCGACAAACCTTCTGTTTCTTTGGACGACAATCTTCTTTCACTGGTAAACGATGAACCACAATGTCTGTATCCAAACCTGGCATATCTTCGTAGGACCAAGCAAAGATCTCCACATAGTCATGTAACATCTGAATCAATCTGCTCTTGACATTATCCTCTAATTCAGCCCCTATCTTGACTTCTTTCTTGTTTTCTTCAGTTCCCAGATTCACAACTTCGACTGGCTCTTCATGTGGCTGTATAGCTTTCTCTTCTTGTTGTAACAACCTAGCAAGCTCTACAGGTACTTCACAATCGTCCTCATTTCCGTCTTCAGCTTGATAGATCGGATTCTCGAAATTATCATTGGCAATAGTAGAACTGTTATCAACAGGATCCCAAGTGGATGAGGATCTGCATTTTAGTGATGTGGGTGTGTGAAAGAACACATAGCTGATAAAACAAAAAGAAAAGAAAAGAAAGACAAGGAACACAATATTTACGAAAACGAAACGTCCACCGATTTTTATTGAATGAAGTATGCAAATGAAATGACATCCCGTAACAAGCACACCATTGTGCCCCGGGTAAGGCACAAGGCTTGAGAGTTTTAATTGTTCAAGAAATTACAAAAAGTAACAACACAGTAATAGTATTTACTCCTGACTAAAGGAGATAGGAATAACATCTTCAGCTTTCCAATTATTGAGTCCAGCACCCACAGTAGGAAAAATCCAATCATCCAAGTTGTATTCTTCATCATAGTCACCCACAGCATTGATCTGGTTCTTCATAACCCCTTGATTGGTGATACGAACAGCACGAGCACGACGAACAGCCTTCTGGGACTCTGCAGTGAAACCCAAACCAAATTTGTCAGACTTGTATGGGATATCAGGAAGCTGACCCCAAATAGTACAACCACCTTCATCCACCACAGCTCTAGCATCTTTAAGGGAGGCCATTGTTGGAGGTACTCTGGTGACCACAGGAACTTTCTTGACAACAGGAGGAGCTTCATAACCATTAACAATCCAAGGAACCACTTCAAATGTCTGACACGGAGTTTCAACATATTCACCTTCCATTTCCAGATACTTGAAAGTGTTCACATGGCTGACAAAATATTCTTCCTCTCCATAGACAATAACAACTTTTCCTTCTACCGGATATCTCAGCTTCTGATGTAATGTAGAGGTTACAGCACCTGCCCCATGGATCCAGGGACGACCAAGCAAACAAGAGTACGAAGGACGAATATCCATCACATAAAATGTAGCATTGAAAACCTGAGAACCAACTTGGATTGGGAGGTCAATTTCTCCATGCACCACTCTTCTTGAACCATCAAAAGCCTTCACCACTATATTACTGGGTTTCAGTACAGCATCTTCAGGACTTGGCTTATTCAGGACTTCTTTGGGCAACACATTCAGAGAGGAACCATTGTCTATCAATACATGTGACAGGGTAGTGCCCCTGCATTCAATTGAGATATGCAGGGCCCTGTTATGATCCCTCTTGGCAGGAGTCAAGTCAGCATCAGAGAAACCTAACCCATTATCATAAGTCAGGTGGGCAACATAATTCTCAAACTGGTCAACGGAAATTGCATTGGGTACGTGAGCAGTCTTCAGAAACTTAATCAAAGCCTTGGCATGAGCTTCAGAACATAACAACAAAGACAGCATGGAAATCTTGGAGGGAGTATGCCCCAATTGATCAACAATGTCATAATCACTCTTGCGAATGATTTTCAATACTTCTTCCATCTGCTTAGAGAGATCATCATCAGCTGGCACATCAGTAGGTATAGATTCAATAACAGGACCTTTGCCCCGAGCAACGGTAGTGGAGGTAGCAGCTGGAGTAACTGCATTCTTGGAAGTAATTGGAGGAGAGAAGACTCTTCCGCTTCGTGTGATCTTACTAGATCCAGCAATATTATCAACATCAACAGGCATATCAGCTAAAGTTTCTTGCTTAACACCATGGATATAAACATCAGACCCATAATGCCAAGGCACAGCTTTATCAGAAGTATACGGAATAGGACCAGGAGTGGTAATGACCACAGGAGCCATTCTAGCTTCAGCAACAATCTTCGGTAATCTTGATTGGACCCTTATGAGTGATTTTAACAGGTCCCTTAGAAGTGATCCTTACCGGCACTTTGTTAACCATATCAACCTCTTCAGTCTTCCTACCTTTAGTAATATGATCCACCATACTCTCTACAGACGATGGAGTCCTCTCAAACACTATGGTGTAATTATTCATGAGACGTTGAATTCCGTCCTTCAACCTCCAACAACTATCTGAATTATACTCACAATAGACACAATCTTCACGACAACCCGGAAAGAACCCAGCTTGTACTAACTTCTTCTTGATAACAGACAATGGTGTAACCAAATCTGTAACTGAAGAAATATGTGAATCTTCATCAATGGCATTGACAGTCTTCTCATGATTTGGCATTGGAGCAGTAATCACATTTGGAGTACCCGGAGGGTCAAACTCAATTTCCCCAGCCTCAATCATATCTTGAATTTTGTTCTTCAAGACCCAGCAGCTATTAGTATCATGTCCCTGACAGTTTGAATGATATGCACATCGTGCATTTGGATTGTGTAGACACCCTAAATTTGTCCTCTGGTTATTCTATCTTTGTCCACTTTTCGTTTTGCATTCATACGCATTTTGCATACCATTTGCATAGGCTCCTGAGACATGGGATCAGTGTCATCTGAGGAATTAGGTTTTCACGTTCCTATTTGCGGATTATCAGAAGAATTCAAAGTCCTTGGCTATGCAGCCATCAATGACATTGTTTTCTTATGCTATTGTCACTCAATTAGGGTTTATTTCCCTAGTTAAGTGTTGTTCAAGGATTTCACGTCTGCAAGGATTATTCACTATGTATCTGGCTCAACATCAGTGTTGATTTCAACTCAAGTGTGTCTGTTCCTTCGCGATCCAACTCAAGGATTGATTTCACAGTCAGTGAGCGTCCCAGATCAAATTGTTGTGTGGTGAAATTCATCAGATTATCAACTTGTGATTCATAAGATGTTTCGGTCCAAATTGTCTATTTTTATCTGCTCATTATGTTCAATTCTGAACTTATTTTCCCAAGAAAACGATTAAGACAAATTTGAAGTGATTCAGGGTTTGTTTAATCACAGACCCAGGGGATGATTGATTGTAGATGGTTTGTTTCAGTCACAAATTGTGGTAGTCGTGTTTATTCTTCCCAACCAGTGATTTTTTGTGGAAGAAGTGCAAGTTTGATTTCGAGTTGGAAAATCGAGATTTCATGGTGGTGTTCATGTTGTTGGTAATCGTGCCATTTTCATTTATCCAGATTAAACCATTTGCCAATATCCAAATCCATGTCCATTTACAAAACTATTACCCGATTTTCTTCCCCATCTAATTTCTTATTCACTTTTCCGAGCCAAGCCCATTTTATTTTCTCGGTCCAAATAACCATCTAATGAATTTTAAGATTTCATTATTCATCTTTGAATTCTTTTGTCAATATTCATTAACACAAATTTTTATTATTATTATTCATGTTGCATATAAGGCCCATTTGTCAATTTTATTCACAAAAAGAAAAGGAAAACCATTTCACAAAAGGGTAACGGAATAGTGCCATTCCCAATTTACAATCCTAAGTTTGGCAATGCCAGCTAGCCTTTATTTTCTCTGTTGTTTTCAAATACTCTTCACACGGAAAGATTACCTTGCCAATGCATACCGTCCCATGGTCCCACACCAAATTCTCACAATTTTCCTGCTACAAACCGTACCACCTTTATCACACAACCATTACAACCTCAGCCAAACATACTCCCGTACCCAATTCCGCAACGGCAATGTGCAAATGGCAATGCAAACCATACAAAAGAAAATGGACAGAAGTTATAAAAAAAAGACCTTATTTCTTTTCCAATGAGGACACACCTTGCTGATTCTTTCAATTCACAACATACGCAAAATTGCAACCAAAAGAAAACTCACCGACAACAAAAATCACCATATCTCGCCTCTCTCCCTCAACATGTTCTTCCTTCGCAACTCCTCCGTCTTCCGCAAATTTCATTTGAAACCATAACAACAACAACTGAACAACAACAACCAAAATTTCCTCTTCTTCTAAACCACCATCACCATTTCCTCTTCAATCACCTTTCATTTTTCTTTCATCAAACACACAATAACCACGCCGGAACCAACACCAGCCTAACCTTCTCCATAACCACATAACGCATCTCTTTCTGCCATCTCTATAAGCAATTTTCTCCGCTGACTAAACTGTAGCCACACGATGAACATCAACAACATGGCAATAATCCGCAGCAAACAACACACGCACCTTCAGCATATCTCACCATCACTAAAACCTTCAACAAGCTTCAATCCTCATCTCGCCATATCCGAACCCTCAACTCACCATCTCATCACCATTTTTCAACACAAACACAGAAATCAGAACACAGAAAATAGGAAATGAAGAGGAAATGGATGAAACTGAGAGATCGAAACTGAGAGGATCTCAGATCGAAACTCAACACAGAGAACAGGGAGGTCGAGAGGAAGGAAAGGCCGACCGCGAGTTTGGCAAGCCGAAGCACGCGAAGCTGAGAAGAATGACGGTGAGGTCCCTTTCATTTTCCGGCGCGATTTTGAACGATTGAGAGAGAGGCGGTCACCGCGATGTTGAAGTGAGATCTGAGACTACGTCGAAAGCCATCACCGGCGCCGATTTAAAGAAGTTTCGTGATGAGACCGTGACCAAATCGTGACATATTGGGACTTTGAGAAGCGATATTCGTTGTTGTGAACAGTCTTCTTCATTTGTTTTGTAGATTGAGATCAACGAAGCTTTCTCGGTGAAACAGAAAGAAGAAGTTTGAACAGGGGCGCTGTGTCTGAGCCTGAAGAAGGAGTCGTGTTCTGATTCTTTATTTTGACTTTCTTTCCATATTTATTATTTTAATTTTTGATTATTGAATTTACTGATCATTGTTTTTTCCTTATGTTTATTTTTATTTTTATTTTTGTTTTGATTAAGAAGGATTTCTATCATTGCAGATGTTGTTGGGCCTTATGGCCTTGAGCCCGTCCAGATTTTCCAATTACACCTTATTTTTTAGCGGGTTACCCCCTTCATGTGCTGTGTATTGGACTCTAAAGCCCATCTAAATCCATGAGTTTCTTTTCAGACCACTGTTTTACCTGCTGAACCTCCCTGAGCGATTGCTGGAGGATTTTTGGGCTTATTGCACTTTACTTTTGCTGTTTGTACACTTTGGCTTCGCTATTTGCACCCTATATATTTAATTATTTTTCTTTTGTTCTTTGTTAATAGTTTCTTTAGGTTTTGGTTAATATTTTCTTAGTTAATTACAATTAGTATTTGATTAAGTGTTGTTAATATTTTGATTTAGGATTTCATTAGAATTTTATTAATATAGTTTTAATTTTAGATTTGATTAATCTGGTTAATTAAATAGAATTTTGTTTAATATTGTTCTAGTTTGTGGTTGATGTTTTGTAGACCTTTCGCTTGAGTTCGATGATGGAGGATGTAACTTGGTGATTGGTTATTCTTGGACTAACGAGACCTTTGGACACCAATTGGACTCATACTTTGATTTTTGCACGGACCAATTCTTGACTTTGATTCTGGATGATGGATGCTTGCACTTAACTTTGGTTTGATGTTCTGATAATTGACATTTGAGCTTGACTTGTAAATCCGCTTTGGGCTTGATATGCTTTCTTGATTTCTTCTGCGTGTATTGAAGAGGCAACGGACCTTCTCCGTTAGGTACCACTGAGGACCGATTATACTTGTTGCATGCTGCTGCATCTGGAAGTCCTACTGGTGTAGGCTCTGTTTGTGCTTTGTTCGGATACTCCATTTCGCATTCTCATCTCCTTATCTTATTTCTTCTTCATCTCAATTTCTTCTTCCTCATCTTCTGTTACTCGTTCTTAGCTTGAGGTGTGCTTAGGCCACCATGGAGCTTCTCCTTTCTCTTATTCATTTCTTCTCCTTCATTAGGATAGTGAGCCTCACTAACCTAGGACCATCCGAGCATGTGAATATTAGGATTAGAATTTTCCCGTTAGCTTTTTTACCTTTATGATCCTTTTTGGTTCTCCTTCTCTTCTCATCTCATAACTCTAAAAAACACTTTAATAATGTTTGAAGTGATGTCTTGATCCATAGCCTTATCCCATGAGGTATGCTTGTAGTCTTCCCATCTTGGGATAGTACAAGTTTACCTTGTGATGCACAAGTCTGATCAAGGTATCTTCTTCACCAAGAAAAACATAAAAAACACTTCTTCATTGTAAATACCAAAACACTTAATAAGTAAACAAGTTAGTGAGCCTAAGCCCTAATCTTTGGGTTCACGTTTTGGGGATCTTCTCCTTACTTGAGTGTGCTTGTTCTATTATTCCATCTTGGAATGTAGTGACAAGTGGACATTCCATCGAAGAGAGCTTGAGTTCACTTCCTATGTGACACACTCATAAAAGCTTCATAAAAAACATCAAACAAACAATAAACGTCTTTTCTTCGGGAATTCTTTTCTCATCTCCTTCGCTCTGTACGCGAACTTGCTCCTACTTGTCACTTTGCAAGACGGTTATACACTCGTCGTCCGAGCCTGCAACACCTGAGCATTGACATAGGCAGTTCAGGCCTTAATTCACAAGCAATTTCCTTGTTACCCCTAGTTAGGGGAACTACGGCGTCTCTGATCCTCATTATCCTGATGAGGTACGTAGGCAACGGGGTAGGGCCCGTTCGAGCACAATCTTTATTTTCCCTACATTTTTTCCTTTTCATTTCTTATTCATTTCCTTTCTCAGTTTTCTTTTCCAGTTCATTTTCTTTTCTTTTGCAGCAGTTTTCATACCTTCACCCTTTGAAACAGTTTCTTTTGCAAGCGTGGATCCCGTCGGGTACGGCGGACGATCTGGGTGCTAATACCTTCCCAGGTCGTAACCGACTCCCGAGCTCAGTCTCTTTGGTTCGTAGGACCTGTGTCCTTCCTCTTTCTTTCTTCTGGTTTGTGCAGCATTACCATTCCCTTTCTTCGGGATAAAAATGTCTGGCTGGAGACTCTATTCTTTTTCCGCGCCACTTTCGCGTTTGTACCAGGATGGAAATCCGGGGAGCGACAGCTGGCGACTCTGCTAGGGAAATGAAGGCCAGTTTCTCTGGTTCCCCTGTGAGTCTCTCCTAGCGCTTGTGTGTTTCGGTTTCATTGGGTGATGTTTGTTTGTTGTGGCTTGTTGTATTTTATTGTTGTTTATTTACAGCTTTATTTACAGTTTTCAGTATTTATTTTATGAATCATGTATATATACTGGACTATCTGGACTGGTTTTCTGTTTGGTGGGATGGGTGTTACTTGTTCTTGAGAGATGAGCCAAGTACCCGGCTCGAGTGCACCATTGGACTTAGAGTGGTTCCACTTTGGCCTCATGAGATCTTGTCATGGGGGTAGTAGTGAGTTCCACACCCAGGTTGCGATTGTCTTGGAAATGTCTTGATTTGGGGATCTTCCTCTCTCATTACATAACCCTGACAGTTATGTGCAGCTGGGGACCGATCACTGAGAACCTTGTGGAAACATCCCTCTTTAGTGATGACAGTGGCAGCCCACATTTTGTGGCAAACCCATTCGCATCCGAGGGCCCACCTGGGGATCGCATAGGATGACCTTGTGTCCTGGACTCAGCTGAGGCCTCCCTGCGTAGTATATAATGCCAAACCGATTCCCTGATTTGGTCATGAGCCATTTCTCGGAAATGGTGAAAGTATTATTGCTATTCGGCTTTGAGAGTCTGTGATGTCTGACCCGGAGCCTACCAGTGAGATTGGGAGGGGTTTACAGGTTTGCAGGAACCATGACCTCAACATACCCTCATTACCAGTGCAGTCTTATGTTTTGATCCGGTCACTATGATCCTGAATTTCTTGACCTTTGGTTCTCGGCTACTATTTTGGGTTATTATACAGAGATCTTGTGGTTACAAACACTCGATTCTTGGCAGTATTCCAGATTCCAGGCAGTTTCCAGCTGTGATCCCATGTCTTTGCATCTTTTGCATCATCATATTGCATTTTACATTTGCATCTGCACTGCATTTCCTTCTTCCAGAGAGCTCATCCTTCCTCTTTTGTCCATGACCAGACAGCTGATTTCCTGGTACTCAGTTTGAACAAGTGGTAACAGTTAGAAGACGACAAAGTTAGTTGGAGCTAGACTGAGCAGTGCCAAGAGTTGAAAAGGTCAGATTGGAAGTCGTCAGTAGCTATGTCAGAGAATAACCGTCAGAATGTTGAGTTTCCACCTGGTTTCACTTCAATGACCAATCCTTTGTATGGTATTTCTCCTGATGAGGACCTTCCACAAGTGAATAACCTTACTCAAGCTCAGCCTGCACAGACCCCGATCATGAATCAGAGTGTGCCTGAACCATCTGTTGTCCGAGGTGGACCTTCATCTTCTTCTGATGCTACGGATTATCAGAGTTTTGCCTTCCCTATGCCAAACTTCCAAGGGGCAATCCCTCTTGTGAAAACCAAGGATCCACCAACTTTTGATCCTGCTGAAAGGTTTCGTGTGTTGGATGAACAAATCAAAGCCTTAGCAGATCCTGATGCCTTTGGATTTGATGCTCTAAACTTGTGTTTGGTGCCTGGTCTTGTCATTCCTCCAGATTTCAAGACTCCGAAGTTTGAAAAATACACTGGTGTCAGTTGCCCGAAGCGTCATTTGGTGATGTTCTGCAGAAAAATGACTTCTCATGCCCGCAACGATAAGCTGATGATTCACTGTTTTCAGGACAATTTGAGCGGGGCATCTTTAAGTTGGTATATGGACTTGGAAAGCAGTCGTATCCGATCTTGGAATGATTTATCCAGAGCTTTCGTAAAGCAATACCAGTACAATGTGGACATGGCGCCCAGTCGCATGCATTTGCAAAGCCTATCTCAGAGAACTGGTGAACCTTTCAGAGAATATGCACAGCGGTGGAGAGAATTGGCAGCCCAAGTGCAACCACCACTTTCAGACAGAGAATTAGTGGACCTATTCGTGGGCACGTTGCAAGGAACGTACTTGGAAAGAATGAGTAGCATTTGGACATAAAGCTTCTTTGATTTGATAAAAGTTGGAGTACGCATCGAAGGCCTGCTCAAAAGTGGAAAGATCCAAGACTCTTCGAATATCCCAACTAGTGAAGATGAGTCTGTTGTTAGCTCCCAAAAGGAAGAATGGTATGATGTCAGTGCAGTCATGGCCAATATCGAATATTCTAGACCAACATCTTCTCAGAGATCATCTTTTCCTAGGTCTGGTTACTCTTATGGGCATCCGACAATGCTCAGAGCGCCATATCGGAAATCCTGGACTCCTCCTCGTCCAAATCTGCAAGCTCAGGGTCGAAGACCTCAGAATCAACTTCAGAGCCAGCCTAGGCCTCGCAACAACCTGGAAAGAAGGAACGCTCCTCTTCATCCAGACCCCAGGGCGTATAGTGAACTCTTGTTGCATCTAATTCAGAGCTCATTGGTGGTTCCTAAGCCTCTCAAGCCGTTGCCAGAGCCGTACCCTCTAGGGTATAATCCTCATAAGCAGTGTGGGTATCATGGTGGATCGATGGGGCCTTAAACTGAAGTTTGCAAAGCTTTTCAGGCCAAAGTACAACAGTTGATCGACAAGGGCTACATTTCCTTTCCAGAAGGAAGCTTGGTTGTGCACGTCAACCTCTTGCCTAATTGAGTTCGAGGACTGCGGAGAAGCGTCTCCTGATTTCAGTGACTCATACAAGAATATGTCATCAGAGCTGGTGGTCATTGTATCCTTTCATCATTTGCATTTGTAGTTTCTTTCCTGTTAGCAACTACTTATCTTTTAAGCATTGTTGTTTTGAATGGTAATGTTAATGTAGTGATCTTGCATTTTTGAATCAATTATGTCGCATTCGCTCATTTTTATTTACTTGCATTGAAAAAGGAAAAACAAAAAAATTTTGCATCCATTTACCTCCCATTTATTTCACTGTTGTTTAGCAGGTTTGAGGGAGGATGATGACAACTGAATACCCATATTTGTTGAAGATATGCTTTCAGGGTAGAACTTGCTGACGATGTACAGGCATTGTTTCAATCCCCAAACACCGGAGATATAAGGGAGATAGACCCTCGTCAACCCCTTTGAGCCTTGAAGTAGGAGTTTCTTTTCTGAACGAAGAACCCTCACATCCAACCCGGGGCAGGGTAGTCATCAGTTAATTTGACCGAGCGTTCAGATTTCTAAAAGAGTGTGCATCCGAGGATCCATTGCCTTTATACATTACACCTCAAGAGGTCAGGGGACGTAGAACCACAATGGCTATCCCTCAACAACAAAGGAATGAGGCAGTCATTACCCTTTCAAGCAAGTCAGACAAGCCAGTGTCACACGATTTGTTCAACAAAAATCAAAGAAAAAAAAAGAAATAAAGCCCGCTAATTCGAAAAAAAATGTGTGAAAACATATGACTTAGGCAAAAGTTAGGGCATCCCGCTGGACTTCAAAATCGAAAAATTCAAAAAAAAGAACCAGTCCAGGCAAAAGTTAGGGAGTAAAAAAAATGAAAGAGAATCTTCCATGGGAACAAAGTCGTGTGACCAGATACAAAGTCAGAATGGGTGACTGTTACTCCAAGAAACCTCATTGGTGCGTAAATCGTCAATGTTATTGGTTCCTCAACCATCACAAGGCCCTTTCGAGAGGCGAGCGCATAGGTCGAATTAGCTGAACATAGGACTGGAGAACATCAAGGAGAATGGGTGGGCACAAATAAACTTTGAGCCATAAATCTTTCTTTCTAAAACCGTGAACTAGACCACGTCATAACCCTTGAAAGTCCTAATTGAAGCAGGTTCAATTCTGGAAGCATACTGCGACAAGGTTGCGTAAACTGACTCCTAACGATTTACTAACTCAACACTACGTTTGGACTAATCATCCATTCGTCACACACTGTCACAACATTAAAATAAATAAAATTTCCAAACTTGCATGTGCACTGCATTAAAATTACCATTTGTGAATGAACAGTTTTAATTGCAAGTCAGTTTGTGACACCAGGGAAGTTCCTACAAAGAGCAATCACAAGGGAACTTGATCGTTCAACAATGATGACCAGAATCAAGCGCATCTTGTAGGCCTATGAATCAGGGGCATGTTATCCAGTGGATTTGTCGACCAAGGTTTCCGTCAAGGTAAAGCAGTTCCTAAGCATCAGTTGACTGAGGGACGTCATTCAAGAGCCAGTTGATCAGAACTGAATTTACCAAACAGGGGCAGGCCACCCGGATTTTCTGTTGACCAAGGTTGAATTCATCCAATGCTCAGTCAGAATGAGTCAGGTCGCTTTCACGCTCATGCAGGGGCAGGAGACTTCCAGAGATCACTAAGTGCAACTCTCCTTGAGAGAACATCCAAGTCTGCCATGCCAGGAATTGGATAATCGGTGACAGTCTGTTCATAGACTCACCCAACAGGGGCAAACTTTAGCTACACAGAGCAAGTTATATCAGTAATCTCAAAGTTCAGGATGAGTGTCGGGAAATCATGCTACCCACCCTCGCCTTTGTCACCCTTCTCAGCCAGAAGCCTTTCTGCATTAGACCTTCTTCCCATCATTGGGAGTTTTTCTAGCTTTCCATGATCATTGCATAAATCCTTTGCATATGTTATTCATGTCACTTCGCTCAAGCATATAGAGCATATGCATCATAAGCGCATTGGGCATCTTACCCCCACAATATCAGTCTCACATCCAGAGGGCCTCGTAACCCCGACTGATCAACTTTTCAAAGTCCAGTCCTCGTCTGGCAAACCATTTCAAAGTCCAGTTCTCGTCTAGCAAACCAACTTCAAATACCAGTTCTCGTCTGGTAGGCGAATCTTTTAACCAGTTCTCGTCTGGTCACCTTTTCATTTAGCCCATTAAACGCCAGTTCTCGTCTGGTAGTTATTCTTTTTCAGAGTCAATTCTCGTTTGACAATGAACCTAAGGAGTCAGTTCTCGTCTGACGACTTATTCTTTTCCCATCAGTTCTCGTCTGTTGGCCTACCTTTAATAAACCGGTTCTCGTCTGGTACTTCACCTTTAAAGTCCAATTGCTTGACAACATAAAGAAAAAATATCTATCAGTCTGGCCTTACGCCCAACCATCCTTGTTTCTTTTCTCGTAGCTTGCATATTCATATCCTTAGCGTACATTTACATCTGGCATCATTTGCATGGCATTTGCATACCGCATGGTTCCTGTTTTCTCTGATGTGGAGCAAGAATCATTTCAAGACGCAGTCTGGGGCAGTTATCTCAAGATCCGTTTGATTTCTGCGAGAGTTTGAAGACACTAGGGCAATTCTGGATGCCATGTCTTCTGTAAAATCCTCTAAAGATGATCTTTTTATGAATGATGCAGTATGGTATGATGGAGAAGTTAAGGGAATGTTAGTTCACTCAGGATGATCAGTAATGCATTTGTTGAGCTCAGAAGTTTGAAGCACTGTGTTAATTCTCAGGGAATGTCTGGTATTTATTTTACCAGCAGGGCATTGGAAGTTTATTTCTTCCCCGAGCATAAAGATCTTCTTTCAGCCGACAAGGTTTGTTCGTGAGGATTTGGTTATTCTCATTCAATCAAAGTCAAATTTTCATTGGCATATCTTCCCAACACAGTCGTCATACTATACTTGGGGGCATATTTTGACTTACTTGATTCTCCAGCAAAGTCTCTCCTCAACAGAGCATTGCCAAATATGTTTCTCCGTCAGTCCAGAAGGTTGACACATCCCCAGCTGAGTTAGAGCAGACGATATCCCCAGCAGAACTTCAAGGCTAATTGAATCGTTCTCATCCCTAAGCGGACTTATCTTTCCACAGTGAAGTTTACCCAACAGGCAGCTGAAGGCCTTGTTTCCCCACAAAGTTAGAATTGTCAGAGCTCTCTCTCTCCAGCAAGGGTCCCAGCAAGAGTTATTTGACGAAGCATTTTCCCTAGCCAAGTCTGAAGATGATCTTTCCCCACAGAGTTCATGTCTGATCTCCACTTCCGACAGTGAAATATTTCCCAGCAAAGTTGCCATACTGGTGGTCATTTGATGATACAGTCAGGTATATATCACCTCAGTCAGAGATGGGTAGTCAGACCTCTAGACTTATCTTCCCCTGTAGAGTTGTAACTCTCGGTGGCCAATCAGGCATTTGTCTACCGCTCGTCTGCGTTTGTCAACACTCGTCTGTGTTATCTCTAAGCAGAGTTATCCCCAGCAGTGATATATCATGCTTTATTGCTGCTCGTCTGCATCTTTCAACACTCATCTGTGTTAGCTCTGTGGTATTGCTTGTTTGCTTTCCCCAGTAGAGTCTATATCTACTAGCACTCGTCTGTGCTCGCATCTTTATTTGATGCACATCCTCTTTCAGCACTCGTCTGTGCCTTTTCCTCAGCAGATTCCTCTTTATTTGAGGTATTCCCCAGCACTCGTCCGTGCTAGCATCTTTATTTGATGACCGTCCGCAGCTCTCGGCACTCGTCCGTGCTTATTAGTCTTTGAAGTTTTTTTCCCCAGCGAAGTTGCTTGTACTCGTCTGTGCGTGCATCTTCATTTGGTGCCCGTCCACATCCCTGCAGCACTCGTCCGTGCATTTTATTTTCGATTCCTCTTTATTTGAGGCATATCCCCAAGGAAATTGCCGGTACTCGTCCGTACTCGCATCTTTATTTGATGCTCGACCGCATCTCTTAGCACTCGTGCGTGCTTGTTACTCCTTTGAAGATTGCTCGTCCGCATCCTTCGACACTCGTCCGTGTCTATTACTTATCTGGTGCTCGTCTGCACGCCCCGACACTCGTCCGTGTTTGGTATTTTCTTTTGAAGATCGTCTGAAATAAGTTGATACTCGTCCGTATCATTATTAGAAGCACTCGTCCGTGTTTCTTGGATCATCGTCCGGTACTCGTCCGTATCGTCGACTTATGACACTCATCTGTGTTTCTTTGATGATCATTCCAATGTTCATCCGCATTGAAGAGGTTGAAAATCCTGACAGTGGGATCAAGATGTCAAAACCTTTTCCGGAACCTACGTAAGGGTTATCCGAAGAAGACTCGTCCGTCTTATTCCACTTATCTGCGTAAGGATTCGTGAAGAGGATTCGTCTATCCTAGTTGCATGTCTATCCCACAGACTTATATGCATTTCCGGAACCTGCGTAACGGTTATCCGAAGAAGACTCGTCCGTCTTATTTCATTTATCTGCGTAAGGATTAGTGAAGGAGATTCGTCTATCTCTGGTTACTTTGAAGATTCTTAAGGGCTCATCCGCTCTCTGCACCTGGCGTCACAGGTCATTCGAAGACTCGTCTGTCAACTTGTTCTTATTCCAGCCATCAGTTTTAGCTTGGAAGAAGCTTGTCTGCTTCCTCTCCTTCTTATCCCCAGAGCGTCATCTGGTTGGGTTTATTTCCCATTTCTGCATTCTCCTGCAGAGTGCAAATTTCGGGGTCTTTTTGGTATTCAATCACTGTTTATCTTGAGCGTCTGATAGCCGTTGCATTCATCCTTTTCAGATTAATAGTTGATTGAATAGGGGCAGCTGTAGACACCCTAAATTTGTCCTCTGGTTATTCTATCTTTGTCCGCTTTTCGTTTTGCATTCATACGCATTTTGCATACCATTTGCATAGGCTCCTGAGACATGGGATTAGTGTCATCTGAGGAATTAGGTTTTCACGTTCCTATTTGCGGATTATCAGAAGAATTCAAAGTCCTTGGCTATGCAGCCATCAATGACATTGTTTTCTTATGCTATTGTCACTCAATTAGGGTTTATTTCCCTAGTTAAGTGTTGTTCAAGGATTTCACGTCTGCAAGGATTATTCACTATGTATCTGGCTCAACATCAGTGTTGATTTCAGCTCAAGTGTGTCCGTTCCTTCGCGATCCAACTCAGATGGATGTTTGACCTAATCTGGGTCAAACTATCAAAAGTTTGCCTCAAGGATTGATTTCACAGTCAGTGAGCGTCCCAGATCAAATTGTTGTGTGGTGAAATTCATCAGATTATCAACTTGTGATTCATAAGATGTTTCGGTCCAAATTGTCTATTTTTATCTGCTCATTATGTTCAATTCTGAACTTATTTTCCCAAGAAAACGATTCAGACAAATTTGAAGTGATTCAGGGTTTGTTTAATCACAGACCCAGGGGATGATTGATTGTAGATGGTTTGTTTCAGTCACAAATTGTGGTAGCCGTGTTTATTCTTCCCAACCAGTGATTTTTTGTGGAAGTAGTGCAAGTTTGATTTCGAGTTGGAAAATCGAGATTTCATGGTGGTGTTCATGTTGTTGGTAATCGTTCCATTTTCATTTATCCAGATTAAACCATTTGCCAATATCCAAATCCATGTCCATTTACAAAACTATTACCCGATTTTCTTCCCCATCTAATTTCTTATTCACTTTTCTGAGCCAAGCCCATTTTATTTTCTCGGTCCAAATAACCATCTAATGAATTTTAAGATTTCATTATTCATCTTTGAATTCTTTTGTCAATATTCATTAACACAAATTTTTATTATTATTATTCATGTTGCATATAAGGCCCATTTGTCAATTTTATTCACAAAAAGAAAAGGAAAACCATTTCACAAAAGGGTAACGGAATAGTGCCATTCCCAATTTACAATCCTAAGTTTGGCAATGCCAGCTAGCCTTTATTTTCTCTGTTGTTTTCAAATACTCTTCACACGGAAAGATTACCTTGCCAATGCATACCGTCCCATGGTCCCACACCAAATTCTCACAATTTTCCTGCTACAAACCGTACCACCTTTATCACACAACCATTACAACCTCTGCCAAACATACTCCCGTACCCAATTCCGCAACGGCAATGTGCAAATGGCAATGCAAACCATACAAAAGAAAATGGACAGAAGTTATAAAAAAAAGACCTTATTTCTTTTCCAATGAGGACACACCTTGCTGATTCTTTCAATTCACAACATACGCAAAATTGCAACCAAAAGAAAACTCACCGACAACAAAAACCACCATATCTCGCCTCTCTCCCTCAACATGTTCTTCCTTCGCAGCTCCTCATCTTCCGCAAATTTCATTTGAAACCATAACAACAACAACTGAACAACAACAACCAAAATTTCCTCTTCTTCTAAACCACCATCACCATTTCCTCTTCAATCACCTTTCATTTTTCTTTCATCAAACACACAATAACCACGCCGGAACCAACACCAGCCCAACCTTCTCCATAACCACATAACGCATCTCTTTCCGCCATCTCTATAAGCAATTTGCTCCGCTGACTAAACTGTAGCCACACGATGAACATCAACAACATGGCAATAATCCGCAGCAAACAACACACGCACCTTCAGCATATCTCACCATCACTAAAACCTTCAACAAGCTTCAATCCTCATCTCGCCATATCCGAACCCTCAACTCACCATCTCATCACCATTTTTCAACACAAACACAGAAATCAGAACACAGAAAATAGGAAATGAAGAGGAAATGGATGAAACAGAGAGATCGAAACTGAGAGGATCTCAGATCGAAACTCAACACAGAGAACAGGGAGGTCGAGAGGAAAGAAAGGCCGACCGCGAGTTTGGCAAGCCGAAGCACGCGAAGCTGAGAACAATGACGGTGAGGTCCCCTTCATTTTCCGGCGCGATTTTGAACGATTGAGAGAGAGGCGGTCACCGCGATGTTGAAGTGAGATCTGAGACTACGTCGAAAGCCATCACCGGCGCCGATTTAAAGAAGTTTCGTGATGAGACCGTGACCAAATCGTGACATATTGGGACTTTGAGAAGCGATATTCGTTGCTGTGAACAGTCTTCTTCATTTGTTTTTTAGATTGAGATCAACGAAGCTTTCACGGTGAAACAGAAAGAAGAAGTTTGAACAGGGGCGCTGTGTCTGAGCCTGAAGAAGGAGTCGTGTTCTGATTCTTTATTTTGACTTTCTTTCCATATTTATTATTTTAATTTTTGATTATTGAATTTACTGATCATTGTTTTTTCCTTATGTTTATTTTTATTTTTATTTTTGTTTTGATTAAGAAGGATTTCTATCATTGCAGATGTTGTTGGGCCTTATGGCCTTGAGCCCGTCCAGATTTTCCAATTACACCTTATTTTTTAGCGGGTTACCCCCTTCATGTGCTGTGTATTGGACTCTAAAGCCCATCTAAATCCATGAGTTTCTTTTCAGACCACTGTTTTACCTGCTGAACCTCCCTGAGCGATTGCTGGAGGATTTTTGGGCTTATTGCACTTTACTTTTGCTGTTTGTACACTTTGGCTTAGTTATTTGCACCCTATATATTTAATTATTTTTCTTTTGTTCTTTGTTAATAGTTTCTTTAGGTTTTGGTTAATATTTTCTTAGTTAATTACAATTAGTATTTGATTAAGTGTTGTTAATATTTTGATTTAGGATTTCATTAGAATTTTATTAATATAGTTTTAATTTTAGATTTGATTAATCTGGTTAATTAAATAGAATTTTGTTTAATATTGTTCTAGTTTGTGGTTGATGTTTTGTAGACCTTTCGCTTGAGTTCGATGATGGAGGATGTAACTTGGTGATTGGTTATTCTTGGACTAACGAGACCTTTGGACACCAATTGGACTCATACTTTGATTTTTGCACGGACCAATTCTTGACTTTGATTCTGGATGATGGATGTTTGCACTTAACTTTGGTCTGATGTTCTGATAATTGACATTTGAGCTTGACTTGTAAATCCGCTTTGGGCTTGATATGCTTTCTTGATTTCTTCTGCGTGTATTGAAGAGGCAACGGACCTTCTCCGTTAGGTACCACTGAGGACCGATTATACTTGTTGCATGCTGCTGCATCTGGAAGTCCTACTGGTGTAGGCTCTGTTTGTGCATTGTTCGGATACTCCATTTCGCATTCTCATCTCCTTATCTTATTTCTTCTTCATCTCAATTTCTTCTTCCTCATCTTCTATTACTCGTTCTTAGCTTGAGGTGTGCTTAGGCCACCATGGAGCTTCTCCTTTCTCTTCTTCTTTTCTTCTCCTTCATTAGGATAGTGAGCCTCACTAACCTAGGACCATCCGAGCATGTGAATATTAGGATTAGAATTTTCCCGTTAGCTTTTTTACCTTTATGATCCTTTTTGGTTCTCCTTCTCTTCTCATCTCATAACTCTAAAAAACACTTTAATAATGTTTGAAGTGATGTCTTGATCCATAGCCTTATCCCATGAGGTATGCTTGTAGTCTTCCCATCTTGGGATAGTACAAGTTTACCTTGTGATGCACAAGTCTGATCAAGGTATCTTCTTCACCAAGAAAAACATAAAAAACACTTCTTCATTGTAAATACCAAAACACTTAATAAGTAAACAAGTTAGTGAGCCTAAGCCCTAATCTTTGGGTTCACGTTTTGGGGATCTTCTCCTTACTTGAGTGTGCTTGTTCTATTATTCCATCTTGGAATGTAGTGACAAGTGGACATTCCATCGAAGAGAGCTTGAGTTCACTTCCTATGTGACACACTCATAAAAGCTTCATAAAAAACACCAAACAAACAATAAACGTCTTTTCTTCGGGAATTCTTTTCTCATCTCCTTCGCTCTGTACGCGAACTTGCTCCTACTTGTCACTTTGCAAGACGGTTATACACTCGTCATCCGAGCCTGCAACACCTGAGCATTGACATAGGTAGTTCAGGCCTTAATTCACAAGCAATTTCCTTGTTACCCCTAGTTAGGGGAACTACGGCGTCTCTGATCCTCATTATCCTGATGAGGTACGTAGGCAGCGGGGTAGGGCCCGTTCGAGCACAATCTTTATTTTCCCTACATTTTTTCCTTTTCATTTCTTATTCATTTCCTTTCTCAGTTTTCTTTTCCAGTTCATTTTCTTTTCTTTTGCAGCAGTTTTCATACCTTCACCCTTTGAAACAGTTTCTTTTGCAAGCGTGGATCCCGTCGGGTACGGCGGACGATCTGGGTGCTAATACCTTCCCAGGTCGTAACCGACTCCCGAGCTCAGTCTCTTTGGTTCGTAGGACCTGTGTCCTTCCTCTTTCTTTCTTCTGGTTTGTGCAGCATTACCATTCCCTTTCTTCGGGATAAAAATGCCTGGCTGGCGACTCTATTCTTTTTCCGCGCCACTTTCGCATTTGTACCAGGATGGAAATCCGGGGAGCGACAGATTGTACCTGGGAGAGGTAACATTAGGATTCTGAGGAGCCTCTTTCAGAGTGATAAGTTCAGCCTTCAACAAGTGTTGCAATGCCTGAGCCATTGACATGTTGATCTTAGTGAACTGCCTTCTAGCCCTCTGTTGGTTGCCCTGTGGATGCTCTGGTGTCGTAGAAGTTGGATTTGAAATATGAACTGCACTCACAGTCTGATGCCTTCTATTACGATCAGGTTGACCATAAACAGCATTGGATTCTTTCTTCCCAGTGGGAGGCTTCTTTGCAGCACCTGATGAAGAAGTACCCACTTGGATCTTGCCACTCTTTATACCATTTTCCACGCGTTCTCCTGTCATTATCAACTCAGTGAAGCCAGATGATGAGCTTCCAATGAGATGACTGTAAAAAGGACCATTCAGCGTACACATGAACATATCAACCAATTCCCTGTCAGTTAAAGGGGGTTGTACTCTTCCAGCTAAATCTCTCCACTTCTGAGCATACTCTTTGAAACTTTCTTTGGCACCCATGGACATGCTTTGCAGCTGCATGCGAGTGGGAGCTAAATCTGCATTGTATTGATACTGCTTATAGAAAGCTTCAGCAAGATCATTCGAATCCCTGATGTTAACACTCTCCAACTGATAATACCATTCCAATTGAGCTCCAGATAAGCTCTCTTGGAAAAAATGGATCCACAACTTCTTATCAGCAGTGTGAGGTTGGATTCTTCTGACATAAGACCTCAGATGCAGCTTGGGACAAGAGACCCCATCATAAACAACAAAGGTAGGAACCTTGAAACCAATGGGTATGACCACCCCAGATATCAGACTCAAATCTTCAAAATCCAGCCCAGAAGACTTCTGTAACTCCATAGCATCCATTCTATCTACCAGCATCTTGAATTTGTCTTCATTAGGCTCATGGTAGTAATTAGCCTCAGAATCAGAGTCCCCCATAGTGTTGTGGAGACTGCCTCCCTCTTTTTCAGACTCTTCAGACTCATAATCTTCAACTAGTTCTTTGGTCTTGGCAAGACCTTTGAACCTTCTTCCCATGTTGATCAGGCCTCCTGACCTTCTAGTCTTCTTAGTCTTCTTGGCCAGCAGTGTCTTCAATTCATCCTGCCCCTTGGACAGGTTCAAGATCAGCTCTTGAAACTATGCATTTTGTGCCTGGAGATCCTTAACTGCTTGTTCAAGAGCCATTGCTGAAATAAACAGCGAGAAGATAAGAAACCTGTGCACAATAAACCTGTGATGCAATGATATGATATGTGAATGTATATGCAATGTTTTCAAGGACCGCAGGATTTAAATTTGCTTAAACAAACAAGAAGGTAAACTTTTATTAGTAATAAATTTGTTTTGCCCCTTGGTCTTACAAAAAATGAAATGAAATAAATACAAAAGATGGGGTTTTAAGTCTCCCATGGACGTTTCCTCTTTGTGTTGAGGTATGAGTTGAGGTTCCGTTCTTCGTGAAGTTGCTTTGTTAATTCCAGGATTCTTTCTTGGCTTGCTTTGTAATGAGCCTCGAAAGTATCCCTTTGCTCCTTCAACTGGATCCAGGATCTCTGCAAGTCTTCCATGTCAATAGGCATGTCTGGGTGAAGGATGGTATAAGCAGTATCTCCTTCAGCAACAGGTTCCATGGTAACTGGCAGGATAGCAGGATATGGCATCATGAGAGTTTGAGCACGAGATCGCACCCATCTGAGATAAGCCTCCATAGGAATAGTGTACTTAGGCTCCAGTGTCTTGCTGTCAACCCTGTTTACTTTTCCCCATGCTCGTATGAATCTCTGACGGTAACCTTGAAGATCGTTGTCGTAATCAAACATAATGCCCTGAATCAACATGTCCTGTGGACCATTACTCCGAGCGTAACCAAATTGTCGTAAAGCTAGAGAGGGGTTGTAGGTGATGCCTCCTCTTATGCCCAGAAGTGGCACATTAGGGAACTCCCCACAACGGTCAATGATAGTGACATTCTCCATAGATCTGGAGCACCAATGGATATCTGAATGCGAGAGTGACATGATCCTTTTGGACCACCTGAACCCTTGCTCATTCTTCATCACTGAGCGAGGAAGGTGAGAAATAAACCACCTAGAAAGCAAAGGTATGCAGCACATCAAAGTTCCTCTTGCCCTTGTAGTACGAGTATGAAGAGAATGTAGGATGTCTCCAAGAAATGTAGGTACTGGATTGTGACTCAGGAAGATGTTGATGGCATGAACGTCTATGAACTGATCAGGATTGGGGAACAACACTAAGCCATAAATCAATAAGGCTAAGATCTCCTCAAAAGCATTGTAGCTCATAGCCTTCAAGAACACTTGAGCTTTATCCATTAATACCTTAGCAAGAATACCCTTGACTCCGCTTCTCGTTTCTAGAACAATATCAGACTTTTTCAGATGTAGAGCTGCAGCAATAACCTCTGGTTTAAGCTCCTTCTCCAAGCCTGTGAAAGATCTTTGATCAAGAACAGGTATACCCAGAAGTTTAGAGAACTCTTCCATTGTAGGAACCAGCTGATAGTCAGGGAATGTGAAGCAATGGTGCTTAGGGTCAAAGAACTGAAACAGAACACTCATCATGTCTTCATTGAACCCTGAGGTGACTAGATCCAATAGGTGACCATGTCTTTTGATAAACTGGGAATGATCAGACACTTGAGAAACCAATTCTTTAAGCTTAGCAGGTATCCCTACAAAGTTGATCCTGATAGTGTTTCTACGAGCAGAAGCCATGACCTGCAACAAAGTACAAAGATAAATCCTTTGGTCCTTGAAATGGTTAGTGAAAATGCTATGCTTATGATGCATGATGATGTCATGATGTTATGCTCAATCACAAACATGTGTCACACACAAACAAGTCACACCATAGCCCTAGGTTTAAAGGCTTGCATGAGGTTCAAAGGTAAGTACCCTCCCCTGAGGTTTAGATGGTTCATCCTGTCCTATAAAAGTAACCAGGTTCTAAGGGATCTCAATATCATTGATCCTTCACAAGGGTGGTTGTTCAGTAGGCAACTTACTTGCCAACCAAAACCCTCCAAGTTTAGAATCTCAATGAGCGTAGTATCGAGTATCAACCAACTTCAGTCTGCACCAAAGCCGGTTATCTCACTACTTTCTAAAGGCCAAGATGGGATAACTAGGGTTCTAAAAGTTAGTTAGTGCATTGACAACATATGGCAGCCTCATATTATCCTCAACTTGACTTAAGGAACATAAGCACCAACCAAGAAGTCACACTAACTATGGCCACCAGATCAACCATATTGGTATACGCCGTACAGTTTCCTTGGTCTATTGCCATTTACCTAAGGTACACTAGATCCGGGTTAGGATCTTTCACACATAAGAGCCCCAGCAGATAAGTATAAAGAAAACAAGGCAAACAATTTTAAAGTGATCTAATTCCTAAGGGTACCCCTCTTTTATTAAATCCCCAGCAGAGTCGCCAGTTCTGTAACACAGTGGGAGAACTGACTTTAGTTATGTTGCGGATAGCAAGAGTCACCACCGACTTTTATTTTATCCAAAGGAAAGGCATAAAAGAACAGGAAAGACCTTTTTAAAAGATTTTTGGGTCCGGGGGGTAGGTTATGTAAAGGGAAGGTGTTAGCACCCTTTACATCCATGGTTATCCATGGGCTCTTAGTTACTTAGCTCACTTTAAAATGTTTTTGAAAATGTGAAGTGTGTGAATAGAAATTTTCTTAAGAGTTTGATAATGATCCATGTACGGATGCGTAAAAAACCTTTGTTTTTGAAAATTGTTTGAAATGTGTGAAGTGTTTGAAATGTTTTTGAAGAGTGAGCAAGTAACTATGAGGAACCTACCCTAAGTTTTAAGTCTTTTCTGTTCTTGAATCCTTTAAATGGTAAGACTATCCCTATTATTAAGGAATAGGTAGTCATTACCTTGGATGTAAGGGACAAGTGAAGGGTCATCTGTTTATTTAGGCAACTGTAGGGTGTATAAGCAATTTTGAAGGGACTATCATCTTTATTCGGAAGGGACAAGATCATTACGAAGGCAACATTCGAAGGGACTTGATCTTTTTATCTGTTAAAGGACTAGATGATGTGAAATTGAGGGACTTTGCTTTATACACCCTACTTGACCTTTTTGATTAGGCAACAATGAGAGGTATCCCTAAGGAAGTGAGATGGCGATCAAAGATCGACTTACGTGTGTGAGTGTTCGATTTAATATTTATCTTTAAATTTATGTGATCTAAATTAATTTTAAATTACAAGTATATTTACACTCCCTATTTACTAACCATAGCATAAAATATAAATAATAAACATTATAAATAAATATTACACCAAGGAGCAATTACATAATAATGATAAAAGCAATAAGCAAAATATTAATAAGCAAAATAATAATAATAATAATTGGGTTAGTGAAAATAATAATAATAAAAATAATACCAAATTAAATGGGTTAGTAATAAATAAATATCACAAGAATATAATTAATAATAATAATGAAATAAGCAAAAATATTATAATAATTAAAAGAAGAGATCAAATTTTTATAAACAATTATTTAAAGTTAATAAGAAAATATTGACAATTATAAGAATTATTATAGAGTTTTAAGTTGTATATAAATTATAAAATTAATTATAAACATATTATGAAAATAGATTATAATTACAAAAATTAAATTAGCAATTTTTAAACATATAATAAGAATTATTTTCATGCAAAATTAAATCCAAAACAAATTATGTCATATTATTATATTAAGAATTTTAATTTTTAAACATATTTAAATACAAAAAATTTAAATTATAAACAATTTATACATTAATAAAAATTAAATTAAGAATTTTAATTAAATCATGAATATAATATATACAAATAATAGCATTAAATAAATAGAAGAAGAAAAAATTAGGGTTTTGAAAATTATTAAGATTAATTAGGGTTTTGAAAAGAATTAGGGTTTTATATATAAAATATTAGGTTTTTAATTTAATATACAATATTAATTCCATTATAAAAATAAGTTATAATAATATGGACATATAAATAAAATAGAATATTAATTTCAAACATGTACAATTTTATTTCATTTATATTATTTTTATTAATCCATTATAATACTTAATTAAAATTAAATAAAAGAAAAAGAAATAGAAAACAATTAGGTTAAGAAAAAAAATTGGTAAAAACTCACCTGCTAGAGCCTGGAGTCGAACCCAGGTCTCCTAGCATACACCACCAGCCTTCAACCAACTGGGCAGCTCATGCAGTGTGCTTGTGAATGACCCATTGCAATAATATATAAAACCTGTTTAATAAATGAATTTTTGCATAAAAAGAGAACGACCAAGGGATCGAACCCTGGTACTTAGCTTCATCGCCTGCGTGCAAAACCAGCTGAGCTACGCGCTCGTTGGTGACATATAACAGAACAATTACATAATAAAATAAGTCTGTTATTTGAATTCTATTTTCGCGCGCAGCCCACTTCATCTTCTTCCCCTGGACCTACAGAATTACCTGCGAATATTGTTACGAATTTACCTGCGATTTAAACATGCAGGAAAACCTATGTTCTTCAAACTCATCGAATCAGACCGAATCAAGCCACAATATTAACACCAAACAATTACCCATGATCAACACAGTTCAATTATGTTATTTAAAAGTCTTTAAATTACTTAAATCGTAAAGCCCTAAAACTAAGTTCCAAACCCTAACAATGGCCGTGAGCGTATTAGGTCATGAAGCTTCAAGTTTTTTGCCCAGAAACATTCTATACATCATCACAAACATGATTAGACAAACAAAATTCATTAAAATGCATTGAATTATTGAAATCGAAAAAAAATAGTTCAAGACCAAGAATGCTTCGGGATATGCATTATGTCATGGTTCAGAAGCATGTAAGTATTGGTTTCGATTCAGGGATGTTCAAGGATCATTGCTATGTCCTCAAAATACCTTCAAATGCCTTGTAGTATGGAAACCGAAAATTGGTTTTTGGATGATTTTTGAACTTTGAAACTTACTCTTGGGAGGCTGAAAATCGTGTCTTCTGATTAGGTTTAAGTTCTATACTTATAGTGTGATCATTCTAGGTCAAAAAACTTGATGTTTGTGTGAAAGATTTGATCCAAAAAGATTGAGAAAGATAAGCTTTGAAATTCAAATATTTTTGCATAAACACTTTCTATTTCAAGCCAATCAACATTATCTTTGTATCAATTTGATCCATATTGAATTCATGACCTTCTAGAATCAAAAATAATTTTAAATCTTCACATTTAATATTTTATTTAAATTTAAAATGATTTTTAGTATAAAAAATCATAATAAATTAATTAAATAAAATAAAAATTATGAAAATATCAAAGAATTTTCGTGAATGATGTCATGGATTGCTTTGGGTCATTAAAAGTTCAGCCCACTTAGCAAAATTTGGTTTTAAACCTCCATTTGCTTCATAAACTTCCCTAAAATTTCCCAACTTTGCAAGGGCACACATCCTTCAATTTTAATTCTATGAGGGTGTTCTTGGACATTTTGGAAAGCTTGAAGAGTCCTCTAACCAACCCCACTGGTTTCATGTTCATATCATTTACCATTCTCACGTTATACCCTTTTGAAGTTGTTGACTTTTTGTTGACTTTCAAAAGGACCTATAATGTCTTAGCTCATACCTTTCAAATGAAGCATTTTTGGGCTTGGCTTGTGAGACACAAAGTTGTATAGAATTCAATTTTCTTCAAAATGAGCTTTGGATGGAGAATTGGTGATGAAGCATGTGAAAGTTATGGCTGGTCAAAGTTCAGTTGACTTTTCCTGAGGAAACCCTAATTTAGAAACTCCTGATTCTTGATGATCTGAAATCTCCTTGATGAATCATGATCAACCCTTGATCAAATGATGAATTTTACTTCATATACTTGATGTTGGCAAAAAAATCATGAAGTTTGACTTTGGTTTGACCACAGTTGACCTCAGTTTGACTTTTTAACTGCTTTGACTGATTTTGACTTATCTGATCATCTGACTGAGAAAACCTTTGAGAAAAGTCTTGAAACTTGTCATGGGGGTTCTTACACACATATAAGATGTTATGAAGCTCACTTGAAGTCTTGGAAGTTTATTTAGCCTGATTAAAGTCAAAACCCTAGTTTTGGATGCACTGCCTAGGAGGTGCATTGTCTGAGGGAATTGTCAACTCTTCTGACTATTTGTGAACTTTGTGAACCTTGTGAACCATCATAAGATGTCTTGTGAACCTTGTGAACCTCATGGAAGTGTCTTGTGAACCTTGTGAACCTCATAAAGTGTCTTGTAGACTTCATGAACCTCATGAAAGGTATTGTAAGTATTGTGAACCTTGTGAACCTCATAAAGTGTTTTGTAAACTTCATGAACCTCATGAAAGGTCTTGTGAATCTTGTGAACCTTGTGAACCTTCTTAGCACACAAAGTCTTGTATTGTGAGGGCAAATTTTGGGGTGCAACACACTTGCATTCTTTTCCAGCTTTTGTACACAAAATAGCACTGACACTACCCCTTTTAAACACAAATCTTTCAAGCGTGGATCCCGTCGAGTACGATGGAAAATCTAGGTGCTAATACCTTCCCAAGTTGTAACCAGCCCCCTTTCTCAGTTTCTCTGGTTCGCAACCATCTTATCCATCTCTTTCTAGGTTTATGCAGCATTACCTTTCCTTCGGGATAAAAAGGCCTAGCTAGCGACTCTTTTCAGTTCATTTTCATTTCCTCCTTTCGCCGACCATTCGCGTTTGTACCCAATTTGACCAGGTGTCATTTGGTGGGAGTGACAACAAGTGAGTTGTTTTATAATTACATGTTCGCAAGTTCTTATTCTATTGGTTGGTGAGAGCTCCGATGGATAAGTGTTTTCTTTGATGACTATCAATTCTTAATATTGCTTGAGAATTCGTGGGATCTCCACTGTTAGGCTTTGGGGGCATATTGGAGGGGGAATGATAAAAGAGTTCAGTCAAATTATGAGAATTTGAAGATAATTATTTATATGTGCCGAAGTAAGAGAATCTTGTTCTAAATGGGTTGTCTATGGTAAGATACCGAAAGAACGAAGTGTCCAATGTAAATAGTTACTGTTTGATATAAGACCAAGTGCAATTGGTAATGAACTCGTTTGACAAACTTTTGAAATGGCTTTAGTGATTGAAGGAATGTAATGAGAGTTCGTTGGAAATTAGATGTGGTTAAGTTTTCACCAAGATATCTTGTAGAGATTGTCAAGTGTTGAATGTTCCGGAATGAAGCGGGAGTGTTATGTTTTGTGTTGTGATAACAATCATGTTTGATAGTTGTTTTCTCTATTTTGGATGTTTTGGGGTGGATTTGTGTCATTTTGAGAAGTCCTTTTCATAGCTGATTTTTGAAGTTTCTGTTAAGTTCGCCCCGCGACCAGGGTTCACGCTGCGAACTGAGTGCAAACTTTCTGTGTTGTGATTCAATGAAAAGAATTAGATTGGCATGTCATCTCTGAATGAGGAATGAGACTAAGTGTTCGGCATGAAGCAACAGATAAGTTGCGGAAATAGTAACTTTAAAGTTAACCCGATATTGGAAACACGCGTATGAGTAAGGATGTGAGGTTTAATTTTGTTGAGAAACGAGGATTTAAGCCACAAAGTCAAATTGGAATTTGAGTATGTCAGGATATGTAAGAAAATTAAGGATAAGTATGGATCTAAGACAGTGATGTAAGCTGTTGTTGTGGATGAGTAAAGGAAATTCGAGGACGAATTTCAATTCAAGGAGGGGAGGATGTAATACCCCGTATTTAATTAACGCTTTGGATAATATTAATTAGTATTATCTGAAGCAGAGGCTTTATTAAATATTCAGCTCAGAGACATTTTTGGATACTCTCAAAATTGGACCCATTAATATTATTAATTGATAGATATAATTTATTTAGTTAATAAGGAAAATAAGTTAAGTATTATAAAAGGAAAAAGAAAAGAGAGAAAGTTAGTAAGAGAATTGGAAAGAAAGAAAAGAAAGGAAGAGAAAGAAAAGGAGGAGAAGGAAAAGAAGAAGAGAAAACCTAGAGCTTCAATCCATCATTCTCCATCATCCGTCCGTCGAATCGGCTCATTCTTTCCGCCAATCTTCAACTCTCGAGGTGGGTTCGTAGTTAGATACTTTTGTTTTAGATTTTGGTTGACTTTTAGGTTTTTGAGGTTTTAGAAATTTTGGTAAAAAGCTTGACATGCCTTCCTACCCTATTTTGGGGCTGATTCTTCATCCCCACCATTTTCACACCTTCAAACTTCCAAAACCCATTTTTCCAACTTCCAAAAACCCCATTGAACCCCATTAAAGCTCCCACATTTCCAAAACATTCACCATCTATAAAACCCATCCAAAATCCATTTTTATTTTCATCCACCACAAACCATAAAAATCCAACCTTTACCATTTCTCACATAAACCATTCTTTACCACTTTTCACTTCTCAAGGAGCAAAAACAATGGAGTTCAACGGATATCTTCTTCGCGATGGAAGACCGGGAGAGAGGCAAAGGAAAATTATTCAAAGGCTTCAGAGTCGAGAAATTCTCTTGACTAGGTACGTCGATGATAACTGTCTTTACTCTTTGGGTATGTATCATAGTGTTTTTCATTTATTAGATTTTCTAGGCTTGCATAATATTTTTGTTAATCAGGAACCTACCTATGAGAGGTTGACAGTTGAGTTTTTAAGTTCATTGATATACACTGTCAGTCCTAACACTGCTAGCACAGTCGGTACTGTTAATTTTAGACTGTTTGGAATTGAATATGAATATAGTACCGACGAACTAACAGGCTTGTTAGGAATCCCTCATAGGGAAAGTGCTATATGTGAGGCACCTTTGGATGCAGAATGGTCGGCCGAGGTATTTTCCTTCTGGCAGAGGCTGTCAAGTACTTTAATAAATTCTTTTGAAGGAATACTTGCGTCGACCATCCATAACCCGACCATAAGAGTTTTCAGATATCTTTTGGCATGTACTATTTTTGGCCGGGAAAGTCCAAATAAGGTAAACGCTAAAGAGCTCCTATTTTTGCAAGGATCTCTCACTAATTCTCTTATCAAACCGGTCTCGTTTATGCTTGCACACATGGCTTTAACTATTAATAAAACATGACCGGTTGTTTTTGGAGGACTTGTTACGTCTATTGCTCGGGCTCTTAACCTGAACAATGAGATAGCTACACTTGAACCACTACCTCCTCGCACAATTAATTTAAAATTTCTAAAATACATGAAATTGTGCCGAACGAGGAGTGCAGGTGGTTATGAGTTGATGGTTCATGGGGTAGCTATCCCATCTGTTGCTTTACCTTGCAGTAGACGTACCGATGTATGTAATGAAAGGAACTGTACCTATGATCTGAATGCTCCACCTGTTTTGGGTCCATTTCCTCCTAATATTCCTGATGGGGAGGCACATGACACTGATGACGAATATGATCGGTGAGAACATTCTCCCGTACCTCACGTGTACCCTCATCACCCTTCATAGTCACACACCGCACCATCTTCCTCTAACCCGGTTTCAAGTGCTACTCCTGGATTCTATGTCATTGAGGAGATGTGGCGTGATATGACGGCTAGAGAGGAAAGGCGAGACAACCCACGCTCTACTATTTCACAACAACTGACGGACAACATGAGCTTCATGCAACAATCACGATTGGTTTCGGATCGTTCCTACAGTAATGTTTGTCGTGCCTTGACCAACATCACATCAGAGCAGGCCCGTCAGCGAGAAGTCAACCGCCGACACCACCAGCTTATGGAGGCCACTCAGGGTTCCATACTAGGTAACCTTCGAGAGGTCCGGGGTGCCCAGTCTTCCTTATCAGCACGACTTGACCGGAGGGACCAGCAGCGTAGTAGATCTCGTTGTTCCAGGTCATCACAGCAGGACGGCGGGGGCACCAGTGCTCTTCCGCAGTAGTTATCCAGGTTACTCTCCTTATCTTATTTCGAAACATTGGGGACAATGTTCGATTTAAGTGTGGGAGGGGATTTTATTGCTTTCCGTTATTTCCTTTCTTAGTTATTTATTTGCTTTCTATTATTTTCCTTTTCAATTAGTTATTTAGTTTAAGTTTTCTTAGATAATGCATGAGTCTGACGAGTCACCAGTATAGTGTATCTTTAGTACATCCTCATTTTCCCCATTTCCTTAGCCTTACCAAAAAAAAAATTAAAAGAAAACAATGTTGTTTCACATGTTTTTTGGGCTTTGAGACAGGTTTGGATTAGGATGTGGTGACTTGGGTAAACGTTTTGAAACATCAATACCATTTTAGCACCATAGACCTCTTGAATATAGGAATCACTCCTAAACCCCACACACCATGGCCTTTATTATCATTCAAAAAATTGTCCTAAGTAGTTTATTCTAGCAGTCAGCTCCAGCCTAAGCATGTTCTACGTAGGGGGCCGATGAACATAAGTGAGTGATTCAGTGCTAATAAAAAAGAAAAAGGCAAACTCTGGGATAGGTGACCCTCACAAAGTCATTTAAACCGAAAAAAGAGAAGAAAAAAATTTTTGCCACAAAAAGAAAAAAATTGCAGTCACTTATTGTTAGTTGGTTCAGAGGTATCTGGCACTGAACTTGGTAGGGCGGATTACGATCCGATCCTCCGCAGCTACACTAGGTCAAGTAAAACGGGTTTAGACATGCTTATGTGCCAGAAACCCTATGTTTTGGATCAGAATCACTAACCGGACACTCTACTATGAAGCATGTACGGATAACGGGCTTAATGTGATTGCGCCTGAATGAAAAGGACCCAAAAAAAGAGATGAGAAGATAGGCCTAGGTATTGTGGGATGACATGGGGTGGTTAATATAGGATTAAAGTTTGTGTTTGTGTTATTATGGTACCCTGGTTCACTTAGTTAGTACCTATAACTGCATCCTGACTTGAACTTAGAATCCCTCTTAGCCCAAATCACGTGTTGACACCAGTTTTCTTCATTTTTGAGCTTTAAATGTTTGCTTGAGGACAAGCAAAGGTCTAAGTGTGGGAGGATTTGATAACACTAAATTTCACCGTATTTCTGACTCCGGTTTCGCATGCATTCGTTGTTTTTATTGTTATTTTGTTATGTTATTACTTTGTTTTTCTTTATTTCCAGGTTTTTTATGTAATCGGGGCCTAAATCAAGAAAAGGAGCGAAAAAAGTAGTTGAAACGAACGAAAACCAAGAAATTCAGCTTTTTACACTTACGGCATCCACCATGGCTGGCGCCATAGGGTCTGCCATGACGTGGCCACGTCTCAAGACCACTCCACAACTGCTTATGCCCATGTTCCACTTTCTCCAGCACTTTGTACTCATGGAGGGCGCCATGGCCTTGTGGCGGGCGCCACAAGGCAAAAATGTTTCCCTCCACTTTTTAGTGGAGGGGGGCATCCTGGTCCTTTCTCACTTAATGTTTGCCTATAAATAGGACTTTAGAATTTCGTTTTTAGCATCCAAACTTAGAATCTCTTAGGCATATATCAGTTTTAAAGTAGTTATCATTCCACATCGGGGTGTTACTACAATCGAGTGATCGAGTCTGTATACATCTGTGTGATCGAGTTTTGGAGCACTCTGGGAGGAAGTTAATCCTGCCGCCATTTTAATTCCAGTTCGTATTTTATTTTTACGCATTCGCTTTATTTTATTTACTTTCCACATTGCTTTACTTTTATTTATTTCCCGCACTCGCTTTACTTTATTTATTTATCGCACTCGCACTACTTTCGTTTATTTTCCGCACTCGCTTTAAATACCTTTATTTCTCGCACTCGCACTCCTTTTATTTACTTTCCGCACTCATACTACTTTTATTTACTTTCCGCACTCGCACTAATTAATTTTATGAAAAATAATAAAAAGAAATTTTACTTTATCATGTCTAACTAAATCCATAAAGGTTAGAATGTAAGGATCGTAATTGAACCAGTAATCCGTACAATTGTTCGTAGAAACACTTAAGGGTTATTTTAACTTTCAATATAAGTTTAATTGTTTTTAACTATTTCAAAAACAGTCAAACGCGCTTTGTCTAGTTCATTAGGAGTTTTTAGATTAAAAAGAAAAGGGATTTTAAAACGATTTTCGGACGCGTTAAGAAAGTTTAGAGTCTGGTTCGTGAGAACCTCTTTTTGCTAAGAAATCCAGGTTAAAGTACTTTTCAACTTAGTTAAGATATTATATTTCTTAAAAATAGGTTTACTACTCTAACGCAGTACGCACCTTTTTATCCGTGACAATATGAGGGGTTGATTAGAGAGTACAACTTGGTTCTGAATACGCGAAAGCGACAGTTCCTGTTAAATTAGTTCTTTTCAAAGTGGAAAACATTGCCCATAAGTAGTTCTATTAACAAGTACCAGAATATCTATTGATTACGTGAATTACATTCGAGCCTGTTTTTTTTTTTAATTGTTTAAAATTATTATTTTATTTACCATTGCGCACTCCTTAAAACCATTATAATCAGTTGCCTTAGATACACACCATAACAATAGGTACGATAGATTGACACTTGGTCTCTGTGGATTCGACAATCTTTTATATTACTCTGACGTGTTCGTATACTTGCAAAAAACACGCATCAATAACCCGTTACGCCAGGACCGGTAACTATTTTGACGTTTAATCCCACTATCAGGACTTCAAACCTCTTCAATACAGACGAATATTGGATGATCATCAGGAGAAACACAGACGAGTGCCATAAGTCAATGATACAAACGAATATCAGACGATGATCTAAGAAACGCATACGAACGCTTCATGCGATGATACAGACAAATATCAGCCACTGGTACAGACGAATACCAGAAATCCAACACAGACGAGCATTCGGAGTAGCAATACGGACGAGTACCATAAATCCAACACAGACGAGCACTTGGAGTAGCAATACAGACGAGTACCAAAATGATTATCTCGTCAACATATATGGATATAAATCAACACATACGAGTGTGGAGGATGATACAGACGAGTATCCAAGCAAATGCGAACGAACCTCAAATAGATGACAAACACAGATGAGTGATGGGGAATGCAGACGAGCAAAAACAACTTTCAAACACAAACGAGTGGTGGGGAATACAGACGAGCATCAAACAACATTCCAACACAGACAAGGGTCGGGAAATGCAGACGAGCAAAAGACAAGTGCCTGATAAGAATCACAACTCTGCAGGGGAGAGTCGAGTCAAGAGGCTTTGACAATTAACTATGGTTGGGGAGATGAATAACTGTTTGCATCATCACAATGGCCAAAAATAAATTGGCGACTTCTCTGGGGAATATTTCAATGATGGGAGTAAATCTCAAACATGAACTCTGCCGGGGATAACCATCTTCAGACTTGGCTGGGGAAGATGCTTGGTTAAATTCTTGCTGAGGAGGGAATTCTGGCAATTCTCTATGGGGAAATCAGGCGTTCAGCTGCCTTCTAGGAACATTTCATTTATGGAAAGATAATCCGTTTGGGGAGGAAACCTCTTCAGTTAGGTTTGGAAGTTCTGTTGGGGATTCCACTTGCTCTAGCTCAGTTGGGGAACATTCTCTGCTAGGGGAGATATGACACCCTCCTGCAAAACCTGCAATAACAATATACCCACATGTGCCCCGGAGACTTGCATGGTATGATATGTTCATCCATTGTCACCCGACACTCAAAGATAGTTTTAACTGTTTCCCTGCAATGTCATTTTGGAAAATCACCATGTTTCGAATGCAATGTTCTTTTTTGCCATAAATTCAGGACATTTTTTCAAACAAAGTAAACAAAACACAACACAACTTTTGACTGAATATTCATTCATTAAGACACCTCTGAATAGGCAATGTTTTACATCAGGAAGCAACTACCTGGAAAGAGGTATCTACCATAAAATTGAGAAAAGAAACTATCTTAATGGCAATGTACACGTCATTCCAATGAGTTTCCTTCATGCTATGACCAACATGTCTTCAAGACTTTCCATTCTTGCCTTCACTTTCTGAAGAGGATGAGGGGACTGATTCCTATCCTTCTGATATTGCCAGACTGTATGAAACGATGATTTGGTTCAGATTACCCGGATCACAGTTGTTCACTTATTCCCTTGTTTTATGTGGATCGCTCTTTCGGGTTTTCAATCCACCGGGATACCCTTTTTTGCCTAAGCTGTCTGATGTGGCTTTTCAACTCAGCGGGTGTACAATTTTTTTATTTCTATTCATTTTCCCTAACTTTTGCCCGAGCTTTTTATTCTGCTTTTAGCTCGCCGGGATGCCCTTTTCTTGCCTGGACTTTAATTATGTTTTTGTGTACATCGGGTCTTTTTTACGAAGTATTTTTTAACTGCGTCCGAGTTAACAGGGGATTGGAAATCTTCTCCATCCATAGTAGTGAGCATCAGCGCTCCACCTGAGAAAACTTTCTTCACTATGAATGGGCCTTTGTAGTTTGGGGTCCACTTGCCCCTTTGATCTGAACCTGGAGGAATGATCCTCTTGAGTACAAGCTCGCCTACTTGATACTCTTGAGTATGTACTCGTTGGTCGAATGCTCACTTCATTCTCCTCTGATAAAGCTGACCATGACATATAGCCACTAATCTCTTTTCCTCAATTAAAAATAACTAATTATATCGAGCACATACCCACTCAGCCTCATCAAGCTTCACATCCATCATCACACGTAAAGAAGGAATTTTTACCTCAACAGGCAAGACTGCATCCATAACATATACCAGGGAGAAAGGAGTTTCCCTGGTTGACGTCATAACTGACGTTCGGTACCCATGCAGTGCGAATGGTAACATCTCATGCCAATCTTTGTAAGTGACAACCATCTTCTGCACAATCTTCTTAATATTCTTGTTAGTTGCCTCTACCGCGCCATTCATCTTTGGCTGGTAAGGAGAGGAATTGTGATGTTGAATCTTGAAGTCTCGGCACGGTTCTGCCATCATCTTATTGTTTAAGTTGGAACCAATATCAGTAATGATTCGCTCGGGCACTCCGTATCTGCAAATGATGTCTCTCTTTAAAAATCTGGCTACCACTTGGCGAGTGACATTGGCATAAGATGCTGCTTCGACCCATTTGGTGAAGTAATCAATTGCAACCAAGATGAAACGATGACAATTTGAAGCAGTAGGCTCTATATTCTCAATCATATCAATGTCCCACATAGAAAAGGGCCAAGGAGATGACATGACGTTGAGCGGGCTAGGAGGAACATGCACCTTGTCTGCATATATCTGGCATTTGTGGCACTTACGGGCGTACGAACAACAATCTGCATCCATTTTTAGCCAATAGTACCCTGATCTCAATAACATCTTAGCCATCGCATGTCCTCCTACATGAGTACCGAAGGATCCCTTATGGACTTCCTGCATTAACAGGTCTGCTTCGTGTCTATCCACGCAACTGAGCAAGACCATGTCAAAGTTCCTCTTATACAAAACTTCGTCTGCATTCAAGAAGAAGCTAGCAGCAAGTCGCCTCAAGGTTTTCTTGTCATTGGATGATGCCCCAGCTGGGTATTCTTGTTTTTCCAGGAAAAGCTTAATATCAAAGTACCAAGGTTTCTCATTAAGACACTGCGTCTACAGAGAAAGCATAAGCTGGTGCGTCAAGCCTGGAAATGTCAATCCTAGGCACATAATTCTTACACAAGACTTTGATGGACGAAGAAAGAGTGGCCAATGCATCGGCAAATTGATTCTCATCTCGCGGTATATATTGAAGCTTAACCATTGTGAAGAACGTCAACAATCTTCTGGCATAATCCCTATAAGGAATTAAGTGTTCTTGATGTGTATACGACTTGCTGGTAATCTGGTTGATAATGAGGGCTGAATCTCCAATAATATTGAGGGTCTTAATCCGAAGATTAATAGCCTCCTTTATTCCCATTATGCACGCCTCGTATTCCGCTTCATTGTTGGTGCAGCCAAAAGTAATTCTGGCAGCGAAGGGAAAGTGAACACCTTCGGGAGTGATAAGAACAACACCAACTTCATGTCCGTTGATATTGACTTCCCCATCAAACATCACCTTCCATTTGGATTCAGGGTCAGGCCCCTCCTCCAGAAGTGGTTCCTCGCAATCTCTTTCCTTGAGGTACATGATGTCCTCATCAGGGAAATCAAACTTCATTGGCTGGTAATCTTCTTCAAGCGGTTGTTATGCAAGATAATCTGACAACACACTTCCTTTGATGGCTTTCTGGGAAGTATAATATATGTCATACTTTGTTAAGATCATTTTCCACCTTGCAACCCTTCCGATTAACGCTGGTTTCTTGAAAATATACTTGATGGGGTCCATTTTTGAGATTAGCAATGTGGTGTGGGTCAACATGTACTGTCTTAGTCGACGAGCAGCCCATGCCAAAGCACAACAAGTTTTCTCGAGAAATGAGTAACGGGATTCACAGTCGGTAAACTTTTTGCTAAGGTAATAAATAGTATGCTCTTTTTGACCAGACTCGTCATGTTGGCCAAGCACACACCCCATCGAACCTTCTAACACAGTCAAGTATATGATAAGTGGTCGTCCTGGAACTGGAGGCATTAGGATCGATGGCTCTTGCAAATATTCTTTTATCTTTTCAAAGGCTCTTTGACAGTCCTCATTCCACCTGATTGTTTGTTCTTTTCTTAACAATTTGAAGATTGGCTCGTATGTGGCAGTTAGATGAGATATAAACCGTGAAATGTAGTTCAATCTCCTTAAAAACCCACACACTTATTTTTCTGTCTTCGGTGTAGACATATCTTGTATTGCTTTTACTTTTGCAGGATCTACCTCAATTCCCCTTTGTCTAACAATGAAACCCAGCAATTTACCAGAACGCACTCCGAAAGTGCACTTGTTTGGATTCAACCTCAATCTGTACTTTATCAATCTATCAAACAGCTTTTTGAGATTGACCAGATGCTCTTCTTCGTCCCGGGACTTGGCAATCATATCGTCCACATAGCACTCAATTTCTTTGTGTATCATGTCGTGGAACAAGGTTACCATAGCCCGTTGATACGTTGCCCCGACATTCTTAAACCTAAAGGGCATAACCTTATAACAGAATGTACCCCACGGGGTAATGAACGTCGTTTTCTCCCAGCCTTCCGGTGCCATCTTGATTTGATTATACCCGGAGAAGCCATCCATGAAAGAAAATACCGAGAACTAAGTGGTGTTGTCTACCAGCACATCAATGTGAGGTAATGGAAAGTCATCTTTTGGACTTGCTCTGTTTAGATCCCGATAATCGATGCACATTCGGACCTTGCCATCTTTCTTTGGTACAGGCACAATGTTAGCTACCCAAGGTGGGTAGCTAGTTACAGCAAGGAACCTGGCATCCCATTACTTTTGAACTTCCTCCTTGATCATCATTGCCATATCAGGGCGAGTTCTTCTCAGCTTTTGTTTTACCGAAGGACAGTCTTTCTTTAATGGCAACTTGTGTACAACGATGTCAGTACCCAACCCCGACATATCTTGATAAGACCAGGCGAAGATATCCACATATTCACATAGCATACCAATCAACTCCTTCTTTACCTCGGCCTGCAGACTGGCCCCAATTTTTATCTCTTTCTTTGCATCCTCAGACTCGATGTTGATGATCTCTATTTCTTCTTGATGAGGCTGAATGATCCTTTCCTCTTGTTTCAACAACCTAGCCAATTCTTTCGGGAGTTCACAGTCTTCCTCAACCCCTTCATCAGTTTGGTAGATAGGATTGTCGAAGTCATGCATAGTCATAGCAGGAACATTATCACAAGAATCCGAATGATCAACACTGCACAAATGATGTGCTTATTTCAGAATATGTTCTTTTCAAAGGAGACGCAAACACATAAAAACACTGAAAAGAAAACATTGCCATTTTATTTGTTTTTGTGAAAAAATTTAAAACGAAAGAAAGAGAACACAATTTTCTTGAAAAATGTCCTTTATTTCATGGAAAAAGTAAATGCATTCAAAACATGGTGGCCCTACAGATGGATCCATGCACCTTAGGCAGAGTGCAGGATTTGACATACAGTGTGATAAAAATGGAAACAAAGAAAATCACTTTGACTACCAAGTAACTTGAACAAACTCTTCGGCAGACCAGTTCCGGAGCTCCTCCCCGGGTGCACATGGGTGAATCCAGTTATCCAAGTCGCGGTCACTATCCCCCTCTTCATTTGTTGCAAAAATGTTGTTGTAGTCGAGCATTCCAGCGCTAGTGAACGTTATGGACCTACTTCCTTGAGACCAGCTGGACTGACCAGGACGATATCCAAGACCGAACTTGTCATCTTTCTTTTCCACTTCTAACAGCTTACCCCAGCCCTGGGCATTTCCGGATTGGACTACTTCCTTAGCTTGCTTGTAGGAGTAAATAGGAGTCCCTTCCTTCTCATTGCTCTGAACTGCAGCAACCGGAGACAAAGTACTAACATTAACTGTCTCAAAAGCTTGGCAAAGTGTCTCATGGATCTCCCCGTCCATTTTCACATACTTGAAGGTTGACAAATGGCTTACGAAAATATCTTCTTCCCCGCATACAGTAACAACCTGGCCGTCTACCACATACTTTAACTTTTGATGCAACGTGGATGTTATTGCACCAGCAACATGAATCCAGGGACGTCCCAGCAGACAACTATAAGTGGGTTGGATATCCATAACATAGAACATGCTCTTGAATACCTGAGACCCAATGTTTACCGGTAGCTCCACCTCCCCGAACACAGACCTCCGTGACCCATCAAAGGTTTTCACAATCAAATCACTGGGTCGCAAAATAATGCCATCAACATTCAGCTTCATTAAGGCCTTCTTAGGGAGCACATTGAGAGAAGAGCCTGTATCTACCAAGACATGTGATAGAACAACTCCCTTACACTCCATGGTGATGTGTAAGGCCTTGTTGTGATTACGTTCCTCAGAAGTGAGATCTCTATCTATGAATCCCAACCCATGGTTGGCGTTCACACTGCCTACCACAACCTCCAACTGATTAACAGTTATCTCTTGTGGTACATATGCCATTTGCAACACTTTCAACAAAGCCTCTCGGTGAGCTTGGGAACACATTAACAACGACAGGATGGATATCTTGGATGGGGTTTGATTCAGCTGTTCAACCACCTTATAGTCACTTTTCTTAATTATTCTCATGAATTCTTCAACTTCTTTTTCAAAAGTGCCTTGACTAGCAGCAGGAATTATCACCTCCTCAGTCACTATTTGCTTACCCTTAGCCTTTGCAGCAGCCTCAGCTTCGGGATCACCTCTAAGAATTTAAGGAGCAAAGAGACGCCCACTCCGAGTAAACCCACCAACTTCTCCGACATTCATAACAGTCGGGTCAAAATTCACCGCTTTACTTTCCACCTTCTGACCTTCTACATACACATCTGAGCCATAGTGCCAAGGGATGGCCTTGTCATCAACATAAGGGACTAGCCCCTGAAGAGTAATAGTAACTGGACTCACTTCCGAAACATATATAGTCATAGGCTCTCTCCGGGCAGGAACTTCAGCATGATCAAAATAAATTGTCATTATAGACACACAATCACTTCTATTGCCGACTCTGTCGAACTGTAGAGACCCCTCATCAATCAAACACTGCAACCCAGCTTTCAAATCCCTGCAACCATTAACTGAATTCATGCAATCCTCGCAGTAAAAACCACAACCTGGGAATACCTTCCCTTTCAACAGTCTGTCTTTCACCACTAACAACGAAGTCTTCACTTCATCCACATTCAAAATCAAGTTCAACCTCTCGCCACCATCAACGACGTTTATCCTGGCCCTCCATGATTTGGAATGGGGTTTGATGTAACATTTGGAGGCGGTGCAAAGTTAATTTCTTTTGAGTCAATCAAATTTTTGACCTTATGCTGTAATGCCCTGCACTTCTCTGTTGAGTGCCCGGGAGTTCCTGAATGGAATGCACATCTTGCATTAGCGTCATACCCCACTAGAAGTTATCCAGGTGGGGGTGGTGCCAATGTCCTCAACTGAACCAAATTCAAGTCTAACAATCTCTGGAGTAGTGCTGTGTATGTCATCGGGATGGCTTCTAGCACCCTGTTAGCTAGATGAGCTTATCTCTCCTGATAGTGTCTTTGCTGATAGTTATTGCGTTGTGGCTGTTGTTGTTGTTGTTGTGGTTGTTGGACAGGACTTGTTGGAATGGTGACAACTGCTACCTGCTCGTAAGATCCCCTGTATCCACGGCCCCGGCCTCGGTCATACATAGCATTAGTTTCTCCCTCCCTTCTCCTTGGAGGTCCATTAAAAGCATTTCGAACACCACTTGAGCTACTTGCACCATTGTCTTGGATCTTCCCCATTTTCAGCAGAGTTTCAACCCTTTCTCCAGCTATTACAATGTCATTTAACTTTGTCACTGAACAAGACGCTAGTCTCTCAATAAACACCCCCTGTAGTGTCCCCATAAACATGTATGCCATTTCATTCTCTAACAAGGGAGGTTGTACTCGAGCAGCAAGCTAACGCCACCTCTGGGTGTACTCTTTGAATCCTTCCTTAGCACTCTGAGACATTGTCTGCAACTGGGTACAATTTGGAGCCATATACAAATTATACTGATACTGCTTCACAAACGCCTCAGCTAAATCCTTCCAGCTTTGAATATTTACCAGGCTCAGCTTCATGTACCATTCCAAGGAAGCTCCTACAAGACTATCCTGGAAGTAATACATCCACAGCTTTTCATCATCTGTATGTGCAACAATCCTTCCCACAAAAGACTGAAGGTGAGTTTTTGGGCAAGTTGTAGGGAATTCTCACCCCTGGCACTAAGCCTAGATCAGTGATATCAAACCCTAGAGAACTTTGAGATTGAATGGCGCGAATTTGCTCATCCATTTCTTTAAACCTCCTATTTATGTCAATCCCCTGGCCTTCCGCCTCATCCAGCAAAGTGAATTGTTCATCCTGCCCATCCATCTGCAGGTTATTCACTTCATCATTGATAATAGTGACCCCTGGTTGCACCAAATGGATTTCAACGTGACGGGCGCCAGCCCCATTGCGATTACCTTCATCTGTTGTCCCATTGTTTCTGGCTTGATTATTCTCCACCATTTCGCGCAAACGCTCTTGAGTTTGACCCATCCCAGACATGAGGGTCATGAAGTTGTCCATTCTTGTCCTCAAGTCATCCAGATTTGCTTGCATCTGATCCATTGCTCTCTGTCTCTGTTCACTTTTATAGGGTATCTGTGTACAGTTGTCTATCTTTGAACCTTCTTGGGAGCTATAGTGCCTGAAAGTGACATAAGCGTTAGAAAACTGATGAATTACCTACAAATTAACAAACACGTTACATGCATGCAATGTAACTATTCATGTTTCCATGTCTAGGCATTAATATGCCCCAGTTCTAGTATTTTGACAGAAAATACTCCAGATGTCCTTTTGGAAACTAGCTTTTCAAACTCTTTTGAGGAGTATTCGGACCCTGATGGCTTTGGACAAACAAATTTGCTCATTCAGAAATGGTAACTGGAAAGTATCATTGCATAACATGAACAAACTACCAACGACCAGAGTCATAGACATACACATAATTCCCAAGGGATTACAATTCAATACACAAATAAAAATATAAAGCAAGACTCCTACAACAAGCCTGTAGGTAATCTGGATACAAACAACAATAAACTAAAACTCTAGGCTAAAAGAAGGTTCAGGCTCCTCTTCTGCAGTCACCACCCCTGTCTGGTTCTTCTTGACGCCTGCTCTCAGCTTAAGATCTGCAATCTCCTTCATTGCTTCCTCCAAGGCTAGCTGGCTCTGTACCAATTGTTGAGTCTTTTCCCTTCGTATTTTGTGAACTTTTTCTACTTCTTCTTTCTTGAATGCCATCTTCACCTTAAATAACTCTTCCTTTTCTTTGTACTTCTTCTGCTCCTGTTCTCTTTGGCCCTGTAACCAAGTAATGGATTGACGAGCTTCCCTGAGAGCCTTCAAAGTCTTCTTACGCTCGGCTTCTCTTTTGGAATCTGTTAAACCCAATCTCTGAAAATGAGCTTCTCTCCCAGAAAACTCTTTTTCTTTAGCTTCTAAGGTAGCCTGCATCCTCTGTAGTTTTTCTTCTGCTTCTTTCTTAGCATGATTGGTACGGTGATACAAGCTAACCGTTTCAGAATTCTCTACCCGAGCCTCGTGCAACTGAGCTTCCAACTTCTTGTAATCTTTAAGAGAAACAGTGGTTTGTATCGGTACTTCTTTTGGATATAGTGGAGCCTCAACTGAAAATGGAAGGAAGAAGGTGTCAAACCTACTTTGTATCCAAGCAGCAAAAGGAAGATAAGTCTTAGGGTCCACCTTTCCAAATTCTTTCTTACCCTCCCTAACCTTTGTTTCCCAAGCTTGAGATACTTGAATAATCAACTGCTCATTATCTTCAGCCGGAAGATACAAAGTCTTAGCCATTTTTTCCTCTGATGGAGGATCCATCAGTGGATAGCCAAATTGTTTTCTAGATAGCACAGGGTTATGACTTATCACTCCTTTCCTACCCAACAAAGGTACATGAGGAAAATCACCACACCTTATAATAAACTCCTTCCCTACTAAATTTTTGCTACATCCCCAAGCTATGTCATCAGATTTTAACCCCATCAATCTTCTAGCCCACTTCCAATCTTGCCTAAGATCTTTGAACGGTCATGACTTTGGAAGCTTCTTAGCAAACCACTCAGCGAACAATGGAGCACAACAATTTACGTACCCTTTTCTCTTCTCATTTCTGTGATAGATACCATAATAGAAATCCCCTAACAATGTGGGTACTGGGTTTCCTTTAATGAAAAGGGTGATAGCCTCCAAGCTTACTCATCCTTTCTCTCCTGGGAAAAGACTTATCCCATATACCATTAATGCTAACAGCACATTGAATTTTGAACACTTCCCACCCAAAGCAAACACATGAGCTTCTGTGATTAGAAAATCCAGGGTAAATCCCTTCCCCTTACTAGCTTCCAGCTCCATCTTTACTCTAAGCATACTTAAATGATAAGCACCTGCAATGTCCTTGTACGGGGGACACTTCTCTGCAGCATAATAGGGAACACCATTCCTGAGCGGAATCTTCAGGATGTCAGAAATCTCTTCCATAGTAGGAGCCAAGACATAGTCAGCAAACACAAAAATTCTCAACTGAGGATCATAAAACTGCAACAAATAGTGAAGACTATCTCTCTGATCAACAGTAGGTTTGTTCATGTAACCCAAGATCTTTCCATACCGGATTCTGAAATCATCTGAAACCTTGTCACTCATCAAGCCTACCAGTTTCTGAATACCCTCAATTTCTGGTTACGGGAAAGTGTAATGAGCATTCCTTTTTCTAGGTATCTCTTGATCTTCTGTCATCTGGAGAAACAATAAGTACCAGAACTGGGTACAATGGATAAAGGATGACCTGAATTGGAAACACAAATAGTTAAAGCAAGTATGGTGCAATGCAAATGCAATGCAGGCATATGATCAACAACTGGGACTGTCTGGATATGGAATACTGGACCCAAGTTACCAAGAACTAAGATCATCTAAATAAAGCCCCATGAACAAGAATTCAGTCTCAAATAAGCTCCAAATCAGATATCAGATGACTTAAGAACTCCAACATCCATGTAGCCATATCAAATCATAGAAATGTACTGGTAATGAGGTATGATGAGGTCAAGGGTTCCTGCAAACCTGTAAACCCCTCTCAATCTCACAGGTGTGCTCCGGGTCAAACATCACGGACTCTCAAAGCCGAACAGCAATAATACGTTCACCATTTCTGATAAATGGCTCATGACCAAATCAGGGAATCGGTTTGGCATTATGTACTACTCAGGGAGGTCTCAGCGTGAGTCCGGGAAAAACAAGCATCCTTTATAAGTTCCCAACTTCAAGTGCTGGAATCGAGAAACAATAGTACATTCATCTTGAAGGGTACAATACTATTGTCATACGCCCAGATGCCTTGACTGAGTTCCTATAAAAGAACCAGGCCATCCTATGAAAGTTCCCAGTGGGCCCTCGGGTGCGAATGGGTTTGCCACAAAATTTGGTCTACCACTGTTACCACTGGAGAGGGATGTTTCCACAAAGGTCCTCAATGATCGGTCCCCAGATGCAAATAACTATCGAGGTCGTGTAATGATCCAAGAAAGATTCCTGCATCAAAACACTTCCAAGACGGTCGCAAGTCTGGGTGTGGAACTCACTACTACCAACATAGCAAGATGCCATGAAGCCAAAGTGACTGTCCACGCTAAGTCCTAGGGTGCACTCGAGCCTCGGTTACAAGCTCATCTCACAGTAACAGTTCCCAATCCCATAGAAAAAAGGAAACCAGCACAACCAGACAATCCAGTAATAATATATGATGCATGAATATAAATACTGAAAGTAGTAAATAAATGTTGTAAATAAAACTGTAAATAAACAACAATAAAATAAACACACATCAGCAAACAATCAACACCTAATGAAACAGAAACACGCAAGCTCTAGGAGAGACTCTCAAGGGAAACCAGAGATTCTAGGTTCGATCCCCAGCAGAGTCGCCAGTTGTCGCTCCCTGGATTTCCATCCTGGTACAAACGCAAAAGTGGCGCGGGAAAGGTAGAGTCTCCAGCCCGACATTTTTATCCCGAAGGAACGGGAATGGTAATGCTGCACAAACCGAAGAAAGAAAAGAAAGGACAAAGGTCCTACGAACCAAAGAGATTGGGTTCGGGAGTCTGTTACGATCTGGGAAAGTATTAGCACCCCAAATCGTCTGTTGTACCCGACGAGATCCACGCTTGCAAAGAAACTGTTTCAAAGGGTGAAGAAATGAAAGTTGATGCTAAGAATAGGAACTAAACTGGAGAAAAGAAAAGAAAAGGGGAAAATGTAGGGAAAATAAAAGAGTGTGCTCGAACAGGCCCTACCCCGCTGCCTACGTACCTCATCTGGACAATGAGGGTCAGAGTCGCCGTAGTTCCCCTAACTAGGGGTGGAAAAGGTTGCTTGTGTCTTAAGACTTGAACTGCCTATGTCAATGCTCAGGTGTTGCAGGCTCGGACGACGAGTGTGTTATCATCTTGCAAAATGACAAGTATGAGCAAGTTCATACGTAAGGAGTGAGTGGGATGAGAAACGAAGTCCCAAAGGAGAGACGCTTATTGTTTGTCTAGTGTTTTTTATGAGTTTTTTAGGAGTGTGGCATAAGGAAGTGAACTCAAGCTCTTTTCCATGGAATGTGTACTTGCTACTACATTCCAAGATGGAATAATAGAACAAGCACACCAAGTAAGGATAATTTATCCAAGACTTGTTTCCAAGGGCAAGGGCCTAAGCTCACTAACTTGTTGAACTTATTAGATATCTTAGTGATTAAAATGAAGAATTGTTTTTTATGATTTTCTTGATGAAGATGACCTCATGATCAGACTTGTGCATCATTATAGAAAAATGCACTATTCCAAGATGGAATGAATACATATGCCCCATGGAATAAGGCTATACACAAGAAGCCACTTCTTTCTTTATTAATGTTTTTTAGGTTTTGTTTAGAGATGAGAAGAGAAAGAAACAAAGGAGCAAAAGGTAAAAATCTAATGGGGAAAGACTAAACCTAAAGTTATCATGAAAACGTGGTCCTAAGGTTAGTGCGTCTTGAAGCTATCCTAATGAAGAAGAATAGAAAAGAAGAAAGGAAGAGGAGAAGAAAGCTAGAGAACAACTTACTCCTCTAAAGGAGATAAGTTGCTTCTAAGGGGGGAAAATGAAAAGTTGAATCACATGATGGCATAAGGCTCATCAAAAATCACAAGGTAGAAAGCAAAGTAAGAAGAAGAGATGAAGAGTTGAAATGTGGATAAATATCCACACTTCTCTTACCATTGCACCTACAAATGTTAGCAAAATTTCCAGCACATATCCAGCACATCAATCAATACTAACACATCAACACAATTCATGGAATTAGCATGCTCAAAGTTTCAAGAAGACAAGATCAACAAACATGCCAAGCTTTGCAAATACATGAATTTACGTGTCGAGGACATGAAAGCATGCATCAACCAGCAAGAAAACCACCCTAAACTAGCATACAAAATGATCATACAATGATCCATGATGATTAAAGCAAGTAAGGGAAACAAACAAGCTCAAAACAACCCAAAAATGTCATCTGCTTCAGTGTTAGCCGGTTAACTAAAGCGTTAACCAGTTAACCAACTTAAACCTGCAGCAAATAACACATAAAACAGACGTGTTAACTGGTTAACCAAAGCGTTAACCGGTTAACACTGTGCGAACAACACTAAAACCTGCAGAAAAAAGTCAGTTCAAACCAGCTTAATTCACATAATCCAACAACAGTCCAGCAATCAATTATGCATGAAATAGTAAGATCAATTCACATTAATCAAACACAATTAGGCTCATGAACATTAACGCATAGATCCGTTCACAAATCAACCAAACAATTCAAGCAAGACAAGCAAATACACAAGCACATGGTGGATCTAAGCTCAAGCATGCAAATAAGCTAAAAACAGAGATAGATCTAAACTTAACCAACCTACAAAGCTGAGATATGCTTTGGTAAATGTTGTTTGAGATGGAAATGAGGAATCTCATGGAAAACTTCGAAGATCCGGTGCTAATCTTCACACACCATGCAAAATAAATGCAAGCAAAGAATCTTGATGCAAGAACTTGGCTCCAAAAGCACTTCTAACCAACAAATCAGATCTGAACCAAGTAGTGAAACCAGCCAATTGATGCAAAGAAGCTATGGATGAAGGTCTAGTTCCAAGATCCACAAACTTTAATGCAAATTTTTGTGATCTTCAAAGAGGAACTTTGAGTGATTTGGAAAATTAGGAGAGAAAATGAGATAATGGTGAGAGAGTGGTGAAAATTCAGAAAAATGAGAAGTGAATTATGAGAGAGCTAGCTTTTGGTTTGGAGGGAAATGGAATAAATATCCTCTAGGTTTGGGGCCCAAAATTTTGGTTTGGAGTCCAAAAAAATGGTTTGGGATTAGCTTAGAAAGTTGATTAGGATCTAGCCTTGGAATTAGGCTTGGTAAACTCTCTAGATCCTTCTCCATAATTTCCAATTAATTCAAAAATGAATAAAAATCAGAAATAATGAAAAAATGGAGCCAAACACACATGTTGATCTTGCTGCTGGAATTCAAAATTCGCAGCCATTAACCGGTTAACCAAAGCGTTAATTGGTTAACGCAGGAAAATTTTGAATTCTCCCTCCTTTTGGTGGGAAACTCCAAGAATACACTGGTGCCAACCCTTCCGATCTGATCTTGATTCTCAATCCTTTTAGGGATTTGACCATGATACCAAGCTTGTACATAAGGTCCTATGAGCTTCTTTCCAGGTCATCATGCTCTTGACTTTGACTTGTAAGATCACGAGCTCTTAGATGATTGATCATATGCCTTATGCTGGAAAATGTGAGTGATATGCTTCATTTTTCTATGCAAAATGCTAAGGATATGACATGCTTATGGTGATTATGATATGATGATGATGCTAAAAAGAAGAGGGAAAATTTGGGGTGTTACACTAGGGTGAACTCAAGCCAGGTAGTTGGCTTATCTCACAGTAACCCCATCCCACCGAAAAAACCAAACCAGCACAGACAGTCCAGTATATATGATGCATGGAAAATAAATACTGAAAGCAGTAAATTAATGTTGTAAAGTAAAGTTGTAAATAAAGCAGTAAAGCTAAACTAAAGTACACAGCAACACACGGGTAAACACCCAACAAAACAGAAACAAACAGGCGCTAGGACTGACTCACAAAGGGGAAACCAGAGATTATGGGTTCGACCCCCATCATAGCTGCCAGCTGTCGCTCCCGGGATTTTCATCCTAGTACAAATACGAAAGTGGCGCGGAAAAGGTAGAGTCTCCAGCCAGACATTTTTATCCTGAATGAATGGGAAAGATAATGTTGCACAAACCTAAGAGAAAAGGAAACAACAATGTCCTACGAACCAAAGATCTGGGTTCGGGAGTCGGTTACGACCTGGGAAGGTATTAGCACCCTAGACCGTTCGTCGTACCCGACGGGATCCACGCTTGTTTTTCTGTTTCAAAAGGTGAGAAATAAGATGTTGTTGAACAAAAGAACTGCTAACTAGAACTGGAATGAGAAAAGGAACTAGAAAAATAGAACGAAAAGAAGGAAAATGTAGGGAAAATAAAGAGTGTGCTCAAACGAGCCCTACCCCGCTGCCTATGTACCTCATCTGGAATATGAGGATTAGAGTCGACGTAGTTCTCCTAACTAAGGTGGGAACTCTGTTTGTGTTTTTTTATGGCTTGAACTACTTATGCTTATTCTCAGGTGTTGCAGACTCTTCTGGTACGAGTGTGTAACCGTCTTGCAAATGAGGCAAGTCGTAGCAAGTTCGCGTTGAGAGTGAGTGAGATGAGAGAATAAATACCGTAGGAAAAGACAAGTGTTGTTTGTAAACTGTCTTTTAAAGAAGTATTTTTTGTTTATTGTTTGCGAAACACTCTCATACTAAGACTTGTTCATCGTGGTAGATGCCTTATGCCTCGCCCCGAAATGAGACGCGCATAAGTAACCCACGACAAAGTCTCATGGCGTACGAGAAGATCAACCTTTATTAGGTGTTTTTTATTTTCTTTATGAGATAAGAAAGAAAACAAAGGGAACCAAAGGTAAAAGTCTAAAGGGAGACTAGTAATCCTAAGTGTTGTCATGCATGGATGAACCTAGGTTAGTGCGGCTTTCTAATCCTAATGAGGAAAAGGAAAAGAAAAGGAACTAGAAAGCAACTTACTTGTACAAACTAAGCACAAAATGCTAAGGCAAACACACTTAGAAAACATAAAGAATTTAGAAGGAATAAGTTGTGAATAAACTTACCTCCACCTCCCTACAAAAAAAAGGTTATTAGGATAAAGCAAAGCGATAATAAGGAATGAAAGTAAAAACCTACCAAACATATCCTAATTCCTCTATGACCTAACTAGACTCAAACATAAGTCTAAGGACCCTAGAAACTAGGCAAAGCCAAAATCCAGCAGCTACTACAACTTACTATGACACAAACAGCTACTAAATGCAATGCAATACACAAAAAGCCTATTACAGCTACCAAACAACATGCAAATAGGTGTAAAAGACCAAAACAAAATGAATACAACATGTTTTTATAGCTCCTGCTTCAAAATGCATCTATGAAAAAAGGCAGATTTTCATTATTTTCACATGCACAAAACATGCATTTTAATGCACACAATGGGATCAAACAAGCATGAAAGTTAGTGCAACAACATGAAATGAATTATTAACAATGAAATTCAACATCATAATGCAATCAATGGATGCAAACTAGATGATTTTTGTGTTCTTAACATTATGCAAGTTTCTCAATTATGCATATGATTTGATCAAAACATGAATGAACTTCAAATATGATGCAAAATAGAAGTGTAAACATTTATTAACATGCTATGAGTGATGTTAAACCATGCGAATGATGATCACAACATGCAATGGACCTATATGTAACAATGTGCTTAAAAATCGGAAACTAACAAAACATGTCGAAAGCTACCGAAACTACACACACTTGTGCTAAACCAGCTCCTAACAATTCCCTAAAATCATAACCTAACAAGCTAAGATGGTAAGAGGAAGAATGATGCACAAACATGCAAGGAAACAACACAAAATTGTCAAATCAGCATAATGTTAACCGGTTAATGTCCAGGGTTAACCGGTTAACGGGTTTGAAAAGTCAGTTAAAGCAGGCAAAAACAGTATATTAACCGGTTAACACTGAACCAGAATGAGAAAACAGTGAGGAAAAAAGCACTTCTAGCTAACCACTTATTTCCTATTGCTCCTAATACAACCATTACCAAATTAGCACGAAATTGCTACCTAAATATATCTTTCTAACACCTATTAGCAATATGAACAAGCTACGATTCTAGCTACGAAAGATCAAACCGAGAAAAACATCACAAAATCGCAAAATAATCGAAGAATGCCTTACGGCGAGATGAAGAGAAATAACTTAAAGCAAGAAACGGTTTCGGATCCCCAAACCTACAAAGCGGAGGCTTGCTTTGGTGATTGTTGTGAGTTGATCAATGCACAAACGAAGAGAATATCGGAGGTTCCAAGCTTCGATCCACGAGAGTGCAAAATAAATGCAATCGATCAGAAACGCTTCCAAACGGTGAAATAAACACCACAACCATGTTGAATCCTTCGATTATCCGCTGAATCGGTGAAGATGATGATGGCTAAGCTTTCGATCTTTTGAGTTTTGATGTGAAACTTGAAGGATCTTAATGATGAAGCTTTGGTGAGTTTGGGAAATGGAGAGAAAAAGTGAGAATGATGAGAGTAAAAATGAGATGAAATTATAAAATGAGGTTAAAGTTGTGAGGTTTGGAGTGAAAATGACTTATATAGGAATTAGGCATGGAGTGAGCTTTGGGTTAGGAATTAGCTTAGGAATTAGGTTAGGAAAATGAGGTTAGGAGCTAGCTTAGGAGTTTGTTAGGGTTTCTAGAATATTCCTTGGAATACTCCATAGGAAGGTGGTAGAAGGATCTATAAAGTGGTGGAAAGTTCAATACAATGTGAAGTGGGAACTGGAGGGAACCAAACAACTAACTTTTGAATTTTTCCCAATTTCGCCAGTGTTAACCGGTTAACCCCTGGCGTTAACCGGTTAACGGTAGAAAAATGTGATTTTTTTCTCTTTTGGTGGGAAATCCTGGAAATGCTTAGCCATATTTTCTGAGATCACTTTCCTTCCGAAACTGAGTAACACTTGATCACCTGTCTCATGCGTATACCAATGATGATTGTTTGTATTATTTTTATTATTATTATTATTATTATTATTATTTTGTATGGAATTACGGGAATATGAATGCAATGCGATATGCTAGATTCCATGAAAATGAGAGGGAAAATTTTGGGGTATTACACCTTAGCCTCTCCTCTTTCATTCTTCAGAGCTTTCTCTCTTCTTCCCCAAACACGATCGTAAAAACTGATCATATCCCAAAACCCTCAACTTCCTTTTGCCAATCTTACCCCTAGGAGCCCAAATATTCCTTTCCCATCCTATGCTTACTAATTCTCCATAAAATACCACTATACCCTTCATACCTCTAACTTCTTTATTTTAATTAAATAATAATTTTTAAATAACATAGCTTACGTTATCCATTATTAGCATAAAATAAATTAGTTGCTCAACATAGTCAACACGCAACATCACGACAAATACACCAACAATTTCCAAAATATCATAATAATTAATTAAATAATTAATTTACAAAATAAGGGCGTTACATACTTCCTATTCTGACTTAAGCTTTTATTGTGTTAAAGCTTCCGGTTTGCCTCAGAGATTGTCTTCATCATTTTTCTTGATGGTCTTCTAGAAAGTCTTTTAATCACAGCGTCTTGAGATTATGAGATCTTCATAGTGATCCTTTATCTTAGTGTTCTTCATTCTGACTTCTGTTGTTAAGAAAGAAATTTGTTGATTGCTTCTTGCTTTGACCGTAAAGCCAGATTTAGTTTAATCCCAGTAATGTTTGTTCAGAAGGTGAATCTGATTCTGATAGATACTTCTATTTTATTCAAACTGGTCTTCCAGAAATTCTGAATGAGTACATTATGATTCTTCATATTCCGATGTATGAAGAGAATAAACATCTTCTGAATGTTTGAACTCTAGTCTAAAACTAGAATCAATCTTCTTATCAGATGGTCTTCTCATTCTTCTGTTCAGGAATATCCATCAGATTCTGAGAATAATCCATATATTGCATATATCCTGATCTTTAGTAGCATAATATCTATCTTTAGTCAAGCTTCTTTTGACCCAGATGCTTGCTTTTCAGATGGTCAATAATTCCTTAGCTTAAACATAAACTTCTGAGAAGTTATGTGCTTGAGAGAATTTACTGACATCTCAATGCATCTTCCGACTTTGTTTCTAGATGTAGAGTGTTTAAATTACAAGTATTATCAGACTTGAATATAACATGAAATACAGTCTGAATGTCAGTTTTGTTCTTTCAATGTTAAACTAACTTGTTTATAGTTAGTTTATCACATCTTCTTCTAAGAAGGATGTCTACTGATTTCTTCACTTAAAATAACATCAGTGACTTAAATCCTTCTGACTTCGAAGAGATGATTTCTGTTTTTGCATCTTATGATTTCATAATTCATAAATTTCTGAAAGAAAACATCAGATAACATTCTGAAAGATCACAGTTTGTTCAACTTAGATAGAAATCTCAAGTTTAACAGAACTTAATCATCCATGTACGTCTAATCAATCTTTAGAAGATATTCTTGACCAGATTCTTAATAGATCAATAAGCTTTATTTCCTGAATAATCTTCAGTTTTCTACAAAGCTTTTTAAAGAAGACATAATTCAGATTTATATTAAATCTTCTAACTGTTTTATCATTTAGACTCCAAATGTTCTCATTTGGAAGAATCATTTCATAGAGATTTGAATTTCTCTATTTCTGACTTCTTCTACCAACTTCATCATGAAGTACTTATGAGTTAAAATCATAAGTCACAATCATTTTTTTACTTCAAAAAACTCCTTAATGGGTTTTATATGAGAAAGTCAAGGTTGGACTAATCTGCTTCTTGAAAATATCTCATACTCACAAAGAATTATTCTTCAGTAAACAAGATTTCTTATTCTTTTGATGATTTGATCTTTTGAGCAAATAAGTTGTTCTTCCAATAAGCTTTCCACATATGTTACTTCTTATTTGATGAGTCTTTCTTGTTCGTTGATTCTTCAATCATTTTCCATTGTTTCAATGAAGGAGATTTTGGTTGATGACAACTTCAATGTTCATAGTATCAATGACTCACTCATAGTAATACATTATATTACAATTTAGTACTCAATCATCTTCTGATATGAGACTGAATTATAAGTGGATTGAAAACTCACCTAGAGTATTTCATCTCACACCACATGGATCTTTCTCTAACACTGTTAGGTGTTTGATATCCATCAATAACATAATCGGAGCTTTGATACCAATTGAAGGTGCGAGAAATGCAAGAAACGGGGGGTTTGAATTGCATTCTGCCTTTTTAATTCATTTGTTTCTTCTCTTTTATGCGCTTAATATATCATCAGAATCTACAAGGTATGTTCTGATTAGCTGTGCAGAAGCATACTAGATCAGAGTTTTTAATACAAAAGCATAAATGCAAAGCAGAAGTAAAGGACCCACAATATATCCTGGTTCACTTGAGCAACTCTCAAGCTAATCCAGTTTACCCTTCTGAGGTGATTTCGCCTTAATCTCAAGGACTTAATCCACTATTCAAACTGATTATACAGATGCACAGGCAACTGTCGATGACTAACCCTTCTGATGAAACGTTCAGGGATCTGACCCAGATATGATGTTCATCACCCTAACAGTATTCGGTCAACATAATCTTCTGTAGGATTTCTCATCAAAATATCCATCAGGGATCTCATCAGAGCCTGGCTTTCACTTGGTCCTCTGTGAGATATGACTATCATGTCTCCTCGAGTATTTTGATCTTCACTCGATCACTTGAGGAACACTTAATTCTAAATAGAATTAAAGTTATGGAGATTACAAATGTTTGCTTCTAAATAAGCAGATTAAACTCCTAAGTTTAAGTAAAAATAAACACAACTGTGTTTGAGCAGGTTGTGAGTGAAAACTCCATGCTTTCTTCAGATTCTACAAGGATGTATGTAGTTGACATTGAATGACATCATGCAGATCTTCTTCTTTGTTGAGCAAGTCTCAAGCAACAGCTTCTTGCTTCAGATCTTCCATAAGCTCATGTGAAGTGGTTGATGATTTGAATGTTCTTAAATAATATCTTCATTCTTCAACTCTTGTGCTTGCTGATTGTTTTTGTGTTGAATGATGAACTTTGAGTTTCAACAACAATGGTTGTGTTTCCATTGTAACAACAATGTTGATTTTTCCATTAATTTCCAAAGACACTATCAGCACTGAATCCCTTCCTTTTATATCCATGTAAATTCTAGTCGTTAAAGGGTTGTTGGATATTTGAAAAGACTTGTTACACAGTAATAAGGGTACACCTACTTTTCTTATCTTCATGCTTTCCGGCTGATTGAGAAGATGTTTGATGTGTTACAGTGTAGTGTGCAGTCATTGCTAACGGTAACATTTGTCTTTAAAACATCAGAGGCTTCTGATGATAAGTGAATGAAGCATGAGTAGAGACATTATGGTTCAGGTCTTCAGAAGCTTTAGTTTTCAGTCTTCAGAACTTTCTCATTCAAAGTCTTGTCTTCAAGACTTCAACACTTTGTTCTTCAAACCTTTCTTCTTCATAATCTTCAAGTCTTTAGAGTCTTCAGCACTTTGTTCTTCAGATCTTTTAGCCTTTCGATCTTCAAGTCATTAGAATCTTCAGCACTTGTTTCTTTCAGAATATTAACCCTTAAGAAGCTTCGATAGCTTCAAAGTATGAACCACTTTTCAGAACAAAGTCCACAGGAGCATTGCAACCATAATATATAACATCCTTGGATCTCTCTAATGTGATCAGATTCAAAAGCATGCTTGCTTCTATAGTACGCTTTGCAGCTTCTGTCACACATAGTAACCTACATGTTTGTCTTTGGCGCATATCTTGATGGTGTTTGTTTGATCTAATATCTTCATTGAATATGATCTGCACATAAACACACATTAGAACATAAAAGGTTTTTTCACAAATACTCTTTGTTAACTTCAAAACCTAGAGATAATTTGCAGAAAAAATCTTGTTCTTACACCTAGTACATCAATTAACTATGAACAAACCTCTAGTTACCGCTACTTACATGACTGAACCTTCCATTCTTCAAGTCTTTCACTCAGCTGATTTCGATCACAATAAGTTGACCCTAAATCTTCCAATACAATCCTCTGGTTATCGTTACTCCCTTGACCGAACCCATCGTTCTTCATGGCTTTCATCGGTTGAATCTGTAATGCAAAAACTTGTGCAAAAACCTCGAAATATTTAACAATCTTGGAGGACAAAACTCAATGGTTTTATAGAAGAAAATCCCACTGAATCTAAACCTAAACTAAATTACAATTCATATGTTTGGACGTTATCACTCTTACAAAGCACAAGCAATAAAGATGAATGTGATGATTATTGATTAGTGCAAGATTGGAGTGAAGATGATGAGCAAAACAATGTATCTTCTAGTTTTCTCATTTGTTTGTAAAATGGAGCAAATGAGTATTTATATGAGAATGAATGAATGCAATAAAAATTGAGTTTGGAAACACAAAATAACATAATTTTGTGTGAAAATGAACGACAATTCGACCTCTAGGAAGCTATGAGTCGACTTGTATAATGCAATAGCAAAAATGAAGAAATAAGGAAGTTATGTGTCGACCTACAAGTATCCTATGCATCGATTCATGAATGGAAGAATGCCACAAATAAGAAATCCTACAATATGAGTTGAGCTATAGCTTATATGAGTCTACCTGTAGCATGAAAATGAGCAAAAACATCATTTTTACGATGAGCATGATTCTAAATCTCTAACACATGTTTTAGGGGTGATTTTAAACCTTATAAAGTATGAATGCATGGCTTAGATAGAGTGATATCATCTAAACTACACAATAACTAACTTTCATAGTTTTGACATCATTAAAACATAGCAAAAATATTGTGATAGAGAACCTTGCTTTCACAAAGGGTATGTTTAATTTGCTAAAAACATGCACTATGCCAAAAATGATATTTAACAGCGCACCTTAGACAACGTTTAATTAAAAAAGCATTGTTATAAGTTTAAAAAAAATAAAACACGGAAATTGTTCACAAAAAATATTAAAAAGCGCTGTCTAAGGTGGTCTTTAGACAACGCTTTCTCAATGCGCTTTTAAAGGTATATCTTAGACAGCGCTTTCTCAAAAGCTCTGTCTAAGGTCTTATAATTTAAAAAAAAAAATCAAAAGCGTTGTCTAAGGTCAACCTTAGAAAGCGCTTTTAAAGGTCGCCCTTAGACAGCGCTTTTCTCAAAAGCGCTGTCTAAGATTTAATTAAATTAAAATATTACAATAGTCAATTTCTATTTTCATTATTTTCCTCTTTCTTCTCCCCTACAAATGCGAACAATCTGCGAAACCTAACACACTAAGACTCCATAAACGTTGACTGAGTTCTTCCTTCTTGTTGAAACTTCCATTACCGCGAACGAAAAACCTCCATTGTTGTTACTTCGTTCTTGTTGACTGAGTTCATGAAGTTACCGAGTTCGTCCATTTCTTGTTGACTGAGTTCGTGAAGTTACCCGAATTCGTCCTCTATAGAGTTCTCATAAGGTACATTGTTGTTGTTATGTTGATTTTGTGAAGAATAGTGAAAATAGGATTTTGTGAAGAATAAGGCAATGTCATTGTTATGTATTTCTTTGATAAATTTGATTTTGTGAAGAATAGTGAAAATAAGCAATGTTGTTGTTATGATTTTGTGAAGAATAGTGAAAAATCACATTGTTGTTGTTATGTTGAGTTTGTGAAGAATAATGAAAATAGGATTTTGTGAAGAATAAGGCAATGTCATTATTATGTATTTTTGATAAATATGATTTTGTGAAGAATAGTGAAAATAGGAAATGTTGTTGTTATGATTATGTGAAGAATAGTGAAAAATCAGATTATGTATCTATATTTTTGTTTGAATTTATTCAGGTTATGTAGTGAAAATATGTATAGGTTATGTATAGGTTATGTATCTCTTATTATCTTGGTTATGTATAGGTTATTTTCGTTTGGATTTACATTGGTTATGTATAGGTTATTTTTGCCTGGATTTACCTTGGTAATGTATAGGTTATTTTCGTCTGGATTTACCTTGGTTTCTTTATTTTTCATTTTCAATTGCTTTCATTATAATTTATATTTGATATCCTTGGTTTCTTTATTTTTCATTTTCAATTGCTTTCATTATAATTTATATTTAATATCCTTGGTTTCTTTATTACAGGTTAGATATGGCCACTAACGATGATCACCCACATGATGATGATTCTACGCATGAAGGAGGTAATAAAAAGGTATCTACAGAAGACGAGATTAGAAGAGGCATAATAGTGATGAGGAAAGTGATCCATGGTAGAGACCGAGGCATCATTTTAGATGTGCATTGGAGCCAGTTTGGGCAGCTTATAGAACCTAATGGTCATACCTTGACTAGTTTCATTGGTGCACTAGTAAGGAATGAGATTCCAATTACTTGTGATGATTGGAGAAAAAAAGAGTTCAAAGAATCCAAAGACAAAATTTGGACTAAGATAAAGGTACAATAATTATGTGTTTAATTATGCAAACTAATTATGTCTTTTAAATTACTTGTACTAACGCATAATGTGTATGTTTTTCTTAGAGATGTTTCAACATCGAAGATGATAGAAGAGATTTTTGTCTTAAATTGGCCGGAAAGCTACTAAAGGGGTTTTGAACATTTTTATCATCCAAGTATCTTAGGGATGAAGATGGTAATCATGTTGATGCAGCGCTTCCAAAGAAACATGAAAGTTTGATTTCACCAGAAGAATGAGAAGCGTTTAAATCCAAACGAAAAACCCCATAATTTAAAAGAATAAGTGACACAAATCGGGAAAGAGCATCAAGTCCCGCGTATCCATACAGAAAAGGACGTGCCGAATATGGACACTTAGAACAATCTATGGTAAGTATCTATAAATTGCAATAATATATTTGTTCATCATGAGTTTTATTTGATCATATTATATGACATAATGTGTAGTTGCAGAAGGAGAAAAGTTCTAAAACATCTCTTCCTGCACATGTTTTGTGGAAGGAAGTCCGTGTGGGCAAATCTGGAGTTGCTAAAGAGGATGTTATACAAGTATATGAGAAATGTGTAAGTAGAACATTATTTATTTAATTAAATCAAAACTTTATTAACAAATATTTGACAAGTATCCAATATTCATCTGATTTTCAGGAGGCGTTATCTCAGTCTTTATCTCTAGATGATACTAGGAGCATACTTAGTCGGGCATTAGATGTCCGTGAGTATTCGGGTCGGTGAGGGGTAAGGGATTTGAGATCACTCCGACCTCCTTGAGTATTAAAAAAGGAAATGCTCCTAATAATAAAGAACTTAATGCAAAATTAGAAGCACTAGAAGCTGAAGTTTGTGCATTAAGGAAAGAAAAAGAGGCTAGCTCTTCACCATGTTTTAAAGATGGTTCGGACAAAGATAGTATCAACTGTAACTTTCAACCGAACATTCCAGAGGTAATTATATATATTTTTATGAAATTGAACTATTAGCTTAAAATTATGTAATTAACATATATACACATTAATAATTTCATATTTATTATTGGTTTTAGGGCATTTTCCCTTGTCACCTCTACTTATCGTCACCATATAATCAGATGGTTGGCAAGGGAAAAGTGCATAACACTAGCGGAGAATTACTTCACACTAGACAGCTCTCTACTGGATGTTTGAAAGTCGCGGTTGATATTGCAGTAGAGCCGTATACATTATTACCATATTCTGACGATGTTTCAGATGCAACAATGGTGGAACAAACAATAGGTTCGTTTGTTGCATGGCCGACAAGCCTTATTAGCGTAGGATATGAGGTATGCTTAAAACCATTATGAACATTTGTTAACCTTAATGTGTAGATTCAAAGTTTTTACGCGCATTTTACGCACATTTTTTACATGGTTATGTTAATTAGACTCTAACAAGATCCAAATCAAAAGATAAGGCTATTCCGCGACATAACAAGTCTGTTGTTTCAAAAAATAGGTACATTACAGTTATATGATATTCATCCATTCACGAAGTTAACTAAAATCATCAAAGTCATGCTACACAATTGAATACTAATACTTCACGTATTTCTTATTCAACCCCATGTATCTCTTAGTCACCTGCTGCATTTCCAATTATGTCCCCTGGTTCCGCTGATATACATCCGGACGCACCATTTTTTATTTTACGTTGAAAGCTTCCGTAGATACATTTGCGAAACTAGTTAATAACATTTTTTTAACTAAGCCAGATTTGTTAATCGGAGACGCATATACAATAACATACAAACATGAACAAAAAAGTATTATCTTAACGCTTACTAACTAGCAAGAGAAAGATATAACATACATGTTCTGTATTTATGGGTTGTTTAGTAGTTCTAACCCATATTCAAGCAAAATAACGACCACCCACCACGATGACAAACATGACCTATGGTGTAACCAAAAACTGTATAGCAGTTCTAACCCATATGGAAACAAAAAGAGACTCAACCAAGAAAACATAAGGCAACATAAGTTATATATCCAAAAAAGGCATGGTGAATATCAGTTCTACCAACGAAGCTTGTACCACAAATCAAGATCAATAGTTAAATATAACTCCTTTGACGTTATTCAAGACAAGTGGTAGAGTGGACACAAAGTTGGTGGTACTCCTATTACCACTTACTGAACCAGAATCAGAATTTTCGACACAAAGAAGACTTCTAAAATTAAATGAAAACAATCATAGTTTAGAAGACATTATTTAAGAAAAAGTAAACAAATGATATTGTTACATGTAACATAAGTTATTAGTTAAACTTTGTTAAACTTTGTAGTTGATATGCAGTGAATCTATTTTTATCTTACAACACATAATATTGTTACGTTGCAGATGATCCTCTATGTCGATGTCGAGCGAAAACGGTGAAAAATGGAAACAAACCAACGTTCTGCTGATGTATCTACGGAACAAACCAACATTAAAAAATAAAATGGTACGTCTGGAGATACATCAGCGAAAACAGGGAGGACAAAAATAAAAACACACATGTTGTATGAGAGATACATGAGTGAGATAAAAAATTCTCTACTTCATGAGTTAACTAAAAATTTAGATGAGAGTACCATATCATTCATACACCTATCAATTTAAATTTTTTAAATGAATATTATGATGATGCGTTTCAAACATTGTAAACTTCAATTGATGAAATACTCCAGCGTTGACCCCAACTCAACAAATTCAATATTAATTACCCTTTAAAACATTCTATAAGGTCAAGGTGTATAGAGAAATAGTAGAATCAGAAGATTTATATTAACTTACTCGCGAGTCATGGCAAATGTGGCGATTAGTGAACTTGACAAAAACGGTGGTAAGGTAGTGGCAGAGATAGTGAAATTGGAGAGAAAGATCTTTCCCAAACACGAATCACTCGCTTCCTTCTTTGAAAATGAACTGAAAAAGAAGAACAGTGGATTGCTTTATCTTCACGTGGATGGCGAACTTGCAGGCTATGTCATGTATTCCAGCCCTTCCTCATTGTACGCTTCTATCACCAAACTTGCAGGTTCTAACCACACTTTTTTTCTTCATGTTTATCACATTGGTCCAAGTCACAAACTAATAGTTTTGTTTGATGTTTCATATTTCCGATTTAAGTGTTTTGTATGATATAAATATATGCCTATAAGCTGTTTGTAAAATTGCCTAACAGAGTTTTGCTATTTCTTAGTGTTCTTACTAATGAAAAATGCTTGTATTGAACCTTTAAAATGACATGTTTTGGTTTTATTATAGTGAAAGAGCAATGGAGGAGGCAAGGACACGGAGAGGTTCTATTGAAAGCGGCAATTGAGAAATGCAGAGCAAGAAAAGTTTCCCGTATAATGCTTCATGTGGATCCGTTGAGAACCCCTGCACTGAATCTGTACAAGAAGCATGGTTTCCAAGTAGATTGTTTGGTTGAAAGTTACTACTCTTCCGATAGAAATGCCTATAGAATGTATTTGGACTTTGATTCAAGTTGAAGAAGAAACTCAATAAAGCATTTTTTTAGTTATATGTTTTCAACTTTTCATCGTCAATTCAATGAACAAATTTGTAATTTGGTGAGTACTTATGTAAAACTTTCTATGCGGAACTTGTTATTTTTGTTGTTGAATAGATGCATGTTCTTTTCCTCATAAAAAAATATGAGATTTTAATTTTAGTTGTACAGTTTATCAGGGATATTATCTTTAGCTGGTGTCAATTTAATTTTTAAGATAAGAGTGATATAGAAAGGGGCTTTTTCTTACCGTTGTTTTATTATAAAGTGAAAATATAGAATTGGAAGGGTGGAAAAAAAATTAGGTTTGGTTTGATTCTCGAAAATATTTTCTGGCTTTTATATTTATTTCTGTTCTTTTTATATATAAAGAGCAAAAAGATTTGTAATAAATTTAATTTAATTTAGATGTAGTACTAATTTGGATCCCTCGGAACAGGGGTCTTTATTCTTTAAACAAATTTGAATCAAACCGAAATCTAAACCAATGATTTAGGTCGAATATATATATATTTTTTTATAATTTGAACAAAAATCAAATCAAACTAATAAACTATGATGTTAATTGGTTTGGACAATTGATTTTAAAAATTTCACTCGCAAATCCATCAACCAGAACCAACCATAATTAATTCTTATCATTTATATTATGATTCTTAAGAAATTAGTATAAGATATTCAAACTTTAAGAAAAAGAAAATGAAACGTCCATTTGTTACCTTCACAACTAAGATGGAGAAAAAAAAATAGTGATTTTATATTAGGGAAAATTAGTTGATGTAAATTATATATTTTTAAAAATATTTTTGCACATTTGTTTTCTAATATATCCGTTCAATCTAACTCAAAGCAACTTACTATTTCTCATTTTGCTTAGGTGTGAGCTTTATCGCAAAAAATGTAATAATACTATTCAAATCAATTCATATATTGTTGATCGGTTTTGATATCAGATTCTCTCAATACCGAAGCAAATTGACACGCCAACACGCTCAACGCGCTCAGAATACAATGTGAAATTATCAAAGAGAGGAAACATAGGATATCTTAGAAATTGGAAGTTATGGATGTTTGAAGTTATGATTCGAATCATTATTAAAACCCATGACTTGAGTCAAGTTCAAATCATGATTCGAGTCATATTGTGTTGTGATTCGAGTCACTTGTATTTCATGATTCAAATTAAATCTCACAGAGGCAAATTCTTGTTTTCAAAGAAAGTTGTGATTTGAGTCAAGTTAAACTTGTGATTTGAATTAAATTACACAAAGCCAAAATCTACTTTTCATAAATTTTCTGATTTGAATCACATAATATACATGATTCGAATCAAACAACTTAACCATTTGATTCAAGTGTTTTAACTTGTGATTCAAATAACACTGGATGAAAATACAAAAAAAATAAAAATTGCTTGGCTAAAAAAAAGGACATAAGAAATCATGGACCAACATTCTAATTAAATGAATAATAAGGAGAATTAAGGTACAATACTACATAACTAAAGCAAACAAAATACAATTCAAAACGAACAAATTACAAACACGTGAATAATCAAATAATGAAAAAAATTACAAACATGTGAATAATCAAATAACACATATATGCAAATTGACAAAAACATAAAAATTGAAAGGTGATAATACCATACGATTCATGGCTGCAATTTCACAAAGAAGGATTTTCGACCCCTTCCATCATCTGTTAGAAACTTTCTTCGCTACATCCAATTGGACACACCCTTTAATCCTAAAGAATTAAAACGTTTAATCACTGATCTCATCAAATCCTATTTCGATAAAAGTTGAATCAAAGAAGCACACTCATTATTTGACGAAATGGCCTAGAGAGATGTTATTGCCTGGACGATCATGATCATTGGCTACACTTCCTACAATCACCACAAACGTGCATGGAATGTGTTTTATTTGTAATATACTCAGAGATAGGGGTGACAATTGGATCCACTAAAACAAAATTCATCTAATCCACCCACTAAAAAATTCATCCAATTCATCCACCACATAAAAAGTAAGTTAATGGATTGGACTAAATCCATCCATTTATATGTATGAATTAATCAAATCCATCCAATTATATGTATGAATTAATCAAATTCATCCAACATATTTTATGATCCAACAAATTATTTTTATATCCATCATATCTATTTAAAAATAATAATAATAATGAATTATTTAAAATTCTTTTTTTTACAGAAATATAAAAAATCGATTTTTTTTCAAAAATAAAAAAAAATGTTTTTTTTCGAAAATTTAAAAAAATTTATTTTTTTTTCTTCGAAAATATCAAAAAAAAATGTTTTTTATAATATAGAAAAATTGATTTTTTTTCGAAAATATAAAAAAAAACGATTTTATTTCAAAAATAACGAATGGCCGGGTTTTTTTCGAAAATATCAAAAAAAACTGATTTTTTTTCTTCGAAAATATCATAAAACCCATTTTGTTTTCAAAATATCAAAAAATCGACTTTTTTTCGAAAATATAAAAAAACAGTTTTTTTCGAAAATATAAAAAAAACTGATTTTTTTCAAAAATATCAAAAAACCGATTTTTTTTAATATATCAAAAAATCGACTTTTTTTCGACAATATCAAAAAACCGATTTTTTTCAAGAATATAAAAAAACGAATTTTTTTCGAAAATGTAAGAAAATCGAATTTTTTCCCATAAATTCAAAAAATCGATTTTTTTTTCAAAATATAAAAAAAAACGATTTTGTTTTCAAAAATATCAAAAAACAAATTTTTTTTCAAAAATATCAAAAAACCGATTTTGTTTTCGAAAATATCAAAAATACGACTTTTTTTCGAAAATATCAAAAAACTGATTTTTTCTAAAAAATCAAAAAAACGACTTTTTTTTCGAAAATATCAAAAAACCGATTTTGTTTTCGAAAATATAAAAAAAATACTTTTTTCGAAAATATCAAAAAACCGATTTTGATTTCGAAAATATAAAAAAATCCGATTTTTTTTCGAAAATGTAAAATAACCGGTTTTTTCCCAAAAATTCAAAAAATACTTTTTTCGAAAATATAAAATAACCCGTTTTTTTTCGAAAATATAAAAAAACCGATTTGTTTTTCGAAAATAAATATAAAAAAAGCGATTTCTTTCAAAAATAACAATAAACCGATTTTGTTTTCGAAAATATAAAAAAAAAACCGTTTTTCTTTTGCTTTTTAAAAAAAATTGATTTTTTCGAAAAAAAAAATCGCTTTTTTCAAAAATTAAAAAATCGATTTTATTCTAGAATATAAAAAATTGATTTTCTTACAAAAAAAATATTTTGAAAAAACATTTGGATGGATCGATATCCATCAATTAAAAATATGTTATCGGATAAATTGAATGGATTTTATCCTTAATGGATGAATTTGATGAATTTTATCCTTAATAGATGAATTTGATTGGATTTTATACTTAATGGATGAATTTCAAAAATTAGATTGGATGTTTTTCAAAAATATTTAGTGGATTATTGATCGTACCTGGAGATCCGGATCCGATATGGCTGGCGTCGAACATTGCTGAAGGACGGTTAGTGAGGAGAAGATGGGGTGTACCTGCAAGGCACTCCGATGCTAAAGTAAGACACTGAGCAAAGAGTGTGCAAGTACGAGAATTAAGGTCAGAGAATTGAATACCTGGCCCTCTCCTCTGAGAAGGTTTATATACTGTCGTTAGTGGATGGTTATTGGTTCAAACTGTTTGGCGCGGATCGCGGAATCCGCACGAATAGGTAACAGTCAAAACTAGCCGTTGGGGGATTTCATTCTGGTCGGTATGGCTTTGGTCGACAAGGACCGTTATCCTTGGCATGGTGCTCGACGCCGAGCGTGTCAGCTCGTCACTTTGCCTGGCCCAATTCTGGGAGTTGGGCCTGCCCAGAACAGGAGCCCCCAAGTCGTTGCTCCTGCGGAGGAGCGGTGACTTAGTGATGGTTTCATGTCTAAGGCGTACGCAGTGCATCTGGTATCTTTCGTGCGCGGACCAGGGAGTGATCGTTCGATGACCCACGACAGGCGGACAGTTGTTTGGTCGCTCGACGAAGGGGGAATATGAAACGAAAAGTTGGCGTGTCTGGGAATTCGCGCCTATTTAATGTTCTGACGGCTAGCCTAGGGGCTAGAGCGTAGGTAATCATTGCCTAGGGGTAGGGGTCATGCGTTTCTGCACGTGTTCCCTTCCCTATAAATAGGAACCCAAGGCATTCTGTAAGCTTTTTCGTTTCGCCTTCTTCTCCACTGCACTGCTCGTAAATCAGCCACTGTTCTCAGTCGTCGACCACCGCTTTCATCCGTCGACCCCCGCATTCCAAGCTAACTTCTTCTGCAATGGTCTCCCAAGCTCTAGGTACGACTCTTATTTGCGTTTTTCTTAGTCATAGGCTTGATATTTTAGCAATGCATGTGGCATAAGATAGATTTTCCGGTAGTTTAGGCTTAGAATAAGTAGATTAGAGACCTTCTGTCACCGTTGCTCGTCGACTACGAACCCTAATTCGTGGTCGATGATGGTCCTGGTCAATTTTGACCTAGGACCTGGTAAGCATCTAGGTTTTGATCGAACCCTCGCCGTTGTCGTGTGCTGGCCATCGCCTTGAGCGATGGTTAACCGAGGGCTATGGCTCGGGATCTTACGCGCCCTTTCACTTGTTGAGCGGTGGAAGGGTGGATTTGATATTATAATCGAATTCAATGACGCTTTTCCTTTGCTTTTCAGGTGAGATTTCGCTTATGGACCCGCTCGATATTTCCTCGGAGGAGGTGTCCTCGGAAGATTCTGGTTCTTCCGCATCTGTTCCTTCTGACTCCGGAAGCTCGTCGGTGAATCAGACGCGACCAGGACGGAGGAAAGAGCCCCTGACTCGGGAGAGACGACCGATTCCCCTCGGTGTCCGGAAAAAATAATCGCGCCCGAAGAATGGGTAGTGGAAGACCTGCTTGATAAGGTGTCGTCCTTCTCGAGGCCTCGCGCGGAGCCTTTGCCTACTGTTGGCGATCCGGAGGATTGGGTCGTCACCTGCCCGGGGGAAGACGACCGGATATTTTCAGACTTCTGCGGCCAAAAGTTTTCAATGTACGAGTATGCGACATCGATCCTAGGGGTAACCTTGCCCTTAAGTGATCTGGTTTGTGCCGTGCTCGGGTACTTGGGTGTAGCCCCGTATCAGCTGCACCCCAACTCTTATGCGTTCTTGAGAGCGTTCGAGGTAACGTGCGCCCATCTGGGTGTTGGGGCCACGCTTCCCCTATTCTTTTGCTTGTTCTCGCTGCAGCGCTAGGTAGGGAGGGGGACCGACCGAAAGGGATTTATTTCCTTCAAACAGCGGACCAAGATCTTCAAAGCTCACTCAGAATCTATCCGGGCTTTCAAGACATATTACTTTTTGGTAAAGCCGGCGAGCGCGGAAGCCGTGAGAGCACTGAGTTTCCTGGGGGTAGATATCGACGAAAATGATGAGCCCAGACTCGATGACCGAGGGCAGGTGATTCCGAGGAGGCTCTGGTTGTTTCCCTTCTCATGGAGTTATTCTCACTACGGACGCCCGGTTAGTGAGTTTGTCCAAGTAGGGGATTCTTTTAACGAGGACGATGCAGCTAGCTTCGAGGCTTTTCGGAAGTTGGTAGCCTCTTTTACTCCGACTCCTCTGCTGGACGGGGAGGGTAAGATAATAATGGATCAGGACGGGGGAGAGGATGTGGAGCGTCCTTTGATAGACGTCACAGATCTCCTGGTGTGTAACACCGGGCAAGAAGTGTCCGAGTTCTTTGGTATTTGTTTTTACTTCTGCTTGTTATTATGTTTTGATAATTTTGGGCGTTCGTGACTAATTTTGTATTCTTTTTCTTTGTAGGCTACATGTCGAACCCCCTAGACAAAATCCAGGACCGACTACGCCAACAACAAAAGAAGAGGTCGCGGGTTGTTCAAACCAAGCTGACCGAAACGAGCAGCTCCGGGTCGGGCCCCCTGGTTCAAGGGTCTTCGATCGCGTCTACTAGCTCGCTCATGAAGAAGCATAAATCTGCAGCGACCGTGGATATGACGGTCAATGCTCCCCCCAAACCGAAACATGTGTTGCCGCCTTGCTTTGTGAAGCGAAACTATTTTGAAGGGACGAGCATGGAGATCGATCGGGCGGACTCTTTGTTCGTTGATGCAATGGATCGCCCTGCTGGCGTCTATCTCTGGCCCAGGACACGAGCGCAGTTATGCAGATATTGTCTATGGCCTGGTTGACGGCCGAAGGGAACCCTGGGCAGGAAAGGGAGGTGGCAAAACTGAAGGAGCTCTTGGCTGCTGCCGAAAGAAAGTTGGCTACGGCCTCTGAGGAAGCTGCTGCCTCTGCTAAGGAGCTGACCGATCGGGGGAACATCATCGCCAAGCTGGAGGTCGATAAGAGGAGGGCCTTGGACCAGAGCAAAAAGTTGAGGACGCCTTTTGCCCAAAGGAGGATGAGGATGCCGACACCAAGAGTTTGGTGACCTGGGCCCAGTTTCTTGCTTGGATCGACCAGGACATGGAAGATATGAACTCGTCGACTGAGCTTAGTTTCCAAAACGTTGTGGACCAGATACGAGCTCTTCATCCCGAATTGGCTCTGGATACCGGCCGCATCAGCTATCTCTACAAAGTCTAGGATGGTCAGATAGTGGTCCCCGCAGACTTGATCGTGGAGGACTCCCAGCCCGGGGTGATTTCTCAGCCTGACCAACCAGAGATGCAGCAGCCTCAGAGCGAAGGTCAACCCGGTGCTCCAGAAGGGGAGGGGAATTAGTCTGGCCTACGCGCCGTTACTTTGTAATTTATTATGCCTTTTGTTTTGCTCGGGGACGTGGTCCCCTTTGTGTGTAATTATAAACAAGTCGGCCCTTCGGGGTCGCAACCTTCAGTAAAATTACCTGACCTTGGTGGTCGTTTGTTATTTCACAATGTTTTTATTTTACAAGTATTTTTAAACTGTGCGTCCGTCGGAGGACTTCCTTCCTTTTATGTTTCTATAAACGTTAAGTGTTTGACGTCTTTATGATGGTTAGTTGTAATTGGGCAAATACGGGATGTGTGTTTGTAATCTGTTGGTTTGGGGGACCAACCAGATGTTGGAGGCTTGCTCCTGGTCGGTACCCGGGCCAAGATAATGACTCGGGCTCCGAGGCTTGAACGTCCCATCGCGAGCTGGGGTTCTTCCTGGTCGTGGTACATAGGCGACGTCAGACTCGTTTGAGTATCCGCCCGTGCAACAGTCACCTCCTTCCCTTGGAAGAAGATCCTGATAATCATGTTATTTGGGCTGCTGTGCTTGTACCTGGGCACGCAGGTTTAGTCGGACCCATTGCTCCTCGCTTGAGATCCGAGCAAGGTGACTCTGTAATTAACTGTAATATTGCTTGAGCTTCTCGATGTTCCACGGTCGAGCAAGTTCTTGCTCGTGAATATTTTCAAAATAATAGGCCCCGTTTTCGGTCTTTGCCCGGACGCGATACGGGCCCTCCCAATTAGGCGTTAGTTTTCCTTCGCGGGAATCTCTGTGATTTCTTCTTAGAACAAGACTACCCATTTCGAATGCCCATCTTATGACTTTAGATTCGTACCGAGCTGCTATTTTCTGTTTTAGAGTGGCCTCTCGGAGAGCGGCTTCTGATCGGATTTCTTCGACCAGGTCAAGCTCGTCTCTTAAAGCTTCGGAGTTGGTGTCTTGGTCCATTGGAAACTCTGTCCGCCTGGATCGGATGTGCATTTCCACAGGAATTACTGCTTCGGTCCCATATGCCAACCGGAACGGGGATTCACCGGTCGTTGAGTGAGGAGTGGTTTTATATGCCCAGAGTACGTTGTGTAACTCCTCGACCCAGTGTTTCTTGTGCTCGTCCAGTCTCTGTTTCAGACCTCTTAGGATTACTCTATTTGCAGCTTCTACTTGTCCGTTGGTTTGGGGATGCTCAACCGAGGCGAAATGTTGTTTTGTTCCTACCGAAGCAACAAATTCTTTGAAATGTCTATCGGTGAATTGGGTACCGTTATCGGTTACAATGGCGAGCGGTACCCCGAACCGAGCGAGAATGCTCCTCTTAAAAAAGCGTAGTATGTTGAGTGCAGTAATCTTGGCTAAGGCCTCAACTTCTATCCATTTGGTGAAATAGTCGACACCCACAATGAGGTATTTATTTTGGCCGGACCCGGTGACGAATGACCCTAAGATGTCCATCCCCCACCACGCAAATGGCCACGGGGAAGATAGCGATTTTAGCTCGGTAGGGGGTGCTACGTGTACGTCCCCGTGTCGTTGGCATTTATCGCATCTTTTTACGTGCTCTTTCGCGTCGTGCTGGAGTGTCGGCCAATAGTACCCTGCCCAGAGGATCTTTCAGGCTAACGATCGTCCGCCTGGGTGCTATGCGTTAATTCCTTCATGGACTTCTCTTAGTACGTGTGGGACGTTCTCTTCCTCTACGCACTTGAGGAGTGGCGTGGAGAAACCTCGGCGATACATACGCCCACCGACCAAAGAGTACGAGCATGACCTTCGACGCACTGTGCTGGCCGTTTTCGGATCTGTTGGTAACTCACCCTTGGTCAGGTAGTTAAACACTAGGGTCATCCAGCAGTTGGCGTCGCCTACAAGATTAATGTCTAGGTGGGTTGAAGATTTTCCAATGCTTGGTCGGGGGAGCACTTTTTGTATGACGGACTTGTTGTTTCCTTTTCTTTTAGTGCTTGCCAACTTAGAAAGGATATCAACTCGGGTATTATTCTCTCGCGGGACGTGTTTGACCTCTATGCTTGTGAATCGCTTTAGTTTGTCCTTTACAAGGGCCAGGTATTCGGCTATATTGTCGTTTTTGGCCTGGAAATCTCCTCGGACTTGATTAGCGACCAGCTGGGAATCTGTACAAATTGTGATTTCTTCTACCTCCAGGTCGGTCGCGAGTCATATGCCTGCCAGGAAAGCTTCGTATTCCGCCTGGTTGTTGGATGTGGGGAAGGATAAAGTTAAAGATACTTCGATGATGTTTCCCTCTTCGTTTTCCAGGATAATTCTAGCTCCACTACCCGCCGGCTTCGTTAAAGATACTAGCCCTCTTCGTTAAAGATACTACGAAGATGGTCCATTTGGATGGAGATTTCGGCTCCTGCTCGGTGAAAGTGAGCTCTGCTACAAAGTCGGCTAGTGCTTGAGCTTTGAGAGCTTGTCTCCCTTCGAATTTGATATCGAATTCGGACAGTTCCAACGACCATTTTAACATTCGCCCGGCCATGTCTGGTTGACCGAGTAATTGTCTTATGGGTTGGTATGTTCTCACGATGATGGTGTGGGATAGGAAATAATGTCGTAGTCTTCTGGCTGCAAAAGGAGGGCCAGGGCCACCTTTTCTACCTGGAGGTATCGAAGTTCGGGGCCGTGGAGCGCTTTGCTCGTAAAGTAAATAGGTTTCTGTCCCTCGGGTAGGTCGCGTACGAGGGCTGCGCCTACGGCCTCGTTTGCTACGGCGAGATAGAGGTAAAGCGTCTCCCCTTCGTTGGGCCTGGACAAAACTGGGGGCTCATATAATTCCCTTTTCAAGTGGGACAAGGCTTGCTCGCACTCCTCCGTCCATTCAAAGGTGGCCTCTTTGCGGAGGAGTTTGTAAAAGGGGAGGGCGTGCTGAGCGGATTTTGCCACAAATCGTGCGAGGGAAGCGAGGACCCCGTTCAATGATTGTATGGATTTTTTAGAATTAGGAGTAGGAAGTTCTGTGAATGCCCGACATTTGTCAGGATTGGCTTCAATACCTCGTTCGGTTAAATAGAATCCAAGGAACTTCCCTGCTCGGACCCCAAACGTGCACTTCTCGGGATTGAAACGCATTTTGAATTTTCGGGCTTGATTGAATACCTTTCGCAAGTGGGACGCGTGGTCCGTCTCTTGTTGAGATTTGACGATCATGTCGTCCATGTATACTTCAAGCATGTCCCCGATTTCTGCCCGAAATACCTTGTTCATCATGCGCTGATATGTCGCGCCCGCGTTTTTTAAACCGAAGGGCATAACGTTATAATAATAGTTGCCCGATTCGGTCATGAATGCCGTGTATTTTTTGTCGGACACGGCCATGGGTATTTGATTGTACCCCGAGTAGGTGTCCATAAAGGGCAATAGCTTGAAACCGGACGAATTGCCGACCAGTTTGTCGATGTTGGGTAAAGGATATGCGTCTTTCGGGCATGCCTGGTTAAGATCAGTATAGTCAACACACGTTCTCCATTTTCCACTAGACTTTTTAACAAGTACAACATTTGAGAGCCAGGTTGTATACCTGGCCTCAGTTACAAAATTTGCCTCTAGGAGGTCTTTAACAGCAGATTCAACCGCTTTAGTTTTCTCGGTCGACTGCTTCCTCCTACGTTGGGCGACTGCTTTGTGCGTTGGGTCGATGGAGAGGTGATGACTGTAATACCTCAAAATTTTCCCTCTCATATCCTTAACATTTTGCATAGAATTTTGCATATATAGATTCATAAAATAACAAAAAACATTGCATAGCTGAGGCATGGGTATGTGATCAATGATCGGAGCAACCGAAAGCTATGAAGAGGCTACCGAAGGGCCACAAAGCTTCTCAACCTTGTGCAAAGGGTTCATAATATCCTACAAGTCTTCACTTGAAGCCATAAGCCATGGAAAGATGGGGGTTTGATTGAAGGAGGCAAGCAGTGCAATACTTCATGTTGAAAAGGGGCGGATTAGGGTTCCACTTCTACGGGGCTTCGACATGAAGTTTCGATTCAAAGAGGATTCCTTTGTCTTATATATGATGTCAAGTTCCTGGGGTTCAAATCTCGTCCACAAATTCATTTTGGAAGGGGTTCGACTGGCAGGACGACGGAAAATCGAGAAATCGGGGAAAAGGCAACCGAGCTGGGTAAAATGGGTCGACTCCTGACTTTTAAGCTCGAGATCATGAAATTAGAGTTACAATGGTTCTATGGTTCATATTTGGTCAAGGAATGATGGAGGAATCATAAGGAAAAAATCAAAAGAAAAATCATTTGAAAAGGGGTTAGTTTCACCATTTCCCTCCACTTTTCCTTCCACTTTCTTTCCACACTTCCTTTCATTCTTTCCATCTTGTTTTTCCACTTCTATTCCACTCCATTTCCCTTGGAAAATTCCACCATCTTCTAGAGTATTCCAAGGAATATTCCAAGAATATTCCCAGGAATATTCCAAGAAATATTCCAAGGAATATTCCCTTTTCCAACCCTAACCCTAACTAACTACCAAACCTAATTTTGGATCCCAAAACTAAATTTTGGGCCCCAAACCCATACCTAGCTCCTAGCCTAGTCTCTATATAACCCTTAATCACTCCATTGCAAAGGGTTGAACACCATTTTCCAATTTTTTACTCTTTGAGAATCACTTTATCTCTCTCATTTTTCCTCTCCTTTCACCAAAGCTTTTCAAATAAGCTCTTCAAGTTTCACATTGAAACTTGAAGATCTTGAAGCTTAAGCCTCCAACCTTCATATTTTGTGGATTGTGGAAGAAGAAGCTACTGAATTTTGTGGAGATTTTCGGCTTATCGAAAGTGCGAGAAGATCAAAACGTCAAGAATGCATTTATTTTGTGATTTCTCGGTTTTCGGTTTTCTCTTCGATTCAAGCTCCGATTCTCGCAACAATCACCGAATAACTCCTTCTCTTTGTAGGTTGGTGATCTTAATCACTTCTTCTTTAAGTTATTCTCTTCATCTCGCCACTTTTGGCATTCTTTAAGTGCTTTTCGCTTTGTTTAAAATCAATTCCGTTTCGATTATGTTTGCTTGTGATTTGTGATTTTGGTTGAATTTGGATTTAAGGTGTTAGTAGATATAGGTTCTATCATGTGTAAATAAGCTCAAATTAAGTAGAAATTAGTGGTAGCATATTTCTAGGAAGGTTAGGGATCATTAGAAGCAAGATTGTGGCCAAAAGCACTTATTTTAAAAGCTTTTTTTTCAATTCTGTTCAGCGTTAACCGGTTAACGCATTTGGTTAACTGGTTAACGCGTGCGTTTTTGGCCAAAATGTTGTTATTTTAGATCCATTAACCGGTTAACGTATATGGTTAACCGGTTAACGCTGTTGATTTTTGACTTTATAGCTTATTTGATTGCTCATTCCTAATTTCCAGTGCCTCTAATGTTCATACATGTTTAGGTAGTGATTTTAGGGAATTTTTTAGTCCATTTCCAGTAGCTCATTCCCCCGTTTCGAGTCGTTTCGACACGATTCCGTTCGTGTTGCGTATTATGCGTTTTTGTGCTTCTTTGTGCATAGCTTAAATTCTTGCATGTTGTTACCATGTTTGTGCATTATTTGACACATAATAATCATGTAGCATTCTGTTTTTACATGTTTGCATTGCATTAATTCATTTTTTGCATTCCATTATGTTGATGTATGTTGCATTTTGCATGTTGCATAATTGTGCATTCGGTTGCATTTCGTTGCATACTTGATCACATCATCCATATCAATTTAATTCTGAATTTTGTATTAAGTTTAGCATTATTTTTGAGCCATCATGTTGCATATTCATAATCAAAGATCATCATGTTCATATGCCATGTTCATGTGATTCATTTTTGCATTACTTGTTGCATAGTCCATGTGATGCATTCTTGCATAATATTCAATAATGTTCATGTGCTTGCGTTTGTATATATTAATACATGTTCAAATGTATGTTCATGATCAATTTGGTGCATTATGCATTATGTTTGTGCATTAAAAAATGAAATTAAGCAATTCTGGATTTTTTGCATTTCATAGCTATTTTTGCATATAGGTGCTGTAAAATGTGTGTTGTTTGTTATGTGTACATGCTGTTTGTAACCTTTTACACCTACTTTTTCATGCTGCATGCTGGCTGTAAAAAGCTGAGTTGTATTATGCATTGTTTTCATGGCTGTTTGTGTAATAGGGGCTGTAATAGGTGCTGTATTTTTTGTCCTAGTTTTTTAGTTCCTCTAGAATTAAAATAGAGTATAGTTTAGGTCCAAGATGCATTAGAATTTAATTAGGATTTAATTGTTGTTAGTTTACCTTATTCTTTTTAATAAAAATATGCATTAACATTTGTTTTGTAGTGGGGAAGATTGAGGTAAGTTTACTTCACCCTATCCTTTTATTTTTTATGCATTTCTTTTATGATTTTTAATTCATATTTTCCTTCCATATTTGTGTTTGGTAGGATTCCCCTTTGTTAGGATCAACTTACCTTCCTTAGGAAGTAAGTTGTATCCTTCTTCCTTCTTTCTTTTCCTTTTGATCTTTAGGATTAGAAAACCTCACAAACCATTAGAATCTCCCTTTTGTGAATACTAAATAACTTAGGGTTGGTCTTAGTCCCCCTTAGTTTTTGTCCTTTTTCCGACTTGAGTCATTCTTTCTCATCTCGTGAAGAAAATAATAAAATACCTAATAGAGGTTGAACGTTCTTGTACGACACAAGACTTTGTTGCGGAGTATTTATACGCGTCCTGTTTCGGGGCGAGGTGTAAGTACTTCCCGCGATGGATAGGTCTTAGTATGAGAATATTCACAAACAAATTCAAAAACACTTCTCATAAAAAGACAAAAACAAATAACAAGCGACTTTCCTGCGGGAACTTCTTTTCTCATCTCATTCACTCTCAGCGCGAACTTGCGAAGACTTGTCTCGCATGCAAGACGGTAAACGCACTCGTACCAGACGAGCCTGTAACACCTGAGCATAGATATACGCAGTTCCAACTATAAAAAACACAAACAAATAGTTCCCGCCTTAGTTAGGCGAACTATGTCGACTCTGATCCTCATTATCCCGATGAGGTACGTAGGTAGCGGGGTAGGGTCCGTTCGAGCACATTCTTTATTCTCCCTACATTTCCTCCTTTTATTCTCATTCTATTTTCCAACTCCTTTCTTATTTTAGTTCTTATTCCAGTTAGCAGTTCTTATTCAGCAACATTCTTATTTCTCACCCTTTGAAACAAACAAGCAAACATGGATCCCGTCGGGTACGACGGACGATCTGGGGTGCTAATACCTTCCCAGGTCATAACCGACTCCCGAACCCAGATCTTTGGTTCACAGGACCTCGTCCTTTCCTTCTTCCTCAGGTTTGTGCAACATTACCTTTCCCATTCTTTCGGGATAAAAATGTCTGGCTGGCGACTCTACCCTTTCCGTGCCACTTTCGCGTTTGTACTAGGATGAAAATCCCGGGAGCGACAGCTGGCGACTCTGCTGGGGATCGAACCCAGAATCTCTGGTTTCACTTGTAGAGTCAATCCTAGCGCCTGTTTGGTTTGGTTTCTTTGGGTGTTTATCTGTTTGATGTTGTGTGCTTTAGTTTAGCTTTACTGTTTTTATTTACAGTTTTACTTTACAACTTCACTTTACCGCATTTATTTACCGCTTTCAGTATTTATTTCCATGCATCATATTATACTGGACTGTCTGGCTGTGCTGGTTTTCATTTTTTCTGCGGGATGAGAGTTACAGTGAGATAAGCCAAATACCCGGCTTGAGTGCACTATAGGATTAGCGTGGACATGTTGTACTCGCATGGTTACATGATGAGTGGCGATGTGTTCCACACCCAGATTGTGACCGTCTCATGACTATTCTGTGTGGGGGTTCTTCTCCACTTCAAGATACAACCTTGATAGTTATGTGCAGCTGGGGACCGATCTTCGAGGACCTTAGTGGAAACAACTCACTCCAGTGATGACAGTGGCAGACTACATTTGTTGGCAAACCCACTCGCATCCGAGGGTCCATTGGGAACTCGCATATGATGGCCTGGTTCTCTCATAGGAATTCAGTTAAAGAAAATTGTTCATATGACGGTAGTATTGTACCCTTCGGGATGAATGTACTATTGTTTCTAGATTCAGTGCTTGAAGCTGGAGACTTGTGATGGATGCTTGATTTTCCGGACTCAACTGAGGCCTCCCTGAGTAGTACATAATGCCAAACCGATTCCCTGATTTGGTCATGAGCCATTTCTCGGAAATGATGAACGTATTATTGCTATTCGGCTTTGAGAGTCCGTGATGTTGACCCGAGTAGCACACCCGTGAGATTGGGAAGGGTTTACAGGTTTGTAGGAACCCTAAGACCTTCAGTATACCCGCTTTGCCATTGGTTCAGTTTTGTGATCTGGATTTTTGGTTCTAAGATATGGATCCTGAATCAGAGGGATTGTTATTGTGATATGTGGATATTGTGACCTTGCATCGACACCTGATTATATGATTGGCACATCACACACACATCACTGATCACATGCTTGTTGCATACATAACATCATGGCATTTCATCATACATGTTCGGTTATTTCCAGAGATCCTATGTTTGAACCATGTCATTATATGTTTCTATATCCAAACTGGAATCAAAACAGATGGATCCCTTGGAAATAATTGAACATGGCATTTGCATGCATCCTTACTCTCATTACATGTGTCCGGGGACAGATTCTTATTCTGATTTGGTTGCTCTTCAGAATGGCCCATTTGAATCACAGTCATCAAGAGATGGACATGGAACAATGCCGAGCAGAAATAACTGAAATGAAAATCCGAATGGAACAACTCTTGGAGGACATGCAGACCTTGTGCCATGGCCACATGCTATTGACAGAGAAAGTTTACCAACTGAAGAAACAAGAGAACCAGACCAGGGAGGCCCCAAAGCTCCAAGAAGGGCACCATGTCCCCTTTACTGCTGCAGAAGTTGTTGGTCCCCCCAGCTCAGTGGTTTCGTTCCCAGATCAGGAAGCGTTTCGCGGAAACTCTCCTCAACTTTGGGATCCTAAGCCTCTCAATTTGCAGACTCTTCCAGTTCATCAAAGGGAAGGTAAAGGCAAAAGCTGCGGACAAATGCCAAAGATGTCTGAAGCCAAGTTTGATTTGATTCCGGTGTCATATGCGTAGTTGCTTCTTTGTTTGCTCGAGCTTAATCTGGTTGAACTTGTCACCATGACAGCCACACCCAAAAAGCTTCCTCCAGATTTTGACGCCAATGCCAGGTGTGTTTTCCATTCGGGGGCACCTGGTCATCATGTGGAAAACTGTAAGAGACTCAAACTTCAAGTTCAAGAGCTCATTGATGCAAAGGTAATCGAGTTCGCACCGATCAGTGGGGATGTGTCAAAGGATTTCATATCACTGGAAGGTACTTCCCATTTCCTTACCACCAGAATTATCCCCAATCAGGTGTGTGTGCCTCCACTCTGGGTCATAAAGATATCGCGCTGGTCACCTCTACCCATTCATCAATCCAACATAAGGAAGAAAGTACAGAAGAACTTTGGATTTTCGAATTCATCTCAGCGTTAGAACTATCAACAATAGGGGAGACTCAAGCTCAAGCAGACTGAAGAAGTGTTTACTCCAAGTCCCATCCCTCCTAGTCAAGTGTTTACCCGTTTGCTCGAGAGTTCTTTGATTCAGCCAGGGAATGCCTTGCCGATGCCTTACCCCATTCCCCCAGATTACAATATGGATGTTGCGTGTGAATTCCACTCCGGAACATTCGGACATACCATTGACGAGTGCAAAGCCTTCAGGCACAATGTCAAGTATCTAATTGATTCAGGGATCATCACACCAGAGGGGTATCTCTAGAGTTGAAGCCCTTGATCCAACTGGTCACGCAAACTGCACGAAGCTCAAGTCAGGAGACGTAGATTTCTTTGATGCATGTGATTTGCTTTGTTGTATTTCGAGATTACCTTCAGAGTTGTTGAAGGAATCTCTTGTTTTTCTGTTGTGGATTGTGACATTTTCCTGTATTTCAGTATTATTGGCAAGTGATTGTATAAGGTTTCGCATGTTAGTGTATTTTTTTTTGCTTTATGGAAGTTTTCACGTGCCATTGTCTCGACTTTTCTATCCTGGCAATTTTATCTTGATATCGAAGTCCCGATGCTCAGCGCTTTCTTTGCACACACTCACAGAATTTATCTTATGATGTTGCACTCCGTGGGGTATCTGTCCCCCAATCTGAATGAAGTGGGATCAGTGACATGGAATTTTCATGCATATCATTTTTGCATGCTAACGAGTTATCTGGATTTCCTAATTTATTTGACCATTTTAGGAGAAGTATCGGCCATACTAGTACGCTACCCGAGTCAAATCATGAATACAATACAGACTGAGTTGAACGAGTTTCGCAGTCAGATGGGGGAGTTCATGGCAGCAATGCAGGGAATAGTGCAAGGGCAGCAAGAAATGAGAACCGCCATGCAGCGGCTTAATCGCCCACAGGTTGATCCTCCAATGATTACCGTGGGCGCCCAAGGCAATCCGACCAATAACACTGTCATTCCACCTACGGAAAATATGCCTCCTAACCAGAATTTCCAGATGCTAGCCGAGAAGGTAAAGGCTCTAGAATGCAGAGATACCCTTGACATTGATGTGGTTGATATGGAGCTGGTTTCAGGGGTGGTCATCCCCCCAAAGTTCAGACCTCCTGTTTTCGACAAGTACAGTGGCAGATCTTGCCCGAAAAATCACTTGCAGGCCTTCTATCGCAAAATCGCTGCACATACCAAAGATGAGAAGCTTTGGATGTACCACTTCAAGGACAGCCTTTCCGGGGGTTCACTGGAGTGGTATACGAAACTGGAAAAGAACTTTGTCCGTAATTGGAAGGAACTTAGGGAAGCCTTTCTCAAGCAATACCAGTACAACATTGACATGGCTCCCAGCCGAACCCAACTTCAGAGCATGTCACAAAAGAACTCTGAGAGCTTTAAGGAGTACGCGCAGAGATGGCGCGAGGTCACAGCCAGGGTGCAACCATCATTGCTGGAGAGAGAGATGGTAGATCTATTCATGGATACCCTCCCGGGGCACTTCATAGAATGTTTAGCAGGCTGTTCAGCTAACGGTTTTTCTGATATCGTCTTGATTGGGGAAAGAATTGAAAACTGGATGAAGCAAGGAAAGATCCAGGGCAATGGTGCCTCTACTTTTGGAACCAAGAGGCTGTTTTCAAATGAGCAAAAGAGGCAATACGAAGAAGCAGAGGCAGTTTATGTTCAGCGAAAGAGGAGAAATCAAGGTTCACATTACCAGACAACATCCATGATCATCCCAAGTGCCACACGTTCACAACAGCAAAATCATCGCCAATATAATCCTCAACAGGGTCGTCAACAAAGGAGAGAAAGATTTTTTGACCCTTTGCCAATGTCTCACACTGATCTTCTTCAGCATTTACTTCAGTTGAAGTTGGTTGGGCTCCGCAAGCTGTTCCCGCCTCCTTTTCCACTACCGGATGGATGGGATGTCAATGCCCACTGTGATTTTCATTCTGGGGCGCCAGGGCATCATATTGATAGGTGTAAAGCTTTTCACCACGTGGTGCAGGACTTGATCGACTCGAAAGCTATCAACTTTTCTTGATTTGAAGTCTTCTTATCAAAGTTTGTCGGGAAGAGGTAAAGCAATAAAGCCAGAAGTATTCCAGACACTCTTATTTTTGGCATGGTGCGTCTTTTCAGTGCATTTTCATCCCTATTGAGGGTAACTACGTCGCTATGATTCTTCATTGGTCTGGGGTCAATGGAGATACGTAGGCAGAAGATCGTCAGGTCTTTCCGAGCAAGCTTAGGTGTCAACTTTACTTTTCAGCGTTACTTTCTACAAGGACAGAATAACTAGAAGATGAGAAATGATTGCCGTGTCGGACATGCGACCACTTACCTGAATACTACAAGTCCATGAAGATTTACTGATCATGGGAAGCGCTCAAGACTGATTTAGTCCAGAAGGAGTCAAGTCTCCTCAACGATGGCGATGCTCAGTTTCTTTACTGCAATTTCCTTTGTAGTTTCTATTGTTTGTTTAAACGTTTGTATGCATGCATGAAACTTATTTGTTTTTGAATGATAACCATAATAAAATGCACATGTTTTTCTTGAAGTAATCCATTCGTATTCACTCATAATTTTGCGTATATGCATTGCAATACCAACTGTTGTGCTTAAACTCTATCAGGGAGGATGACGAAATGAAAACGCGAAAATCTCTAATCGTGTGCTTTTGAGAAAGACCTTGTTGACGATGTACAATCATTATTTCAAATCCTAAACACCGGAGATATAAGAGAGATAGACCCTCGCCAACCCATTTGAGCCTTGAAGTAGGAGTTTCTTTTCACATGAAAAAACCATTTGCATGTAACCCAGGGGCAGGGTAGGCGTCAGTTAATTTGACCGAGCGTTCAAGTTTCAAAAAGGAATGGACATCTGAGGATCCGTTACCTTAAGTTGTACCAAATCAAGAGGTCCAATGACCAAAAACCACAATGGTTATCCCAATCAATAGGTCCAAAGACCGGAAACCACAATGGTTATCCCTCATCAGCTGAAAAGTGAGACAACCACGACCCTTTCAAGGCCATCAAGATAACCAGTGTCACACGATTTGTTCAAAAGAAAGAGAGTTAGAAAAAAAGAAATGAAAAAGCCCGCTAAGTCGAAACTTGAAAACAAGCGACTTAGGAAAAAGTTAGGGCATCCCGTTGGACTCCATAATCAGAGATTCATAAAAATCAGTCCAGGAAAAAGTTAGGGATAAGCAAATGATGCAAAAGCGAAAAACGACGAGGATTACACAAGAAAGATCCTTAAACAAGAACAAAGTCGTGTGGCACAGACACCAAAGACAATAGGGGTGATTGACTCCCAACAACAACCTGATTGGTGCTTAAACCGTTAGTGTAATTGGTTCCTTAACCATCACAAAACCTTTTTGAGGGGTGAGCTCTTGTGAAAGCTAGCTGAACATAGGAATGGAGAACATCACGAAGAGGGGTGGGTGCAAATAAATTTCGAGCCTATATCCTTTGTTTCTATAACTGTGAACCAGGCCACGATACAACCCTCAAAAGTCCTAACTGAAACAGGGTTATTTTTGAGAGCGTACTACCACGAGACCGCGTTCCTGACCCCTATGAGTTGTGCTAAAATATATGGGTTGGTGTTGCACATGCATGCTTTCTTCTATCAAAAATTAATGTCGTATCTTAACCAGTGATTCACTCACAATGTCTTGCGACATCTTTTTACAGTAAAACTTCAAGATTAACATGTGTGTTGCATTAGAATTTTCATTCTCAAAATAAACATTTTCTACTTGCATACATTTGTTTGGCATCATAAAAGTTCACATATGGAATCTCAGTCCAGAAGCTTAATCTTGCCAAGTTGAAAAGTCTAAAACTTCTGAAGGTCAGTCTATTGAGATGCGTTTTTTCAAGAAACTCCATTGAGTGGGGACTTTCCCAATAGTCGTGGTAAGAGCCAACCAATCCGGGGCAATCACATCGAGCAATCTCTTCAAAATTCAACCAATCCGGGGCAATCACGTTGAGCAATCTCTGCAAATTTCAGCCAAACTGGGGCAATCACTTCGAGATTCAAATCTCTCCAGGAGTATGTAGTATGGATATTTTCTTCAAAGCACAGTTAGTCAGAAGTGATCACTTCAGGGCTCGTTCTGGGGCAGGCCACCCCAAGAGCACTAGAAGTTACTTTCTCTCAAAGACAGTTAATCAGAGGCACCTATCCAGAGTTCGATATACTGGGGCAGAGTATCTCACAGTGATATGAGGTTCTTCATGAATCCTCATAAGGCAAATTCTTTCACAGACCTTACATGTTGGGGCCATTATTTCTAGATCCGACAAATATCTCCAAGAGTTTGAAAACAATGAGGTATTTCGTATGCCATGTTTTCTGTAAAATCCTCTTGAGACATTTTCTTCTGATGGACCTTAATCTGAGGCGAGTTGAAAATTGCAAAGAACCATTGTTCATTCATGATTAGTTGGTAATCTATCAACCCAGAGGCTAGAAGCAAAGCCATTGTCAGCACATTACTTCAAGAGTTGTTTCATCTGCGGACTTCATCGATCAGAATTCCTTAGCAAGTCTCATTAGACAATCCCTGCTCCAGCAATGTAGCAAAAAGAAGGATACTTCTTGAGCAGAAGGGTATCATCGTCTCTCAGCCCCAATATGAGACGCCTTACAACTCTCATTCCCAACATGAGAGGATTTATCTCTTATCCCCAGCGAGGGGCAACTTAAGCTCTTATCTTCAGCGGGAAGCTTTATCATTGATATCATCCAAAATCCCCAGTAGAGTGGAAGATGAAATCTCCCCCAGCAAGGCAGCAGAAGGTCAGTGTTCTCCCCAATCAGAGACTTCCTTTCAATATAGGGACCATCCCCAGCAGTACAAGGAGTGTCTTTCCTCCCCAGCATGTTGTTACTTCAGTAGTATCATACATTTGTTTCCCCAGCCAAGTCAGAAGGTTTCACTTCCCCAACAGAGTTCAACGGGTCGCATACCTAGCAAGAAGAGTTCGTCTCTAGTAGGGTCTTGGCATTCCAATCTCAAAGTCCAATTTATGTTTGGCATTAACGGCAGTTCAGGGCCTATGTATCATCAATAACATTCCCCGCAGAGTTGTCCTCTCCTCACGAGGACTCACCAGATCAATTCAGTGATCATCATTTCTCCCTGGTCAAGCCACCTGGGATGTCTACCGTCTCCTTTCCAAGAGACCCCTTTTGCATTTGCATTTGCATTTAGTAATCATCATTACATTTGCATCCTCCAAAGCATAGCATTTCCATCATTATGGAGCATCACGCCATAAAATCCAAACATATGCATACCAGCGTGGGCCAGTTTTGAGGTATATTACATAAGACCCGTTACATCTCCAATCAGACTGGAGTATTCCCCACAGAATGCAACTTCGTTTCCCAGGGTGGTTATTTCTACCAAGTCCTGTTGTTGCCCCCAATTGAGTCTTGTTTCAGTACAACAGTCTCATTCTTTCGCGTCTCCATTTAAGTACAATGGTCGTGTCTCGGGCTCTCGTTTAAGTACAACAATCCCGTTCCTTTCGAGTATCCATTTAAGTACAATGGTCTCGTCTTTGAGTCTTGTTTCAGTACAACAGTCTCTTTCTTTCGCGTCTCCGTTTAAGTACAACGGTCGCGTCTCGGGCTCTCGTTTAAGTACAACGATCCCGTTCCTTTCGAGTCTCCATTTAAGTATAATGGTCTCGTCTTTGAGTCTTGTTTCAGTACAACAGTCTCATTCTTTCGCGTCTCCGTTTAAATACAACGGTCGCGTCTCGGGCTCTCGTTTAAGTACAACGATCCCGTTCCTTTCGAGTCTTCATTTAAGTACAATGGTCTCGTCTTTGAGCCTTGTTTCAGTACAATAGTCTCATTCTTTCGCGTCTCCGTTTAAGTACAATGGTCGCGTCTCGGGTTATCATTTAAGTACAATGATCCTTTTCCTTTTGGTCTCGTCTCAGTGCGCTGATAATGGATCGGTTGATACCATTTCCTGGTTAGATCGGTTGATCTTATTTGAGTTGTAAATCGGGTGATATCATCTCTCTTCGAGTTGTAAATCAGATGATATTACATTCTCACTTTCTTAGTTATGGATCGGTTGATACCATTACCTAGTTAGATCGGTTGATCTTATTTGAGTTATGAATCGGTTGATATTATTTCTCTTCAAGTTGTAAATCGGTTGATATTACTTCTCTTCGAGCCGTAAATCGGATGATATTACGTTCTCATTTTCCTGGGTTGGATCGGTTGATACCATCTCCATGATAGATCAGTTGATCTTATTTGAGTTCCATTCTGCTAATGGTCTCTTTAAAGTCCCGTTTCGCCAACAGGCATTTTCCGTGGCTTGGTCCTGCCCAACAGTCGCGTGTTTTCTTTGTGGCTTGGTCCTGCCCAGCAGTCACATTGACAAGATCTATTTCCGCTACCTATTCAGAGGTCAAAATAAAAAAAAAACAATACCAAAAAAAAGAAGAAAAAAAAAACAAAAAAAAATAAATATATAAAAGGCAGATGGCGTTTCTACTATCCATTGAGTTCAAATTTCCAGGTTTTATTCAAGTATTCAATCACTCCATACCTTGAACGTCTAAAAGCTCTCGCAATTATTCGTTCAGGCTTGCAGATGATTGAATAGGGGCAGCTGTAATACCTCAAAATTTGCCCTCTCATATCCTCAACATTTTGCATATATAGATTCATAAAATAACCAAAAACATTGCATCAAACATTGCATAGCTGAGGCATGGGTATGTGATCAATGATCGGAGCAACCGAAAGCTATGAAGAGGCTACCGAAGGGCCACAAAGCTTCTCAACCTTGTGCAAAGGTTTCACAATATCCTACAAGTCTTCACTTGAAGCCATAAGCCATGGAAAGATGGGGGTTTGATTGAAGGAGGCAAGCAGTGCAATACTTCCTGTTGAAAAGGGGCGAATTAGGGTTCCACTTCTACGGGGCTTCGACATGAAGTTTCAATTCAAAGAGGATTCCTTTGTCTTATATATGATGTCAAGTGCCTGAGGTTCAAATCTCGTCCACAAATTCATTTTGGAAGGGGTGCGACTGGCCGTACGACGGAAAATCGAGGAATCAGGGAAAAGGCAACCGAGCTGGGTAAAAAGAGTCGACTCCTGACTTTTAAGATCGAGATCATGAAATTAGGGTTACAATGGTTCTATGGTCATATTTGGTCAAGGAATGATGGAGGAATCATAAGGAAAAAATCAAAAGAAAAATCATTTGAAAAGGGGTTAGTTTCACCATTTCCCTCCACTTTTCCTTCCACTTTCTTTCCACACTTCCTTTCATTCTTTCCATCTTGTTTTTCCACTTCAATTCCACTCCATTTCCTATGGAAAATTCCACCATCTTCTACCATCTTCTAGAGTATTCCAAGGAATATTCCCTTTTCCAACCCTAACCCTTACTAACTACCAAACCTAATTTTGGATCCCAAACCTAAATTTTGGGCTACCTAGCTCCTAGCCTAGTCTCTATATAACCCTTAATCACTCCATTGCAAAGGGTTGAACACCATTTTCCAATTTTTTACTCTTTGAGAATCACTTTTTCTCTCTCATTTTTCCCCTCCTTTCACCAAAGCTTTTCAAATAAGCTCTTCAAGTTTCACATTGAAACTTGAAGATCTTGAAGCTTAAGCCTCCAACCTTTATATTTTGTGGATTGTGGAAGAAGAAGCTACTGAATTTTGTGGAGATTTTTGGCTTATCGGAAGTGCGAGAAGATCAAAACGTCAAGAACGCATTTATTTTGCGATTTCTCAGTTTTCGGTTTTCTCTTCGATTAAAGCTCCGATTCTCGCAACAATCACCGAAGCACTCCTCCGCTTCGTAGGTTGGTGATCTTAATCACTTCTTCTTTAAGTTATTCTCTTCATCTCGCCACTTTTGGCATTCTTTAAGTGCTTTTCTCTTTGTTTAAAATCAATTTCGTTTCGATTATGTTTGCTTGTGATTTGTGATTTTGGTTGAATTTGGATTTAAGGTGTTAGTAGATATAGGTTCTATCATGTGTAAATAAGCTCAAATTAAGTAGAAATTAGTGGTAGCATGTTTCTAGGAAGGTTAGGGATCATTAGAAGCAAGATTGTGGCAAAAAACACTTATTTTAAAAGCTTTTTTTTCAATTCTGTTCAGCGTTAACCGGTTAACGCATTTGGTTAACCGGTTAACGCGTGCGTTTTTGGCCAAAATGCTGCTGTTTTAGATCCGTTAACCGATTAACGTATATGGTTAACCGGTTAACGCTGTTGATTTTTGACTTTTTAGCTTATTTGATTACTCATTCCTAATTTCTAGTGCCTCTAATGTTCATAAATGTTTTGGTAGTGATTTTAGGGAATTTTTGAGTCCATATCCAGTAGCTCATTCCCCCGTTTCGAGTCGTTTCGACACGATTCCGTTCGTGTTGCGTATTATGCGTTTTTATGCTTCTTTGTGCATAGCTTAAATTCTTGCATGTTGTTACCATGTTTGTGCATTATTTTACACATAATAATCATGTAGCATTCTGTTTTTACATGTTTGCATTGCATTAATTCATTTTTTGCATTCCATTATGTTGATGTATGTTGCATTTTGCATGTTGCATAATTGTGCATTCGGTTGCATTTCGTTGCATACTTGATCACATCATCCATATCAATTTAATTCTGAATTTTGTATTAAGTTTAGCATTATTTTTGAGCCATCATGTTGCATATTCATAATCAAAGATCATCATGTTCATATGCCATGTTCATGTGATTCATTTTTGCATTACTTGTTGCATAGTCCATGTGATGCATTCTTGCATAATATTCAATAATGTTCATGTGCTTGCGTTTTTATATATTAATCCATGTTCAAATGTATGTTCATGATCAATTTGGTGCATTATGCATTATGTTTGTGCATTAAAAAATGAAAATAAGCAATTCTGGAGTTTTTGCATTTCATAGCTGTTTTTGCATATAGGTGCTGTAAAATGTGTGTTGTTTGTTATGTGTACATGCTGTTTGTAACCTTTTACACCTACTTTTTCATGCTGCATGTTGGCTGTAAAAAGCTGAGTTGTATTATGCATTGTTTTCATGGTTGTGTGTGTAATAGGTGCTGTAATAGGTGCTGTATTTTTTGTCCTAGTTTTTTAGTTCCTCTAGAATTAAAATAGAGTATAGTTTAGGTCCAAGATGCCTTAGAATTTAATTAGGATTTAATTTTTGTGTGTTTACCTTATTCTTTTTAATAAAAATATGCGTTAACATTTGTTTTGTAGTGGGGAAGATTGAGGTAAGTTTACTTCACCCTATCCTTTTATTTTTTATGCATTTCTTTTATGATTTTTAATTCATCTTTTCCTTCCATATTTGTGTTTGGTAGGATTCCCCTTTGTTAGGATCAACTTACCTTCCTTAGGAAGTAAGTTGTATCCTTCTTCCTTCTTTCTTTTCCTTTTGATATTTAAGATTAGAAAACCTCACAAACCATTAGGATCTCCCTTTTGTGAATACTAAATAACTTAGGGTTGGTCTTAGTCCCCCTTAGTTTTTGTCCTTTTTCCGACTTGAGTCATTCTTTCTCATCTCGTGAAGAAAATAATAAAATACCTAATAGAGGTTGAACGTTCTTGTATGACACGAGACTTTGTTGCAGAGTGTTTATACGCGTCCTGTTTCGAGGCGAGGTGTAAGTACTTCCCGCGATGGATAGGTCTTAGTATGAGAATATTCACAAACAAATTCAAAAACACTTCTCATAAAAAGACAAAAACAAATAACAAGCAACTTTCCTGCGGGAACTTCTTTTCTCATCTCATTCACTCTCAGCGCGAACTTGCGACGACTTGTCTCGCATGAAAGACGGTAAACGCACTCGTACCAGACGAGCCTGCAACACCTTAGCATAGACATACGCAGTTCCAGCTATAAAAAACACAAACAAATAGTTCCCACCTTAGTTAGGCGAACTACGTCGACTCTGATCCTCATTATCCCGATGAGGTACGTAGGCAGCGGGGTAGGGCCCGTTCGAGCACATTCTTTATTTTCCCTGCATTTCCCCCTTTTATTCTCATTCTCTTTTCCAACTCCTTTCTTATTTTAGTTCCTATTCCAGTTAGCAGTTCTTATTCAGCAGCATTCTTATTTCTCACCCTTTGAAACAAACAAGCAAGCGTGGATCCCGTCGGGTACGGCGGACGATCTGGGGTGCTAATACCTTCCCAGGTTGTAACCGACTCCCAAACCCAGATATTTGGTTCGTATGACCTCGTCCTTTCCTTCTTCCTCAGGTTTGTGCAACATTACCTTTCCCATTCTTTCGGGATAAAAATGTCTGGCTGGCGACTCTACCCTTTCCGCGCCAATTTCGTGTTTATACTAGGATGAAAATTCCGGGAGCGACAGTGACAGGCCGTCTCGGGGTCGAGCCCTGACATTTCTGCGGCTCTCCAAGCAAACAGATCCGCATTTCCCTTGAGGTATGCTTCTAATTGTCGTTTCTCCAAGTCGGGCAGATGGGCCCCAATATTGACGCACCGAGCCAGATCATCTCCCAAAGGAATTAGTTCGAAATCTCCGTCTGGAATTGGCCGGGAAAGTGAATCGGCCAGCCTCCGAACGCCCTCGTCGTTATCTGAGGACCTGAAGTCCAGATCGATTGAGTCGACCTGAGGAAAAGCCTTGGATGTTTGTGGAGTATCTGGAGAAGTCAGGACTGATGGGTTTGGTTGGTAAGATATCGAGCTGAGACCTCTGGAAGCTGCTTCAAAGCATCGGCGGGTAGTTTCGACGACACCGTGTAGCGTAGCGACTTTGCCCGAAGTAGTATAATACTTCATTTTTAGGTGAACGGTGGATGGAACAGCGATCAGCTCGGCCAATGTTGGTCGTCCCAAAATGCATTGGTACAACGACGGACAATCTACGACCAGGAATTGGACGCGAACAGTTCTGGCGGTTTCGGATGTCCCGAAGGTGACAAAGAGATCCACGTAGCCCCATGGTCAGGAGACTGCTATGTTGAAACCCTGTAAGTCTGATCCGACGTACGGAGTCAGGTGTGTTTCATTCAACTGGAGTGTTGAAAATAATTGGGAGTACATGATGTCGCAGGAGCAACCTTGGTCCACCAGGATTCTCCTCACATCAAAATTTGCCATCCGTGCACGTATGAGTAGTGGGATGCTAGCATTTGGTGCTCCTCCTAAGAGTTCCTCTCGGTAAAAAGCAAGGGGTACTGAGCCCTCTCTTGGGGGGTCCAGGGTTGCGCTCTGAGGAGGGCCTTTTGCGATCAGTTGGTCGAATTTCCTCTTTATGGATCCGACCGTGGTTTTGTTAAATCCTCCCCCTGAGATGACCATTGCAGAGGGAAAGGTCTCCCACGGGCTGTGGGAGGAAAAATATCCTGGACTCCCCGTGTGGTCGGGCAGGAAGAAATCTTCTGAGCGGTAGATGCTCAAGGCAACCTGCATGTTTGCATCTGCTGGTATGGGTACAACTTCTTCGATCTTCTGAGTCTCTTGCGCTTCTTGTCGAGGGGTGTCTCTAGATTTGGTAAATTGTTTAAGGTGCCCGTCTTTAATAAGTATCTCAATTGCCCGTCTTCAAAACCCTAAATGGTGGTACCTTGCATCCTTGAGCTTCATTGACCTAGTTTGGTGCTGTATTTTTGCAAACCCTTTTGGATTCTCATTTCTTTGTGTTTGAAGAGTACTTTGCTGGTTGGGTAGATTTTTTAGATTCTTGGATCTTTTTCTTGGGTATTTTCTTCCTCACCTTGCCTTCTTTTGCATACTTTGAGTCTTATAAGCTCTTTTAAGTTTAGAAGGGCACTTGTGCCAACTTCTCTTCATCTTTTAGGGTCCTTTAGAGGTATAGGGTTGTTCCTGGTCTTGGGATAGGGTTTGAGTCTCCTTGAGTCTTGGTGTTGGGTCTCTTTTATGTGCTTTATTTCCTTAAGTGTTATGCATGCCTTCTTTGCACTTGTTTCACTCCTAATCATCTCAATATGATCTTGTGTTGTTTTGCTTATCATCTTGTGAATTCTTTGCCATGCCTATATGCTTGTGTAGCTTCTGACTTGTTGGTTTCATGCCTTGGTTTTATGTTGTTACACTAACCTTGCAGGGGCTATGGTAAGTGTGAGATGTGGGAATTGAGTTCCACATCTCCATCTCTCATCTCTTCTCATTTTGTTTATATGGACTAACATCTTCTTGTTGGGCTTAGGCCTTTCTCATCTCTCCTCTTATATTCTTCTTCTTCTCTTGAGATTTTCTTTTTAGGATAGAAACCCTACTAACCTAGGATATCCATGCATGTGAATACTTAGGATTATTTTAGTTCCCCTTTAGAATTTTTTCCCTTTGAGATCTTTTGGGTTCTTTCATCTTTTCTCATCTCATAATTCTTAAAAGATACTCAAATAAATGTAGAATGATGTCTTGATCCATAGCCTTATCCCATGAGGTATGCTTGTAGTCTTCCCATCTTGGGATAGTACATGTTTACCTTGTGATGCACAAGTCTGATCAAGGCATCTGCTTCATAAAGAAAAGCATAAAAAACACTTCTTCATGTAAATAATCAAAACACCTAATAAATAAACAAGTTAGTGAGCCTAAGCCCTAATCTTTGGGTTCAAGTTTTGGGGATCTTCTCCTTACTCGAGTGTGCTTGTTCTATTATTCCATCTTGGAATGTAGTGACAAGTGCACATTCCACTGATGAGAGCTTGAGTTCACTTCCTCGTGACACACTCATAAAAGCTTATAAAACACACAAACAAACAATAAGCATCTTTCCTTCGGGAATTCTTTTCTCATCTCCTTCGCTCCGTACGCGAACTTGCTCCTACCTGTCACTTTGCAAGACGGTAACGCACTCGTCGTCCGAGTCTGCAACACCTGAGCAATGGCATAGGCAGTTCAAGCCTTAATTCACAAGAAATTTCTTTTCTACCCCTAGTTAGGGGAACTACGGCGTCTCTGATCCTCATTATCCTGATGAGGTACGTAGGCAGCGGGGTAGGGCCCGTTCGAGCACAATCTTTATTTTCCCTACATTTTTCCTCTTTGTTTCATATTCATTGCTTTTCTCAGTTTATTTTCCAGTCCATTTCTTTTCTTTTGTTGCAGTTTTCATACCCTCACCCTTTGAAATAGTTTCTTTGCAAGCGTGGATCCCGTCGGGTACGACGGACGATCTGGGTGCTAATACCTTCCCAGGTCGTAACCGACTCCCGAGCCCAGTCTCTTTGGTTCGTAGGACCCGTGTCCTTCCTCTTCTTTTCTTCTGGTTTGTGCAGCATTACCATTCCCTTTCTTCGGGATAAAAATGCCTGGCTGGCGACTCTATTCTTTTTCCGCGCCACTTTCGCGTTTGTACCAGGATGGAAATCCGGGGAGCGACAGCTGGCGACTCTGCTGGGGACCGAGCCCAGAATCTCTGGTTCCCCTGTGAGTCTCTCCTCGCGCTTGTTTGTTTCTGTTTCATTGGGTGATGTTTTGTTTGATGTGGCTTGTTGTATTTTATTGTTGTTTATTTACAGCTTTATTTACAGCTTTATTTATAGTTTTCAGTCTTTATTTTCTGCATCATATATTTCATACTGGACTGTCTGGATTGGTTTTCTTTGGTGGGATGGGTGTTACTTGTTATTGAGAGATATGAGCCAAGTACCCGGCTCGAGTGCACCATAGGATTTAGAGTGGTTCCACTTTGGCCTCATGAGATCTTGTCATGGGGGTAGTAGTGAGTTCCACACCAGGTTGCGATTGTCTTGGAAATGTTTTGATTTGGGGATCTTCCTCTTTCATTACATAACCCTGGCAGTTATGTGCAGCTGAGGACCGATCATTGAGAACCTTGTGGAAACATCCCTCTTTAGTGATGACAATGGCATCCCACATTTCGTGGCAAACCCATTCGCATCCGAGGGGCCACCTGGGGATCGCATAGGATGGCCTGGTTCTCTTATAGGAACTCAGTCAAAGAATCTGGTCGTATGACAGTAGTACTGTATCCTACGGGCTGAATGTACTATTGTTTCTCGATTTCAGCACTTGAAGCTGGGGACTTATAAGGGATGCTTGTTTTTCCGGACTCAGCTGAGGCCTCCCTGCGTAGTATATAATGCCAAACCAATTCCCTGATTTGGTCATGAGCCATTTCTCGGAGATGGTGACAGTATTATTGCTACGTGGCTTTGAGAGTCCGTGATGTCTGACCCGGAGCCTTTTACCCGTGAGATGAGGGGGTGTTTACAGGTGTGCAGGAACCCATGACATCAACATACACTCATCAGTTCAGTGGTTCTTGATCCTTTGATTATGATCTGTGGTTCTATGATTCTATGGTTCCAAGGTTATGGTTCTGGAATTCTGGATTTCTCGATACTGTGATTCTGATATCTTCTATCAGAGGGTTGTGATTATCAGAGGGTGTGACTCGGTAAACTTTTGGGTTGGCCAGTTATTCAGAGGGGCCCTTGTCAGTGTTCCAGTCCAGATGGTCCCATTTGGTCATATGCTTGCATTGCATTACATTTGCATCATTCTTTGCATTAACTGTTTATGTTTCCCATTTTTTCAGGTCATTGATCACATCTGTTCCCAGTTCTGGTATTCTTATCTCTATGGCAGAAATCAGAAGCGATCCTAGGAAAAAGAATGTGCATTACACCTTTCTTCAGCCGGAAGTTAAAAGTGTTCAGAGGTTAGCAGGTTTGATGAACGATCAAGTCTTGGGTAATTTCAAGAAAAGATATGGCCAGATACTGAAGTTTGTGGACAAGCCTACTACAGACCAAAAGGACAGCTTGCATACCTTGTTGCAATTTTATGATCCCCTGCTGCGTTGTTTTGTTCTTTCAGGTTACATCTTAGCTCTGACATTGGAAGAGATCTCCAGCATGCTGAGTGTTCCGATCAGAGAGACATTGCCGTTCTACGGGTCAGAGGTTGTGCTCAGAGACGAAGACATAGCCAAGGTTTGTAGGTTGCCAATTGTTTCAGTCAGAAAAGCTTTGCAAGAGAGTAAAGGCAGAGGTCTACCATGGAGTGTGCTTATTCCAGAGGCTGAGAAGTATGCTGCAGAAGCTAAGTGGAACGACTTTGGGGCTTTGCTGGCATTGATGGTATATGGGTCTAGCTTGTTTCCCGGAGAGAAAGAGTTTGTCAGCTTAGAAGTGATCTCAATCTTTGCAAAAGGCAATCCAATGCCTACTTTATTGGGTGACTTTTATTTTAGTGTCCATTACAGAAACGAGAAAGGTAGAGGTGGTCCAGTGGTCTGTTGTGCTCCTTTGTTTGCTGAATGGTTTGCCAGACAGTTGCCTAAGTCAGGTGCCTTCAAGGATATACGAGGCGAATGGAGATGGTCCAGAAGATTGATGGGACTGACCGAAGAAGACATTGCTTGGGGTTATGACAGGGATTTGCTAGGAAAAGAGGTGATGGTTAGCTGCGGAAGGTTTGCTGGAGTACCTTTGCTGGGAAGGATAGGTGTCATCAGTTACTACCCAACATTAGCCAGAAGGCAGTTTGGCTACCCTTTGAAGGATCCTCCTCAGATGGAAATGTTTGCTTAATCTTTGTATTTTCCTGCTGACGGAAACAGAGAGCTAGTCCAACAAGCAGTTCAATCTTGGGATCACAGAAAAAGGAAAGGGAAGAAAGACTTCGGCCGAGTTGATCCCAAGACATATCCACCATATGCTGAATGGTTGCAAAGACATATTGAATCAGTTCTCATGCCTTTCTCAGTCGAGGCTCCACTTTATCCCCGAGAGGTACCAAGTCCGAACAATACGGTTTCCTTGGAGGAGTACAAGAAGCTAGAAGCTCAGCTGCATGAGGTCAGAGTAGAGAATGTTGAGATGGTGAGCCTATACCACCAGGCCAATAGAGCCAAGAAGGAAGTTGAAGACAAGCTGCAGAAGCTCCAAGCCTCTTTAGAAAACAAAGAGAAAAATTTTGCTGGAAGAGAGGCCCATTTCCATAGATTGGGTATGATGGAAGCTCGAAGAGAAGCTAAGCACAAGGAGACTTTAAAGACTCTCAAGAGTGCTCGACAGTCCATTGTGTGGCTGAAAGGCCAAAAGGATGAAGAGCAAAAGAAATTCAAAGAGAAGGAAGAGTTCTTCGAAGTCCAGATGGCTTTCAAGAAAGAGGAAGTAGAGCAAGCCCACGCTATCAGGAGGGAGAAGACCCAACAGTTAGCCCAAAGCCAATCAGCTCTGGAGGAAGCCAGGAAAGAGATTGAAGAGCTCAAGCTGAGAGCAGGTGTCAAGAAGAGCAGGGCAGAGGTGGCAGAGCCGGGGTCCCTAGCTTAATTTATTTTCAGACTACCTACAGGCTTGTTGTAGGAGTCTTGCTTTTATTTCTTTTGTCTTTTTTGGTGCTAATTTGTAACCCTTCGGGGAATGTTCTTGGATGTATTCTGACTTTTAGCCTATAGTGGTTTGTCCATATTCAGTAGTAACGTGCAAGTTATCGTTTTGAGTGTGCAAGACTCGTTTGTCTGGATACTGCTAATGTCTGAACACTTATCAAAGAGAAAGTTTGAAAGCCAAACACTGAAAGCAGTTTTTTGAGATAAATGCCAGAACTGGGGCATGTCAAATGCTTAAAATTGGGAACATGAACAGTTACATTGCATTGCATATAACCTGTTTGTCTGTTTTGCAGGTGTTGCATCAGCTACTAACGTGTTTTGTGTTTCAGGCACTATAGCTCCTCGAAAAGTTCGGGGGCAATCAACAGTACACAGATATCCGACCAAGATTAATAGAGAGCGAGTCATGGACCAGTTACAGGCAGACTTGACAGATTTGAGACAAAGGATGGATAATTTTATGACACTAATGGTCGGTATGGGGCAGACCCAAGAGCGCCTGCGAGAGATGGTAGAGAACCAGAATAGGAACACTGCGGCGGCTGCTACTGCTGACAATCGTACCGGTGCGGGCGCACGTCAGGTCGAACCTCCTGTTACGCAGCCAGGAACGACAATAATCAACGATGGGTTACACAACATTCAGGTGGACCATCAAGACGACCAGTTCACTCTGCTTGATGAGGCTGAAGGACAAGGAGCAGAGATGAACAAGAGGTTTGAGGAGATGGCTGAGCAAATCAAGGCTATTCAGTCCCAGAGTTCTTTGGGATTCGACATAACAGACTTGGGCTTGGTTCCGGGAGTCAGGATTCCGTATAAGTTCAAAGTTCCTACTTTTGAGAAGTATGACGGCACTACTTGCCCGAAAACCCATCTGCAATCGTTTGTTGGGAGAATTGCCGCTCATACAGACGATGAGAAGCTGTGGATGTATTATTTTCAGGATAGCTTGGTGGGAGCTTCTCTTGAATGGTACATGAAGCTCAATAGGGTCAATATCAAGAGCTAGAAGGATTTAGCCGAGGCCTTTGTGAGGCAGTATCAATATAACATGGACATGGCTCCGAAGCGCACGCAGTTGCAACACATGACCCAGGCGGCAAAAGAAAGTTTCAAAGAATATGCCCAGAGGTGGCGCCAGTTAGCTGCCAGGGTGCAACCACCTCTCTTAGAGGATGAAATGGCCGACATGTTTATGGGAACTCTCCAAGGTGTTTTTCTAGAGAGGTTGGCATCTAGCTCGGCCACCAAGTTCAATGATATAGTGATTGCTGGAGAGAGAGTTGAGACTCTATTAAAGACAGGGAAGATTCAAGACCCTAATACTGTTGGTAGCTCTGGGGGAGCGAGGAAAGCCTTTGGCGGACCTCCTAGAAGAAGAGAAGGGGAAGCTAACGCAGTATATGGCCGAGGCAGAGGCAGAGGTTATAGACGAGAATACAATCAGATAGCTGCAGTCACAATTCCCACTACACCAATTCAACCAGCTCAACAGGCTCTATAACAACCTCAGCAACAACAGCAGCGCAACTATCAACAGAGACCGTATCAGCAGAGGCAGCCACGCCAAGCTGATAGGGTTTTTGATGTGATCCCAATGACATACACAGCTTTACTCCAGAGATTGTTGGAATTGAACTTAATTCAACTGAGGACCTTGGCTCCACCTACTGGAACTCTTCCTCCAGGTTACGACGCCAATGTTCGGTGCGCTTTCCATTCTGGGGCACCCGAGCACTCAACATAGAAGTGCAGGGCTTTGCACTATAAAGTTCAGGATTTGATCGACTCCAAGGCAATCAATTTTGCGCCACCTCCGAATGTCACGAATAACCCTATCCCTAATCATGGGGGAGCCAAGGTTAATGCTATTGAGATGGAGGAGAGGTTGAACTGGGTGGAGAAGGTTGAAGAAGTGAAGACCTCCTTGTTGCTGGTCAAGGAGAGGTTGGTGAAGGGTCGGGTTTTCCCGGGTTGTGGGCTTGGTTGCGAAGACTGTGTTGAGTCGAAGAATGGTTGTGACAGATTGAAGACTGGTTTACAGAGACTGATGGATGATGGGCTGTTACAGTTCGACAGGGTCGATAAGAGGACTGATGAAGTATCAACGGTGACCATATACTATGATCCTGCTGAAATGCCAGCGCAAAGAGAGCCGGTTACTATTTATGTCCCGGAAGTAAGCCCCGTCACCATCACGGTACCTGGGCCTATTCCATATTCAGATGAGAAGGCTATTCCGTGGCATTACGGATCGGAAGTGTATGTCGGAGGACAGAAAGTGGAAAATAAGACGGTAACCATGGACCCAGCTGTGGTGAATGTTGGGGGAAGTGGAGGTTTCACGAGGAGTGGTCGTCTATTCACTCCCCAGACTTTGAGAGGAGACACTGATGCTGAGGCTTCTGCTAAAGCCAAAGGGAAGCAAGTAGCAACTAAAGATAATGCCACTCCCGCTACTGGTCAAAGTACTTTCGAGAAGGAAATGGAGGAGTTCATGAGGATTATTAAGAGGAGCGACTACAAGGTAGTCGAGCAGCTAAATCAAACTCCCTCCAAAATCTCTATCTTGTCGCTGCTAATGTGCTCACCAGCTCATAGAGAAGCCCTTCTGAAGGTGTTGCAGATGGCGTATGTTCCTCAGGAGATTACCGTGAATCAGTTAGAAGCCGTGGTGGGAAGTGTGAATGCGAGCCATGGTCTGGGCTTTACGGATAGGGACCTTACTACTGAAGGGAGGAATCATAACAAGGCTCTCCACATCACAATTGAATGCAAAGGGGCTGTGCTGTCTCATGTCCTGGTTGATACTGGGTCATCTCTTAATGTCTTGCCGAAGAAGGCGTTAATGAAACTCAATGTGGAAGGGGTTGTTTTGAGGCCAGGTGATTTGGTGGTGAAGGCTTTCGACGGTTCTCGGAGGTCAGTCTTTGGGGAGGTTGAGTTGCCAATCAAGGTTGGGTCGCAAGTGTTTAAGAGCACGTTCTACGTGATGGACATCCAACCTGCTTATAGCTGTCTACTTGGTCGACCATGGATTCATGCCGCAGGGGCTGTGACGTCAACTTTGCACCAGAAGCTCAAGTACGTAGCGGATGGTCAAGTTGTGACTGTGTGCGGTGAAGAGGACATATTTGTGAGTCATCTATCTACATTCAAATATGTGGAGATGGATGGTGAAATTCATGAAACCCTGTGTCAGGCATTCTAAGTAGTGAATGTTAGTTCCCTGTCTCCTCTGAGTAAAGCTGAAGATAAAGAAAGTACGTCTATTACCTCCTACAAGCAGGCCAAGGAGGTTGTGCAATCAGGTAGTGCCCAGGGCTGGGGCAGATTACTGGAACTGGAAAAGAAGGAAGACAAGTTCGGGCTTGGGTATCAGCCTGATGGGCTCGTCCGTTCATCAGACAACAAGACCATTACCTTTACTAGTGCTGGGTTGCTGGACCGCAACCATATCTGTGCTACCAGTGAAGACGGAGATAGCGAGTGCGAACTGGATAATTGGATCCGCCCGTGTGCACCAGGAGAGGAGCTGCCCAATTGGTCTACGGAAGACATCGTCGAAGTCACCTGGATCACAAAGTAATTGTTTATTTGTCATTTTTTACATACTGCATGTCAAATCCTGTACTCTGCCCAAGGTACAAGGATCCATTGTATGGGCCTCCATGTTTTGAAAGCATTTATTTGTCATAAATAAAGGACATTTTTCAATCAAATCGTTCCTCTTCTTTCAATTTTAATTTTTGCACAAATAAAGAAAATGGCAATGTGTTCTTCTTTCTTGATTTTGGTGTGTGTTTTCTCTAAACAGATTCTGAATGAGCACATCACTTGTGCAGTGTCGATCAACCGGATTCCATTGACAACTCTCCCGCTATGACTGAGCATAACTTTGACAATCCAATCTACCAAGCTGATGAAGAGGTTGAGGAAGATTATGAACTCCCCGAAGAGTTGGTCAGGTTGTTGAAGCAAGAGGAAAGAGTCATTCAGCCTCATCAGGAGGAAATCGAGGTTATCAACATCGGCACAGAAGAGGTTAAGAAGGAAATCAAGATAGGTGCCAGCTTGAAGACTGAAGTTAAGAAGGGGTTGATTGAAATGTTGCGTGAATATGTTGACATCTTTGCCTGGTCGTATCAGGATATGCCAGGATTGGATACAGACATAGTTGTGCATCGACTACCGTTAAAAGAAAACTGTCCTCCTGTTAAGCAAAAACTGAGAAGAACTCGCCCTGACATGGCGATGAAGATCAAAGAGGAGGTACAGAAACAGTGGGACGCCGGGTTCCTTGCCGGGACCAGTTACCCACCTTGGGTAGCTAACATCGTTCCAGTGCCAAAGAAAGACGGCAAGGTGAGGATGTGTGTTGACTACCGGGATCTGAACAGAGCTAGCCCGAAAGATGACTTCCCTTTACCTCACATTGATGTATTGGTGGATAATACGGCTCAGTTTTCGGTGTTCTCCTTCATGGATGGATTTTCAGGATACAATCAGATCAAAATGTCACCTGAAGACATGGAGAAGACAACTTTCATCACACCCTGGGGCACATTCTGTTATAAAGTGATGCCATTCGGCCTGAAGAATGCTGGTGCCACTTATCAACGGGCTATGGTAACATTATTCCATGATATGATCCACAAAGAAATTGAATGTTATGTGGATGACATGATTGCCAAGTCCTTCACAGAAGAAGACCACCTGGTAAATCTGTTGAAGTTATTCAAGCGTCTGAGGAAGTACCAATTGAAGCTAAACCCCAACAAATGCACATTTGGGGTACGATCTGGTAAGTTGCTGGGATTTATTGTAAGTGAGAAAGGGATTGAAGTTGACCCTGACAAAGTTAAAGCCATTCAAGAAATGCCTGCACCAAAAACTGAGAAAGAAGTTCGAGGGTTCCTAGGAAGATTGAACTACATTTCAAGGTTCATATCTCATCTTACAGCAACCTGCGAGCCCTTGTTCAAGCTATTAAGAAAAGAACAAACGGTCAGGTGGAATGAAGACTGTCAGAGGGCTTTTGACAAAATTAAGGAATACTTACAGGAGCCTCCGATCCTTATGCCTCCAGTGGAAGGAAGACCTCTGATCATGTACTTGACAGTATTAGAAAAGTCAATGGGGTGTGTGTTGGGCCAGCATGACGAGTCTGGTCGAAAAGAGTACGCAATATACTACCTAAGCAAAAAGTTTACCGACTGTGAACAACGTTATTCACTGCTCGAGAAAACTTGCTGTGCTTTAGCGTGGGCTGCTCGCCGACTAAGGCAGTACATGTTGACCCACACTACCTTGTTGATCTCCAAGATGGATCCAGTCAAGTATATATTTGAGAAGCCAGCACTTACCGGGCGGGTTGCAAGATGGCAAATGATTCTCACAGAGTATGATATTCAGTACACCTCTCAGAAGGCCATCAAAGGCAGTGTTTTGTCTGATTATCTCGCTGAGCAACCCATTGACGATTACCAGCCTATGAGATTTGACTTCCCTGATGAAGACATCATGTTCATAAAAGCAAAAGATCATGAAGAGCCTATTCATACTGAAGGGCCTGACCCAGAAGAAGAATGGACTATGATGTTTGATGGGGCTGTTAATATGAATGGTCGTGGTGTTGGTGCAGTACTCATTACACCTAAGGGAGTTCACATGCCTTTTTCGGCAAAACTCACCTTTAACTGCACCAACAACGAAGCTGAATACGAAGCTTGCATTATGGGTCTTGAGGAAGCCATTGACCTCAGGATCAAGACTTTGACTGTATTCGGGGATTCAGCTCTGGTAATTAATCAAACCAATGGCAAATGGTACACGCACCAAGATCATCTGATACCTTATCGGGACTACACAAGGAGGTTGTTGACTTTCTTCACAATAGTCAAGCTTGAGTATATCCCTCGAGACGAAAATCAGTTTGCAGATGCTCTAGCTACCATTTCATCCATGATCAAAGTGCAAGCTGCCAATTTTGTGCCTCAAATTGCAGTATCCAGACTTGACAGACCAGCATATGTGTGCTCAACAGACATTGTCAAAGATGATAAGCCCTGGTACCATGACATCAAATGCTTCTTGGAGGATCAAACATACCCACCTGGGGCATCTTCCAATGATAAGAAGACATTAAGAAGGCTAGCTGGTAGTTTCTTCCTGAACACTGATGGTTCCCTGTATAAGAGAAACTTCGATATGATACTTCTCAGATGCGTTGATAGGGCGGAAGCAGACTTGCTGATGCACGAGGTGCATGAAGGATCCTTTGGTACCCATGCTGGAGGACATGCAATGGCTAAAAAGTTGCTAAGATCAGGCTATTACTGGATCACCATGGATGCAGACTGTTGTGCCTATGCCAGAAAATGTCATAAATGCCAGATTTATGCGGATAAAGTGCATGTGCCTCCAAATCCTTTGAATGTGACGTCTTCACCCTGGCCCTTTGCCATGTGGGGCATTGATATGATTGGCAAGATTGAACCAACGGCGTCAAACGGACATCGCTTCATCTTGGTCGCGATTGATTACTTCACCAAATGGGTGGAAGCTGCGTCTTATGCCAATGTTACTCGCCAGGTGGTAGCAAAATTCCTGAAAAGAGATATCATATGCAGATATGGAGTGCCCGAGCGAATCATTACTGATAATGGTTCTAATCTGAACAATAAGATGATGGCAGAACTGTGCCGGGACTTCAAAATCCAACATCACAATTCCTCTCCTTACCGACCAAAGATGAATGGTGCGGTAGAGGCAGCTAACAAGAATATCAAGAGGATTGTACAGAAAATGGTCATCACCTACAAAGATTGGCATGAGATGCTACCGTTTGCGTTGCATGGGTACCGAACGTCAGTCAGGACGTCGACTGGGGCAACCCCTTTCTCTTTAGTCTACGGCATGGAGGCGGTCTTGCCTGTTGAAGTGGAAATCCCTTCACTACGGGTGCTGATGGATGTCAAGCTTGATGAGGCTGAGTGGGTACGTGCTCGATACGATCAACTATGCCTGATTGAGGAAAAGAGATTAGCAGCTATCTGTCATAGCCAGCTATATCAAAGGAGAATGAAGCGAGCCTTCGATCAGCGAGTACGTACTCGAGAGTACCAAGTAGGCGAGCTTGTACTCAAGAGGATCATTCCTCCCAGTTCAGATCATAGGGGCAAGTGGACCCCAAATTATGAAGGACCATTCATAGTGAAGAAAGTATTCTCAGGCGGAGCACTGATGCTCACCACTATGGATGGCGAGGACTTCCAGTACCCTGTTAACTCGGACGCAGTTAAAAAATACTTCGCATAAAAGACCCGCTGGACACAAAAACAGAATTATAGTCCAGGCAAAAAAAGGGCATCCCGGCGAGCTAAAAACAGAATAAAAGCTCGGGCAAAAATTAGGTAAAAATTGAAAAAAAAATGTACACCCGCTGAGTTGAAAAGCCACATCGGACAACTCAGGCAAAAAAGGGTAGCCCGGTGGATTGAAAACCCGAAAGGGCGATCCACGCAAAATCAGGGAATAAACGAACAACTGCGCTCCGGTTTATCTGAACCACATCACCGCTTCAAGCAACTTGACCATATCGGAAGGGTAGAGATCATCCCCCTCATTCTCTTCAGAAGGCCGAAGACGGAACGGAAAGTCTTGAGGATATGCCAGTCATAGCAGGAAGGAAACTCTTTGGAATGCCGTGCCGTTGCCATTAGGATAGTTTCTTTTCTCAATTTTACAGTAGCTACCTCTTTCCAGGTGGTTACTTCCTGATGTAAAATTATGCCTATTCAGAGGCCAATCAATAAAAAGAATATTCAGTCAAACACCGTGTTATGTTTATTTTGTTTACAAAAATGTCCTGAACTTTTGACAAATAACATTGCATGCGAAACATGTTGCTTTTCGAACTGATAAAAATGACATTGCAGAGACACTTAACATCGCTTTGAGTGTCAGGTGGCGACAGATGAATAGATCAGGCCGTACCAATCTTGGTGCATATGTGTGTATTCTGTTATTGCAGGATTTGCAGGTTATCACCGTATCACCAAGCAGCAGAGGGTTATTCTCCAAGTAGAGGTATTTCCCCGGTAGAGAGCCTGTTTACAAGTGACTTATTCTCAGCAGGTATCTGAACACCTGCACTCCCTAGAAGTCGGGTCAATCCCCAGCAGGGGTTAGTAGAAGTCTCCCATCCGCAGTGGAGTTGTCAGAAGTTTATTATCCGCAACGGAATTGCTAGAAGTTCTCCTTGCTCAGCAGGGTTGCAGGTAACTTCATTTCCCCACAGAGTCATCGGGATTCTCATTCCCAAGGGATTTCCCCAACAGAGTAAGAAGAAATTCTCCCCAGTGGAGTCAGAGCAGGATGATCAGATCCTCAGCAGATGTTCAAAGCAGGTAAATGAAGTATACCTCACGCAGAGTCGTCTTTCCTCCAGTGAAAACCTCTCCAACAGGCATCAGGTTGCCAACATTTCGTTTCCATCAGAGTTAAAAGCTTTGAGTCCCCAGCAGGTTGCCGGAATCTTCTCCCACAGGCCGTCAGGACTTCATTCCTCAGCCAGAGCGGAATTGTCTACTTCCCCAACATAATCAGCCTTTGTCTCTGTTGATACTCTTTTAGTGTACGTTCGCACTCTTAGGCACTTATCTGATGATTCAGTTTGCTCATCCGCAGTCTCAAGATGAATTGGCACCTGGTGGCACTTGTCTGTGCACTTTCCCCAGTAGAGTCTATATCTACTAGCACTCATCTGTGCTCGCATCTTTATTTGATGCTCATCCTCTTTCAGCACTCGTCCGTGCCTTTTCCTCAGCAGATTCCTCTTTATTTGAGGTATTCCTCAGCACTCGTCCGTGCTAACATCTTTATTTGATGACCGTCCGCAGCTCTCGGCACTCGTCCTTGTTTATTAGTTCTTTGAAGTTTTCCCCAGTGAAGTTGCCGGTACTCGTCCGTACTTGCATCTTTATGTGATGCTCGACCGCATCCCTGCAGCACTCGTCCGTGCATTTTTCGATTCCTCTTTATTTGAGGCGTATCCCCAAGAAAGTCGCCAGTACTCGTCCGTACTCGCATCTTTATTTGATGCTCGACCGCATCTTTTAGCACTCGTACGTGCTTTTTACTCCTTTGAAGATTGCTCGCCCGCATCCTTCGACACTCGTCTGTGTCTGCTACTTATCTAGTGCTCGTCTGCACGCCCCGACACTCGTCCGTGTTTGGTATTTTCTTTTGAAGATCGCCTGGAATAAGCTGATACTCGTCCGTATCAAATATCAGAAGCACTCGTCCGTGTTTCTTGGATCATCATCCGGTACTCATCCGTATCGTCGACTTATGACACTCGTCCGTGTTTATTTGATGATCATTCCAATGCTCGTCCGCATTGAAGAGGTTGAAAACCCTGATGGTGGGATTAAAACGTCAAAACCATTTCCGGAACCTGCGTAAGGGTTATCCGAAGAAGACTCGTCCGTCTTACTCCATTTATCTGCGTAAGGATTCATGAAGAGGATTCGTCCATCCTAGTTGCATGTCTATCTCACAGACTTATATGCATTCCCGGATCCTGCGTAAGGGTTATCCGAAGAAGACTCGTCCGTCTTATTCCGCTGATCTGCGTAAGGATTCGCGAAGAGGATTCGTCCATCCTAGCTGCATGTCTATCCCACGGACTTATATGCATTCCCGGAACCTGCGTAAGGGTTATCCGAAGAAGACTCGTCCGTCTTATTCCACTTATCTGCGTAAGGATTAGTGAAGGAGATTCATCTATCTCAGATGACTTTGAAGATTCTTAAGGACTCGTTCGCTTTCTGCACCTGGCGTCACAGGTCACAAGAAGGTTTGTCCGTTTCATGTTTCATCAGAATCTTTGGTTTCGTTGGAAGGAGCTCGTCTGCTCATCTCTCAGCTCAGTTGCAACGTCATTGGATTGGGTTTATTTCCCATTTCTTGTTTTCTGCATCAGAGCACAAATTTTCGTTTTTTTGGGTATTCAACCACAGTTTATCTTGAACGGTCGAAAGCGGAAGCAGTCGTCCTGTTCAGATCAACAGTTGCTTGAATAGGGGCAGCTGTAGAACCTCAAATTTTCCCTCTTCATTTTAAGCATCATAATACACCATCTGCATCATAAGCATGTCATATATATAGCATTATAGCATAGTAAATTAAAGCATGACAAGCATCAAGCCCTAGCATGAGGCATATGGCCATCTGGGGAGGTGTTGAAGGCTATCTAAGCCAAGACAAGGGTTCCAATGGATTTGTGAGAGGCCTATGATGATTATAGACTCTTTTAGCAAGGCCAAGTTCACTTGCAAAAGCTCAGAAGATTGCTTAATCATCACAAGTTTTAAGACAATGCAAGGCTCCTAAGCAGTGCAACCAAATTAGGGTTTTGACTTCAAGAGCCTTAACCTCATAATTTTGGCCAAATCTTTTGGGCAATGTTTTCTATATGATAAGAGGTTCCTACATGTCAATTTTCATGGAAAAATTCCAAATGGAAGTCAGTCATTGCCTTAGTTGCTTGCAGATGAAGTAATTGGTCAACTGTGCCTGTAAAAAGTCAACTGTCTGATTTCAAGGGGTCCAAGTCACTTTTTCTTGCCAAGGGGGGTCTTTACAATGTTATAAGATGTTTGGGATGATTGAAGATCAAGAATCATGGATATTTGAAGGGATTTGTAAAAATGATACAAAGTTGGTTTTTGAGATTTTCCAAATTTAGCAACTTTTGCCCTAATTTTCAAGTGAGCTTAGCATGATCAAAAATTCTTCAAATGAACCCAACCCAAAAATGAAAGTTGAAGACTAAAGCTTGCCATTTTCAAAAAGTACAAGTACATTTTCATGGGATTTATGGTTTGAGAGATAGGGCCTTCGAAAACTTCATGCATTTTAGGGCAAAATCACATTTCCATGTACACACCAAATGCAAGAGTGCTCAAAACTCATTTCCAAGTGTTGGAATGGATCAAGTGAGGTTACTAAGTTACAATGCAAGGCACTTAGATGATTTTGCTCAAGATAAATTTACATTTTTGTGCCAAGCAAAGAAGTGGCCTCAAAAATGCAAATTTAGCCAAATCATGAGAAGTATGTAATGGCTAGTTCTAAGGGCCAGAGTTGTTTGTGTTTTGATCAAGGATTGGAAAAGGCTTGCACATGTGCTAAGAGGCCAAGCAAAGAGTGAGGTTGGTGAGCCTATCTCACACTTTTGCAAATTATGCAAAATCTCAAAAAAGGCTCATGTATTCCAATTCCAAATGCAAGGTGAGGCCACCATCCTTTTATTCATGACATATGAAGTTTTTAGCTCAAGAGAAATTGGAAGATTCAGGCAGGGAATTTGGTACATTTCACAAAATGCAAGTGCATGGTCACATGAGGTTGGCACGGGCACATAAAATTTGTAAGTCTTTGCTAAATAGCAAGTTGCCATGGAATGTAATTGCAGGCCCATTTGTGTACAATTTGGGATCACTACATCACAATGCATGGTGTGAGAAGGGCTTGGCCCAAAAAGGGTGCAAAACCCGTGCATGGAATGAGAGATATTTCATGAGGTGCATTTTGTCAAAATGATAAGAAAAGCATGATGCATTGATCCAAGGGCCAGGTTTCTTCCATTTCTGAATTAATGGATCATAAGAGGTCAGCATGTGCAAAGGAGTGGGGGAGAGCACGAGTGAATCATTTCATCACACACCTCATGCCATTTTTGCAAAATCACCTCATGCACACTGTTCTCACGTGCCTTTGCTTGCAAACCCTAACCACTGAAAACACACATCATATATAAGTGGTATCTCTCTTTGAATCAGACTCTTAGAGGAGAATTTCATCAATCTCAAGTTTTTGCTCCTGCCGCATTTTCCCCCATAGCTCATCATCCACTGCTCCATTCACCAAACAAACTTCACATTCTTGCTCTTAGAGCTTCACAGATCGTAGATCAATCCTCATTTTGAGCTAGAAGAAGATTCTTGCATCAGTTCACTTCAGACCAGAACCTTTCACAGAGCAAGAGTGGGCTGTTTTTGAGGCCTCTTTCACATTTATTTTGTGAGAAGAGGTTGCAAGAGGGACATCTTGAGCTGGATAGTGGTTTTCTTGGTGGATTTTGGACCTGTGCAATCTCAGGTATGCTCTAAATTTATGGATCTGTAAATGGTTTTTGTTGTGCATATTATGATCTGCTTGTTACACTGAGCATGTGGATCCCTTTGGTTTTGAAAATGATGTTGAAATGAGGTCAGGCTAGGGTTTTGAAGTTTCTAGATCCAAACTATTTTGCTTCGGTTCAGTTTGTGTGTGCTAGCTTACATGTCTGTGATGATTGATTCTTGTTATGCTTGGTTCAAGGGTCATTTTGATGTTTGATTTGTGTATTTTCGTGGAGAAATGAGAGAGATATGATTCTCTGAATTTGAGGTGTTGATGCTGTTTTGGCCCTGTTGCTTCGCATGTTTCAGTTTGGTTTCATGAGAGTGAGGTTGAAGATGATGACGTGTTGGGTTGTGGTTGGGCGCGTTTGGTTTTTGTCCGTTTGTGACTTAAAACCCTAGTGACCGGTTGATGTTTGGTTTACATGATTTTCGTTCCTTTTTATTTTTTCTTTATTTTTGAAGCATGTCACAAATATTAAAACCTGAGTTTTCTTTTTTTTTTTTCATTTTCGTGTGGGCCTAAGGCCAAGGTGCTACTCGCACCCCCTGTTGGGCCCAAGTGGCCAGTCTGAACTGATTAGCCTTGCTCTTCATACTCCCCCCTCATTTTACTATTTTTATTATTTTCTTTTCTTTGCTTCTTTCATTTTGATTTATTAAAAATACTTCCAAATATCAAAAAAATCCAAAAAAATTCATGTGTATTCCTTGATTCATCTAGTTTTTTATCATATTTTTTTTCAGATTTTTACTTTCATCCCACGTGGCCAAATAAATTCAGCATTTAGGCATTGCTTTCTTGTGAACTCTCATGGACCAATCTGCCTTGTCCAATTTCTATTTTCCTCATCCTTTAAGCTATGAACCCCATTCTTTTTGCATTAAAATCCTAAGACACTCTACTATCTTCATGATTTATGTTGGATTTTTCACAAATTTCTTTGCTGGACTTTGATGGAGTTACTTGTGCCTTAATTTTCAAAACCCTAAATGGTGGTACCTTGCATCCTTGAGCTTCATTGACCTAGTTTGGTGCTGTATTTTTGCAAACCCTTTTGGATTCTCATTTCTTTGTGTTTGAAGAGTACTTTGCTGGTTGGGTAGATTTTTTAGATGCTTGGATCTTTTTCTTGGGTATTTTCTTCCTCACCTTGCCTTCTTTTGCATACTTTGAGTCTTATAAGCTCTTTTAAGTTTAGAAGGGCACTTGTGCCAACTTCTCTTCATCTTTTAGGGTCCTTTAGAGGTCTAGGGTTGTTCCTGGTCTTGGGATAGGGTTTGAGTCTCCTTGAGTTTTGGTGTTGGGTCTCTTTTATGTGCTTTATTTCCTTAAGTGTTATGCATGCCTTCTTTGCACTTGTTTCACTCCTAATCATCTCAATATGATCTTGTGTTGTTTTGCTTATCATCTTGTGAATTCTTTGCCATGCCTATATGCTTGTGTAGCTTCTGACTTGTTGGTTTCATGCCTTGGTTTTATGTTGTTACACTAACCTTGCAGGGGCTATGGTAAGTGTGAGATGTGGGAATTGAGTTCCACATCTCCATCTCTCATCTCTTCTCATTTTGTTTATATGGACTAACATCTTCTTGTTGGGCTTAGGCCTTTCTCATCTCTCCTCTTATATTCTTCTTCTTCTCTTGAGATTTTCTTTTTAGGATAGAAACCCTACTAACCTAGGATATCCATGCATGTGAATACTTAGGATTATTTTAGTTCCCCTTTAGAATTTTTTCCCTTTGAGATCTTTTGGGTTCTTTCATCTTTTCTCATCTCATAATTCTTAAAAGATACTCAAATAAATGTAGAATGATGTCTTGATCCATAGCCTTATCCCATGAGGTATGCTTGTAGTCTTCCCATCTTGGGATAGTACATGTTTACCTTGTGATGCACAAGTCTGATCAAGGCATCTGCTTCATAAAGAAAAGCATAAAAAACACTTCTTCATGTAAATAATCAAAACACCTAATAAATAAACAAGTTAGTGAGCCTAAGCCCTAATCTTTGGGTTCAAGTTTTGGGGATCTTCTCCTTACTCGAGTGTGCTTGTTCTATTATTCCATCTTGGAATGTAGTGACAAGTGCACATTCCACTGATGAGAGCTTGAGTTCACTTCCTCGTGACACACTCATAAAAGCTTATAAAACACACAAACAAACAATAAGCGTCTTTCCTTCGGGAATTCTTTTCTCATCTCCTTCGCTCCGTACGCGAACTTGCTCCTACCTGTCACTTTGCAAGACGGTAACGCACTCGTCGTCCGAGTCTGCAACACCTGAGCAATGGCATAAGCAGTTCAAGCCTTAATTCACAAGCAATTTATTTTCTACCCCTAGTTAGGGGAACTACGGCGTCTCTGATCCTCATTATCCTGATGAGGTACGTAGGCAGCGGGGTAGGGCCCGTTCGAGCACAATCTTTATTTTCCCTACATTTTTCCTCTTTGTTTCATATTCATTGCTTTTCTCAGTTTATTTTCCAGTCCATTTCTTTTCTTTTGTTGCAGTTTTCATACCCTCACCCTTTGAAATAGTTTCTTTGCAAGCGTGGATCCCGTCGGGTACGGCGGACGATCTGGGTGCTAATACCTTCCCAGGTCGTAACCGACTCCCGAGCCCAGTCTCTTTGGTTCGTAGGACCCGTGTCCTTCCTCTTCTTTTCTTCTGGTTTGTGCAGCATTACCATTCCCTTTCTTCGGGATAAAAATGCCTGGCTGGCGACTCTATTCTTTTTCCGCGCCACTTTCGCGTTTGTACCAGGATGGAAATCCGGGGAGCGACAAGTGTCTAGTTCAAGTTTTTCAATGTCGAGCCCCAAGTTTCTCATTGTTGTGAACCCCAAGTTCACGTTTCTGTTGCCGAACCCCAAGTTCGCCAACTTTTTGAACCCCAAGTTCAACCTTTACTTGCAAACCCCAAGTTTGTCAAGTTTACCAGTGTCGACCCCCAAGTTCGCCAACTTTTTGAACCCCAAGTTCAACCTTTACTTGCAAACCCCAAGTTTGTCAAGTTTTCCAATGTCGAGCCCCAAGTTCGTCATTGTTGTGAACCCCAAGTTCACTTTTCCGTTTTTAAACCCCAAGTTTGCCAACTTTTTGAACCCCAAGTTCAACCTTTAATTGCAAACCCCAAGTTTGTCATGTTTTCCAGTGTCGAGCCCCAAGTTCGTCATTGTTGTGAACCCCAAGTTCGCATTTCCATTGCCGAACCCCAAGTTCGCCAACATTTTGAACCCCAAGCTCAACCCTGCTTGCAAACCCCAAGTTTGTCAAGTTTTCCAGTGTCGAGCCCCAAGTTCGTCATTGTTGTGAACCCCAAGTAAACTTTTCCGTTGTCGAACCCCAAGTTTGCCAACATTTTGAACCCCAAGTTCAATCCTTACTTGCAAACCCCAAGTTTTTCAAGTTTTCCAATGTTGAACCCCAAGTTCGTCATTATTGTGAACCCCAAGTTCACGTTTCCGTTGTTGAACCCCAAGTTCGCCAACTTTTTGAACCCCAAGTTCATCCTTTCTTTACAAACCCCAAGTTTGTCAAGTTTTCTTCTGCCAAACCCAAGTTCGTCATTTTCAACTTTTTTCCAAACCCGAAGTTCGTCAATTTTATTGTACCAACCATTTTCATTTCCCATAGAGTTCAAATTTTCAGGTATATTTGAGTATTCAATCACTCCACACCTTGAAAGTCTAAAATCAGTTGTTATTATTCATTCAGGTTTGCAGATGATTGAATAGGGGCAGCTGTAATACCCAAAAATGTCCCCTCTCATTTTTGCATATCATTTAGCATATCATATTGCATACTCAAAGTAATGTCACAACCAAAAAAAACCATTGCATCATATTCATCATAGCTTAGGCGAGGCTGGTGGTCAGTGATTGAAGCAATTGAAGGCTATACAAAGACAACCAAAGGGTTACGTTCCTCAACCTTGTGCAAAGGGTTCACAACATCCCACAAGTCTTCATTTGAGGCCACAAGTCTTAGAAAGAAGTGAGTTGATCAAAGAATGCAAGTAGTGCAACATCTCCTAATTAAAAGGGCCAAATTAGGGTTTCCAACTAACTGGGCTTCTCAGTGAAATTTTGATCCAAACTTGGTTTCATTGTTTTCTACATTATGACAAGTACCTAGGGTTAAAATTTCATCCATGGATTCATTTTGGAAGAGGTTCAATTGATCAGTGGATTAAAAATCAGGGAATTGGGGAAAAGTCAACCAGACTGAGCAAGAGGTCAACTCCTGAGCTTTTGAGATCAAAATCATGAAATTAGGGTCACAAGAATCCTATGGACCAAATTTAATCAAGAAATGATGACAAATCATGAAAAAAACAATTTTTCTTGTGTATGTATCGATACATTATTGTTTTGCATCGACACAAGTCTTTGTTAATCACAAAAAAGGAATTTGCTTCTGTATGGATCGATCCATACGAATTTTGCATTGATACATGTTTCTTCTATGCTATGTATCGATCCATACGAGTGTTGCATCAATACATGCTTCTTTGTGTTTCTGGAAATAAGCTATGTATTGACTTATTCGTGATATGTATTGATGCATGATTGAATTAACTTGCTGGAAATAACCAAAGCTTCAGTATGCATCGATGCAAACATCTATGCATCGACTCATACATGTTATATAATTAACATGTATCGACTCATACGAGTTTGGGATCGATACATAAGCCTGTTTTTTTTTCAGTTAACAACTTCTGTTTGACATGTAGAAGGGCATGACAGTTCAGTTCATGGGACTGAATTTATGAGTGAATTATGCACACAATCAAACTCAATCAGTTTCACAATTTACTTCAACTCAAGCATAAACCATTGCAGGTTGCATCATAATGCATCCTCACCATAATGATCATGAACTCATGTGCATTGGATTCATTGGTCTCAAGTTGCATTTGGCTCTTGTTTCGTTGCATCAGCAGGCTACCATTGAGTGTATGCAGGATCACCTTAATTGCCATGTTTCTCATAATCAATCCAACAAACTCAAGCTGCAATCATTAGATCAAGTCATGTGCATTGCATTTCAATAATCTTCAGCATAAGCTCCATGGGCACTGCAGCATTGGATTGAGTTCAACTAGAGAAGATTCCAGATATCTAGCTGGCATAATTGCCATAACAAACTCCACTCAGTTAACTCACCTCACTCAGTTAACCAGGGCTAGTTAACCCTGGTTCTAACTGCTTACCAAAGGTCCAATGCTTTATAAAAGCATGAGGTACATTTGAATTAAGGGTTCAGCTTCACATTTCTCTCAAGTCACACCAAAATACTCCCAATTTTGCTCTGCATTTTCTCTGCAAGATCAGTGTATATTGGAAGATCAAGCCTCATCAATCAATTGCTTCCATCATCTTCTTCATTGAGCTTCATCAGCATCAACTCAAGTTGCATTGCCATGGTTGCATTCAGCTGATATTCTTCAAGTTGCACCAGATTCAATCTCTGCAAATTCGCAAGGATTTCATTCATTACAGGTCATAGCATTGCAATTTCCCTCAAGTCATCATCAACATTATGATTTGCAGCTTCTCTATGGATTTAATGGATTGAAAGATCAAGATTACACCTCTGCAAATTTTCTGCATCTTCATCAATTCCTCAAGATTCTTCATCCAGCAAGTGTTTATTTCATTCTGCAAGTATCCAGGATCAATCAAGGAAGTCATATGAACCTACTCTCTAGTATTCTTCAGCAATTCAAAGTTCTGCAATTCAGGTTCTACCTCAAAATCTATGGCTTGATTTCATGAGTTTCTTGTATATTTTATGGTGCTTGAAGCTTGATAGAAGCGTTGCAATCTCTGTTTAGTTGATAGGCTTATTAGAAGCTTAGATTCAATTTTTCAGGTGAGAATGTTTGGCTTCGATTTACATAATTTAGGAACCCTAAGGAAAAACTAAGACTAGATTTGGATTCAGGGGAGTGAAACGAGTTCAACCATGGCCTCACATTTCATTTTGAAGGAGATTTGGTCCAAGCCCTAGAAAGAGGTCACCAGAGAAGGTGACAGAACTCTTCTCCGGTGACCGTAACAGTAGCCCCAAAATTAATGTGAGAACATAACACAACCATTGGATCGTTTCAATCTAACGCACCAAGTTCAGCCAGCACATTAAAAAAAACATGTGCAAGTCATGTGTTTCATTTTGTGAAGGAATTATTCAGCTTCTTTTGACACCCCCATGTGTGCGTGTGTGAGCCCAAGCTAGTTGTTTTCCTTACACTTCACACCCCCAGGCCCAATCCATTTTATTTCTTTTATTTCTTTTTCTCCTTTATTTTCATTTCCCTTTTCAATTTTATAAAATACCAAAAATCATCCAAAAATCCTAAATAAATTCATCCATAATATTCATCATTTTTGTTAATTTTCTATAATTTTAAATTCCATTTTTCTTTTATTTTCAAATCAAAATTAATTTCCCATCTTATTTTCTTTCTATTTTCTACATTGCTGACCAATCATTTTGTCCATTTTTGTTTTCCCTAACCATGATTAATTTTGGTACCATTCCTTTTTCCCTATTCAGAGGACTCATCAAACTTCCCAAAAATAATTTTTGTTCAATTTTTAGGTCATGATGAGTATCCTTTTGAATCTATTCTTTTTCCTTGATCATAAAAAACTCTAATCCACTTCAAGCCATCATTTGGATAGGTAAAAATAGGAATTTTCAAGAGATATATCACCTTCTAGATTTTATATTTGATTGACAATTTTCATAATTTTTCAATGTCCTATGCTATTTTTCCAAGTATTTGACATCATAGGTCATATTTTGGTCCTTTTTCCTTATCCTTTTGTTCAAGAATTAGTAAGGCATTTATGCCATTCATTTGAGGTCCTTAATTTGAGTCTTCTAGGGTCCATTAGAGGTCTTTGAATGTTTAGAATCCATTTTAGATCATTGTATTTTGATTTGTGTTGGTTACTTGAATCATAAGTCACATATGCGTTCATAAACCCTAATTCTTTCCTTCCTTCTACCTTAGCCCTTAAATACCAATCTTTTGATCATTATTTTGTGTTTAGATCATATATTAACTTTTCATCAAACCCCTGGTTTTTGTATGGGAAGTTCAAACTTCATTGTTCATGTTTGGTTTTATTTCTAAGTCATTTTCCTTACTTTGAAAAACCATGTTTCCATGTTCCTTCCTTCATTTTTCATTCTTATGTTTGAATCCTTATGACTTTAATCTATTCTTACTCCTTTAATTTCATGTCCTTAACCACTTACATTTAGTGTTAGGTTCTGTACTTTATATTCACCATTGACCTTAGGGTTTTTACCATGATTAAATACTTAAGTTTCTCTTATAACTTCTCATTAGCTTTCATTAGGGTTTAGTGAAACTTTAGGGTATAGTTTGAGTTTGGTTTACTTAATAGATTTAGATCCTTTTTATTTGACTTAGATCCTACCCTTAGAAGCTAGCCAGCATGTAAGATACCTTAGAGCTTGATCTTTAGACTTAGAAGTTCATCAATGCTTTCATTAGCTAGTGTGAGTTCTTCTTTGAATTTTACCATGCTATATTTGTTCAAAATGCTTCATCATGCTAACATTTGTTTTGTAGGGGGAAGACTGAGGTAAGTATTACTTCATTCTCATCTCTTATGCATTTTAATTGTGTTTGCCTTAGCACTTTGTGCTTTGATCATAGGATTTCCCCTTTTGTTCTCTTAGAAACAACTTGTATTCCTTAGGAAGTAAGTTGGGTTCTAATTATCTTTTCTTATTAGGTTTAAAAGACCTCACTAACCATAGGATATATTTTGAATGAATAACTTAGGATGGTGTCTTAGTCCCCCTTAGTTTTATCCTTTCTCCATTTGAGTCTTCTTCTCTCATCTTCAAACAACAATCCAAAAGACACTTAATAAAGGCTTGAAGTAATCTCTTGTGTATAACCTTATTCCATGGGGCACTCATATTAATTCAATCTTGGAATAGTATGGGCTTGTCTAGCATGATGTACAAGTCTAATCATGAGACTATCTTCACAAAGAAAACATAAAAGACATTTCTTCAAAAAGCTACAAAAACATGTAATAAGTTCAACAAGCTAGTGAATTTAGACCCTAATCCTTAGAAACAAGTCTTGGATAAATTCTCCTTACTTGGTGTGCTTGTTATATTATTCCATCTTAGAATGTGGTAGCAAGTACACATTCCATGGAAAAGAGTTTGAATTCACTTCCTTGTGCCAAATTCATAAAAAACTCTCAAAAAGCAAACAACAAACAATAAGCGACTTTCCTGCGGGAATTCTCTTCTCACCTCATTCATTCTCAACGCGAACTTGCGACAACTTGTCTCGCATGCAAGACGGTAAATGCACTCGTACCAGACGAGCCTGCAACACTTGAGCATTGACATAAGTAGTTCCAGCGATAAAAAACACAAACAAATAGTTACCGCCTTAGTTAGGCGAACTACGTCGACTTTGATCCTCATTTTCCCGATGAGGTACGTAGGCAGCGGGGTAGGGCCCGTTCGAGCACATTCTTTATTTTCCCTACATTTCCCCTTTCTTTCCATTCTCTTTTTCCATGTCCCCCTTCTTATTTCATTTTCCATTCCAGTTAGCAGTTTTATTTAGCAACAGTTTTATTTTCTCACCCTTTGAAACAAACAAACAAACAAGTGAGGATCTCGTCGGGTATGGTGGACAGTCTGGGGTGCTGATACCTTCCTAGTTCATAACTTACTCCCGAACCCAGATCTTTGGTTCGTAAGGCCTCTTCCTTTCCTTCTATCTCAAGTTTGTGTAGAATTACTTTTCCCGTTCCATCGGGATAAAAATGCTTGGCTGGCGACTCTACCTTTTCTGTGCCACTTTCGCGTTTGTACTAGGATGAAAATCCCAGGAGCGACACCTACTAATAAGAGTTTTGTTTTTGTTTTTTTTTAACAAATTTAAATCTCGCGGTCCTTGAAAACATTGCATATGCATATACATACCATATCATTTCATAACAGGTTTTCACAACAGGTTTCTCATCTTCACTTTGTTTATTTCCGCAGAAATGGCTCTGATTTAGCACCAACTCGCATGCAACTCCAAAGCATCTCTATGGGTTCTCAAGAAATTTTCAAGGAGTATGCTCAGAAATGGAGAGATCTTGCAAGCAGAGTTCAACCCCCTTTAACTGACAGGGAATTGGTTGATATGTTTATGAGTACATTGACTGGTCCTTTCTACAGTCATCTCATTGGAAGTTCATCATCTAGTTTCACTGAGCTGATAATGATTGGAGAACGTGTGGAGAGTGGAATACAAAGTGGTAAGATACAAGTGGTTGCCTCTTCAAGTACTACCAATAAGCCTTCTAATGGGAATAAAGAGTCTAATGTTGTATATGGACAACAATTTTGTAACAAGAATAATCAATCTGTGGGATCAATTCTCATCTCTAATCCCGCACCTACACCATAAGAGCAGTAGCAAAATAGTCAACCTAAGCCTATGAGGCAATTTACAAAGATCAATATATCATTGGTGTAAACACCCCAAAATTTCCCTTTCACTTTCTCATGCCTTGGATTATGATCACACATATTGCATAGCATATTACAACATCTTACATTGCATATTCACCTTTAACATCTCATTGCATCTCTGCACAGTTAGGGTTTGTGATCAGATGAATCTTGAAGAAAGTATGAGGTATCTCATAGGCCATGAAGCATGACAAGAAGGTCCTTGATTATTCTAAGATCATATTGTACCACCAAGAGTTCTTGAAAGTCAAAAGATCATAAGAGATTGCAGAGTCACCCAGGCAGGATCAATGATCCTACAGAGATGACCTAAAATTAGGGTTTTGGGTTTGAGGCCCTTACAACCAAGATTTTTGGTCATTCTTGATTCAAATGGTCTTTATATAATATAAGGAGTGTGTGGATGAGGTTTGATGAAAAAAATTCAATGTGGAAGTCATCTGATCAAATGGTAACTTAGTGTGTAAGAAAAGTCAGGATTAGGGCATCTAAGGCCTCAAACAAGGGTTCCAAAGGGTCATCACCATCAATTTGAGGTCCTATGACCTTTATTTGGTCTTAGGAATGCTTGAAAGATCAAAATATTGAAGAATTTTGAGCCATTGCAAAAGTTGCCATTTTTGGACATGACTTGAAGTGAAAACTTTCCATTTTGGGAAAGATTTTTAACCTCCTCTTTCTTGATCAAAACGGTTTCAAATGAAATTTCTTCAAACATGAAAGTTGTAGATTGGATCTTCCCATTTTCAAAAAGTACAAAAACTCCTCTTGATTCATCCTAGAACTCAAGATATGGCAAGTCAAAATTGGGAAAAATCTTGTAATTTTGAAGTTTAGGACAAAGAGAGAAATGTGCAAAAGTGAATTTCAGGCCTCTACATGATTTCTAATCCACTCAAAAACATCATGGCATGATCAAACAACATCTCAAAGTCAGAATTGAGCTTTGAACCAAGGGATTTCATGACTTGCTTCTCAAGAAATCACAAAGTTGCAAAATTGCAAAACCTATGCAAACTCTTGATCCAAGCCATACAACTCATAACATTTGATCCTAGGGTTCTCCTTGAAGCCAGCTGAGGCAGCTCAAGCCCTCAAATCAGTTCTGCCATGGCCCATACCTCAAGTACACAACTTTTGACTTTTTGGCCAATTGAGCCATGCCATTCCCACAGTGGGTATCTACTCTTCTGACTCATTCCAATTATTTATGCATTGCCTAAGGATCATAAAACAAAACACACAAGAGCTCAGACGACACATACACTCAGATTGCACAAAAATTCCCAAAAACTTCCTCTCTTCGATTCTCCTAATCCAACCATCAAACTTCAAAAATTCTTTCACCAACAAGTCACACTTCACCTAAGGAACAAATTCCACCCCTTACAATGGCCTGAAATACAACACACAAGAACCTCCATTTCTGCCATATCAGAACTGGACCTCTCAAACTAGCCACTTTTAAAGCATTCCAAGCATTCCATTAGACTCATGAGGTTCAAAGGAGGCCATTTGCACAAGAGAGAGGCTCTGAAAGCTCACTTTCGAAGGTATCCAGCTCAGGTATAGCTCAAGAACGTTTTTCTCAGAACTTCATTTTCTTGTTACAAGATGAATCTACATGTTGCACTGATCATCTAGATGATTTAGCTTTGAAAATAAGAAAGAAATGACCATTTCATGATGTTCTGAAAGTTTTCCCGTGTTTTGATTTTTGCTTTGATTCTCTTGATTCAAGTGTTATAAATGATGTTTGATGATTGATTTTTTTTTCCATGAAGTGTGGGGAGTATTTCTGGGCAGTTATTTTGATGTTTAATGACTTAGGGAAGAAGATAGGGTTTTGGTTGGCCGAAGAAGATGACCGGAGCACTGTTCCGGTCATCTGAAAGTGATTAGGGTTAGGATGCCCAGATTGAATGAGAGCCCTTAGATCTTGATTAGTTTAAGTGTTGGACGGTTCAGATTAATCATTAACCCTAATTCTATTTAATTAAATTAAATCATAATTAATTAACTCAGATTGATTCTCAGCCTTTGATTGCAAGCGTATTAGGGATTTAAACCTGGACCATTGGATTTGCATACCTTCGCTCAAGCTAACTCACACCCTCAACCCTTGATCTGGCTTCCACGCAATCTGAGCCCTCCATTTTAATTACTTTTCATTTTTATTTTATTTATTTCATTTTGTTTTCCTTTATTTATTAAATATAGCAAAACATTTTCAAAAATTCTGATTCTTTACATTTACATTCTAATTTAATTTTAAAAACCCAAAAATATTTTTATTTTCATTTTTGTGCATTAAAAATTTATTTTTAAATCATTTAATTGTATTATTTAATTAATTAATTCATTTTAATTACTTAAAAATACTTTTAGGTATTTAAAAATAACCAAAAAAATCAGAGAGCCTCTTTGAACATTAAGAACAATTTAAAAACTCATCACAAATTTATTTTAGGGTTTGATCATGTTTTGACAATTAAACTTGAATTAGGGTTTTGAAAATCCCCTTTTTCATAACCCTAATTTAAAAATTCATTTTTGCCTAACCAAAATGAGTTTGTACTTGGTTCTTTTTGCATTCTTTAACATGTTGCATCTAGTATCTAGGACATTTAAGTCATATTTTTGCATTTCATTTTCAATTTGTTTTGACTTTTTCTTTGCAAAGTGTCCAAAACCCTAGCCAAACTTAGGAAAACCATAACTTGACTTTGGTTTAGCTTTAGACCTCATCCTTTGGAGGGTGTTCTCATGTATTTTTAGAGTTTGTTTGGATGTAATTTCAATTTTCTATCATGTGATTTTCTTCAGATTTTGATCATGGACTTTGTGTATATATATACTAACTTTTCAGGTGCAAATGGTAAGTTAATTGGGATGTGGATGTGTATCCACATCCAATCTTTTCTCACTCTCCTATTTATTTGTGTTTGAAGTGATTTTGATTCACTTGTGTTTGTTTCTCTACCACTCCTAGGTTACTTAACTTCTTCAGGAAGTAGGTAACCTATCTTTCTATCTCTTTCTCTTTCATCTGCTTCTTCCTTGGTGGCCATATGAAGACTTCTATTTAAGCCTCATAAACCATAGGAACATCCAAGCATGATAACTTTAGGGTTGTGAATAGTCCCCCTTAGTCTTTTACCTTTTGAGTATCTTTGAGTCTCTACTTCTCATCTCAATAACAAAGGCTAAACAGTTAAAGTTTTGGGGCTCTGTATTAGGGTTATGCATGTATCCTTATCTTAGGATGGAGTGCATAACTTTAATACTTAGTGTTAAACCTTTAAGTTGTTTTCACCTCTTAATCAAAACACCTAATAAATTATCAAGACTTAAGCTTGTAACTTGGGCCTTATATTAGGGTTACATCTCTGCCTTTGGGTCAGAGGGATTAACCCTAGTGTTTAATGGACAAGTCCCCCTCAGGTTTAGTCTTACAAACATAAAATTCACTTCTTAATCTAATCTCCAATCAAAATACACCTAATAAAGGTTTGTTATATAATGATTTTAATCCCTGACCATGGATTAAGTTGAGGTATCTTCCTCATCTTAAGTGTCCTCATATATCATCATTCTCTTAGGATGGTTTAATGAGTTCACTAATCCCTGATTAGAGATTAAACTCATTACTTAACACAAAACAAAAATCCAAAAATACTTAATAATCACAAATGTGTTAATGATCTTAATCGAGTATCATCGGGGTAATAAAGTTGAGATTCTCATCTCATACTTAAGTAGACTCATTATCCCTAATCAGGGATGATATAATGAGTTTGCAAACCCTTGATTAAGGCTTAAGCTCATCTTCCTATGCAAAACAACAAAAACAAATAAAAAACTGAAAACAAAAAAACAAACAATAAACGTCTCCTACAGGATTCTTTTCTCATCACACTCACTCTGGAAACGAGAACTCGCTTCTTCCGTCTAATGCAAGACAGTTAGCACTCGAGCCAGACGAGTCATACACTTGAGCATAGATAAGCAAGCAGTTCACACCAAAACATCCAAGTCTCTTTGAGTCGAACTATGGTGTTCTGACTTCCTCATTGCACGAGAGGATACGTAGGCATAACTTAACGGTTATCGAACAAAAGTCCCCAGGTCTCCCCCCTCTCCTCTTTCTATCTTTCTTTTCTTAGCCCCAGTTTTTGAGCTCCCATTCTTTGTACACCATCACCCTGTACACCCATTTCTTTTATAACACAGCTAGCACATACACTTCCCCCCTTTTAAAACATAATCAGGTAAGCGTGGCTGTCGAGTACGACAGACGATCTGGGTGCTAATACCTTCCCAGGTCGTAACCAACTCCCTTACCCAGTCTCTTTGGTTCGCAACCGTCTTATCCATATCTTTCTAGGTTTATGCAGCATTACCTTTCCTTTGAGATAAAAATGTCTAGCTGGCGACTCTATTCAACCTCAACCTTCAACATCGCTGACACCAGTTCGCGTCTGCATCGAGACGAAAGTCCGGGGAGCGACAATTGGCTCAGGCTCTGCAACACATCTTGGAGGGAAAATTGATTACTTTGAAGGATCCTCCTCAGAACCTCAATACTACCTCTCCTCGTTTCAATCCCAATGCAATATATGCATATGACTCCAATTGCCCAGGCCATGATACTAATAATTGTTGGGCTTTGAAGAATAAGATCCAGGATATGATAGATGCTAGAGAAATTGAGTTTGACCCTCCCGAGACTCCTAATGTGATTACTACTCCTATGCCCAAGCATGAGAAGATTGTTAATGCTATTGATGATGTTTCTTTTGTTTCTACGGTGACTGATTTGACTACTCCTTTATCCATCATTAAGAAGAAGTTGCAGTAAGCCGATTTATTTCCAAGTTGCAATGAAGACTGTTTTTATTGTGCCTCTAAACCTAACGATTGTTGGAAGCTAAAAAAATGTATTTAGCATTTGATGGATAACCGTACTATATTGTTTAAGAAGACCCCTTCTGTAGAGAGCTTATGTGAAGGCCTATCCCAAGATCTGAAGTTGGAAGATGTGTATGTGATTACTGGTACTCTAGTGAAGATTACCTCTAAGGGTCCTGTGAGGATCACATCTAAAGGTCCTCTGAAGATTATTGCTGAGCCAAAGGTGGCTCCCCTGAATATTACTACTCCTGGTCCAATTCCATATTCTTCTGACAAGGCTATCCCTTAGAATTATGGGTCTGATGTTTATATCCATGGTATCAAGCAAGAGCCTCTGACTGATACGCCTGTTACAGATACTACTCCTGATGTCGACAATAATGTTGGGACTAGTAAGGTTACTAGGAGTGGAAGAATTTTCTCTCCAGAAGACACTTCAAAAACTACTGCTGCTCTAATTCATATCTCCAACCCTGGGCCAAGTACTGAAGCTCGGGGCAAATGACCATTGATTGAGCCTGTTCAGGTTGAAACTCCAGTTGTTGAAAACCTCTCTAAGCAGATGGATGAAGTATTGAAGATCATCTACAAGAGTGATTATAATGTTGTTGAATAGTTGGGGCATACTCCCTCTAAGATCTCTATGTTGTCTCTATTGCTATGTTCTGAAGCCCATGCCAAGGCTTTAGTGAAATTCTTGAAGGCTGCTCATGTACCACATGGAATCTCTGTGGACTAGTTTGAGAATTGTGTTGCCAACCTGACTACTGATAATAGCTTGGGCTTTTCTGATGCTGATCTAACTCCTTCCAAAAGAAACCACAATAGAGCTTTGCGCATCTCCATTGAGTGTAGGGGCACAACTCTGTCTCATGTTTTGGAGGATAATGGTTCCTCTTTGAATGTGTTACCGAAGGATGTTATGGACAAACTCAACTTTGAAGATATTGTGTTAAGACCCAGTAACGTGGTGGTGAAAGCCTTTGATGGGTCAAGGAGAATGGTGCACGGAGAAGTTGACCTCCCAATCAAAGTGGATTCTCAGGTCTTTGATTCTACATTTTATGTGATGGATATTCGTCCTTCTTATTCCTGTTTGCTTGGGCATCCCTGGATACATGGAGCAGGTGCTGTGACTTCCACTTTGCACCAGAAGTTGAAATATCCAGCGAAAAGCAAGATTGTCACAATTTATGGCGAGGAAGAGTATATGGTCAGTCATGTAAACAATTTCAAGTACGTTGAGATGAAGGGTGAATTTATTGAGACTCCTTGCCAAATGTTTGAAGTGGTTCCTCAAGTTGTACCTGCTGCTAAACCAGTTCCTGCTATTACTAGAGTACCTCCTACAATGGCTTCTCTGAAGGATGCAAAAGCTGTAGTTGAAGAATGTGGTTGTACTATTTGGGGTCATCTCCTTGACATTCTTTACAAATCTAACAAGTTTCGTTTGGGTTTTACTGTAGAGTCTCAGAAGGTTGTTCGTCGTGCTCGTGCTATTCATATCAACAGCAAAGGAGTTCAGAGGAATCAAGTCAATGTTGTGGAGGATTCTGATGAGGACTACAACTTGGATAGTTGGATCTTTCCTACCATTGGCAGTGGACTCAATAATTGGAAAGCTGGAGATGTTGTTTCTATCTCCTTTAGTCAGGAGTAAATACTATTACTGTGTTTTTTATTTTTAAATTTGTAATTTCGAACAATTAAACTTATAAGCCTTGTGCCTTACCCGTGGCACAATGGTATGCTTGTTATGGATGTCATTTCATTTGCATATCTTCATTCAATAAAATCAATGGACGTTTTTGCTTTTGTAAATATTGAGCTCTTTATCTTTCTTTTTATTTTTCCTTTATTAAAAGCTATGTGTTCTTACACACACCCATGTCACTAAAATGCAGATCCTCATCCACTCTGGATTCTGTTGATAACAATTCGGCTAATGCCAATTATAACTTCGAGAATCCGATCTATCAAGCCAAGGATGGAAAGGAGGAAGATTGTGAAGTGCCTATAGAGCTTGCTAGGTTGTTACAATAACAAGATAAAGTTATACATCCACATGAAGAACCAATTGAAGTTGTGAATCTGGGAACTGAGAAAGACCGAAAAGATGTCAAGATAGGAGCTGAATTAGAAGACAGTGTTAAGAACAGATTGATTCAGATGTTACATGACTATGTGGAGATCTTTGCTAGGTCTTATGAGGATACTCCAGGACTTGATACTAACATTGTGGTTCACCATCTGCCAATGAAGGAGGGTTGTCGTCCAATAAAGCAGAAAGTTCGTCGTATGCGTCCTGAAATGTCAGAAAAGATTAAAGCAGAAGTGATGAAACAATTTAATGCATGGTTCCTAGTTGTTACTTCTTATCCTCAGTGGGTTGCAAATGTGGTACCGGTACCTAAGAAAGATGGTAAAGTATGCATGTGTGTAGATTATAGGGATTTGAATAAAGCCATCCCCAAAGATGATTTTCAACTTCCACATATTGATGTCCTGGTAGACAACACTGCTCAACATAAGGTATTCTATTTTATGGATGGTTTATATGGTTACAATCAAATTAAGATGGCACCTGAAGATATGAAGAAGACTACGTTTGTTACATAATGGGGCACCTTTTGTTATAAGGTAATGCCATTTGGTTTGAAGAATGATGGGGCAAAGCGTGCTATGGTAGCTTTGTTCCATGATATGATTCACCATGAAATAGAGGCATATGTTGATGATATGATAGCCAGATCTCAGACTGAAGAAGAACATCTTGATCATCTGCATAAGTTGTTTGAGAGGTTGAAGAAGTACAAACTGAGATTGAATCCAAACAAATGTACCTTTGGAGTTAGATCTGGAAAACATTTGGGTTTCGTTGTCAATGGTAAAGGTATTGAAGTTGACCCTGCAAAGGTAAAATCTATACAAGAAATGCCTACTCCCCGTACTGAGAAAGAATTCAGAGGTTTCTTGGGACGACTGAATTATATTGTAAGATTTATTTTCCAATTGACCACTACTTGTGAGCCAATCTTCAAGTTGTTGAAGAAAGATCAAGTAATGGAATGGAATGAAGAATAACAGGTAGCTTTTGATGAGATCAATAAATACCTCCAGGAACCTCCAATATTGATGCCACCAATTGGGTGTGTGTTGGGGCAACATGATGAGTCTGGTCGAAAAGAGCAAGCATATACTACATAGGCAAAAAGTTTACCGACTGTGAAACAAGATACTCACTGCTCGAGAAAACTTGATGCGCTTTGGCTTGGGATGCTGACCGACTAAGACAGTATATGTTGACTCATACCACTTTATTGATTTCAAAAATGGATCCTATTAAGTACATATTTGAGAAACCTGCTCTCTCAGGACGAATAACGAGATGGCAAATGATTTTGACAGAATATGACATACAATATACTACTCAGAAGGCTATCAAAGGAAGTGCGGTAGCTGATCATTTGGCTCATCAAGCAGTGGATGATTATCAGTCAATGAACTTTGAGTTTCCAGATGAAGATATTATGCTTATTGCTAAAGAACCTAGACAATATGAAGGACCTGAACAGGGATCCCAATGGACTATGGTTTTTAATGGAGCTTCTAATGCGCTTGGTAATGATGTTGGTGTTGTGATTATCTCTCCAGAGGGTTGTTATACACCATTTCCTGCTAGACTTTGTTTTGATGGTACCAACAATATGGCTGAATATGAAGCGTGTATTATGGGTATCAAGGCAGCCATTGAGATAAGGATCCATTTTTTGAATGTGTATGGAGATTCAACCTTGGTAGTTAGTCATGTTAAAGGTGAATGGGACACGAAACATCCAAATCTCATTCCTTACAGAATCAGTTGGCAGATTCTTTGAAGAGATTACTTTTGGACATATCCCACGAGAAGAGAATCAGTTGGCAAATGCTTTAGCCACTATGTCATCTATGTTTGAAATTAGTTAGGATGATGAAGCACCCAAAATTACTATTGATCGATTAGATGAACCATCATACTTTTATGAAGTTGATATTGAAGGTGTGGAGGAGAAACCTTGGTTCCATGAAGTGAAAAGATATCTCGAAGCTCAGGAATATCCTGAAGGGGCATCTATCAATGGCAAGAAGTTTCTGAGGAGATTTTCTGCTAAGTTTTTCCTGAGTAATGGAATTTTGTACAAGCGCAATCACGATTCAACGTTGCTTCGTTGTGTGGATAATAAGGAAGCAATAGAGATTATGGAAGACATGCAGGATGGGATCTTTGGTACCCACTCTAGTGGGTATATAATGGCTAAGAAGATTTTGAGAGCGGGATACTATTGGTCTACCATGGAAGCTGATTGGTATCAGCACTCCAAGACTTGTCATAAGTGCCAGATCTATGTTGACAAAGTACATATACCTCCAGTTCCATTGAATGTTTTGACTTCTCCTTGGCCTTTTTCCATGTGAAGCATTGATATGATTGGTGAAATTAAACCCCTTTTTTCCAATGGACATTGTTTCATCCTTGTTGATATTGATTACTTTACAAAGTGGAGAAGCAGCTTCATTTGCTTCTGTTACCAAGAATGTTGTGGCTCGATTCATTAAGCATAATCTTATATGTAGGTATGGCATACCCGAAAGGATTATCACAGATAATGGTACTAATCTGAACAATACTATGATTACTGACCTCTACACGTAGTTCAAGATTAAGCATCACAATTCTTCTCCATATCAACCGAAGATGAAGGGCGCAGTGGAAGCCGCCAATAAAAATATTAAGAAGATCTTGCAGAAGATGACAATTACATATAAGGATTGGCATGAGATGTTACCATTTGCTCTTCATGGTTATCGTACCACAATACATACTTCAATGGGGGCAACCCCCTTTTCTCTTGTCTATGGTATGTAAGCAGTTTTACCCATTGAAGTCCAGATTCCTTCCCTGAGAATTTTGAAGGATGAAGACTTGGATGAAGATGAATGGATTCAGACGTGACTTGACCAGATAAATTTGATTGATGAGAAAAGGCTAGCAGTTGTTTGTCATGGTCAGATGTATCAGAAGTGTATGATCAAATCATTTAATAAGAAAGTCAAGCAACAAGTATATCAGGCAGGAGACTTGGTAATCAAGCGTATCATATTACCACAGGGTGATACTAGGGGAAAATGGACTCCCACATATGAAGGGCCATTTGTAGTCAAGAGGGTATTTTCTGGAGGTGCCATGATGCTTACTACTATGGATGGTGAATATTTCCCGCAACCTATGAATGCAGACATAGTCAAAAAATACTACGCATAAAAAGAGACCCTCTAGGTTGACTGGCCTAGGCAAAAATAAGGGCATCCCGGTGAACCAAAAGGGTTCGGGCAAAAATTAGGGATATGTATATATATATATATATATATATATATATATATATATATATATATATATATATATATATATATATATAATTGTACACCTGGAAAGTCAAAAACACGAAAGGGAGGCTTGGGAAAAAAAGGGTATCCCGGTGGATTGAAAACCTGAAAGGGAAATCCAGGAAACAATTAGGGATTAAAGTGTATGACTATGTCTCGTTGGATCACCCATGTAACCTCAACTAGTTTTACTACCTATATCAAGTTCAAACAGGTGCAGATCAATCCAATCATTTTTATTCTGATAACAAGGGATGGGATACTTGAAGATATTGGCAATAGCAGAGTTGAAACTCAATAGGATCATTTACACATAGCTATTTGTATTTGTTTTTTGTATTCTTTTAAAATTTCTTCGAAGAATTCTTCTTACTAGGATTTCCGTCTCCATGTTAAAACTCGCCTGTTTATAAGCCACTTTCTAAATAAATAAAATCTTATTTTTGATTTCAAGTTTACTTTTCCCCTTTTACTTAAGCGAAAACGTCAATTGATTATGTTTGAATGTATATATGCTTTTGATTATGATTGATGTTTACCATAAATGCATAAAATACAATAATAGTATTTACTAGGGACGATCGGAGGTAGGAATCCAATGAATATTCATTGCTTAATCCCCACAGAGTAATCTTTACAGATGTTCTTACGGAATACTTCAAGTAGTATTGTGTACTTCCAACTCTACAAAGTCTTCAAGTAGTTTCCTTTCAAATATAATGTATCCTCCTAAGAATTGACACTTGGCCGGATGAGTCTCCCATGGGAATGTCCATCTCTTTTATCCTCAGTCAGGATGTTCAGGAATTTAATCCTTCAATAAGAAGTACGACGAACGAAAACGGAAGGTTCTAAGTACGATATTCCAAAACAATACGGGAACTAAGTCTTCATATTCCTCAGCAACGAATCATGATTTATTTTACCCAGCCAGCAGTTGTTATACGAAGCTACTCATGTGATTCAACTACATAATTCATACATACATCATTTACATCATATCATACGCATACAACATTCTCATAAGAATATTATCTTGCAAAGTGTTATATACATCATGACATTTGGATAGAACTAACCTTGTTTTTCAGGTTAATTCCCTAACAAACAAATGTCATCAACAACTTATTCTTGGGTTGCTATATTCCCCTAAGGGTTACTGTCGCTCCCACTAAAAGACACCCGGGTCAGATAGGGTACAGACATGAACGGTCGGCGATGTTGCACCCCAAAATTTTCCCTCCCCTAGTCAAGGCATTGTGTACCAAGGTGTCCCAAGAGGGTCACAAGGTTCACAATTAGTCAGAAAGTTTGACAATTCCCTCAGATAAAGCATCCTCCTAAGCAATGCATCCTAAACTAGGGTTTTGAGTTTCATCAGGCTAAATTGACTTCCAAGACCTCAAGTGAGCTTCATAACATCCTACATGTCTTCAAGAATCCCTATGTCAAGTTTTAAGGCTTTCCCAAAAGGTTTGCTCAGTCAAATGATCAGATAGGCTAAAATAAGTCAAAGTAGTTAAAAAGTCAAACTGAGGTCAATTGTGGTCAAACCAAAGTCAAACTTCATGATTTTTTTTGCCAACATCAAGTATATGAAGTAAAATTCATCATTTGATCAATGGTTGATCATGATTCATCAATGAGATTTCAGATCATCAAGAATCAAGAGTTTCTAAATTAGGGTTTTCATAGGAAAAGTCAACTAAACTTTGACCAGCCATAACTTTCACATGCTTCATCAAAATTTTCCCATCCAAAGCTCATTTTGAAGGAAATTGAATTCTCTACAACTTTGGGTCTCACAAGCCAAGCCCAAAAAAAGCTTCATTTGGAAGGTATGAGCCAAGACATTATAGGTCATTTTAAAAGTCAACAAAAAGTCAACATCTTCCAAAGGGTATAACTTGAAAATGGTAAAGGATATGGACATGAGACCAAAGAGGTTGGTTAGAGAACTTTCTAAGATTTCCAAAATGTCCAAGAACACTTTCATAGCCTTAAAATTGAGGGATTTGTGCCTTTGCAAAGTTGAGAAATGTTTGGGGTGTATGTGAAGCAAATGAAGTCTTAAAACCAATTTTTGCCAAATGGGCCAACCAAATTCCAATCCAATCTCAAGGATAAGGTCATACACGACCCATTGACTATTTTTCCACATTTTTATATTTTATATTTTATTATTTTGGATTTTATTTAATAAAATTCAATTTTAATGAAAATAAAATACAAAAAGTCAATCTAAGAATCTGATTTATGTTCTAGAATGATTGAAATATCATTTAAAGTTGATTAAGAGGATCAAATTTCGTGTAGAGTCATTGAGGCATGAAAATATTTGAATTTTCTCACTTTTTGAATCATATATTTCTTCATGATCAAGATATCCAAGAAGCCCAAAGAATGGATTGGTTTTTGACCTAATTTGCTTCTATTATAAGTGTACAATACAAACCAATGCAAAGGACACGAAAAATAGGATTCCAGAACCACTCTTAAACTTCCAAATTTTGACAAAAAAATCAAATTCGGTTTCAATCATTCAGCCCTCCTCAACACAATTTGAAGGTGTAAGATTGTTCTTCAACATGTCCAGAAGCTATACCACTCATCATTAGCATGAAAACATCATTCTCCATGACAAACCGATTGCGTTTTATACCACTTGATATTTTTTTTCCGATTTATATGATTCACGTAATACAAGCTAATTTTAATTACATATTCTTGTTTGTCTTGATGTTTAGATGCTATCTGGGCTGTTTGATTGAAGTTTTGTTACAGGATGTGAAAAACGCCATAGCTAGGGTTCTTCATCCTTGTTTGGGGGTTTGCAAAATAAGCCAAAAAAATGACTGTTGAGACCATATTCGTACTCCTTGGACCTTGGGCAATTGATTGGTCTAGTTATTGAGACGAAATTTTACAGTTAATGATGAGTTTGATATATAAAGGAACACCTGCGAAAATAAATTCGCAGGAAAAATTGCAATTGAATTCGTATGAATTTTCGCAGGTATCCTGGAGAAGATGAAGTCTTAATGGCGCCAAATTGAAATTCAAAAAACTTGTTTTAATTTATAATGTTTTATTACTGATTATATGTTGAACGCGCCCCATGTGGCTCAGCTGGTTTGAATGTTTGTGTGTGAATGTGATGGTCCTGGGTTCGACTCCCCCCATGCCATTTTGTTTTTTTGCATTTTATTTGATTTATTACAGGTTATAACAAAAGGATTGCTACCCATCTTATGAACGCTAAGACACGCATGGCCTGGTGGTAATGTTGTTGGACTAGAGGGTGGAAAGCCTAGGGCCTGTGTTCGAATCCCAGCCCCAGGTATGTTCTTTTTCTTCAATTTTTTTGTGTTTTTATTTATTTATATTTACTTAATTTATTTAATTTCTAAAAAATAATTTCTAAATAAATGTTTATAATATTTTCTTCTACAAAAAAACTTATATTTTAAAATTCCAAATTTATTTTCTTAAAATCAAATTGTTTATATTTATTTTATAAATTTATATTTATTATTATTATTGAATTTATTTTTGTAAATAAATTAATTAGGTTTAAATTAATAATCAAAAAACCCTAATTTAGCTAAACCTAATTTTCATAACCCTAACCCTAACCCTAATTTTTCATAACTTTAATATTTAACCTATTTTTTTTTATAAACTATAATTAATCATTAATCATTTTTTTAAATATGTGAAGAATGTATTATTTGTTTATTATTATTAAAACCTATTTTCTTAAATCTAAAAAATCTTTTCTAATATTAATTTGTCTTGCTAATTTCTTTCTTGTATTTTTATTCTAACCTTTATTCTTATTTCTTATTATTACTAATATTATTGCTTATTATTATTTATCTATATTATGTTTTTCGATTATATTGTAATTGTCCCGAAGCTTTGTAATAGTTTAGGTTTATATTTTTGCTATGAATATATTTGCTGTGTGGTTAGTAATTCTAGAGTGTGATTAACATACTTGTAATTAAAATTAACTTAGAATAATTAAATTAAATAAGATAAATATTTGAATATGAACACTCACACACGTAAGTCGATCTTTGATCGCCATCTTGCACTTCCTAGGGTTGCCTCTCAGTTGCCTATTTCAAAAGGTCAAGTAAGGTGTCTTAAGCAATGTCCCTTCACAAATATCATCAAGTCCCTTCATTCTATAAGATCAAGTCCATTCGAGGTTGCCTACGATAATTGATATTGTCCCTTCGAATAAAAGATGATAAGTCCCTACGAATTGTTAAAGACACCTTACAGTTGCCTATATTCAGATGTCCCTACACATATCCCTTAAACATCCAAGGTAATGACTACCTATTCCTTAATAATAGGGATAGTCTTACCATTGAAAGAACACATAAGAATAGTAAAGACTCAATATAGGGTAGGTTCCTCTTAATTACTTGCTCACCTTTTAAAATACTCTTCACACCACATTTTTCAAACAAATTTTCAAAAAAACAAGGCTTTGTATACATCCATACGAGGATCATTACAAAGCACTTAGAAAGTTTTTAATCATAAACTACATTCTTGCAAACAAACAAAGTGTGCTAAGTAACTAAGAGCCCATGGATAACCATGGATATAAAGGGTGCTAACACCTTCCCTTTATATAACCTATCCCCCGAACTCAAAATCTTTTAAGGTCTTTCCTGTTCTTTTATGTCCTTTCCTTTTGGATAAAATAAAAGTCGGTGGCGACTCTTGCTATCCGCAACATTAATAGAAAGTCAGTTCTCCCACCGTGTTATAGAACTGGCGACTCTGCTAGGGATAATGTTAAAGAGGGGTACCCTTAGGAATTAGATCACTTTAAATTGTTTGTTTTGTTTGCTTTATATTTATCTATTGGGCTTTATGTGTGAAAGATCCTAACCTGAATCTAGTGTACCTTAGGTAAATGGCAAGACCAAGGAAACTGTACGGCGTATACCGATATGGTTGATCTGGTGGCCATAGTTAGTGTGACTTCTTGGTGGGTGCTTATGTTCCTTAAGTAAGTTAAGGATAATATGAGGCTGCCATATGTTGTCAATACACTAGCTGACTTTTAGAACCCTAGTCATCCCATCTTGGCCTTTAGAAAGTAGTGAGATAACCGGCTTTGGTAAAGACTGAAGTTGGTTGATACTCGATGCTACACTCATTGAGATCCTAAACTTGGAGGGTTTTGGTTGGCAAGTAAGTTGCCTACTGAACAACCACCCTTGGGAAGGATCAATGATATTGAGATCCCTTAGAACCCGGTTACTTTTATAGGACAGGATGAACCAACTAAACTTCAGGGGAGGGTACTTACCTTTGAACCTCATGCAAGCCTCTAAACCCAGGGCTATTGTGTGACTTGTTTGTGTGTGCTACATGTTTGTGATTGAGCATAACATCATGACATCATGCATCATAAGCATATCATTTTCACTAACCATTTAAAGGACCAAAGGATTTATCTTTGTTCTTTGTTGCAGGTCATGGCTTCTGCTCGTAGGAATACTATCCGGATCAACTTTGTAGGAATACCTCCTAAGCTTAAGGAATTGGTCTCTCAAGTTTCTGAAAACTCCCAATTCATCAAGAGGCATGGTCACCTACTAGATCTAGTCACTTCAAGGTTCAATTAAGACATGATGAGTGTCCTATTCTAGTTCTTTGATCCTAAATATCATTGCTTCACATTCCCCGACTATCAGCTGGTTCCTACAATGGAAGAATTCTCTAAGCTACTGGGTATGTCTATCCTTGATCAAAGACCTTTCACAGGCTTAGAGAAAGAGCCTAAACCTGAAGTCATTGCTGCAGCCCTACATTTGAAGAAATCAGACATTGTCCTAGAAACGAGAAGTGGAGTTAAGGGTATCCTTGCCAAGGTATTGATGGAGAAAGCTCAAGTGTTCCTGAAGGCCATGAGTTATGATGCTTTTGAGGAGATCTTAGTCCTATTGATCTATGGCTTAGTGTTTTTCCCTAATCCAGACCAGTTCATAGACGTACACGCCATCAACATATTTCTGACTCATAATCCAGTACCTACATTACTTGGAGACATCTTACATTCTCTCCATACCCGTACTACGAAGGCACGAGGAACTCTGATGTGCTGCATACCTCTATTGTCTAGGTGGTTTATTTCTCACCTTCCTCGATCAATAATGAAGAATGAACAAGGGTTCAGGTGGTTTAAGAGGATTATGTCACTTTCTCATTCAGATATTCATTGGTGCTCTCGATCTATGGAAAACGTTACTATCATTGACCGTTGTGGGGAGTTCCCTAATGTGCCACTCCTTGGCATAAGAGGGGGCATTACCTACAATCATTCATTAGCTCTACCTTAGTTTGGTTATGCTCGGAGTGATGGTCCTCATGACATTCTTATTCAGGGTATTGTGTTCGACTACGACAACGATCTACAGGGTTACTGTCAAAGGTTCATACGAGCTTGGGACAAGGTGAACAAGGTTGATAGCAAGACTCTGGAGCCAAAGTACATCATTCCTATTGAATCTTATCTCAGATGGGTGCGATCTCGTGCTCAAACTCTTATGATGCCATATCATGCTATCCTGCCCGTTATCATGGAGCCTGTTGCTGAAGGAGATACTTCTTATATCATTCTTCATCCAGACATGCCCACTGACATGGAGGAGTTACAGAGGTCCTGGATCCAGTTGAAGGAGCAAAAGGATACTTTTGAGACTCATTTCAAAGATAGTCAAGAAAGAATCTTGGAGCTAACAAGGCAACTTCATGAGGAGCGGAATCTCAACTCATACCTCAACATAAAGAGGAAGCGTCCATGGGAGACTTAAAACCCCATTTCTGTATTCATTTCATTTTTGTTGTAAGCCCAAGAGGAAAACAAGTTTATTGATTACTAATAAAAGTTTACTTTCTGGTTGTTTAAACAAATTTAAATCATGCGGTCCTTGAAAACATTGCATATGCATTTACATACCATACCATTACACCACAGGTTTCTTATAAACAGGTATCTTATAAACAGGTATCTTATCTTCTCGCTGTTTATTTCAGCAGAAATGGCTCTTGAACAGAATGTAAAGGATCTCTAGGCTCAGAATGCACAATTCCAAGAGATGATCCTGAACTTGTCCAAGGGACAAGATGAGTTGAAGACACTGCTGGCTAAGAAGAAGAAGAAGAAGACTAGAAATCAGGAGGCCTTATCAATCTGGGAAGAAGATTCAGAGGTCCTGTCAAGACAAAGGAACAAATTGAGGATTCTGAGTCTGAGAATTTTGAGAAAGAGGGAGGTAGTCTCCATGATACTGTGGGAGATTCTGATTCTGAGGCAAATTATTATCATGATCCTGCTAGTGAAGAGAAGTACAAGATGCTGGTAGACAGAATGAATGCTATGGAACTACAAAAATCTTCTGGGCTTGATTTTGAAGATTTGAGTTTAGTTTCTGGAGTGGTTATACCTATTGGTTTCAAGGTTCCTGTTTTTGTGGTGTATGATGGTGTCTCATGTCCTAAGCTGCATCTAAGGTCCTATGTTTGGAGCATTCAGCCACATACTGCTGACAAGAAGCTGTGGATTCATTTCTTTCAAGAGAGCTTATTTGGGGCTCAATTGGAATGGTACTATCAACTTGAAAGTGTCAATATTCGTGATTGGAATGATCTTGCTGAGGCCTTCTATAGGAAATACCAATATAATGCTGATTTAGCACCTACTCGCATGCAGCTCCAAAGCATGTCTATGGGTGCTAAGGGGAGTTTCAAAGAGTATGCCCAAAAATGGAGAGACATGGCTGGCAGAGTTCAACATCCTCTGACTGACAGGGAGCTGGTGGATATGTTTATGAGTACGCTGAATGGTCCTTTCTATAGTCACCTCATTGGAAGCTCATCATCTGGTTTCACTGAGCTGATAATGACTGGAGAACGTGTGGAAAGTGGTATAAGCAGTGGTAAGATACAAGTGGGTGTCTCTTCATCAAGCACTGCTAAGAAGCCCCCTAGTGGAAAGAAGGAGTCTAATGCTGTGTATGGTCAACATAGTTGTAACAGGAGTCACCAATCTGTGGGAGCAGTTCATATCTCCAACCCTGCTCCTGCAGCACCAGAGCCACAACAAAACAATCAACAGAAGCCTAGAAGACAGTTCACCAAAATCAACATGTCACTGGCCCAAGCCTTGCAACACATGTTGAAAGGGGAGCTAATTACTTTAAGGGATCCTCCTAAGAATCCTAATACATCTTCTCCTCGATACAATCCTAATGCAAGATGTACTTATCATTCTAATAGTCCGGGACATGACACCAACAACTGTTGGGTGTTGAAAAACAAGATTCAAGACATGATTGAAGCTGGAGAAATTGAATTTGACCCTCCTGGGACCCCAAATGTGATCACTGCTCCTATGCCCAATCATGAGAAGACTGTTAATGCTGTTGATGAGGTTTCTTATGTTTCCTCAGTAGCAGATGTGACTACTCATCTATCCATTATCAAGAAGAAGCTGGTGCAGGCTGGTTTCTTTCCAAGTTGCAATGAAGACTGTTTCTATTGTGCCTACAAACCTGATAGCTGCTGGAAGTTGAAGGATGGCATTCAACGCCTCATGGACAATTACACTATATTGTTTGAGAGGACTCCTTCTGTTGAAACTATGTGTGAACATCTGACTCGAAGCACGAAGCTTGAAGATATAGCTATGGTTGATAAAGTGCCAGTGAAGATTACCTCTAAAGGCCCCGTCAGGATCACTTCTAAAGGTCCTGTCAGGATTACTGCTGAAGGTCTCGTAAAGACTGTTGCTGAAGTTAGAATGGCTCCCATGATCATTACACTCCTGGCCCTATTCCTTATACTTCTGATAAAGCTATACCCTGGAATTATGGTTCTGATGTTTATATCCATGGTGTTAAACAAGAACCTGTAACTGATGCACCTATTACTGATGTTAATCTTGATGTTGATAACATTGCTGGATTTAGTAAGATCACCAGAAGTTGAAGAGTTTTCTCCCCTCAGAATACCTCCATAAGTGCAGCTACTCCAACTACTAACTCCACTGTCGGGCCAAGTACTGATGCTCGGGGCAACGGTCCTGTAATTGAACCTGTGCAAGCTGAGGCACCGACTGCTGAAAATCTTTCTAAACAGATGGAAGAAGTACTGAAGATCATTTGCAAGAGTGATTATGATATTGTTGACCAGTTGGGGCATACTTCCTCCAAAATCTCCATGTTATCTTTGCTGTTGTGTTTTGAGGCTCATGCTAAAGCCTTAATCAAGTTCCTGAAGACTGCTCATGTGCCAAATGAGATTTTTGTGGATCAATTTGAGAATTGTGTGGCACATTTGACTTGTGATAATGGGCTGGGATTTTCTGATGCTGATTTGACTCCTGCCAAGAGAAACCATAACAGAGCTCTGCATATTTCCATAGAATGTAAAGGCACTACCTTGTCTCATGTACTGGTGGACAATGGTTCTTCATTAAATGTGCTCCCTAAAGAGGTTATGGACAAGCTCAGTCCTGAAGATGTTGTGTTAAGACCAAGTGATGTGGTGGTAGGGGCCTTTGATGGTTCAAGAAGATTGGTACATGGAGAAATAGACCTTCCAATCAAAGTAGGCTCTCAGGTATTCAACTCTACTTTCTATGTAATGGATATTCGTCCTGCGTATTCTTGTTTGCTTGGACGCCCCTGGATCCATGGGGCAGGTGCTATGACTTCCACCTTGCATCAGAAGTTGAAATATCCGGTGAAGAACAAAATTGTCACTGTCTATGGTGAAGAAAAGTACATGGTGAGCCATGTGAATACTTTCAAATATGTAGAAATGGAGGGTGAGATGGTTGAAACTCCGTGTCAAACATTTGAAGTTGTTCCTTGCTCTGATCATGTTCCTCGGTCTATCCCTACTCCTGAAAGAATTGCTATGGTTACTAACATACCTCCTGCAATGGCCTCCCTCAAAGATGTTAAGGCTATGGTTTCAAAAGAATCTCAGAAGGTTTTTCGTCGTGCTCGTGTTGTTCGTATCACCAATCAAGGGGTCATAAGAGATCAAATTGTGGGTGACTGTAATGAAGACTACAACCTGGATGATTGGATCTTTCCTACCGTGGGTGATGGACTCAACAATTGGAAGACTGAAGATGTTATTCCTATCTCCTTTAGTCAGGAGTAAATACTATTACTGTGTTTTTATTTTAAGTTTGTAATTTCGAACAATTAAACTTTTAAGCCTTGTGTCTTGCTCGGGGCACAATGGTATGCTTGTTTCGGGATGTCATTTCATTTGCACACTTCATTCAATAAAAATCAATGGACACTTCATTTTCATAAATATTGTGCTCCTTGTCTTTCTTTTATTATTATTTTTGTTTTATCAGCTATGTGTTCTTACAAACACCCACATCACTAAAATGCAGATCCTCATCCACTCTTGATCCTGTTGATAACAGTTCTACTATTGCCAATTATAATTTCGAGAATCCGATCTATCAAGCTGAAGATGGAAAGGAGGAAGATTGTGAAGTACCTGTAGAGCTTGCTAGGTTGTTACAACAAGAAGAGAAAGCTATACAGCCACATGAAGAGCCAATCGAAGTTGTGAATCTGGGAACTAAGGAAAACAGGAAAGAAGTCAAGATAGGAGCTGAGTTAGAGGACGGTGTTAAGAACAGACTAATTCAGATGTTACATGATTATGTGGAGATCTTTGCTTGGTCTTATGAAGATATGCCAGGGTTGGATACATACATTGTGGTTCACCGTTTACCGGTAAAAGAAGACTGTCGTCCAAAGAAACAAAAGGTTCGTCGCATGCGTCCCGAAATGTCAGAAAAGATTAAAGCAGAGGTGATGAAACAATTTGATGCAGGGTTCTTAGCTGTGACTTCTTATCCCCAATGGGTTGCAAACGTGGTACCGATACCTAAGAAGGATGGTAAGGTACGTATGTGTGTAAATTACAGAGATTTGAACAAGGCCAGCCCTAAAGATGACTTTACACTTCCACATATTGATGTTCTGGTAGACAACACTGCTCAGCATAAAGTATTCTCTTTTATGGACGGTTTCTCTGGTTACAATCAGATCAAGATGGCACCTGAAGATATGGAGAAGACTACATTTGTTACATAGTGGGGCACTTTCTGTTATAAGGTGATGCCATTTGGTTTGAAGAACGCCGAGGCAACTTATCAGCGTGCTATGGTAGCTTTGTTTCACGATATGATTCATCATGAGATAAAGGTATATGTGGATGATATGATAGCCAGGTCCCAGAACGAAGAACAACACAGTGATCACCTACATAAGTTGTTTGAGAGGTTGAAGAAATACAAACTAAGATTGAATCCAAACAAGTGTACTTTTGGAGTTAGGTCTGGTAAACTCTTGGGTTTCATTATCAGTGGAAAAGGTATTGAAGTGGATCCTGCAAAAGTGAAAGCTATACAAGAGATTCCAGCTCCTCGTACTGAAAAGGAAGTTAGATGTTTCTTGGGACGACTGAATTACATTGCAAGGTTTATTTCCCAGTTAACTGCTACATGTGAGCCAATCTTCAAGTTGTTGAAGAAAGATCAGGTGATGGAGTGGAATGATGATTGCCAGATAGCCTTTGATGAAATCAAAAGATATCTCCTAGAACCTCCAATCTTGATGCCACCAGTTGATGGAAGACCCTTGATTATGTACTTAACAGTATTAGACAACTCAATGGGGTGTGTGTTGGGGCAACATGACGAGTCTGGTCGAAAAGAGCAGGCAATATACTACCTTAGCAAAACATTTACCGACTGTGAAACAAGATACTCACTACTCGAGAAAACTTGTTGCGCTTTGGCATGGGCTGCTCGCCGACTAAGACAGTATATGTTGACTCACACTACCTTGTTGATTTAAAAGATGGATCCAATCAAGTACATATTCGAGAAACCTGCTCTCTCCGGACGAATAGCGAGATGGAAAATGATCTTAACATAATATGATATACAATATACTACTCAGAAGGACATTAAAGGAAGTGTTGTAGCTGATCATTTGGCTCATCAGGCAGTGGATGATTATCAGTCAATGAGTTTTGAGTTCCCTGATGAAGACATTATGATTATTACCAAAGAACCTGGACAATATGATGGACCTGAACAAGGATCCCGATGGACTATGGTTTTTGATGGAGCTTCTAATGTGCTTGGTAATGGTGTTGGTGTTGTGATCATTTCCCCTGAAGTTTATCATACCCCAATTACTACAAGACTTTGTTTCTATTGTACTAATAACATGGCTGAGTATGAGGCATGTATCATGGGTGTCAAAGCTTCCATTGAGATGAAGATTCAGTTCTTGGATGTATATGGAGATTCAGCCCTGGTAGTTAGTCAGATTAAAGGAGATTGGGATACCAAGCATGAAAATCTCATTCCTTACAGAGAGAATGTGTTATCTTTAATCCCATACTTTGAAGAGATTACCTTTGGACATATTCCGCGAGGAGAGAATCAGTTGGCAGATGCATTAGCCACCATGGCATCTATGTTTGAGATTAGCTGGGATAATGAAGCTCCCAAGATTACTATTGACAGATTTGAGAAACCTGCATACTGCAATGAGATTGACACAGAAGGAGTAGAGGGAAAGCCTTGGTTCTATGAAGTGAAAAGGTATCTTGAAACTCAGGAGTTCCCTGAAGGGGCATCTGTCAAAGATAAAAAGTTTCTGAGGAGGTTTTCTGCTAAGTTCTTCTTCAGTAATGGGATTTTGTACAAGCGCAATCATGATTCGACTTTGCTTCGTTGTATGGATAAGAAAGAAGCAACAAAGATTATGGAAGACATGCATGATAGGATTTTGGCACTCATTCTAGTGGTCATACCATGGCAAAGAAGATATTGAGAGCAGGTTACTATTGGTCTACCATGGAAGCTGACTGCTATCAACATTCCAAAACATGTCACAAGTGTCAGATTTATGCTGATAAAGTACATATACCTCCAGTTCCATTGAATGTGTTGAATGCTCCTTGGCCTTTTGCCATGTGGGGCATAAACATGATTGGTGAGATCAAGCCTACTGCTTCTAATGGGCATCGTTTCATCCTTGTTGCTATTGATTACTTTACAAAGTGGGTGGAAGCAGCCTCATTTGCATCTGTTACTAAGAATGTTGTGGCTCGATTCATTAAGAATAATCTTATATGTAGGTATGGCATCCCTGAAAGGATTATCACAGACAATGGCGCTAATTTGAACAACACCGTGATTACTGATCTCTGCATGCAGTTCAAGATTAAGCATCACAATTCTTCTCCGTATCGTCCAAAGATGAATGGGGCAGTAGAAGCTGCGAATAAGAACATTAAGAATATTCTACAGAAGATGATTGTTACTTACAAGGATTGGCATGAGATGTTACCATTTGCTCTTCATGGTTATCGTACTACAATACGTACTTCAACAGGGGAAACCCCATTCTCCTTAGTCTATGGTATGGAAGCAGTTCTACCCATTGAAGTTCAGATCCCCTCCTTAAGAATCACGAAGGATGCAGGCTTGGGTGAAGATGAATGGATTTAGACTCGACTTGACCAGATAAATCTAATTGATGAGAAAAGGCTGGCAGCTGTTTGTCACGGTCAGATGTACCAAAAACGGATGGTCAAAGCTTTTAATAAGAAGGTTAAGCAAAATGTACATCAGACTGGTGACTTGGTAATCAAGCGTATCATATTACCACAAGGTGATCCTAGGGGCAAGTGGACTCCTACATATGAAGGACCATTTGTAGTCAAAAGGGTGTTTTCAGGAGGTGCCATGATGCTTACTACTATGGATGGTGAAGACTTCCCACAGCCTGTAAACGCAGACATAGTTAAAAAATACTACGCATAAAAGAGACCCGCTAGGTTGACTGGCCTAGGCAAAAATAAGGGCATCCCGGCGAACCAAAAGGGTTCGGGCAAAAATTAGGGATATATATATAAAAGAATGTACACCCGGCAAACTTGCCTAGGATTTCTGTCTCCTTGTACAAACTTGCCTGTGTATAGGTTACTTTCTAAAATAAATAAAAGCTCGTCTTTGAATCCAGATATACTTTTATCCTGTTTACTTAAGCAAAAACGTCCATTGGTTGTGTTTGAATGTATGTATGCTTTTGAATATGATTGATGTTTACCAGAAATGCATAAAATGCAGTAATAGTATTTACTAAGGACGAACGAAGGTAGGAATTCAACGAAGCTTCGCCGGTCCATCCCCACAGAGTAACCCTTATAGATACTTCAAGTAACATCTCCCCTCGGATTTATGTCCATCTCTTTTATCCTCAGTTAGGATACTCAGGAATTTATTCCTTCAATAAAAGTATGATGAACGAAGACGAGAGGTTATAAGTACCATACTATCAAACAAGACGGGAACGAAGTCCTCATAGTCCTCAGCAATGAACCAGGATTTAATTTCCCTAGCCAGCAGTTGTTATACAGAGATATCCAGACACTTCAGGCTACATGATTCATACATACATCATTTACAGCATACACATCCATAATACATATGACATTTTTACTTAAGTACATCATGCCATACATGCATGCATATTGCATAAACTAACCTTTTCTTTTCAGGATAGTTGCAGGCAGATAAATACTATCAACAACTTAAAACAGTTCAGGGACGATCTATACGAAGATCTAGTACTGATACTTAATTCAGGAATAATCGCTACGAAGATTAATTTTTGATAATCAATGCTCAAGTTGTCTTCGGAAGGGTACGTGAATGATCTATACGAAGATCTAGTGCTTAATCCAGGATATTTCCAGAGAAGATAATCGTTACAAAGATTTATTTTCGATAGTCAACTATCTTTGGGATAGTGTGTAAATGATCTATATGAAGATCTAGCTCTTAATCCAAGAGATTCTTTTAGGAGAAGTTCAGGGATAATCACCACGAAGATTTAATCCTGATATTCTTTTTGTCCTTGGGAAGGTATGTATATGGTCTATACGAAGATCTATTACCTAATCTGGGATATTTCCAGAAGAGATAATCGATACGAAGATTTATTTCTAATGGTCTATGCAACAGTTTATCTGTGGGATGGTACATAAATGATCGATACAAAGATCTTGTACTTAGCCCAAGATATTACCAAAAGCAATTCAGAGATGATCGCCACGAAGATTTGATTCTGATGCTTAAATTAAAGTATGTTCCTAAAGACGGTTCAGAGCCGATCTATACGAAGATCTAAGTACTGACACCTAATGAAGGATATTCTTTTTCCCCAAAGATAATGCAGAGATGATCTATACGAAGATCTAGTGCTGACATTCAACTCAAACCATGTTACAGGGATGATTCAGAGACGGCCTATACGAAGACCTAATACTGATATCCAGTGACAACATAAAGATACTATCACCTTCTGATATTAGGGATGGAATCTATAAGCCCATCTCCAGTTCCTCCGAGTGGCATCTTTAAGCCCATTCAAGCATATACAACCAATCAGCAGTATTACTTTAGGCACCGGCGAGTGCAAAGTTTTGGGCTTTTGTGTTCAATCCCCTTCAACCTTCCAAGTCATGAATGGCACACAGGCCAATCTAACCCCTCAGGTTTCAGAAAATTGAACAGGGGCAGCTGTTGCACCCCAAAATTTGCCCTCCCCTAGTCAAGGCATTGTGTACCAAGGTGTCCCAAGAGGTTCACAAGGTTCACAATTAGTCAGAAAGTTTGACAATTCCTTCAGACAAAGCATCCTCCTAAGCAATGCATCCTAAACTAGGGTTTTGAGTTTCATCAGGCTAAATGGACTTCCCAGACCTCAAGTGAGCTTCATAACAACCTACATGTCTTCAAGAATCCCTATGTCAAGTTTCAAGGCTTTCCCAAAAGGTTTGCTCAGTCAAATGATCATATAGGCTAAAATTAGTCAAAGTAGTTAAAAAGTCAAAGTGAGGTCAATTGTGGTCAAACCAAAGTCAAACTTCATGATTTTTTTGCCAAAATCAAGTATATGAAGTAAAATTCATCATTTGATCAATGGTTGGTCATGATTCATCAAGGAGATTTCAGATCATCAAGAATCAGGAGTTTCTAAATTAGAGTTTTCATAGGAAAAGTCAACGGAACTTTGACCAGCCATAACTTTCACATGCTTCATCAAACATTTCCCATCCAAAGCTCATTTTGAAGGAAATTGAATTCTCTACAACTTTGTGTCTCACAAGCCAAGCCCAAAAAAAGCTTCATTTGGAAGGTATGAGCCAAGACATTATAGGTCATTTTAAAAGTCAACAAAAAGTCAACATCTTCCAAAGGGCATAACTTGAAAATGGTAAAGGATATGGACATGAGACCAAAGATGTTGGTTAGAGAACTCTCTAAGCTTTCCAAAATGTCCAAGAACACTTTAATACCCTTAAAAGTGAGGGATTTGTGCCTTTGCAAAGTTGAGAAATATTTGGGGTGGATGTGAAGCAAATGAAGTCTTAAAACCAATTTTTGCCAAATGGGCCAACCAAATTCCAATCCAATCTCAAGGATAAGGTCATACACGACCCATTGACTACTTTTCCACATTTTTATATTTTATATTTTATTATTTTGGATTTTATTTAATAAAATTCAATTTTAATGAAAATAAAATACAAAAAGTCAATCTAAAAAAATCTGATTTTGGTTCTAGAATGATTGAAATATCATTTAAAGTTGATTGAGAGGATCAAATTTCATGTAGAGTCATTGAGGCATGAAAATATTTGATTTTTCTCACTTTTTGAATCATATCTTTCTTCATGATCAAGATATCCAAGAAGCCCAAAGAATGGATTGGTTTTTGACCTAATTTGCTTCTATTATAAGTGTACAATACAAACCAATACAGAGGACACAAAAAATTAGATTCCAGCACCACTCTCAAACTTCCAAATTTTGACAAAAAAATCAAATTCGGTTTCAATCATTCAGCCCTCCTCAACACAATTTGAAGGTGTAAGATTGTTCTTCAACATGTCCAGAAGCTATACCACTCATCATTAGCATGAAAACATCATTCTCCATGACAAACCGATTGCGTTTTATACTACTTGATAGTTTTTTTCGATTTATATGATTCACGTAATACAAGCTAATTTTAATTGCATATTCTTGTTTGTCTTGATGTTTAGATGCTATCTGGGTTGTTTGATTGAAGTTTTGTTATAGGATGTGAAAAACGCCATAGCTAGGGTTCTTCATCCTCGTTTGGGGGTTTGCAAAATAAGCCAAAAAAATGACTGTTGAGACCATATTCGTACTCCTTGGACCTTGGGAAATTGATTGGTCTAGTTATTGAGACGAAAGTTTACAGTTAATGATGAGTTTGATATATATAGGAACACCTGCGAAAATAAATTCGCAGGAAAAATTGCAATTGAATTCGTATGAATTTTCGCAGGTATCCTGGAGAAGATGAAGTCTGAATGGCGCCAAATTAAAATTCAAAAAACTTGTTTTAATTTATAATGTTTTATTACTGATTATATATTGAACGCACCCCATGTGGCTCAGTTGGTTTGAGTGTTTGTGTGTGAATGTGATGGTCCTGGGTTCGACTCCCCCCAGGCCATTTTGTTTTTTTGCATTTTATTTGATTAATTACAGGTTATAACAAAAGGATTGTTACCCATCTTAGGAACGCCAAGACACGCATGGCCTGGTGGTAACGTTGCTGGACTAGAGGGTGGAAATCCTAGAGCCTAGGTTCGAATCCCAGCCCCAGGTATGTTCTTTTTCTTCAATTTTTTTGTGTTTTTATTTATTTATATTTACTTAGTTTATTTAATTTCTAAAAAATAATTTCTAAATAAATGTTTATAATATTTTCTTCTACAAAAAAACTTATATTTTAAAATTCCAAATTTATTTTCTTAAAATCAAATTGTTTATATTTATTTTATAAATTTATATTTATTATTATTATTGAATATATTTTTGTAAATAAATAAATTAGGTTTAAATTAATAATCAAAAACCCTAATTTAGCTAACCCTAATTTTCATAACCCTAACCCTAACCCTAATTTTTCTTAACTTTATTATTTAACCTATTTTTTTTATAAACTATAATTAATCAGTAATAATTTTTTTTTAAATATGTGAATAATGTATTATTTGTTTATTATTATTAAAACCTATTTTCTTAAATCTAAAAAATCTTTTCTAATATTAATTTGTCTTGCTAATTTCTTTCTTGTATTTTTATTCTAACCTTTATTCTTATTTCTTATTATTACTAATATTATTGCTTATTATTATTTATCTTTATTATGTTTCTCGATTATATTGTAATTGTCCCGAAGCTTTGTAATAGTTTAGGTTTATATTTTTGCTATGAATATATTTGCTGTGTGGTTAGTAATTCTAGGGTGTGAATAACATACTTGTAATTAAAATTAACTTAGAATAATTAAATTAAATAAGATAAATATTTGAATATGAACACTCACACACGTAAGTCGATCTTTGACCGCCATCTTGCACTTCCTAGGGTTGCCTCTCAGTTGCCTATTTCAAAAGGTCAAGTAAGGTGTCTTAAGCAAAGTCCCTTCACAAATATCATCAAGTCCCTTCATTCTATAAGATCAAGTCCCTTCGAAGTTGTCTACGATAAATGATCTTGTCCCTTCGAATAAAAGATGATAAGTCCCTACGAATTGTTAAAGACACCTTACAATTGCCTATATTCAGATGTCCCTACACATGTCCCTTAAATATCTAAGGTAATGACTACCTATTCCTTAATAATAGGGATAGTCTTACCATTGAAAGAACACATAAGAACAATAAAGACTCAATATAAGGTAGGTTCCTCTTAATTACTTGCTCACCTTTCAAAATACTCTTCACACCACACTTTTCAAACAAATTTTTAAACAAACAAGGCTTTGTATACATCCATACGAGGATCATTACAAAGCACTTAGAAACTTTTTAATCACACACTACATTCTTGCAAACAAACAAAGTGAGCTAAGTAACTAAGAGCCCATGGATAACCATGGATATAAAGTGTGCTAACACCTTCCCTTTATATAACCTACCCCCCGAACTCAAAATCTTTTAAGGTCTTTACTGTTCTTTTATGTCCTTTCCTTTTGGATAAAATAAAATTCGGTGGCGACTCTTGCTATCCGCAACATTAATAGAAAGCCAGTTCTCCCACCGTGTTACAGTCGAGAGAAGAGAATGAAGGTGAACTGAATAGAGTTGCCAGCTAGGCATTTTTATCCCGAAGGAAAGGTAATGCTGCATAAACCTAGAAAAATATGGATAAGACGGTTGCGAACCAGAGAAACTAAGAAAGGGGGTTGGTTACAACCTGGGAAGGTATTAGCACCCAGATTGTCCGTCGTACTCGACGGGATCCACGCTTAAAAGTTTGTGTTTAAAGGGGGTAAGTGTCTATGATATCTGTGTGCAAGAGCTGGAAAAAGAATATACAAGTGTCAGTGCAAGAAAATGAAGTGAGGTCCTCAGGAATGAGGCTTAAAGGATAATGCTGGAAGAGGGGAAAGACACATAGACTTTTGTTCGATAACAATTAAGTTATGCCTACGTATCCTCTCGTGCAATGAGGAAGTCTGAACACCGTAGTTCGACTCAAAGAGACTGAAAGATAAATTGACTGATGAACTTCTTGCTTGTCTATGCTCAAGTGTATGACTCGTCTGGCTCGAGTGCTAACTATCTTGCATTAGACGGAAGAAGCAAGTTCTCGTTTGTGAGTGAAGATGATGAGAAAAGAATCCCGAAGGAGACGATTATTGTTTGTTTTTGTGTTTTCAATCTTTTATTGTTTTTGGAGTTTGTCATAAGTTAATGAGCTTAAGCCTAAACCAAGGGTTAGTAAACGCAACATATCCTCCCTTTGATTAGGGATATTGAGAATACTTTAAGTATGAGGTAAACATCTCAAACTTAATTACCATGATGATGTAGGATTAAGATCATTAACCTACTTGTGATTATTTAGATATTTTTGAGTTTTTGTTTAGTGTTAACTAATGAGTTTAAGCCGTAATCAAGGATTAGTGAACCCATTACATCATCCTAATAGAAGGATAATAGATGAGCACACTTAAGCTGAGGAAGATACCTCAACTTAATCCATGATTAGGGATTAACCTCATGACAAAAAAATCCTTTATTAAAGTGGATTTTAATTATGGGTAAGATTAAGAAGTGAGTTTTATGATTTTTAAGACAACTTGAGGGGGACTTGTCTATTAAACACTAGGGTTAGTCCTTCTTAACCAATAAAGGAAGAATTAGAACCCTAATGCAAGGCCCAAGTTACAAGTTAATATCTTAATGATTATTAAGATGGATTGATTAAGAGGTTTAAACAAATTAAGGGTTTAACACTTAGGATTAAAGTTATACACTCCATCCTAAGAGAAGGATGCAGGCATAACCCTAACACAAAGTCTTAAAACTTTAAAGGTTTAGTCTCTAATGATGAGGTGAGAAGAGAGACACAAAGAAAACACAAAGGTAAAAGCTAAAGGGGGACTAATCACAACCCTAATTATTGTCATGCTTGGAGGTTCCTATGGTTTTTAAGGCTTAAAAGAGATCTTTAGAGAAGCGACCAATGGAAGAAGCAGATGAAAGGAGGAGAAGCAGAAGAAACAATTTTCTTACTTCACTGAAGAAGATAAGTAACTTGGATAAAGAAAGTGAATGATGAACATGAATGAGCAATCTCACTCTAAAGCAAAGAGAAATGCAGCAATGATGCATAAGAAGGATGAGAAGAGAAATGAGAAGTGAAGGCAAATTCACTTCTCAAGTTACTTACCACCTGAAAAGGTTAACATAATGGAAAGAAATGGATGAAAATGAGACATATGCAAAGGTAAAAAAACAAAACCAGAAGCAAACACATGATGCAAATGATGCTATGAGATGATGCAAAGGCATGCAAAATGCAATGAATGTTCATACAAGAGATTGGATGCAAATGGAGCATGCTTTGAAGTATGAAAACACATGTATGTTTATGGAATGAAATGAATGCAAAGCATAGCAAATGTATGAAGAAATGATCAAGCAATGTTCAAGAAATCACCTAAGATGTCTAAGATGGCATACAAATTCTTAGAATGTCATGGCAAGTTCACATGTTCATGCAATGCAATGTAACATGCAAGTATGGATGCAAGATTAGGGTTACATGAAAGGATGAGATGCAAATGTCAAAAACAGAAGCAAATCACATGATAAAAAATTGCAAATGAACTCAAAGGAACCCTAACCCCATATGATATCACACCCCAAAGGAGAAGGTCTAACACTTAACCTAAAGAAAGTTGTGATTTTTCTAAGTAAACTAGGGTTCTTGGGTACCTTAAGAGGAAAAATGCAAATCAAATGGAAAATGCAAGATAAATTTGTGACAAAAATATGCTAGATACTACATGCTATATGAAGAACAATGCAAAAAGAACCAATGTCAAACCCTTCATGGTTAGGCAGAAAATAATTTTCAAAGTTAGGGTTCCAAAGAGGGATTTTTATGAACCCTAAATTCAATAAAAATGTCAAAGTTGGATCAAAACCAAAAATAAATTTGTATGAATGGTTTGACAATGTTTCTAAATGTCTTAAGATGCAATGTGAATTTTTTTGGAATTTTTAGAAACTTAAATGGTATTTTAATTAATTAATTTCCATTATTTTATTAAAATAAACATTTAAATATTTTTAAAATGATTTTTAATGCAAAAAATAAAAAATAAAAATGTTTTTGGGTGAAGAAAAATATTTGAAGTCAAAGTGCAGAAGAAAAATATTTTTGGAATTTTCTAAGTATTTTAAATAAATTGGACAAAATAAATGCTATTTAAATGAAATAAAATGAAAATAAAAGAAAGTAAACGCATCTGAGGGCTGAGATTCAAACTCATAGGGGAAGGGTTGACTGTGCGCGTGATTGTGTGGTCCAGATCACTCTTGGCTAATAAATCCTAATTAATTTAATTAATTCTGTTTAGGGTTTAATGACTCAATCTCAGCCATCCACGCATGCGGGTAAAACACATCCTACTGCCATTAATCAAACTGGACACTAAACCCTAATTAGAACCCTAATTACTTGCAGGTGACCGGAGCTAAGCTCCGGTCATCTTCTCTGACCAACCAAACGTGCTATCTCACTCAAAACGTAAAATAAACGCATCAAACTCTCCAGAAATGATCCTCACCTCACTCTAAACAAGAATCAACCAACAAATTTCATTTATTTCACATGAACAGCATGATTCGAAGCAAAACGGAAAATCAAACAGAAATTTCAAAAGCTTGTGAAATGCTCAATACGCAACCATTTTCAATTTTAAACACATCAGCATGATCAGTGAATCATAAGGAATCATTCAAGAACTTAAAATTTCATTTCTGAAAAAAAAGTTCTTGAGGTTACCTGAGCTTGAGCTTTCTCAGTTTGGAGCTTTTGGACCTCGTCTCTTGTGCAAACCCACTCCTCTTGACCTCCTGATGAAGTTGCAATGCTTGGAAGGAGCTTAGAATGGCTGGAATGAAGGCTTGCAACTCAACTAGCCAGAAATCGTGTTTGTGTTTGGCTGGATTTTAGGCTTGTTTGATGGTTGGTTTGTGTTCTAATGATGATGGTGAGTTGAATGGTGAAGTTTGTTTGGAGTTTTTGTGGCTGAGCAGAGTGTTTCGAAAGCTTTTGCTTTTAGGGTGATTTTGAGAAACTTGGTGATTCTGAGGTTGCAGGCTTGTGTGTTATGTGTTATGAGTTGCTTTTGATCCACATAACATTATTTGATAGGTCAGAAAGTGGGTGGTGGACTGTGGTGATTGGTATGGGCAAGTTGCCAAAATGTCAACATAACTTGTACTTGAGGTATGGGCTCATGTTGCAGCTGGTGTTTGGCATGTCCTGGCTCAGCAAAGATCAAGGAGAACCATGGAAAATGTTTTGGGGTGATGCAGCAAGTGTGTGAGAGGTTTTGTATCATTTTGCAATTTTGAGGAATTTTGGCCCCTTTTGAATTTCTTGAAGTTCAAGGCATGAAATGGAATGATTCTTTGGGTAATTTTGGTCACAATGAATTGTGTTATGTTTCTAAGATACTTAGAGAGTGATTAGAGGTCACAAAATGGCTTGGCAAGTGAATTTGCAAAAATCCCTCTTTGGCATGAATGTGAAAATTATGTGATTTTTGCCAACTTTGCAAAGCCATAACTTGAGTTCCATAATGAATTAGAACTTGTTCTTATACTTTTTAAAAAGGGAATGATCCAATCTACAACTTTCATGACCAACAATTTTTCATTTGAAGCATTTTTGGTTGAGAGAGAGGAGGTTGAAATACTATCCCAAAATGGAAAGTTTCTATTACAAGTCATTTCCATTTTTGGCAACTTTTGGTTTAGCTCAATTTTCTTCAATTTTGTGAACTTCCAAGCACTTCAATGACCAAATAAAGATCATATAAATTCAATTTTATGAAAAATTCACTTTGGTTCCATTGTTGGGGGTCTCAGATGCCCTGATTTTGCTCTAACTTGCTCAAGAAGTTACCTAGTGAACAGATGACTTCCACAATGAATTCCTTCATAAAACTTGGTATACATGATCCTTACAACATATTGAGACTATTAGAAACAAGAATGACCAAAATTTTTGGATTTATGGCCTCTAAAACCAAAACCCTAATTTCAGGTCATCGGTGTAGTGAAACCCTAGCTCTGCCTCCATGCTTTGCCAGTTCTTGTGATTTCTTGACTTCCTTGATCTTTAAGGGATATAACATGATGATAGAACATACATGGACCCTCTTGGAATGATTGGAGGCCTTTGGAGTGGCTCATATGGATCCTTGGATTGCTCAGATCACAAACCCTAGATGCAGATGAACTTGAACTAATGCAGTGAAACAAAAATGCAATATGAGATGGTATGCTTAAACTTATGCAAAGATGAAAGATCACAAGCCATGGTGTGAATTTAGTGAGGGCAAATTTGGGGTGTTTATAGCTGCCCCTATTCAAACATGAGTTAGCTGTGCAAGGTGTAAGCACCTGGCTTAACAGACAAACAAGATAACTTGTGGTTGAATACCAAAGACAGTCCAAAATTTGCACTCACTGGGGAGAAGAAGAAAAGGGATATAAATTGTAAAAGGAAAGTATAGTATGTTTATCAAATGAGAGCGATGAAGGACGACCATCGAGCAGAGGACGACTACTGGGATAAAGCAATGACGGGGACGGCCGACATGCTGGGGAAATAAAGATACCATGACGGGGATGGCCATCGGGTAAAGAAATAAGATTCCGGGGATTAAAGTAAAGGCAATGATGGGGACGGCCATCAGGTTTGCAAAGTAAAGTAAACAACGATGGGGACGGCCATCAGTTTGCAAAATAAGGTAAACAACAATGGGGACGACCATCGGTTCAAAGAATAAATGAAATAAATGATGAGGGACGGTCATCAATGGTGAAGGACGATCACCTAGCAGGGGACGAATACTCTTTACCACGACATAGGACGAATGTCGGATAGAAAAGGTCGACGATGGGGACGGCCATCAGATAAGCATGATGAAGGACGATCATCAAGAGGTGAAGGACGATCACCTAGCAGGGTACGGCTGCTCTCGGGGTTTATCATGACATAGGACGAATGTCAGATAACAAGATCAACGATGGGGACGACCATCGGATAACATGATGAAGGACGATCATCAAAAGGTGAAGGACGATCACCTAGCAGGGTACGACTGCTAAATATCACGACATATGACGAATGCCGGATAGAAAAGAGTTCCAATAATGGAGACTCCGCTGGGGGAAGGATGAGGGACGGTTATCCAAAGGTGAAGGACGATCACCTGGCAGGGTACGGCTGCCGAATATCACGACATAGGACGAATGTCGGATAGAAGAAAAGTTGCTTTGCTGGCGACTTACCGGGGAATAGTAAACACGGACAAGTGTTTACATCCAAGAAATAAAAGGTATAAGTGTTTGATGATGCGTATAGATTAAAGATGCGTATGAGCATCCTTAAGACTATGATACGGATGAGTATCGGTAGAAACAAACGCTGACGCGTGTTCAGAGATGATGATACAGACGAGTACTGACTAGTTAACAAAGAACACGGATGAGTGTCGAATCTGTGGGGGATAAGTGTATATACGAGATACGGACGAGTATCTGTATAAGTATGAACAAGTATTGTGAAGTATGAGCAAGACACGGACGAGTGTTCAACTTGCTAGGCAAAAAAGTGACACGGACGAGTGTCAGGAGAGAAAGAGTATAAGTTATGAACTTATATTTGTATAGAAGGTGTTTCGGCGACCTGCGGGGATAGGATGACACGGACGAGTGTCGAAAGGAATGTATTATAAACAAGTTCTTGGTTTACAACAAATATTTGGGCAACCGTGCTGGGAAAACGGTGACACAGACGGGTGTCAAGAGAGTGTATAGGTATCTGTATTCAAAAGGATGTTTGTGGCTTACATCTGCAGGGGAATGATATGACACGGACGAGTGTCAAATAGGCATTTGTGTTAGAGAGTGCAAAGGGGACGCTTTGGCTGTTATATATATTTTTACTTGCAAGAGGTGTGAGCTTTTATATACATCGCTAATGAGGTACTGTCGGTATTTACAGGTGACTGGTTTGAACCTGACTTGTGATCATGGAAATGTTTGATTTTTGCCGTAATGCTCCGTATTAAACGGAATGCTACGCTTTGTGGGGAAAGATGATGCTAATGCTATGATTATGCAAAAGAAACCGATCCGGGACTTGGATCCTACTGTTGTGACGATCTCTGGCTGATCTACTTGAAGGAGAATCCCAGCTGGGGATGAGATCATTGGTAGATGTGATAAAATATATGGCTCTGCTTTGGGGGAAATAGATCACTGATAGATCTATCTGGTAAGGAGATAACCCACCTGGGGATGAGGAAGTTTCCGTCACTTTGTTGAATGAGAATTTCAGGCCTTGCTCTTCTGAGGAGGGGATGGAATTATGCAGGGAGTCGATTCTCTTGTCTTTGAGAGACTTGGCACTCTGTTCGGGGGAGGAAAGATCACTGAACAACCTTCCTAGAGGACTCTGTGGGGATCCTGGCTGGGGATGAGAAAGCTTTGACAACTCTGTTGGGGAAAAGCATTTCAGATTCTGCTTGGAGAAGATGTGCTGGGGAAGTGATGCTTGGCATGCCCCATGCTACGTATTTGAATACCTGCAATCTGTTTAAGACAAAGAAACGCACGAGTATCCCGAGGTATCCCTTACCGGATTCCGTCATAGGAGTTAGATATTCCTGAGAGTGAATACATTTCCTGTAAGCATTTATTAAGAATGGCTCATTTGTTTTGTGCGTATATTATATCATGGATATTGGACATTTTGCAAACGAAACAAAAATGTACGAAACGAGGTGTGACTGAAAATCTGATTTTATTAATCTGGGTGCCCTGAACTGGCAAATACAGTCAAAGAAACAGATCCCCTGGAATGAGGAGATTGTTACAAATTGAAAAAGTAAAAGTGCTGGCAATGTTGACGACGCTTCGGTGAGCTTCCTTTGCTATGATCCGTATGACCTAGACGTTCTTCTTATCTTGCTTTCTGAAGAAGGTTGATTCTGACCAATGCTTTATCCTTCCGAAGCTTGCCGTGTTGTAAGTAATAGATGAATTTAGAATGCAGTTGTTCGCTTATTCCCTGATTTTGCGTGGATCGCCCTTTCGGGTTTTCAATCCACCGGGATACCCATTTTTGCCCGAGCTGTCCAATGTGGCTTTTCAACTCAGCGGGTGTACATTTTTTTTTAATTTTCCCTTATTTTTGCCCGAGTCTTTTATTCTGTTTTTGACTCGCCGGGATGCCACATTTTTGCCTGGACTTACATTTTGTTTTTATGTCCAGCGGGTCATTTTATGCAAAGTATTTTTTAACTACATCTGAATTCACAGGGGATAAGAAATCTTCACCATCCATAGTAGTGAGCATCAGTGCTCCACCAGAGAAAACCTTCTTTACTATGAATGGACCATCGTAGTTCGGAGTCCATTTTCCCCTGTGGTCTGTATGAGGAGGAATGAGTCTTTTCAACACAAGATCTCCTACTTGATATTCCTGCAGCCTGACTTTCTGATCGGAGGCTTTCTTCATCCTTTTCTGATATAACTGCCCATGACATATTGCAATTAATCTCTTTTCTTTGATCAGATTCAATTTATTGTACCGAGACCGGACCCACTATGCTTCATTCAACTTGACATCCATCAGCACCCGTAAGGAGGGTAATTCAACTTCAACAGGTAGGACTGCCTCCATACTATACACAAGTTGATACGGTGTTTCCCCAATGGACGTTCTGATTGAGGTTCGGTACCCATACAAGGCAAATGGTAGCATCTCATGCCAGTCTTTATATGTAACCACCATCTTTTGCACAATCTTCTTGATGTTCTTGTTAGCTTCCTCAACAACGTCATTCATCTTTGGCCTGTAAGGAGAAGAGTTGTGATGTTGGATTTTGAAGTCCTGGCACAGTTCTTCCATCATCTTGTTGTTCAAATTGGAACCATTATCAGTATTGATTCGCTCGGGTACTCCATATCGACAAATGATGTCTCTTTTCAGGAATCTGGCTACCACTTGTCTGGTGACGTTTGCATATGAAGCCGCTTCAACCCATTTGGTGAAGTAATCAATGGCTACCAGGATGAATCTGTGCCCATTTGAAGTAGTCGGTTCGATCTTTCCAATCATGTCAATGCCCCAAATTGCAAAGGGCCAAGGTGAAGACATCACGTTCAGAGGATTTGGAGGTACATGCACCTTGTCTACATAGATCTGGCATTTGTGGCATTTTCTGGCATAGACACAACAGTCTGCATCCATTGTGATCCAATAGTAACCTGATCTCAACAATTTCTTAGCCATTGCATGTCCTCCAGCATGGGTACCGAAAGATCCTTCATGCACCTCGCACATCAGCAAGTCTGCCTCTTTCTTATCAACACATCTGAGTAGCACCATATCAAAGTTTCGCTTGTACAAGGAACCATCAGCATTAAGGAAGAAACTACCAGCCAACCTTCTTAATGTCTTATTATCATTAGATGGTGCCCCAGGTGGGTATGTCTGATCCTCTAAGAAACATTTGATGTCATGGAACCAAGGCTTGTCATCTTTTGCAATGTCCACAGAGAATACGTATGCTGGTCTGTCCAATCTGGATACCGAAATCCGAGGCACATAATTTGCAGTCTGAACCTTGATCATGGAGGAAATGGTAGCTAAAGCATCTGCGAACTGATTTTTGTCCCGAGGGATTTACTCAAATTTGACTGTTGTAAAGAAAGTCAACAATCTCCTCGTATAGTCACGGTATGGAATCAGATGATCCTGGTGAGTGTACCACTTGCCGTTGGTTTGATTGATAACTAAAGCTGAATCTCTGAATATAGTTAAAGTTTTGATCCTGAGGTCAATGGCTTCCTAAAGACCCATGATACAAGCTTCGTATTCAGCTTCATTGTTAGTGCATGCAAAGGTGAGTTTTGCTGAAAAGGCATGTGAACTCCTTTAGGTGTAATGAGCACTGCACCAACTCCACGACCATTCATATTGACAGCTCCATCAAACATCATAGTCCATTCTTCTTCTGGGTCAGGCCCTTCAGTATGAACAGGCTCTTCATGATCTTTTGCTTTTAGGAACATGATGTCTTCATCAGGGAAGTCAAATCTCATTGGTTGGTAATCATCAATGGGTTGCTCAGCTAGATAGTCAGACAGTACACTGCCCTTGATGGCCTTTTGAGATGTGTACTGAATTTCATACTCTATCAGAATCATTTGCCATCTTGCAACCCTTCCGGTAAGTGTTGGCTTCTCAAATATGTACTTGACTGGATCCATCTTTGAGATCAACAAGGTAGTGTGAGTCAACATATACTGTCTTAGTCGGCGAGCAGCCCACGCTAAAGCACAACAAGTTTTCTCGAGCAGTGAATAACGTTGTTCACAGTAGGTAAACATTTTGCTTAGGTAGTATATTGCATACTCTTTTCGACCAGACTCATCATGCTGGCCCAGCACACACCCCATTGACCCTTCTAATACTGTCAGGTACATTATTAGAGGTCTTCCTTCAACTGGAGGCATAAGAATTGGAGGTTCTTGTAGGTACTCCTTGATCTTGTCAAAAGCCTTCTGACAACCTTCATTCTACCTGACTGTTTGTTCCTTTCTTAACAATTTGAACAGGGGTCACATGTTGCAGTAAGATGAGATATGAACCTTAATATGTAGTTCAATCTACCTAAGAACCCCCTAACTTCCTTTTCAGTCCTAGGTGCAGGCATCTCCTGAATGGCTTTGACTTTTTCAGGATCAACTTCAATTCCTTTTTCACTTACAATGAATCCCAGTAGCTTACCGGAACGTACCCCGGATGTACATTTGTTGGGACTTGGCAATCATGTCATCCACGTAGCATTCAATTTCTTTGTGGATCATATCGTGGAATAACGTTACCATAGCCCGTTGATAAGTAGCACCGACATTCTTTAGTCCAAATGGCATTACTTTGTAACAAAATGTGCCCCAAGGTGTTATGAAGGTGGTCTTTTCCATGTCTTCGGGTGACATCCTGATCTGATTATACCCTGAAAAACCATCCATGAAGGAAAACACCGAGAACTGGGTTGTGTTGTCAACCAATACATCAATGTGAGGTAAAGGGAAATCATCCTTGGGCTAGCTCTGTTCAGATCCCGGTAATCCACACACATCTATACTTTTCCATCCTTCTTAGGCACTGGTACAATATTAGCAACCCACGGTGGATAACTAGTTACAACAAGGAATCCGGCATCCCACTGTTTTTGTACCTCCTCTTTAATCTTCATTGCCATATCCTGACGAGTACGGCGTAGCTTCTGCTTTACTAGAGAACAATCTTCTTTCAAAGGCAGCTTGTGTATAACAATATACGTATCTAGACTTGGCATGTCTTGATAGGACCAAGCAAAGACGTCGACGTATTCTTGAAGCATGTCAATAAGTTGTTCCTTCACTGATTCTTGCAGACTAGCCCCAATCTTCACTTCTTTCAAATCTTCTTCGGTACCAAGATTAACTATTTCAACTTCCTCCTGAAGAGGAGTGATCACTTTCTCTTATTTCCTCAACAACCTGGCTAACTCTTCAGGCAACTCATAGTCTTCTTCAACCCCTTCATCAGCTTGATTAATTGGATTATCGAAGTCATACAAGGTCATAGCAGTGTTGTTGTCGGTGCAATCTGGAGGATAATCTCTGCAAGGATTGAGATTGGTTCATTTTATTGATCAGTTTTAATCTTGTTTAGAAAAAGTGAAAATGAAGTTATTATTTTGAAAACATGGCCATTTTATTGTTTTGTACAAAAGTGAAAAATGAAAAGACAGTGAGCGAAAAAGAGACTTGTTTGCAAAAGATGTCTGATAATCATTGATTAATCCATTTGCACAAAATTACAATATGGACCTATTACAAAATGAGTCCTGACACCTTGGGCAAGATGTAGGACTTGATGCATGCTAAAAAAGACAGGAAATAATAATTACTCTGCAGGAGTAATGATAACAAGAAATCGTATCACATTATTACTATGTTTTAAGTCCGTTTTATCGTACATTGACCCTTTTAACTCCCGATTGTTCGAGTTTTTTATGTCACATTGCAGGTATAACATGTCTAGAGCCAAATTATGAGAAAAAGATCAAATGAACCAAATATAGCATGAAAAGAAAAGGAAGAGATCAATTCTGCTAAAGTCTGCATTTTTTGTTGCTCTCACGGTCGTCACAACTTCCTCACGACTGTGACGCGCCAATCAGAGGTCTCACGACCGTTACTCCAATGTCACGACCGTGACACGCTTAATTAAAGAAATCTGACCGTTACACCATGTCACGAATGTGACAAGAAAAAGTTATTAAATTTGTTTGAATTTAATTGAGAACGTGCAACGAGTCTTTAGAGACTCCTACTTTCCCTCAACTGCAGCAACACCCAGTATGCCACTTCTCCTGGATTCTCTCAAAACAGAAAGAAACCCACGCTACTACTCATTCAACTTCCAAAATCCTCTTCTATAAATACCCAAGGATCAAATGAAAAAGTACAGAGTTTATTATTGAATTTTTATGCGGAAGCTCTGCCGTTTTTTCTTTCAACCCTTTAATTTTCCAGCTTTTGTTCTTGTTGTGTTTTCCTTTAATTTCCAACCCATTTAATAACAATTTCCAACATTAGGAAATTGTTATTTTCAATTAAATTTCTTTTAGCCTCAGAACTTGTTATTTTATTTCGATTTCGATTCCGACACTCCAAGCTTGCCGATTTGTGGAAGAAGGAGTCTAAGAATTAAATTGTTCAGGTTTTTGTTTTGCAATTTATATTGAGTAGCTAAATTAATCGAGTCGGTATGTAATAAACCAAACCAAAACGGTTAAATCAAATCTAAGCTAAAAAACATTAAGAACTTATATTCTGGCTGTGGCTTTTTATAATTAAAATCAAGTTTCTTGTTACGAGAGTAAGAGAAGTGAAATAGGTTAGGTCGAGACCACGAAAGTGTGAGATTTTAACCGGATAGCTAAAGTTAGGCATTCGATTTAAATACAGCGAGAGCGCTTTAAAACGAATTAGACTTATTAAGTTTTCAAAAATTATTTTCTAAACACTTATGGGCTAGAGAGTGCAGGCATAGGGCTTTAGAAGTAAGATCTGAGATAAGACCACGAGAGTGTGAGTCAAGGGTTTTTAAACTGGTAATCTCTACAAAATTATTTAAGTGAAACATCTTTATAAGCTTAGGCTAGATTGACCCGCATAGGTTAATATAATTACATACCGACCGCCTTCTCATTATTTCCTTAACTAAGTTTAATTCCCGTTTTTAATCCTTAAAACCATAATTGTGACAAAATTTCCGCCTTAGCTAAACTAGAAGACCTTCTAGCACTAGAGTGATTACAAAGTCCCTGTGGGTTCGACATCTTTTTATTACTATTGCGATAGGCTGTGCGCTTGCAGTTCAGATACCGCTAGACATATCACGTCTTCGCCCCATCAAGTAACCCTTATAATTTCCTAGGAAGACCAGTTAAGGACTTGGTTCCTCGGGATCCTTGGACGTATCAAGCTCTCCAGGTTGCGGTTGCTTTCCGCCTCGTCTTCCAGATTGTTAACAACATCTGGGGTGAGCATCCCCCCACTGAAAAATTTGGGCTCTTTTGCAGCCTCTGATTGATCTTGTCAGAATGGTCTGTAACCCAAACCGAATCTATCTTCCTTCTTTTCCACTGGAAGCAGCTTGCCCCAGCCTTGAGCATTACCATCTTCAACAACCTTTCGGGATTGCTGATAAGAGACAATTGAGGTACCCATCCTGTCTTCCTGGGATGCAGCAAATACTTCAGTAGCCTCATTGATATTCAGGGCCTCGAACCCTTGGCTCATTGTCTCATGGATTTCACCATCCATCTCAATATACTTATATGTAGCCAGATGGCTAACAAATATGTCCTCCTCACCACAAATGGTGATAATCTGTCCTTCCCATTCATACTTCCGTTTCTGGTGAATGGTCGACGTTATTGCGCCTGCGGCGTGAATCCAAGGTCGACCTAGCAAACAACTGTATGTCGGCTATATGTCCATCACATAGAAAATGGTCTAAAAGACTTGTGGACCGATTATCACTGGCAGCTTCACCTCTCCGAGAACAGATCTTTTGGAGCCATCAAAAGCCCTGACCACAAGGTTACTTGGCCGGAGAGCTATCCCATCATATTCGAGCTTGACAAGAGCTTTCTTGGGTAAGACATTGAGTGAGGACCCAGTGTCTACAAGAACATGAGATAGTACAGCTCCCTTGCACTCCAGGGTTATGTGCAAAGCTTTGTTGTGGAGACGTCCTTCTGTGGTCAAATCAGCATCAGTGAAACCTAGCCCATGGCTAGTATTGACATTTGACACTATTGTTTCCAGCTGATTCACAGTGATCTCTTCTGGCACGTAGGCAGTGTGCAGAACTTTGAGTAGTGCATCCCGATGGGCTTCAGAACACAACAACGGAGATAGGATTGAGATCTTTGAAGGAGTCTGGTGGAGCTGGTTCACAACTTTATAGTAACTTTTTTTAATAATTCTCATAAACTCATCCACATCTTGATCGAAGGATAATTTTTGAGTTTCCTTTAATGTCGATTCTTCTGGTATCACACTCTTCCCTTTGGCTTTGGTAACAGCCTCTGCCTCAATGTTGGTTCTAGGGACTTGTGAAGCGAAGAGACGTCCGCTTCGGGTGAAGCCTCCGCCTCCCCCAACATTATCCACTTGGGGAGTGAGAACTGGAGAATCAAGAAGGACTTTCTCTTCGTTGCAGTACAGATTAGCACCATAATGCCATGGTATAGCACTGTCTTTATCATATGGGATTGGTCCCTGCACTATGATAGTGACTGGACCCACTGCAGCAGATGTTGGGACTGTAATAGTATGTGGATCATAGAAAATAGTAACAGGACCTCTGGTGGATGTTAGTGGGGGTGAATTGAAGCTTGGTTGAAACTGTTGTTGAGATTGTTGAAAGTTGTTGGAATTTGGGACCGTTGTCGGGTCATAATAAATTGTAACTGTGGAGACATCGTTGTTGGTTGTTGGAGTTGTAGTAACCGGTGCAAATGAATTATTGTGTGTTGAAGTGACAGATGGAATAATTGCCGAAGTTGTAGCTGAATCAGTTGGAACAATGGTTGTTGTAGTTGTAGAAGAATCAACAGAAAAGATGGTTGTTGCATTTGTAGAAGCTTCACTTGTTGTTGACAAAAGGGTTGCTGGTGTTGTAGAAGCTGTGGTTGTAATTTGCAGAATGCCTTCTCTGATTAAGTCATTGATGCCACTCCTCAAGCTAGCACACCCATTCTCAGAAATTTTGCATTCTTCACAACAGGCCTCACAACCTGGGAACACTTGGCACTTTAAAAGCTGGGCTTTAACCTCTGCCAGAGGTGTCTGAATACATGCAATGTCTTCTATTAAACTCATGGGTGAGCCTTCCTTTATAGCAGTAATCCTTGGCCCACTGTGGCTTGGCATAGGATTTTTCATTACATTGGGAGGAGGTGCAAAGTTCAGGGCTTTTGAATCTACCAGATCCTGAACCTTCATATGCAGAGCTCTGCATTTTTCCGTAGAGTGACCAGGTGCGTTGGAATGAAAAGCACACCTAGCATTGACATCATAGTTCCTTGGAAGGTTTTGAGGATCAGGTGGAGCCGATGTCCTCAACTCAACCAGATTGAGCTTTAGGAGTTGTGGCAGTAGTGTAGCATATGAATGGGGTCAATTACTCGGTTGACCTGAGATGGCCGCTGTTGAAACGGGCGTTGTTGTTGGTTATTGTTATTGTTGTAAGATCTCTGTTGAGGAAATTGTTGTTTTTGCGGAAAGTGTTGTGGTTGTTGAGTATACTGAGGAGGTGGAGCAGGGATAGTAACATCAGCAACTGTTCTGGGCAGGTATTGAGGTCTCCCTCTTCCGATGTGCACAGAATTTGTCTCTCCAGATCTACGGGGCCCAGCAAATAGTTTTCTTGTACTACTTGAACTGGCACCGCTATCGGAGATCTTTCCCATCTTCAATAGGCTTTCTATCCTTTCCCCGGCTATCACCACATCTGCGAAACTGGTAGAAGAAAATGCAGCCAATCGGTCAGTGTAGGTTCCTTGAAGAGTATTCATGAACATGTCTGCCATCTCTCTTTCAGACATGGGTGGTTGAACTGCAGCAGCAAGTTGCCTCCACCTTTGGGCATATTCCCTGAAGCTTTCACGGGAAAATTGAGACGTTCCCATTAGGAGGGTCCTGTTTGGGGCCATGTCCAAGTTATACTGATACTGTCGGATAAAAGCTTCAGCCAAGTCTTTCCAGTTTCTTACTGTGGCTCTATTCAAGTGGGAATACCATTCTCGGGATGCCCCTTTTAGACTATCCTCGAAGTAAAACATCCATAGCTTCTCGTCCATGGTGTATGCTTTTAACCTTCCCAAGAATGATTGAAGGTGGGTGCGTGGGCATGATGTGCCATTATACCTTTAAAGACACGGGGGTTTGAACTTGTGAGGAATTCTCACCCCTTCCACCAGTCCCATGTCCATGACATCAAAACCTAGGGAGTTTTGGGATTCAAGAGACCTCAGCTTCTCTGCAATTTCATCCAGCCTACGGTCGTAAACTTCGTCCCCATCCCCAACAACTGTAAACTGCTCTTCTTGAGGATCCTCTTGCAAGACCCTTCCTCCAGCAGTGTTACCCTGAGTATTCCTTATGGCATTGATTTCTGGGTTTAGATAAGGCCCAAACTCTGGTGGATCAGTGTAAGGCTGCACGTGATCGTTGTTACTGGTACCTCCTGTACCTGGATGGTGTTCTTCAGGGGTCTATCTTTCAACCAACTCCCTTAGTCTTTCCTGGCTTTGAGCTAAACCAGTCATTACCGTCATGATTTGGGTCATATGATTTCTCATCTCAACCCTCTCATTGGCCATTTGGGTCCTCACTTCATTCAAGTCTTGCTGAACTTGATCCATCTGGAGTCCCGGAAGGTTGTTTCTTGTCGGGTACCGGTGTGTTCTGTTGACAGGGAACACTCTTCTGCGAGCAATGTTTCCTGAAACCACAACAAAGTGAGAAACATCAATAAAACAAAGACCTACAAAACAAAGAAAATGTCAGTATGCAATGCAATATGCCTATTTTCCTTCCAAGGGTATCCGGTTTGGTTCTTTGGTTTTGACCTTTCTAGACCTCGAGGAAATGCTGATGATGTTGATAGATAAAGCCCACCATAAATAATACAAACTGATATATTACAAAGGATGAAAATACATAGTTTGATTACAATACATTCCCATGGTGGGTCAAAATACAACAACAAAAGAAAAAGTACAACAAAAGGAAAGTACAAGCAAAAGATTCAAACATCTAATCCAAAGTCATCCTCTCTGACTTCCTTCAGGAGGGCCTCAGTCACTGGACCCACTGGGTGCTCTGTAATAGTCCTGATGAGGAGGTTCCTAGTAGAAATGGCACTGGTTAACCTCTTATGCTTGTCCTGATCCTTTGACCTCTTCAACCCCGCCCGAAGTTTCAATTCAGAGATCTCTTTCTTACCTGCCAACAAAGCCTCCTAATGCTTCTTCTCGCTAGCCTCCAACTGCTCAATCTTAGCCTGAGTCCTCTGATCTTCTTGTGCACGGGCTTCAGTGATCCTGATCCACCTGGCCTGGCTCTCCTCTAGATAATGCTCTGCCCTAGCCTTCTGAGTCTTTGCTTCCTTGCAAGCATTCTTCATTACCAACTCCCCTGCTCTTGCCTTCCTGATGTAGTCATTCGTCTTCTCAATCTTGGTCAGGTGCTCAATCCTGAGCCTTTCCAATCTCTCATTATCCAGACGACTGTCATTTCTCTCCCAAAGAGTCTTCTTCAAGGCTTCAGATAGCCGAGTATTCCTTTCCTCCGGCTTCTCAAACTCTTCCAAAATGACAGTAACTACAGGTTGTGTTGTAGAAGGTCCAGGTACATCTTCTAAAGTGAATGGCATCTGGGTGATCTGAGCACTGGTGCGGGACCAATCAGAATACTGTGCTGAAGCTATGTTGTTGCACTTGCCAAGGATGGCTGTCCCTTTAGTCTGGATGTTGTCCTAGGCCCAAGCAGCTTGCCTGACAACAACAGAGTTAGGTTGGATTTCACAGTAGAGGGTCTTAGCCAAATCTTATCCTCTGGGAGGATGAACCAAAGTGAAATTCTGTGATCAGGTATGAGATGTGCTAAGAGATGTCCCAACACTTGACAGATTTAACCAAAACTTAAATAGAAAGAAAAATAAACAACACAGAAGTTTGTTAACCCAGTTCAGTGTATAACCACACTTACATCTGGAGGCTACCAAGCCAGGAGGAAATCCACTATAAGTAATATTAATTCTAGACTTAAACAACCCAGTTTAATCTTTCACTTAATAACTACCCAATGCAATTTCTACCTAAGACACAACTTAGATATGAGTACCAACTCACTCCCCCTCAATCACACAGTGATCTTGTTTACAAGTTTAATAAAATTGAAGTCATACTTCAAACAAAATAGCTTGATCTTACTTCACAGTTTCAATCAAGTCACAAATGCACTTTTGCTTAAAAGCTCATAAAGTGGTACAATAAAAACAACCTGCTATTAAAACACTAGACACCCTATTTGGTCTTCTGAAATTCGTACTCAATTCTGTGAGTTTCTGTTGATTAAATAGGTGTTTGTAATTTGGGCTTTCTGTAGGTTAATCCAGCCCTAATGCGCATGCAGCTTCCACCTTGAATTAGGGTTTGTTACTTCCTAGATTCTAGGTGATTTAGTTCTTCTGATTATGCTGAAGTTTCATAACAACTCTCCCTACAGATGCGCCTTGTTCTGTTTTTGTCCATCCATAATTAATTCCAGATAACTTTCCTTAAATATCTCAGATCAGTTAGTTATTAATTAATTCTGGTAGCAGGTTTGAGATGTCTCAACATCTGATGGGACATCCTGAAAAACTGAACTTAAATCATTTACACAATGTTCCAACATCTGGTGAGACATCCTGAATTAAGTTCTTATACTCTGTTTGATAATGTCCCAACATCTGATAGGACATTCTGAACTGAATTCAACATTTCTTATTGGTCAAAAATTCTGCCAATTCTTAAACATCTACAAACTCCCCCTTTGGCTAATTTTTGGCTAACATCCTTTTCTGATTTTCAGAGTGCAGCAGAAGTTCTTTTAACAGAGTGTAGCTTTCCTTTTCTGTTAAGTCATGTGTGAGTTTACTCCCCCTCAAACATACATGTATTCAGATTTGTTGCAACAGAAATTTTTATTAAAACACACTGATTCAGTTCAGAAGCAAACAAAGATTTTTTCATTCATAATCAAACAGCATTATACATTGTTGTTGTTGATGTTCTCCCCCTTGTTAGACATAAATTTGGGGCCAAAGTTACTGATTCAAAAATACAATGCAGCTGTCATTACAATATGCCTCACATACAATTTTCACTCAGATTCCTCACAGTCAGTTCCTTCATCATCATCAGTTTCTTCATCAGACGCAGCTTTCTGATCACCTTCACTCTCCAGCCTTTGGATAATTTCCTCAAGCTTTTGCTTCCTTGCTTCAAGTTCTTTGCAAGTGCTCTTCAGTTCAGCAATCAATGCAGCCTTGGAGATTGGAGTCTTGGCAGTTGAAGGACCTGCAGATGTCCCAGAGGGTGCTTCAACATCTGCTGCATGATGACTTAGAAACAGTTTGTAGTGAAAGGCCAGAGGGCTTTCTCTTTTGCAGACTGTGTCCTTCTCAGTGAGGATCCCAGGGTACTGACTTAGCACTATACCACACAGCAAGGAAGGAAAAGCTATTGGCAGCTTTGTTGCAGATGAGCTAGCATGCTTCAAGGTCTGATCAAATATGTAGGCACCATAATCCAGCTTAGTTTGAGTGCCCACAGCATAAATAAACCTGCCCAAGCCAGTGGATATTGAAGATGTGTGATTGGTAGGCACCCAGTTTGCTGTACCAATCCTGTTCAGCATGGCATATTTTCTTGTCAGCATGCTCACTGAGAGCTTTCCTTTAACTGGCCAAGCCTTGACCTGGTTTGCAGTGATAACCTTGCAGACCTGGTTATCAGTCTTCCCTAGTTCAGTTGGACCATCAGATTCTCTTCCAAGGAATTGGTTGATGATCTGAGGATAGAACTCTACACACCTGCCTCTAACAAAAACTTTTCTAAATTCAGCAGACTTACCATTGGCACAATCTTCCTGAAGATTGACTATGAATTCTTTGACAAGTAGCTCATAGCAGGGAGAGAGATTGGAGACTATTTTGAAGAGGCCAGCAGCAGATATGAGGTCAATTAATTCAGTGCACTCAAGTGCATTACTGCTCAGCTCTCTTTCAAGTGCTACCCTTCTTTGGTACACAAACTTCCATCTGTTAACACTTGAAACATGATGAAATGAGATGTTGTCCAAAGGAGCTTCTGGAACAGCAGTTGATGCCCTAGAGGGTGCTGTTTTCTTCTTTGGAGGAGATGTTGGGACATCTGCTTCAACATCTGAGTCTGGAGGAGTGACAGCTTTCCTCTTCTGTGTTTGCACCTTGCTCCATTGTTTGGTAGGACCAAAGACAGCTTTAGCTTTGTCTTTCTTTGGGGTAGCTTGCTTCTTCTCAGGAATTGCATGTCCTGCTTGCATCTTCTCTTTCCTAGTCCTGAGCCTTTTGGCTATGCTAGGTCTTACAGAGGCAATGATCTCTGTATCAGAATCCTGCTCTAGGTTCACCACAGGAGGAGATTGATCAGTCTCTTCTTCAGCTGGTGGATCAGCAGAGATGTGCTCTTCAGTAGAGGCCTTGGTTTGGTCCTCAGATGTTTCTTCATCACTATCATTTGAGGCCTTCTTCTGGTCCTCAGATGTTTCAACAGCAGCATCAGATGAGGTCTTTTGCTGATCCTCAGATGTTTCAACATCTATTGGGACATCCTGTTGAGCAGGAGTGTCCTTTGCAGCCTGAGTTTGTTGATCTTCTTGAGGGGAAGGCATGGTGTTCAGAGGGATAGAAATGCCACTTACCACTCTTTGCTCAGATAGGATCTTGGTTACCAACTCTTTTATGGAAGCATCCACATATTCAGAAGATATTTGAGATATGTTTGCTGGTGAAGGAATGCCTTTGGATTTGCTGGATTTGCTGCAGACTTGATCTTTTGCTCTTTTTGGAGTTCTTGGCTTTTTAGCATGAGGAACACTTCCTCTGATTTCGTCCAATGGGGTTGACTCCATGGGTACCACAGAAATGGGGGTTGCATGAACCACATCTTCTTTGTTGAGAATTTCTTCAGGAGTGTTAGGGTTTTGAGACATTTTCAAAGAAGATGGATGAAGAGTTTTAGGGTTGATGATTTCTGAAGAACAACTAGATAATGCAATTCTCTTTTGATAGTATGATGAGAATATGGATAGCTGAATGCAAGCTGTTATTATATAAGTAGCCGTTACATTGAAAATGATTAGGAATGGAATACCCAAGGTTCTTGACCAGACTGGTGTTGCCATCTGGTACTTATGCCACACAATGTCATATGACATGTTGGCACATCTCCTTAACTGCTAAATCTCACATAAGCAGATTCCCAATTTGCCCCTCAAGTTCTCAAATTGTGTAGCATCCAATGCTTTGGTAAAGATATCAGCCAACTGCAGATTTGTAGCTACATGTTCCAATGAAATCACTTTTTCTTCTATAAGATCTCTGATGAAATGATGTATGATATCAATATGCTTGGTCCTGCTATGTTGGATAGGATTCTTTGATATGTTAATTGCACTTAAGTTGTCACAGTACAATGTCATGACATCTTGTGGGACATTGTACTCAGTGAGCATTTCCTTCATCCAAACCAACTGAGAACAACTGCTTCCAGCTGCTATATATTCAGCTTCAGCTGTAGATAAGGATACACAATTTTGTTTCTTACTGAACCAAGAAATCAAATTGTTTCCTAGAAAGAAGCATCCTCCTGAAGTGCTTTTTCTGTCATCAGCACTTCCAGCCCAATCAGCATCACAGAAGCCAGTGAGAATAGGTTTGCATCCATGAAAGTACATTATGCCATAGTCACAAGTACCATTAACATATTTCAGAATTCTCTTGACTTGATTAAGATGACTGACTTTTGGATCAGCTTGATATCTTGCACATACACCTACTGCAAATGCTATGTCTGGTCTGCTAGCAGTCAGATATAACAAGCTTCCAATCATACTTCTGTACATGCTTTGATCTACATTCTCACCCTTTTCATCTTTAGTCAGCTTTAAATGTGTGGGGGCAGGAGTTCTCTTTTGAGTAGCACTGTCCATTCCAAATTTCTTGACTATGTTCTTGGCATACTTGCTTTGGGAAATGAACATGGAGTCTTCCATTTGTTTTATTTGCAGTCCAAGAAAGTAGGTTAATTCTCCTACTAAGCTCATTTCAAATTCAGATTCCATCTGGTTGACAAAATGTTTGACCATCCTATCAGACATCCCACCAAAGACAATGTCATCTACATAGATTTGAGCAATCATGACATTTCCTTCTTTATCTTTAACAAACAAGGTTTTGTCAATTCCACCTTTCCTGTACCCTTGCTTGATAAGAAAAGTAGTCAGCCTTTCATACCATGCTCTTGGAGCTTGCTTCAGACCATAAAGAGCCTTCTTTAGTTTGTATACATGATTTGGACAGCTTGGATCAACAAATCCTTTAGGCTGTTCTACATATACCTCTTCATTAAGATAACCATTTAGAAAGGCACTTTTCACATCCATTTGAAATAGCTTGAACTTTAAGATACAAGCAATTCCCAAAAGTAGTCTGATTGATTCAAGCCTTGCTACTGGTGCAAAGGTTTCATCAAAGTCTACTCCTTCAATTTGTGTGTATCCTTGAGCTACAAGTCTAGCTTTGTTCTTTGTAACAACTCCTTGCTCATTTGACTTGTTCTTATACACCCATTTAGTTCCAATCACATTTATGTCATCAGGTCTAGGAACAAGGTTCCACACTTCATTCCTTGTGAATTGACTTAATTCCTCTTGCATAGCACAAATCCAGTATTCATCAGTAAGAGCTTCCTTGATGTTCTTAGGTTCTATTTTAGAAACAAAACAGGACCCTGAAATTACTTCTCTTGATCTAGTGCTTACACCTCTGTTGGGATCTCCAATTATCAAATCTTTGGGATGATCCTTCTGGATTCTGATGGAGGGTGGTTTGCTGGATTGTTCTGTCCTTGCATCAGCTTGAGTGAAGTCAGAATGATCACTCTTTTCTTCAGCTTCAGTCTTGATATCAACAGATGTTCCAACATTTTCTGGGACATCTGTAGGAGCATCATCAATTATCACATTTATGGACTCCATGATAACCTTGGTTCTAGAATTAAATACTCTATATGCTCTGCTGTTTATAGAGTATCCAAGAAAAATCCCTTCATCACTTTTAGGATCCATTTTTCTTCTTTGCTCCCTATCTGCCAGAATATAACAGTTACTTCCAAACACATGGAAGTACTTGACTGTGGGTTTTCTCCCCTTCCAGACTTCATAGATTGTGGAAAAAGTCCCTTTCCTTAGAGTAACTCTGTTATGAATGTAACAAGCTGTGTTCATAGCTTCAGCCCAGAAGTACAGAGGTAACTTTTTAGCATGGATCATGGCCCTTGCTGATTCTTGAATAGTTCTATTCTTCCTCTCAACAATCCCATTCTGTTGAGGAGTGATTGGTGAAGAATATTCATGATTGATTCCTTCTGAAGAGCAGAAATCTAAGAACTTTTGGTTCTCAAATTCTTTTCCATGATCACTTCTTATTCTGATCACACAGCTGGCTTTTTCCCTTTGTATTCTTTGGCATAAGTCTTTGAATACTTCAAATACATCAGACTTTTCCTTGATAAAATTTATCCATGTATACCTTGAAAAGTCATCAACCACCACATAGGCATACCTCTTGCCACCAAGGCTTTCAACCTGCATAGGTCCCATAAGATCCATATGCAAAAGTTCCAAAACTTTGGAAGTTGTCAGATGTTGGAGCTTTGGATGGGACATCTTGGTTTGCTTGCCTATTTGACATTCACCACATATTTTGCCATCATCAATCTTCAGTTTAGGAATACCTCTTACAACATCCATAGATATGATCTTCTTTATGCCTCTGAAATGAAGATGACCTAGTCTTTGGTGCCATAGTTTCACTTCTTCTTCTTTAGCAAAAGAGCAAGTTGAAGTGAGACTGAAGTCTTGAGGTTCCCACATGTAAAAGTACCAGTCATGTGTCTTGAACATCCACTGTCAAAGTACCAGTCTTCTTTGGTTGATACTCTTAGTGATGTATGTGCTATATATGCAACATCTTTCTTTGACCATCTGAGTTGAGATTTCTTTTGATACCTTTTCCCTGTATATTGTTCATTAGTAGAGCTCCAAGGTTTTTTGTTGATCTTGTTCTTGGGTATGTAGCTTTGATCAGCATCAAGATTAGTTTTTGGTCTCCATACATTCTTTATGACCTTTGTCTTCTGCTTAGGAGGTTGCTGATTTCTTTGATGTCTATGCAGCACTTTCTTGGTAACTTCTGTCTTCTGCTTAGGAAGTTGCTGATACATCTGATTTGGATATCCTAGCAACTTATAGCAATGAGGTTTGATATGTCCAAATCTTCCACAATGATGACATCTCCATCTTTGATATTTCTTCTTCATTTTGTTCTTTTCAGAATGTTGAGACATCTGTTGGAACATTATGTTTGACTTTGTGTTCTTTTCATGATGTTGAAGCATCTGTTGGGACATCTTGTTTGGCTGTATGGACTTTGAATAAGTTTTGCTTGAGCTAGCTTCATCCTTATGAACTCTGTTATATACCAGTCCACTTTTGTCCCCTGAATGCTTATTGTTGTTGAGAATAACATCCAGTGTACTTGAGCTACTGTTCAGCATTCTAACAGACTTGGACATGCGTTCTAACTTGGAGTTAAGAAGACTTACTTCACTTTTTAAGGTGTCAATGATCTCTAGATCACTTGCTTTTTCATCCTTTAGTGCCTCATTCTGCTTCTTTAGCTTTATAACTTCAATACATATTTCAGTGCTTCTTTTGTATAGATCTTTGTATGCTTGCTCAAGTTCTTCAACAGTAAGCTCCCCATCACTGGATTCACTTTCAGATTCACATAATCCAGCTAGAGCAGTGATATGCTTAGCTGATTCTTCTTTTGAATCACCTCCTGAGTCTTCATCAGACCAGGTTACAGAGAGTCCTTTCTTTTGCCTTTTTAAGAAGGTAGGACATTCATTCTTGATGTGTCCATATCCTTCACATCCATGGCATTTAATTCCTTTTTCTTGACTGGTCTTTTCATCATAATTTGACCTTCTGTTAGCATCATAAGATCTTTTGTTCTCAGAAGAGTTTGTGTACCTTCCATTGGGTTTGGATTTGCCTTCCATCCCTCTAAGAATCTTTTTGAATTGTCTTCCAAGCATAGCAATGTTGTCTGATAGGCTTTCACCAGTTTCTGATTTATCATCTTCTTCTTCATCAGTATTTGTCACCAAGGCTATGCTCTTGTTCTTCTTTACATTTGTGTCATTCATTCCCATCTCAAATGTTTGAAGGGAACCAATGAGCTCTTCAACTTTCATTGTGCATATGTCTTGAGCTTCTTCTATTGCTGTGACTTTCATGTCAAATCTTTTTGGCAAAGATCTGAGAATCTTTCTTACAAGCTTTTCATCAGTCATATTTTCTCCCAAGGCTCTAGAAGTATTGGCTATATCTAAGATGTTCATGTAGAATTCATGAATTGTCTCTTCTTCCTTCATTCTCAAGTTTTCAAACTTGGTGGTGAGAAGTTGAAGTCTTGACATTTTTACCTTTGATGTTCCTTCATGAGTTGTTTTGAGAGTGTCCCAAACATCTTTGGCCAGCTCACAGTGATGCACAAGTCTAAAGATGTTTCTATCAATGCCATTGAATAAAGCATTTAAGGCCTTGGAGTTGCCTAGTGCTGAATCTTCTTCCTCCTTACTCCATTCTTCTTCAGGTTTCAACACTTTTGATCCATCTTTGGTGTCTTGGACAGGATTATCCCATCCAATGTTGACTGCTCTCCAGGCCCTGTTGTCAAGTGATCTTAAGAATGCAATCATTCTTGGCTTCCAGTAGTCATAATTAGATCCATCCAGTATAGGTGGTCTATTTACTGATCCTATATCTCTGTGTTCGCTGTGATTTCTGGCGAACAACCTCTGGTTAACCAATTTCTCAGAAAATTGGGTTACTTGCAGGACCAACCAAACAAGTCCTAGGACACATGTGCAATTATTCTTTCGAACTACTCTTAGTGTTTGTGATTGGTTTATGGTTTGTTTCGTCAATACTATCAAAGTGTTAAGAACTTTGATTTTAAAAGTAAAGTAAAGTTTAAGTTTAGAAAATAAGATAAAGTTGAAGTTTTTAACAAAAAAACAAAAAGAAACTGTCGAAAGCTATAACTTGCAGAAAAGTAAATAAAGCTTAAAAATGACATAAACTTAATGAATAAACTAACAATTTAAATAACTTAAAGGATAAATGGTGTTCAAACGTACATGGTTCCAAATATCAAACTCATTTTCTCTCACACTGGGTACTTAGAGTATTTACAGGAATTTTGTATCAGTTTTCACACACCTATTCTAAATACAAACTATTCTATTTATACACAAATAAAGTAACTGCCTAGAACAGAAAAATCATAAACAAATGACAAGTGTCAGCCTGCATGTAACTTCTTTTCCTGAACCTTCCATGTGTCCAACTGTCAAAGGTTACAACGTTCTGAATTTGAATTCCCTTCTTTGGTAACGAAACCTGGTACCTCTTCAATCTGTCGAAGCCTTTAAAGAAGAAACAACCCCTTCAGCATCTGCCAAATACTACTTTTGTCAAACCCCTTTTCTGTCGAAACGTCGAAAGACAACCTTATCCTGTCAAATACTTAGCTACAAACAACTCTCCAAACTTATCCTGCCAGAACACTATTTGCCCTTCTGTCGAAGCAATGGAGCTTTTAACCTTGTCAGCAACTCTTGAATTTCTTTTCTTTCATCACTCTTCGACAGAGATGACCTCAAGCTCCAAATTTCAACATGTCGAAATTATGAGCTTACAAATTGCCCCCCAGCAAAGATGTTTTCGACTATTTTTGGAGAAATATCTTTTGCTGTCGAAATGACCTTTGACTTCCTGTCAGTCTCATTTATTATAAAGTGACTTTGTTGAGTCCCAAGAAAACACCATGATTTCCACTTTCTGAAAAACGTCATGTCTAGCCCACGTTTACACAATCTCCCATGACCCTATATTTTAGCTAAATCATGGCCTCCTACCAACCGTCACTTTCAATCACCACCAATGGATCAAAACGCATGTTCCCACTTTTCCAACTGAAAAGTCTCTTCATTTTTATTTCTTTTTATTATTATTATTTATTTATTTTATCTTCTCATCTTCTATAAATACCACCTTCAACAACCCTTTCTTCTTTTTCACATCCTCAAGACTCTTTTCCTACCTAAACGCAGAAACTCCATTACAAACCCTTTTCAAAGCTTCTGTTCCTTCAAACTTCTCATCTCCTCCCATCAATGGCTCCCCCAAAGACTGTTGCTGATCGTAGTGCCAAGAAAACCAAGAAGACAACTGACCTTCCCCCTGCTCATACACTGTCTGGACCCATGCAAGTGCAACAACAACAATACATTCCAGAACCCCCAAATGAAAGGGAGAAAGCAAGCATCTACAGATCTCAGGTAATGATTCCTATCTCAATTTCTGGAGTTCACCATGCCATGCTAGGCCCCATTTTTGATCCTCATGCTGACCCTAATCGTTTGAAAGACTTTTATCCCTGCTATTCTAGTTCCAAACCCATAGCTGCTAGTAAAAACCCTAGGCCTGTCGAAACAACCTCTAAAAAACCTGAAATCCCCATTGCTTCGACAGAAATAGATCTGTCTTATTTGAATCAAACTAGGATTTTTAGAAGTCCTCCCCTGACGAAAGATCCCTCCGACTACTTAGCTTGGCTCACTAGGGTCGAAAGAGTCAAAGAAAAATTCTGGAAGAAAACTGGCATCTATGACCTGATCCAACTGTCGAAAGAAGGTCCCCGCTATTGCCAGAACATGCTGCTGGCCTCTTTGTACTTCTGGGATAGTACTTACAATACTTTCCATTTACCCTGTGGTATGGTTACCCCTACCCTATTCGACATAGCAGCCATAACTGGCCTTAGTCCTTTAGGAGAAATCTTTAACCCTGAACATTTAAACAAGGACCCCATAGGCTTTGACACCAAGCATGCTGGATATTCCGTCTTTATCACTCATCACCAAGGCGAAGAAAATGAGGAAGTATCTGACAGAGAACACATAGCCTTTCTCACTCTATGGCTAGCTAAATTCGTCTTCTGCACTAGATCACTTCAAGTTTCCAGAAGTTATATCATCATGGCTAATCAACTTCATAATGAAGTTGCATTCTGCCTGAGTGAGTTACTTTTGGCAAACCTCTATGAATCCTTGAGTGAGAGTGTAAGTAACCTAAAAACCCTTAAGGACAAAGGCAATATTAGTCTCACAGGCCCCTTCTGGCTCCTACAATTGTGGTTGAACGCAACCTTCGAAGCTTGCATCCCTGTCAAAATGCCAGTTGACGAAGAAGAGGTAAAAGAAAGGCGCGTCGAATGGCCTAGGTTAGTCCAACTAACCCCTACTGATGATAACATAGGTGTTCGACAAGCATTCACCAGTTACGTCATGATGTTCGCCAAACGTTATAAGTTCACTCCTTCCATGGCACCATTTGCCAACAGAAATGTGGGTCCTAGATGGTTTACAAGACAACTCCCAGTGGAGAACCAGAAAGAAGAAGACTCTTATATCTCCATTTGGGAGGCTTTCCTTATGCCAAGGCACCTTTTCTCCCACCACAGTCTCAACAACACTAAAGTGTCTCTCATTGTTTACCAACCCAACCTGGTGGCTAGACAATTTGGACTAATACAGACGAAGACGAAGCCTATTTATCACAAGAAAGGCTCTATTATATTCTATAACTCATTTCAAAGCTTCGACAGAAGTTTAGAGTTATACAACAAATTCTTCGACTCATCTTTGGAAGTTTACCCCACCATCTTTCGACCAAGCTTCCTATGCACTGAAGACTTCGACGTTTGGTGGAAGGAATATTATATTAACAAATTCTTTGACGTAGCAACCTTCACCACTCTCCTAACAAACGCTTTTACTTTTGTGAAGGATAAGAAGAAAAAAGGTACAGATAAACATATCAAAGAGATTCAAAAGTTTCAAAAGTATTTTGAAACTATTTACAGACCCAGTGAACTTCGTTGAACCATAGGCGAAGCAGCAGTAACTTTAAAACAGAAGTTTACAGAAAAATTGGATAAGTTGGGGGTGCCTTCGTCTCTCCCACCACATGCACGTTACAACTTTGCATTCACAACTTTTCCTCCAAAATTCCCTCCACTCCCTTCTGCAGAATTTGGTGTGGCTTTGTGCCCTCCATTTCCAGATTGGTTTGTGTGTGGATCTGATTTAAAACTGCTTCGCGAATCCAGCAAGAAACTTGCCGAACGTGTGGTTCCGACGAAGTATCACTTGGGCAACTTCACTGGGCACCTTCATGTTGGGATAGAACAAATTAGTGTCGAAGAACCCATTCTTGAAGGTGTCGAAGAAATTACATTCCTCTTATTATTTCTAACTCCTTTTATTTTTATATCAATGTTCATGCAATTCTTTCTCTTTCAGCTGTTAGAATTATCAAGAAAACTGCTGACGAAGGAACCTCCTCCAAGATAGTTGAAAAATCTCCTACAACTGCCAAGAAGGTTTCGACAAATAGAAAACACCTCCTTATTTATGTATCTCAATATTCCTTTATACTGAATACCTCTTCTTTTTTCTACTGCAGGTAACTCGTACACCAGCCAAGAAAAGAAAACAAGAAGAAAAGGAGATAAGTGTCGAAGAGTCTGAGGATGAATCTCCTGAACCCCAACCTCTGAAAAGGAACAAAGGTCTGAAAATAAAAACAGTGGCATCCCAAAGATCTATAGTTCACAGACGAACTCCCCCTGCCAGTCCAATCAACAAAATTCCCTCAAGGAGTGAAAGAAGTGGGGACTCAAGTATTCACACTGAGATCCCTCAGGTATTTATTTTCGACTGACAACATTTCTAGTCTTGACTGCAAATATTCTTATCTTATACTTCCCTTTTACGCTCTTTTTAGGTTGTTATTAATGTCGAAGAGACTTCTGAAGTCCAAGAAGAAATTATTCCTTCTGACTCTGAGAAGACTCTGGCTGAAAGGCTTCAAGAAGACGCCACCCCAGATGCAGGTGTCTATGGGCCTCAAACTTTGGACGAATTCAACATTAGTGACTCTGAATCTTCTGGCGATAATTCTCCTTTTCGTCCAGACTCTACTGCAGAGGAAAAAATAGCTCCAGACCAAGATGCACCAACTCAAGGACCAACTGCTGCACCAGAACTTGACGAAGATGCTCTTGGTCAGGATGTACAAGCTCAAGAGCCAACTGATACCACAGAGGCTGGCAAAGAAAATGTCGAAGAAGAGGTTGATCTGTCGAACCAACCAGGAGCCAACTTGAGCCTTGGAGGAACTTCCCAAAATGTTCCTATTTCATCAGAAGTTCCTGCAGAAACCCCTTTGGGTACTGGTTCGACAAGCTTATCACACGAGGAAATTGAAAGCTTGAAAGTTAGAAAGCCTCTGGAATATTTAAAAGCTCTACTCAACTCCAGGTACAACTTCCAAGACTCTTCTCATAGTGGTTCGACAGCTTCAGGGGCCACTTCTGACGTCCAACCCATCCGTGTCATTATGGATGAAATCAAAGAAAAAATCCTTGGGGTGGACCTGTTTGAGACCCTGGCTGAAAATCCTTCTGCCCAGTATGATCTAAAGAAACTCCTGAAACGAGCCAATTTGCTGGAGGCTTCGACTGAAGAGAGTCGTCTGGTGATGGACCTGATGTCATTGATTGATTCTGTAAGTGCTGATTTGATTCGTCAAAAGGAGTTTTCTCAGAACATTACAGCCAAATCTGAAGAACAAGTTTCAGAATGGAATATCGTAGCTTCTTCGACAGACAAGATTTCAGAACTGAACAAGCTTTCTGACGAATACACCAAAGCTACTGCTGAGTGTGAAAACAACATTCAGGCTTATCAGACTCAGATTGCTGAACTTCAAAAGAAAATCCTCCAAGAGAAGGAACGCCAGGCCTCTCTCCAACAGCCCAACCAAGAGGAAATCGACAGTGAACTCCAAAAGGGTCTCCAACATGCAGAATCAGCCCAACAACTTCACAGGGAGATTGACGAACTGACTGTCAGTAAGAGTCTCTGCGAGCGTCGAATTCAGCTTCAGAAGAGAAAATTCGACGAACTCAAAGCTACCTTCCTTCGACAGTAGTTTGTAATAGGAATTAGGAAATTTTAATTGTTTAAGAATTTTTTGGCCATTTCATATGTAATGCTATTTCACGCCATCTGTTTGGTGAAGACAAATTTTTATTTGCAATTTCATTTTGTTCCTATTTTTATTTCTTGCAATGTTGGTTTATACTTCTTCAAGTACTTTCCATTTATTTTCAACACTCTCTTGTCTTTTTCTATCTCTTCGACTTCATATGCACCATTTGAAAAAACTCTTAAAATTTTGAAAGGTCCTTCCCATTTAGGGGACCATTTTCCCATCAATCTATCTTTCTTCTCCATGGGCAAGATTACTTTCCAAACTAAATCATCTATTAAAAAGGCTTTAAATTTTACCTTCTTATTGTAAAACTTTTCGACTCTTTCTTTCTGCCTTCTTATTAATTCTAAAGCATGTAACCTTTCTTCATCTAAATCAACCAACTCATCCATCATCATACTCCAATAAATTTCAGATGGAATCTCATGATGTCTTTGAATTCGTATTGACTGTAAACAAATTTCGACTGGCAATACTGCATCATGTCCGTAAGTTAATTTAAATGGGGTAGAGTTAATTGCCTCCTTAGGAGAGGTTCGACAAGCCCAAAGGATTTGATCCAGAGTCTTGTGCCAATTTCTAGGTTTTTTACCCACGTGCTTCTTTATCAGATTTATCACTACTTTGTTGGCTGCTTCGACCTGACCATTTGCTTGGGCATAATAAGGTGTCGAAGTTAGCAACTTAAAACCTGTTTCTTTTGCAAATGCCTGCATATTTCTTCCAGTAAACACAGATCCTTGATCAGTGGTTATAGTCTCTGGTATTCCAAATCTATACATTATATGTTTCTGGATGAAGTCTATGACTGCTTCCTGGTCTACATTCGTCAATGGTATGGCTTCAATCCACTTAGTGAAGTAGTCTACCCCAACTAAAATGTACTTCTGCCCTTTTGAAGAAGCTGGTCGAATTTCACCAATCAAATCTAAAGCCCAACCTCTGAATGGCCAAGGCTTTATAATGGAATGTAACTCATTTGCTGGCACATGAGGTATGCCTGCATGAATCTGACATTCTTGACATCCCTTCGCAAATTCGACACAATCTTTCAACATTGTTGGCCAATACATCCCTTGTCGAAATAGTAACCATTTCATCTTGTGCCCTGCCTGATGTGCACCACATGCACCACTATGCACATTCGACAAAGCTATATAAGCTTCAGTCTCTCCTAGGCACTTTAGTAGAACTCCCTCTGCAGTCTTTTTAAACAATTCATTTCCAAAGAGCACATAACTTATAGCTCTATACTTTATCTTTCTTTCGACTGTCTGGTTTGGATTTTGTAAATAATCTTTGATAGGTTTTCTCCAATCTCCTACCCCTGGATCATCTACACTAAAAATTTCAAAGTTTTCTTTATCACCATATCCCAGTCTTATGGTCTCCAAATCAGATGGGGACAGTCTAGTGGATAAAACCTTTCCTCTCACTTCGACAACTTTCATCAGGTTTTCCTTCGACACTTTGTAACCTGAGGCCAGTTGGGCCAAGTCATTTGCTTCCTGATTTTCTAATCTGGGAATGTGTCTAAAGACTACACTGTCGAATCTCTTTAGGAGTCTGTTGGCTATCACAAAGTACATGATCAAATTTTCTTTGACACATTTGTACTCTTTCGTCAGTTGTTTTATCACCAACTCAGAGTCACCCATTATTTCGACCTCTGTTGCCCCCAATTCCAACAAAATTTCATGTCCAGCAATTAAAGCTTCGTATTCTGCCTCATTATTTGAACAGAACCCTTCTATTTTGTACTTGAACTTTGTTGGAATTTTATTAGGAGAAATGATTAATACCCCAACACCTGTTCCATTTTTATGACTGGAACCGTCGAAATATAATTTCCAAGGCTCTCTTTTGACATAATTTGTCTCATCTCCAAGTATGGAGTGATCAGCTATAAAGTCAGCAACTACTTGTCCTTTAACAGCTTTTAGAGGCATATATTTTAAAGAATATTCAGTCAAGGCTAAAGCCCATTTTCCAATTCGACTATGTAGAATAGACTTAGACAACATATGCTTTATTACGTCGAAATGAGAAGATATATGTACATCAATGGGTTTTATATAATGCTTTAATTTTGTACAAGAGAAATATACACATAAACATAATTTCTCTATCATACTATATCTAGTTTCAGCATCATTTAAGACTCTGCTGAGATAATAGATGGCTCTTTCGACGCCATGTTCATCTTCTTGACAAAGCATACTTCCTAATGTTCTGTCAGATGCTGATATGTAAAGCCTCATGCTTCTTTTTCGACAAGGAGATATTAAGACTGGAGGATTTGCCAGATACTCCTTGATCTTGTCGAAGGCGTCTTGCTGTTCTTGCCCCCAAGTGAAGCCTTCCTTCTTTAGTCGAAGTAGAGGTGAGAAGGCCTGAGTTTTTCCACTAAGGTTGGAGATGAACCTTCTGAGAAAGTTGATTTTCCCTAGCAGAGACTGCAATTCCTTCTTTGTCGATGGCGCTTTCGCTTCCATTATGGCCTTGGCTTTGTTTTCATTAATTTCAATCCCTTTCTTGTGGACCACAAAGCCTAAGAAGTCTCCTGCCTGCACACCAAAAGCACACTTAAGGGGATTCATTTTCAAACCAAACTTCCTCATCCTTTCAAAGGACTGTCGAAGATGGTTAATATGGTCTGAGCCTGAGGTAGATTTAATCACAATATCATCTATATAAATTTTCATAAACGTTTCAATGAAATCATGAAAAATAGAATTCATGGCCCTTTGGTAAGTAGCTCCAGCATTTTTCAAACCAAAGGGCATGACTACCCACTCATATGTTCCTATTGCTCCTGGACAATGAAAAGCTGTCTTTGGAACGTCTTCTTCAGCAATGAAAATCTGGTTATAACCAGAATAGCCATCAAGCATACTTAAATACTCATGGCCTGCTGCAGAATCTACTAGCATTTCCGCTACTGGCATAGGATATTCATCCTTAGGGGTAGCTGAGTTTAGATCTCTAAAATCAATGCATACCCTCAGTTTGCCATTTTTCTTAATCACAGGAACAATATTAGCAATCCATTCGACATACCTTGTTGTACGGATGAATTTGCATTTTAGAAGCCTTTTGACTTCCTCTTTGATTTTTGACAGAATTTCAGGTGCAAAACGTCTGGGAGTCTGCTTTATTGGCTTTTTCCCTTCCAGTATTGGCAACTTCAATTCAACCAAATTTCTGTCTAAACCAGGTATTTCGTCATAATCCCATGCGAAGCAGTCTTTAAACTCATTCAGCAGTTGGATTATTTCGATTCTGAGTTGAGGATTCATTTTGGCACTGATGTAAGTTGGCCTTTTCTCTGCCCCCAGTCCCAGATTAATCTCCTCCAAAGGATCCTGCGCCACCATCTTCATGTTGGTTGGGGCTGGATCTTTTTCAAACCCCAAGGGTTCGTCATCATAAATGGCATCAAGTCTTTGACTCCGCCATTCGCCATTAGAATCTTCTTCTAAACTCTGCTCTGTATGTTGTTCCTCATTGTTTTCTTGAGGATGTTGCTCTCCGACAACTTGTGTGTTGGCTTCGACAACCATGTTTCTTACTTCAGCCTCAAGGGCCGCTTTGAGTTGTTTTTCGGCTATATAAGCCGAAATCTTTTCTAGTGTTGATGCCTCAGTCATTTTCACTGAACTCACTCCCCCACCCAGTTGGATTGACATGGGCAGTTCCCCAAGTGTAATTTGTTTCCCCAATTACTTCTTTATCCCACTGGAAGCCATGCGTAGGGTGGAGGTACATGGAACAATAGGCGTTGTCGGAGGCTGTTAGGTCAAAGCCTGCAGGATTGCATGGTGCTATATGTGCCAGATTCTTGTCGAAGTTACGACTGTTGACATTGTTCACATCAACTGTGAAGTAACTTTGATCTGCTTCTATGTTTTCGACAATCCCATCTGGCCTCCAGATTGCTATCCTTTGATGCATGGAGGATGGCACAGCCCCAATCCCATGGATCCATTCTCTTCCCAGCAGCAAGTTGTAATTTGCCTTTGATGCTATCACCACAAACATTGTAGGCGTGGTAATGGACCCTACAGTCAAGTTCAGTTGTATTACCCCCAGTGTTGTCCCTACCTTACCTTCATAGTTGGACAACACCATGTTGTGAGGCTTAGTGTCGGAGTCATCCTTTCCAATCCTCTTTATCATATAATGAGGAATTAAATTTACAGCTCTCCACCATCTATCAGAATTTTGTTGACACCCACGTTTTCTACCTTTCCTTTTATGAAAAGTGGCTTTAAGTGAGCCTTCATTGCATTATCTGGCTTTTCAAAGAACGCATTTTGCTCTTCGACACAGCCATTATTCATTATGTAGTAGCATACAGGCTTAAGGCCTATACTGTCATCTGCCATGTCCTCCTCTTCGTCTTCGACTTCCATTATTCTGTCATAGTCCCTGGGCAACACAGAAACCACATTGCAGGTTACGTCGAAGGACGCATCAGACTCTGAACTGAAGTCGTCTGTAACTTCCTCATCCACTGGCATTTTGTTGTTTGTTGTCTGGATTTCTGTGGTGTCATTAGATCCATCCTTGTGAGGGGGTTCTTCTTTTGCCAAAGGTCCCCCCTTACTTGTAATCTGCACATACCTGCTTGATTCAGCCTCTTTCTGCCCAACCCTTTTGTGTTCTACAGTTTCTTTCTCAATTTTCTTCTGCCTTTGGAATCTTCTTCATTGGGACCTGGACATAGGATTCTTCCCTTTGTAGGTTTTAGAGACGTACTTTGGCTTTGCCTCCTTTTTTACTTCCATTGAGGGACCCCTGTTCACTTCAAAACTCTTCCATCTTTTCTGACCTTGGGCATCCCTTATAGGTTGAACCCATTTGTCGTCATTTGGTCTGTTGGATGGTTTATAAGTGTTGAAACGTCTTTCTCCCACTCCTTGGATGTGATGTTTCCCTCTTCTTGGGTCGAATCTTTCGTTTCTGGTTGGTGGGACTGTTCCCCAGTTTCTTTTCCTCTGGGTCTTTTCTGTTGCTTCTAAGTCATCAGCTGCTTTCCTGTCGAACACAACACTGCATCTTGGGCAAAGCATAACTTCTGCGTTCTTCCTTTGACACCTCTTGATGAATTCGACAAGACTTTCGTTCTCTTCTGGGTAAACCAGCTTCTGATGCTTCTCTTGACGTTTCTTTCTCTTGTTGGTGTCTGGTCCTACCTTTTGAGTGATTTCCACCATATGAATCCCAGCATTCTGTTCAGTTGTGATTTTCAGTTTGTTCATTTTTTCGACTAGCATAATTTCCTCTGGGATATTCTCCTTTGACTGATTTACACTGCCTTTTGGGTGCAAACCCTTATAGATGTATTTGCAGCAGTGTGCAACACCTTCGACAGAATGTTCTTCAGTTCTGATGGTACTACTGTTTATTGGTTCGACAGCAAGGGCATTGTCATCAGTCCCTGTTGTTTTGATCTTATCTTGGTCAAGGCCCTCAGTGACCTCTTTTTGTACAGTGAGGATTTTGTTATCCTCCTTTTCGTCATCATTTTTGAAAGAATCTCCCCATCCTGTGGGTTTGATTTTGTTGATATCTGTTTTGGAGCTTGGTGGTGCTGAATATTTCACCATGAAGTCGAACTTCCCATTTGACTCTCCTAGAGTGTCCCAGATCACCCCCTGCTCAGCATCTCTTTCATAGTTTTTCTTGTCGAAGCTTCTTCCCACTTTGACTGTATTTCTTTCGTCGAAAACTTCAGTAGTTTCAATGGCATTCTCACTGTCGAAGTCTTCAGAAGCTTTGACTTCTTTTTCCTCAGCCTGGTCAGCAAGATCATCACCCTCTTCCACCACATTTGCATGGGTGTCGAAACCTTCAGCAGCTTCTATCATGGTGAAGTTGGTGTCGAAGCTTTCAGTAACTTCTATTATTTCAAAACTTTCCTCTGCCATGATCTCCATTTCGACCACATTTACCATTTCTGGTTCAGCATAATTGGCCTCCACAACCTGCATGGGGTTGGAGTCAATCCTCATTTGTTGCTTGGCTTTGTCTCCAAACTTCAGCCTTCCATTTTGAATTGCATTATGGACAAGATCCCTGAAAAGGTAACATTGAGAAGTTTTATGACCCACGAAATTATGGTATTTACAAAAACCTCTCTTTTTCTGTTGGTCTACAAGAGGCTCCTTAGTGCCTGCTGGTTTTATTAACTGACCATCTTTGACTAATAAATCAAATATTTCATCACATTTGGTGATGTCGAATGTATAGGTTCTTTTAGGGAACCTGTCATTCTTTTCCACTTCGACTGGATTTTTTCCATTCGAGGGGGCTAAAACTTTACAAGAATATGGAGGGCCTTGCTTTAATTCTGCCAGATCAATTTCTTGCTGGTCGAAAATGACTGGTTCGTTTTCGTCATAATCATCTTCTTGAACTATTCCTACATAGGCCACTCTTTCCTTCTTGTTTTTATTTGATCTAAATTTTTCGTTTTTTAGTCTTTCTATTTGCCTCACTCTGTCTGCCAGTTGTGCCATGTCTCTCAAATACTGGGTATCCAGTTTTTTCCTTATGGAATAATCTAGACCCCCTGCAGCCATTTCGACTAGTTCTTGTTCCGGCACTTGTGTAAAGCATCTGGCTTTTAATAATCTAAACCTATTCAAATAGTCATCTATAGGTTCAGAAAATTTTCTTTTGACACTTGCCAACTCTTTCAAACTTATCTTGGTTTGTCCCATATAGAATTGTTCGTGGAACAATCTTTCTAATTGGGTCCAAGTGAATATTGAAGTTGCAGGAAGAGATGTAAACCAAGTGAAAGCATTTTTTGTCAAAGAACTTGGGAAATATTTCATCCTTAAGTTCTCATTATTAGCAATCTCTCCAGCCTCTATCAAATAACGCGCTACGTGTTCTATGGTGGACTCACTAGTATCCCCTGAGAATTTGGTGAATTTGGGGACTTTCCACCTTGGTGGTAATTCTTGTTGTAAGACAAATTCAGACAAGGGGGAGGTATAACTAGGCCTTTGTAATCCTACGTTTACTCCATTTTGAGCCATTATTCTCTCAACCATGGTGGCAATATTATTTTCGACAGGCATGTTATTATAACGCATTCTCTGCTGTAATATTTCATCAGCATTTTGGTCTCTCTGGACTATTATTCTTCTTGGTTCCTGTCGAATGGGCTGTTCTACATTAGGCTGTTCAACTATCACCTCTTGGCCCCTGGGATTTTCATGAGGGTTTCCTAATGGCCTTTGATTTATAGTAAGTTCCTCTTCTGCAGGCCTATTGGCAGGATTTTGATTCAACTGCATTCTTTGCTGAGTTTGAGGGACTCCGAAAAAGTCAGCAATGCGTGCCATCTGTTCTGCCAATATTTGGTTTGTTTGGGTAGTGTTTTGTATTAAAGGACTGAACACTTCCCCCATTTGTTGTGTCAAAGCCTGCACCATATCATGATTGCTTTCATCCATCTGTTGATGAATTACTTGTGCAGAATGGTTTTTCATAGTGGGCATATGGAAACCTGGTGGAACTTGATTCATTCTATTTCCATTTCCACCATATCCTGATCCCTGCAATGGTGATGACATTTGAACCATAGCATCAGAGAATAATGGTGACGAATTATGTAGGCTTGCCATCATTGAAGTTGGCATTCCATACGGTTGTTCCCTCCCAGTCAAAGGCTGAGAATAATTCAGATATGGCCTGAAGGTATTTCCTCCAGGGGGAGGGGTTCCAAGGGGTCTGGCGTGTCCCATGGTGGAAGAACTAGGCGCATTCTGGGACCCTGAACCCGTTGGTGTTGAATCCCCTGATGGAGGCCTAATCTGTTCTAAAACAGGGCCAGAAACTGGTATTGCTCCTGACGAAGGGATGGGATTGGAAACTGGAATGGCTTCGTCAGGATTGTTTGAAGCATTTGGCAAGTTAGCCATCTTTCTTCCTCTTGTTCTCTTTGGTCTTTCTACGTCGGTTACGGCTAGTTTACCGCTTCTAAGAATCATACAACGTAGCAAGGAACAATTTTTCTAAGAAAGTTCTCTATTAGATTTTATCAACTTCACTGGTCCCACCGGGTGTGCCAATTTGTTCGCTGTGATTTCTGGCAAACAACCTCTGGTTAACCAATTTCTCAGAAAATTGGGTTACTTGCAGGACCAACCAAACAAGTCCTAGGACACATGTGCAATTATTCTTTCGAACTACTCTTAGTGTTTGTGATTGGTTTATGGTTTGTTTCGTCAATACTATCAAAGTGTTAAGAACTTTGATTTTAAAAGTAAAGTAAAGTTTAAGTTTAGAAAATAAGATAAAGTTGAAGTTTTTAACAAAAAAACAAAAAGAAACTGTCGAAAGCTATAACTTGCAGAAAAGTAAATAAAGCTTAAAAATGACATAAACTAACAATTTAAATAACTTAAAGGATAAATGGTGTTCAAACGTACATGGTTCCAAATATCAAACTCATTTTCTCTCACACTGGGTACTTAGAGTATTTACAGGAATTTTGTATCAGTTTTCACACACCTATTCTAAATACAAACTATTCTATTTATACACAAATAAAGTAACTGCCTAGAACGGAAAAATCATAAACAAATGACAAGTGTCAGCCTGCATGTAACTTCTTTTCCTGAACCTTCCATGTGTCCAACTGTCAAAGGTTACAACGTTCTGAATTTGAATTCCCTTCTTTGGTAACGAAACCTGGTACCTCTTCAATCTGTCGAAGCCTTTAAAGAAGAAACAACCCCTTCAGCATCTGCCAAATACTACTTTTGTCAAACCCCTTTTCTGTCGAAACGTCGAAATACAACCTTATCCTGTCAAATACTTAGCTACAAACAACTCTCCAAACTTATCCTGCCAGAACACTATTTGCCCTTCTGTCGAAGCAATGGAGCTTTTAACCTTGTTAGCAACTCTTGAATTTCTTTTCTTTCATCACTCTTCGACAGAGATGACCTCAAGCTCCAAATTTCAACATGTCGAAATTATGAGCTTACACTCTGTCCATGTTTCCAGAATTTGTATTCCCTAGATCTCACCCAGTATAAACAGGCAGGGTGCCTGCTCTGATGCCAATTGAAATTCTGTGATCAGGTATGAGATGTCCTAAGAGATGTCCCAACACTTGACAGATTTAACCAAAACTTAAATAGCAAGAAAAATAAACAACACAGAAGTTTGTTAACCCAGTTCAGTGTATAACCACACTTACATCTGGAGGCTACCAAGCCAGGAGGAAATCCACTATAAGTAATATTAATTCTAGACTTAAACAACCCAGTTTAATCTTTCACTTAATAACTACCCAATGCAATTTCTACCTAAGACACAACTTAGATATGAGTACCAACTCACTCCCCCTCAATCACACAGTGATCTTGTTTACAAGTTTAATAAAATTGAAGTCATACTTCAAACAAAACAGCTTGATCTTACTTCACAGTTTCAATCAAGTCACAAATGCACTTTTGCTTAAAAGCTCATAAAGTGGTACAATAAAAACAACCTGCTATTAAAACACTAGACACCCTATTTGGTCTTCTGAAATTCGTACTCAATTCTGTGAGTTTCTGTTGATTAAATAGGTGTTTGTAATTTGGGCTTTCTGTAGGTTAATCCAGCCCTAATGCGCATGCAGCTTCCACCTTGAATTAGGGTTTGTTACTTCCTAGATTCTAGGTGATTTAGTTCTTCTGATTATGCTGAAGTTTCATAACAACTCTCCCTACAGATGCGCCTTGTTCTGTTTTTGTCCATCCATAATTAATTCCAGATAACTTTCCTTAAATATCTCAGATCATTTAGTTATTAATTAATTCCGGTAGCAGGTTTGAGATGTCTCAACATCTGATGGGACATCCTGAAAAACTGAACTTAAATCATTTACACAATGTTCCAACATCTTGTGAGACATCCTGAATTAAGTTCTTATACTCTGTTTGATAATGTCCCAACATCTGATAGGACATTCTGAACTGAATTCAACATTTCTTGTTGGTCAAAAATTCTGCCAATTCTTAAACATCTACACAAAGCATACCTTAATTGTCTTTTAAACAGTAAAGGGTTGTAGTTGATGCAACCTTTCACTCCTATCAAAGGCACATTAGGATATTGCCCACAGCTAGTAATGATGTCCTTGCCTTTGGTGCTATGAGTGCACCATCTAATGTCATCTGATGTCAAGGCAATAAATCTCTTAGCCCAGTTCTTCTGTTGATGAGGGTTCAAGAAGGCATCTGACTTTGGCAAGTGCCTTAGCAGCCAAGAGTAATAAAGAGGAGCACATCATCTGACCAGTCTTCCTATTTGCTTCTCATTTCTCTGTTGTACTGAGTAGTAGAAGTCTCCCAGTAAGGTAGGAACTGGGTTCCTCAATAAGAACAGGTGAATGGCATTCTTGCTCACAAAATTTGGCTCATCTGCAAACAAAATAACCCCATATATACTGAGGGATAAAAGTGCACAGTCAGCCTTCCATTCCCCTATAGCAGCATACAGGGTAGCCTGGGAGATCAAGAAGTCTAGGTGGAGGCCTAGAACTCCAGCCTTGGTTGTCATGTTCTGATCAATGAGGGCAGGCTCCAAATGCAATGCCCTGGCTATGTCTTTGTCGCTCCCACTAAAAGAAACCTGGCCAGATAGGGTAAAGACACGAACGGTCGGCGAGAGGAGGAAATGAAGGTGAACTGAAAAGAGTCGCTAGCTAGGCATTTTTATCCCGAAAGAAAGGTAATGCTGCATAAACCTGGAAAGATATCGATAAGACGGTCGCGAACCAGAGAAACTGAGAAAGGGGGTTGGTTACAACCTGGGAAGGTATTAGCACCCAGATTGTTCGTCGTACTCGACGGTATCCACGCTTGAAAGTTTGTGTTTAAAGGGGTAGTGTATGTGCTATCTGTGTGCAAAAGCTAGAAAAGAATGTACAAGTGTCAGTGCAAGAAAGTGAAGTGAGGTGCTCGGGAATGAGGCTTAAAGAGAATGCTGAAAGAGGGGGAAGACACAGAGACTTTTGTTCGATAACAGTTAAGTTATGCCTATGTATCCTCTCGTGCAATGAGGAAGTCAGAACACCATAGTTCGACTCAAAGAGACTGAAAGATAAATTGACTGATGAACTGCTTGCTTGTCTATGCTCAAGTGTATGACTTATCTGGCTCAAGTGCTAACTGTCTTGCATTAGACAGAAGAAGCAAGTTCTCGTTTGTGAGTGAAGATGATGAGAAAAGAATCACGAAGGAGACGATTATTGTTTGTTTTTGTGTTTTCAATCTTTTATTGCTTTTTGTGTTTGTCATAAGTTAATGAGCTTAAGCCTAAACCAAGGGTTAGTAAACTCATCATATCCTCCCTTTGATCAGGGATAATGAGAATACCTTAAGTATGAGATAAGAATCTCAACTTAATTACCATGATGATGTTAGAATAAGATCATTAACCTACTTGTGATTATTTAGATGTTTTTGGGTTTTTATTTAATGTTAAGTAATGATTTTTAGCCATAATCAAGGATTAGTGAACTCATTACACCACCCTAATAGAAGGATAATAGATGAGCACACTTAAGCTGAGGAAGATACCTCAACTTAATCCATGATTAGGGATTAACCTCATGACAAAACAAACCTTTATTAAAGTGGATTTTAATTAAGGGTGAGATTAACAAGTGGATTTTATGGTTTTCAAGACAACTTGAGGGGGACTTGTCCATTAACACTAGGGTTAGTCCTTCTTAACCAATAAAGGAAGAATTAGAACCCTAATGCTAGGCCCAAGTTACAAGTTAATGTCTTAGTGATTATTAAGATGGATTAATTAAGAGGTTTAAACAAATTAAGGGTTTAACACTTAGGATTAAAGTTATACACTCCATCCTAAGAGAAGGATGCAGGCATAACCCTAATCACAAAGTCTTAAATCCTTATAGGTTTAGTCTCTAATGATGAGGTTTGAAGAGAGACACAAGGAAGACACAAAGGTAAAAGCTAAAGGGGGACTAATCAAAACCCTAATTATTGTCATGCTTGGGTGTTCCTATGGTTTGTAAGGCTTGAGAAAGATCTTCAAAGAAGCCACCAATGGAAGAAGCAGATGAAAGGAGGAGAAGCAGAAGAAACAAGTTACTTACTTCACTGAAGAAGATAAGTAACTTGGAGGAAGAAAGTGAAAGATGAACATGAATGAGCAAGCTCACTCTAAGACAAATGAAAATGCAGCAAGTATGCATAAGAAAAAGATGAAGAGAAATGAGAAGTGAAGGCAAATTCACTCCTCAAGTTACTTACCACCTGAAAAGGTTAACACAAAGGAAAGAAATGAAATGAAAATGAGACATATGAAAAGGTAAAACAAAAAACCAGAAGCAAACACATGATGCAAATGGGGCTATTATATGATGCAAAAGCATGTCAAGTTCTATGAATGTTCATACAAGAGATAGAATGCAAACGAAGCATGTAGGAAGCATGAAAACACATGTATGCTATGAAATGAAATGGATGCAAATCATAGCAAATGTATGAAGAAATGACCAAGAAATGTTCAAGCAATGTCTTAAGATGTCTAAGATGGCATACAAGTGCTTAGAATGTCATGGTAAGTTCACATGTTCATGCAATGCAATGTAAGATGCAAGTATGAATGCAAGATTAGGATTACATGAAAGGATGAGATGCCAATGTCAAAAACAGAAGCAAATCACATGATAAAAAATTTCAAATGATCTCAAAGGAACCCTAACCCCACATGATATCACACCCCAAAGGAGAAGGTCTAACTCTTAACCTAAAGAAAGTTGTGAATTTTCTAAGTAAACTAGGGTTTTTTGGGTACCTTAAGAGGAAAAATGCAAATCAAATTGAAAATGCAAGATACATTTGTGACAAAATATGCTAGATACTACATGCTATATGAAGAACAATTCAAAAAGAACCAATGTCAAACCCTTCATGGTTAGGCAGAAAAGAATTTTCAAAGTTAGGGTTCCAAAAAGGGATTTTTATGAACCCTAAATTCAAGAAAAATGTCAAAGTTGGATCAAAACCAAAAAGAATTTTGTATGAATGGTTTGAAAATGTTTCTAAATGTCCTAAGATGCAATGTGAATTTTTTTGGGATTTTTAGAAACCTAAATGGTATTTTAATTAATTAATTTCCATTAATTAATTAAAATAAACATTTAAATATTTTAAAAATGATTTTTTAATGCAAAAAATAAAAATAAAAATGTTTTTGGATGAAGAAAAATATTTGAAGTCAAAATGCACAAGAAAAATATTTTTGGAATTTTCTAAGTATTTTAAAAAAAATGTACAAAAGAAATACAATAAAATGAAATAAAAATAGATAAAAGGAAAAGTATGCTGATTTAAGGGCTTAGATTCAAAGTTGAGGGGCGGGAATTGACTGGCGCCATATCCAAAGGCTGAAATTCAAACCAGGCTTAATTAATTAACTAAACCTAATTAATTAAATTAAATGGAAATTAAGGGTTAATGAAGTGATCTGGTCCATTGGTTCATGCGCGCGAAACCTAATCTAAGGGTGGAGATTCAAACTCACGCTAATCACTCAGCTAACCCTAATTAGGGCAAACAACCTTCAGACGACCAGAACAGTGGTTCCGGTCGTCTTCTCCGGCGAGCCCAAGAACAAAATCTTCCCTAGGCCTTTTTAGGAGCTCTAAAGCTCCAGATCAACTCCTCACACCTTCCTAAACCTAAATCTACACTCAAAACAAATTTCCCATGGCTCATGAACAAGATACGAATCAAAACTCAAAAACTGGAAAAGTTTTAGAAGCTCAGTACATGCTTATTTTCCACTCATTTTCAAAACTAAATATATCATGATGATCAGCAAAGCATAAAGAACAATCTAGGAACTTAAAATTGCATTTCTGGAAAAAAGTTTGAAGGTGGATACCTGAGCTGGAGCTTTGCAATCTGAGCTATCTGGCCTCCTCTTTTGTGCAATCCTACCCCAATGGACTCCTTGATGATGTTGAGAAGCTTTGCAAGAGTTTATATGGCTTGGTTTGAGAGGTAGCAACTCAACTGGTCCAAAATCGTATTTGTGTTTGGCTGACTTTTAGGGCTTGGCAATGGTTTCTTTGTGTTCTATAGTTGATTTTGAGATGAATGGTGAAATTTGTTTGGAGTTTGAGTGGCTGAGTAGGGAGAATCGAAAGCTTGAAGGTTTTTTTGAGGATTTTGTGAAACTTGAGAAATCTGAGTATTCATGCTTGTGTGTGTTGTATTATGAGTTGCATAAGGTCCACATATCATGATTTGATAGGTCAGGGAGTGGGTAGTGGCCTCAGCTGATTGATATGGCTTGTTTTGCAAAAAGTCAAAAGTATGTGTACCACAAGCATGGGCTGGAACATAAGTAGTTCAATGGGGTGTCTTGCTTCAGCATGGTTTATGGTGAGCCCTAGGATCAAAAGAATGCAGTTGGATGGCTTGGATAGCATGATGGTATCGATTTTGCATTTTGCCCTCTTTGAAGTTTCTTGTGAACCAAGGCATGAAATCTTGTGAATTCTTGTGCAATTCTGATCAAAATGAGTCATGTGATGTTGTTATGAGGTTTAGAAGTCAATTAGAGGTCACTTAGAAGCTTGGCAAGTGAATTTGCAAAATTCCCTCTTTGGCATGAAACTTAAAATTATGTAACCAACAATTTTTCATTTGAAGCATTTTTGGTTGCGAAAGAGGAGGTTGAAAAACTTTCCCAAAATGGAAAGTTTCCATTACAAGTCATTTCCATTTTTGGCAACTTTTGGTTTAGCTCAATTTCCTTAAATTTTGTGAACTTCCAAGCACTTAAATGATCAAATAAAGATCATACAACTTTAATTTGATGAAAAATCCACTTTGGTTCCATTGTTGGGGACCTCAGATGCCCTGATTTTGCTATGACTTGCTCAAGAAGTTACCTAGTGAACAAATAACTTCCACAATGAATTTCTTCATCAAACTTGGTACACATGATCCTTATAACATCTTAAGAACATTAGAAACAAGAATGACCAAAAAAATTGGAGTTATGGCCTCTGAAACCAAAACCCTAATTTCAGGTCATCTGTGTAGTGAAACCCTAACTATGCTTCCATGCTTTGCCAGTTCTTGTGATTTCTTGACTTCCTTGATCTTTGAGGGATATAACATGATGATAGAACATACATGGACCCTCTTGGAATGATTGGAAACCTTTGGAGTGGCTCAGATGGATCCTTGGATTGCTCAGATCACAAACCCTAGATGCAGATGAACAAGAACTAATGTAGTGAAACAAAAATGCAAAATGAGATGGTATGATTAAACTAATGCAAACATGAAAAATCACAAGCCAATGGTGTGAACAAGAGTGAGGGCAAATTTGGGGTGTTTACAGCTGCCCCTATTCAAGCATGAGTTAGCTGTGCAGGATGTAAGCGACGGGCTTAACAGTCAAACAAGATAACTTGTGGTTGAATACCAAAGACAGTCCAAAATTTGCACTCACTGGGGAGAAAAAGAAAAGGGATATAAATTGTAAAAGTTACTATAGTATAATTACAAAATGAAAGCGATGGAGGACGACCATCGAGTAGAGGACGACTACTGGAAATAAAGCAATGACGGGGATGACCGACATGCTGGGAAAATAAAGAGATCATGATGGGGACGACTATCTGGTAAGAAAATAAGACTCTCTGGGGATTTGGAGGTAAAGTCAATGATGGGGACGACCATCAGGTTTGCAAAGTAAGGTAAACAACGATGGGGACGACCATCGGTTCAAAGAATGAAATAAATGATGAGGGCGGTCATCAAAAGTGAAGGACGATCTCCTAGCAGGGGACGACTGCTCTTTATCACGACATAGGACGAATGTCGGATAGAAAAATTCGACGATGGGGACGACCATTGGATAAGCATGATGAAGGACGATCATCAAGAGGAGAAGGACGATCACCTAGCAGGGTACGGCTGCTCTCGGGGTTTATCATGACATATGACGCATGTCAGATAACAAAAACAACGATGGGGACGACCATCAGATAAAATTATGAAGGACGATCATCAAAAGGTGAAGGACGATCACCTAGCAGGGGACGGCTGCTAAATATCACGACATAGGACGAATGTCGGATAGGAAAGGGTTCCAATAATGGAGACTCCACTGGGGAAAGGATGAGGGACGATCATCCAAAGGTGAAGGACGATCACCTGGCAGGGTACGGCTGCCGAAAGTATCACGACATATGACGAATGTCGGATAGAAGAAAAGTTGTTCTACTGGTGACTTACCGGGGAATGGTAAACACTGACGAGTGCTTACGCTTTCCAGAATAAAAGGTATAAGTGTTTTGACGTTGTTGTATGGATTAAAGGTGCAGACGAGCATCCTTAAGACCATGATACAGACGAGTATCAGTAGAAACAAATGTTGACACGTGTTCAGAGATGATGATACGGACAAGTACCAACTGGTTAACAAAGAACACGGACGAGTGTCGAATCTGTGGGGAATAAGTGTATATACAAAATACGGACGAGTATCTGTATAAATATGGATGAGCATTGTGGAGTATGAGCAAGTCACGGACGGGTGTTTAACTTGCTGGGAAAAGGTGTGACACGGACGGGTGTTAGAAGAAAAAGCGTATAAGTTATGAACTTATATTTGTATAGAAGGTGTTTCGGCGACCTGCGGGGATATGATGACACGGACGAGTGTCGAAAGGAGTATATCATAAACAAGTACTTGATTTGCAATAAGTGTTGGGGCAACCATGCTGGGGAAGGTGACACGGATGAGTGTCAAATAAAGTATATAGGTATCTGTAATCACAGAGGATGTTTGTGGCTTATATCTGCATGGGAATAAAATGACCGTGACGAGTGTTGGAACAGTATATATGAACATGTATTTGTGTTGGAGAGTGCAAAAGGGATGCTTTGGCTTTTATTTGCTTGCGAGTTTTTATATACATTATTGATGGTATTTGCAGGTGACTGGTTCGAACCTGACTTATGATCATGCAAAATGTTTGATTTTTGCCGTAATGCTCCGTATTAGACGGAATGCTACGCTTTGTGGGGAAAGATGATGCGAATGCTATGTTTGCAAAAAGAAACCGATCCGGGATTCAGATCCCGCTGTTGTGAAGATCTCTGGCCGATCTGCTTGGAAGGATATCCTAGTTGGGGATGAGATCATTGGTAGATCTGATAAATCATATGGCTCTGCTTGGGGAAATAGATCACTGACAGATCTATCCGGTAAGGAGACAAACCAGCTAGGGATGAGGAAGCTTCTTGTCACTTTGTTGTGTGAGAATTTCAGGCATTTCTCTTCTGGAGAGAGGTTGGAACTCTGCGGGGAAATGGTTCTTTTGTCTTTGAGACCTGGCACTCTGTTTCGGGGAGGAAAGATCACTGAATGATCTTCCTAAAGATATCTGTGGGGATCCCGACTGAGGATGAGGAGGCTTTGACAACTCTGTTGGGGAAAAAGCATTTCAGATGCTACTTGGAGAAGATGTGCTGGGAAAGTGATGCCTGGCATGCCCCATGCTACGTATTTGAATACCTGCAACCTGTTAAGACAAAGAAACACACGAGTATCCCGAGGTATCCCTTACCAAATTCCGTCATAGTAGTTAGATATTCCTGAGAGTAAATACATTTCCTGCAAGCATTTATTAATAATGGCTCATTCGTTTTATGCAAACATTATATTAAGGATAATGGACATTTTGCAAACGAAACAAAAATGTACAAAACAAGGTGTGACTGAAAATCTGATTTTATTAATCTGGGTGCCCTGAATTGGCAAATACAGCCAAAGAAACAGATCCCCTAGAATGAGGAGATTGTTACATATTGTCTATGCTCAAGTGTATGACATGTCTGGCTCAGGTGCAAACTGTCTTGCATTAGACGGAAGAAGCGAGTTCTCATTTACGAGTGAAGATGATGAGAAACGAATCCCGGAGGAGACGATTATTGTTTGTTTTTGGTATTTTCAATCTTTTATTGCTTTTTTGTGTTTGTCATAAGTTAATGAGCTTAAGCCTAAACCAAGGGTTAGTAAACTCATCATATCCTCCCTCTGATTAGGGATAATGAGAATACCTTAAGTATGAGATAAACATCTCAAACTCAATTACCATGATGTAGGATTAAGATCATTAACCTACTTGTTATTATTTAGATGTTTTTTGGAGTTTTTGTTTAGTGTTAAGTAATGAGTTTAAGCCATAATCAAGGATTTAATGGACCCATTACACCATCCTAATAGAAGGATAATAGATGAGAACATTTAAGTTGAGGAACACTTGAGCATAGACTTGGTGATTCTGAGGTTGCAGGCTTGTGTGTTGTGTGTTATGAGTTGCTTTTGATCCACATAACATTGTTTGATAGGTCAGAAAGTGGGTGGTGGACTGTGGTGATTGGTATGGGCAAGTTGCCAAAATGTCAACATAACTTGTACTTGAGGTATGGGCTCATGTTGTAGCTGGTTTTTGGCATGTCCTGGCTCAGCAAAGATCAAGGAGAACCATGGGAAATGTTTTGGGGTGATGCAGCAAGTGTGTGAGAGGTTTTGTATCATTTTGCAATTTTGAGGAATTTTGACCCCTTTTGAATTTCTTGAAGTTCAAGGCATGAAATGGAATGATTCTTTGGGAAATTTTGGTCACAATGCATTGTGTTATGTTTGTATGATACTTAGAGAGTGATTATAGGTCACAAAATGGCTTGGCAAGTGAATTTGCAAAAATCCCTCTTTGGCATGAATGTGAAAATTATGTGATTTTTGCCAACTTTGCAAAGCCATAACTTGAGTTCCATAATGAATTAGAACTTGTTATTATACTTTTTGAAAAGGGAATGATCCAATCTACAACTTTCATGACCAACAATTTTTCATTTGAAGCATTTTTGGTTGAGAAAGAGGAGGTTGAAATACTTTCCCAAAATGGAAAGTTTCCATTACAAGTCATTTCCATTTTTGGAAAGTTTTGGTTTAGCTCAATTTTCTTCAATTTTGTGAACTTCTAAGCACTTAAATGACCAAATAAAGATCATATAACTTCAATTTGATGAAAATTCCACTTTGGTTCCATTGTTGGGGGTCTCAGATGCCCTGATTTTGCTCTAACTTGCTCAAGAAGTTACCCAGTGAACAGATTACTTCCACAATGAATTCCTTCATCAAACTTGGTATACATGATCCTTACAACATATTGAGACTATTAGAAATAAGAATGACCAAAAAATTTGGAGTTATAGCCTCTGAAACCAAAACCCTAATTTCAGGTCATCTGTGTAGTGCCTCCATGCTTTGCCAGTTCTTGTGATTTCTTAACTTCCTTGATCTTTGAGGGATATAACATGATGATAAAATATACATGGACCCTCTTAGAATGATTGGAGGCCTTTGGAGTGGCTCAGATGGATCTTTGGATTGCTCAGATCACAAACCCTAGATGCAGATGAACTTGAACTAATGCAGTGAAACAAAAATGCAATATGAGATGGTATGCTTAAACTTATGCAAAGATGAAAGATCACAAGCCATGGTGTGAATTTAGTGAGGGAAAATTTGGGGTGTTTACAGTTACTTCAAATAATATCTTGGACTGCTTTATCCTCCAGGAATACATATAACAAAATCTTGGAATGCTCTATCCTCCAGGATACATATACCAATATCTTGGGTTGCTACATCCCTCAAGATTACAATCATCAACATCTTGGGTTTCTATATCCCCTAGGGCCACGAAAACCAATATCTTAGGCTGTTACATCTCCTGAGATTACATCTATATCCATCTTGGGCTGCTATATCCCCCCCAAGGACTATCTTAAACAATATCTCGGGCTGCTATAAACCCCTAGGATAACATCTTGGACTGCTCTATCCTCCATGATTACAAATAACAACATCTTGGACTGCTCTCTCCTCTAGGATCATACCAAACAACCTCTTGGGCTGCTACATCCCCCAAGATTACATCAATCTACATTTTGGACTGCTTTATCCTTCAAGAGATATATCTGAAGAACATTTTTCCGAATGGCATCTTTAAGCCCATTCAAGCAATACAATCAACCAATGGAATTATTTAGCGCACTGGAAAGTGCAAAATTTTGGGCTTTAGTGTTTAATCCCATTCAACCTTGAAGTCACGAATGGCGTACATGTCAATCTAACTCCTCAGGTTTCAAAAAATTGAATAGGGGAAGCTGTTGTACCCCAAAATTTGCCCTCCCACATTCAAGACCATATACTTCAAGAGGTCTCTCAATAGTCACAAGATTCTCAATTGGTCAAAAGGATTGAAGGTTTCATAAGACAAAGCCTCCTCTTGAACAATGGATTCCAGAATAAGGGTTTTGAGTTTCTCCAAGAAAAGTGGATTTGCAAGGCCTCAAGTGGACTTCATAACATCCCATATACCTTAAAGAATCTTCATGTCTGTAAACACCCTAAATTTTCCCTCACTCTTTATGACACCATGGCTTGTGATATTTTATGTTTGCATTATCATAAGCATAACACCTCATATTGCATTTTTGTTCACTGCATAAGTTCAAGTTCATCTGCATTTAGGGTTTATGATCTGAGCAATCCAAGAATCCATCTGAGCCCCCCAAAGGTCTCCAAGATTTCCAAGAGGGTCCATGTATGTTTTTTCATCATATTATGCTCCTCAAAGTTCATGGAAGTCAAGAGATCACAAGAACTGGCATAAGCATGGAAGCAGAGCTAGGGTTTCACTACACAGATGCCCCAAATTAGGGTTTTGGTTTCAGAGGCCATAACTCCAAATTTTTGGGCCATTCTTGTTTCTAATGTTCTTAAAATGTCATAAGGATCATGTGTACCAAGTTTGATGAAGAAATTCATTGTGGAAGTCATATGTTCACTGGGTAACTTCCTGAGCAAGTTAAGTCAAAATCAGGGCATCTTAGGCCCCCAACAATGGAACCAAAGGGGTATTTTCAACAAATTGAAGTTCTATGATCTTTATTTGATCTTAGAAGAGGTTAGAAGTTCAGAAGATTGAAGAATTTTGAGCCATTTGCAAACTTGCCAAAAATGGAAATGACTTGAAATGCAAACTTTCCATTTTGGGAAAGTTTTTCAACCTCCTCTTTCTTAACCAAAAATGCTTCAAATGAAAAATTCTTGGTCATGAAAGTTGTAGATTAGGTCTTTCCCTTTTCAAAAAGTATAAGAACATGTCTTGATTCATCCTAGAACTCAAGATATGGCCTTTCAAAGTTGGCAAAAATCACCTAATTTCAAGTTTTATGTCAAAGAGGGATTTTGCAAATTGGCATGTTCAAGCATTCTAATGACTTCAAATGTACACAAACACTTCACAATATGTCAAACAAACCTCAAAAGATCAGAATTGTGCATTGAGCCCTGGGTTTCCATGAATTATGATCCAAGAAACTTCAAAGAGGGAATTTTGCAAAACATGTGATAACTCTTCATCCAAGCCTCCCAGCACATCAAAACCAATCCCATGGCTATCCTTGAACCCAACTAAGGCCAGACACCCCATGAAATCTCCTATGACCCGTGCATATACCTCAAAGTACAAAATCTTGACTTTTTGCAAAAACTCCCATACCAATCAGCCTATGCCACAACAACTCTCTGGCCAATCAACATTGTTTATGTGGACAAAAAGTAACTCATTTCACAGAACATTGAGGCCTGAATCCATCCACACACTCAGAATCACAAAAACCTCAAGAAACCTTCCCTTCATCGAATTTCATAACACAGCCAACAAAAATCACAAACTCTTCCACCAATCAACCCAGCATCACCCCAGAATCATTTCCCACCCATCACCATAGCTTAAAACACCTTCAAACACAAATACAATTTCTGCAACTTCAGAAACAAAGCACTCAAAATAGCCACTCTAAGCTTCATTCAAGCTTGCCAATAGCTTCAGGAGGTCAAAGGGGAGTGGATTGCACAAAGGGAGAGCTTTGAAAGTCTAGATTGCAAAGCTCCAACTCAGGTAGTCATCAAGAAATGTTTTCCCAGAAATGTGTTTTCATGTTATAGAATGATTCCTCATGCTTCACTGATCATGCTGATGTCTTTACTTTCGAAAATAATTGAGTTTTAAGCATTTCATGATATTCTGAAATTTTTGCCGTTTTGATGTTTTCATTCGAATCTTGTTGATGATGAATGATAAATGATTTTTGTGGCTGGATTATTGTTTAGGGTAGTTAGTTGATTAATTCTGGAGGTTTTGTGGGCTTAGGGTAGTGATTTGAGGAAGCTCAGGTGAGGGGTTGGCCGGAGAAGATGACCGGAGGTCTTCTCCGGCCACCTGAAAGTAATTAGGGCTAAACCCTGATTAAATCCCCAGATTGTTTCGTGGCCTTTAGATCTAGATTAGGGTTAGGTTTTGAGTGGTTCAGATTGGTCCATTAAGTTTAATCCAGATTAATTAATTATAAAATATAATTAAACTCAGTTTGAATGTGAGCCATCCAGATGCGCGCGTGGTCAATTCCCTCCAACCCCAGTTTAAATCCCAGCCACCAGATCAACATACTTTCATTTTTATTGCATTTTAATTTATTTTAATTCATTTCTTTTGCATGATTTATTTAAAATAGCAAAAAGCATCAAAAAAATATTTTCTTTTGTATTCTGACTTTAAATATTTTTCTCATTCCAAAAATAATTTTTATTTTATTTTTTGCATTAAAAAAGTATTTTAAAAATATTTAATTGTTATTTTTAATTAATTAAAAATACATTTAGGTTTCTAAAAATCACCAAAAAATCATGAAACATCCCAATGCATTTAGAAACATTTTCAAACTATTCACATAAATTTCTTTTTAGGTTTGATCATAGTTTGTGAATTTTCTTTGAATTAAGGGTCATTAAAATCACAATTTTTAACCCTAATTTAAAAAATCATTTCTGCCTAACCAAGAAGAGTTTGAACTTGATTCTTTTTGCATTGTTTCAAAAATTGCATGTAGTTTCTAGGTTATTTTTCTCATGAATTTATCATGCATTTTCAAATTGATTTGCATTTTCCCTTTTGAACCACCCAAAAACCCTAGAAAAATTAGGAAAATCATAACTTTCAATAGGAATAGCTTCTGACCTTCTCCTCTGGGGTGTGACCTAGCATGGGATTATGGTTTGTTTAAGCTTGATTTCAAATTTTTATCATGTCATATGCTTCTGTTTTGTTCATTTGCATCTCATACTTCTATATAACCCTAATTTCCCATGTTCACTTGCATTCACCTTGCATATGCATCAATACATGAACTTGCCATGACATTTCTTGCATTCATATGTCATCATAGATATCTTAGGACATGTTAGAATCTTCCTAAATAATTTCTTCATTCATTTTCCATGATTTTCATTCATTTCATTTCATTAACTTTCATGTGTTTTCAAACTTCAAAGCATGCTTCCATTTGCATCTCATCTTTGAATGATCCTACATATGCATTTTGCATGCCTTTGCATCATTTCACATGACATTTCCATTGCATAAACACTTCTGACTTTGGTCATTTCATCTCATATCATCTCATTTCCTTATGCTTTATACCTTATGCATCCATACTAACTTTTCAGGTTTTGGTAAGTTATTTTGGGAGGTGAATTTGCCTTCACCTCTCACTTATTCTTACCTCTTTCATTTGCATTATTACTTGTCTTTTAAGTGAAATTGTTCACTTGTGTTCCATATCTCTCACTTTCTTTCTTTAATTTACCTATCTTCTTCAATGAAATAAGTAACTTATTCTTCTGCTTCTTCCTCCTTTCATCTGCTTCTTCCATTGGTGGCTTCCTTGAAGATCTTTCTCAAGCCTTACAAACCATAGGATATCCATGCATGATAATAATTAGGTTTGTGATTAGTCCCCCTTAGCTTTTTACCTTTGAGTCTCCTTGAGTCTCTGTTCTCATCTCAATAATCAGAGACTAAACTCTTAAAGTTTTAGGACTTTGGAATTAGGGTTATGCCTGCATCCTTCTCTTAGGATGGAGTGTATAACTTTAATCCTAAGTGTTAAACCTTTAATTTTTTTAAACATCTTAATCAAATCATCTTAATAATCACTAACACATTATCTTGTAACTTGGGCCTTACATTAGGGTTCTAATTCTTCCTTATGGTTAAGAAGGACTAACCCTAGTGTTTAATGGACAAGTCCCCTTCAAGTTGTCTTACAAACATAAAATCCACTTCTTAATCTCATCCCTTAATTAAAATCCACTTAATAAAGACTTTGTTATATAATGAATTTAATCCCTAACCATGGATTAAGTTGAGGTATCTTCCTCAGCTTAAGTGTTCTCATCTATTATCCTTTTATTAGGATGGTGTAATGAGTCCACTAATCTGTGATTATAGATTAAACTCATTACTTAACACTAAACAAAAAACAAAACATCTAAATAATCACAAGTAGGTTAATGATCTTAATCCTACATCATCATGGTAATTAAGTTTAGATGGTTATCTCACACTTAAGTATTCTCATTATCACTTATCAAGGGAGGATATAATGAGTTTACAAGCCCTTGATTTAGGCTTAAGCTCATTAACTTATGCAAAACTCCAAAAATAATAACAAGACTGAAAACACAAAAACAAACAATAATTGTCTCCTTCAGGATTCTTTTCTCATCACACTCATTCATAAACGAGAACTCGCTTCTTCCGTCTTATGCAAGACAGTTAGCACTCGAGCCAGACGAGTCATACACTTGAGCATAGACAAGCAAGCAGTTCACAGTCAATTTATCTTTCAGTCTCTTTGAGTCGAACTACGGTGTTCTGACTTCCTCATTGCACGAGAGGATACGTAGGCATAACTTAACAGTTATCAAACAAAAGTCTCTTTGCCATCCCCTCTTTCAGCATTCCTTTTCTAGCCTCAGTTCCTGAGCATTTCACTCTCTTTTGCACTGACACTTGTATATTTCTTTTCCAGCCTTTGCACACATACAACACATACACTACCCCTTTAAACACAAATCTTGTAAGCGTGGATCCCGTCGAGTACGACGGACAATTTGGGTGCTAATACCTTCCCAGGTTGTAACCAATCCCCTTTCTCAGTTTCTCTGGTTCGCAGCCGTCTTATCCATCCTTTTCTAGGTTTATGCAACATTACCTTTCCTTCGGGATAAAAATGCCTAGCTAGCGACTCTATTCATCTTCACTTCATTTTCTCCTTTCGCCGAACGTTCGCGCTTGTACCGGGATGCAAATCTTTGGGAGCGACAGCTTGGCGACTCTGCTGGGGACCCTTTATCTTGCAACCAGGGATTCTGGTTCCTTTTGTGGGTTTCTCCTAGCGCTTGTTTGATTTGTGTTTATGGGGGTGTTATGTGCTACTTGTGCTTTTGTTTACTGCTTTATTTATTGTTTTTTGTACAACTTTATTTATTACTTTATTTACTGTTTTTATGCATTTCATACTATTATCATATCATTTGTGTTGGATCTTCTGTCTGTTCTGGTGGGAGGGTTATTGAGTGAGTAAGGTTCCATACCGGGGACCTGAGTGACACATAGGATAAAGTGGCTTCATATTCTTTCCCATTCCATTTCGGTCTGGTGCGGGAATATGAAACACGGTTCAAACATGGGTTTCTTCTTGAGAACTTTGTGCTACGGATTTCCTGTAGTGCTAGAGCTATCTGGGAAGCCTGCTAAGTGTTGATGACCTTTTTATGACCTTCAGCATCTGAGGTGAATTAGAGGAGGATCTTTTATGGTTATTGTAAACACTGTACCTCCAGGTTAGAAGTGTTTACACTTCTCATAACTGATCCAAGTCTGAGGATCCTTGTTCTAGAACAATACATGTGAGGGGGTTGGGATGTTTACAGGTTTGCAGGAACCTTTAGCCTCATCATACCCTGTTACCAGTTTATTTTAAGAATGCATCATTTTGGAATGTTCTTGTGAAACCCTGGATTTGTGACTCTTTATTTGAGTCCCCCACCTGGTTAGTGGTTTTCTAAGCCTACATCCGGACTTATGAACACACATGGACCCTATCAAGGCAGATAACAGATCCAACACTTGATCACAAACCATTGCATATCATTCTGCATACATCATCTTGCATCATTTTAACATTTGTCTATTTGTTTTACAGGGTATCCATATTGTATCTTTGGTTTGGTTTTGGCCTGTTCTACTACTCAGTTTCCTTCAGTTATCTGTATCAGCCTACTTCACCAGCTATCTTCATCAGATATTCTTTACATCTCTCTTCACCAGTTGTCTTCATCAGAGACTCTTCTTCAGCATCTTCTTCAGTGGCCTTTATCAGCAGATACCCTCAGTCTTCTTCACCATCATCCATTTCCAGCATGGACACCTCCAGGAAAAGCAACATCACCTATCATTTCCTTGAGCCCACTTTGACAGGCATCAGGCAGATTCAGTCTCTCATCACTCCTGATCATGTCCCTTTATTCAGGGAGCATTATGGTGGAATTATGGACATGATCATGGACCTGGATGCATCCCAGAGGAGCATGATCCACACCTGTCTCCAGTTCTATGACCCTCCTCTCAGATGCTTCACTTTCCCAGATTTCCAGTTGGGCCCTTTGCTAGAGGAATTTTCCATGTTGTTAGGTATCCCTATCAGGAGAGGGATTCCCTTCAACCCTGAGATGGTTTCTCCCAAGAATGAAGATATAGCTACGGCTTTGTACTTGGAGTCCACCCTCATTGACCAGAGCATGACCACTATGGCTGGAATTCCAGACCTTCATTTGGAATTCTTGGTTACCCGGGCCACCCTGCATGCTGCAGCTGGAAAGTGGGAAACTATTTGTGCTCTACTGGCCCTCAGCATATATGGAGTCATCTTGTTTCAGACGATCCAAAGTTTGTAAGCAAGAGTGCTATCCACCTATTCCTATTGAGGAATCCAGTCCCTACCTTGCTTGGAGACTTCTATTATTCAGTACATCAAAGGAATGAGAAGCAAAAGGGAAGATTGGTCAGACGTTGTGCACCCCTCTTCTACTGTTGGTTGTTAAGGCACTTGCCGAAGTCAGACACTTTCTTGAATCCTCATCATCCAAGGAACTGGGCTAAGAGAATGATTGCCCTTACATCATAAGACATCAGATGGTGCACTCAGAGCACCAAGGGTAAAGATATCATCACTAGCTGTGGGCAGTATCCCAATGTACCCTTGATTGGAGTAAAAGGTTCCATCAACTACAATCCTTTGCTTTTCAAAAGGAAATTAGGGTATGCCTTGGTACATCCCCCAAGAGGGCAAGATTTGATAGAAACCCTCTATTGTGACATCCAGCACAACCTTGCCATTGTCAGACAGGCAGCCTGGGCCTGGGACAATATTCAGACTAAGGGGACAGCTACTCTTGGCAAATGCAACAACATAACTTCAGCTCAGTATCTTGATTGGTCTCGTGTCAGGGGGCAGATCACCCGCATGCCATTCACCTTAGAGGATGTACCTGGACCATCAGTAGTGGAGCCTGCAGCTACTGTCAGTTTAGAGGAGTTTGAGAAATTAAAGGAAAGGAATACTTTGCTCTCTGAAGCTTTGAAGAAGACCCTTTGGGAGAGGAATGACAGCCGTCTGGATAATGAAAGGTTAGAGAAGCTCCGGATTGAGCACTTGACTAAGATTGAAAGGACAGATGACTGCATCAGAAAGGCTAGAGCAGGAGAGCTAGTGTTGAAGAATGCTTGCAAGGAAGCTAAGACTCAGAAGGCCAGAGCTGAGAATTACTTAGCGGAGAGTCAGGATAGGTGGATCAGGATCACTGAGGCCCGTGCACAGGAAGATCAGATAACCAAAGCTAGGATAGAGCAGCTGGAGGCTAGTAAGAAGAAGAATCAGGTAGCTTTGTTAGCAGCTCAGAAGGAGATCTCTGAGTTGAAACTCCGGCGGGGTTGAAGAGGTCAAAGGATCAGGATAAGCATAAGAAGTTGACCAGTGCCATTGCCACCGGGAACCTTCTTATCAGGACCATCACCGAGCACCCAGTTGGCCCAGTGACTGAGGCTCTCCTGAAGGAGGTCAGGGAGGATGACTTTGGATTGGATGTTTGATTTCCTTGTATCTGTACTTCATTTTTATTGTATTTTTGTTGTTGTATTTTGACCCGTCATGGGGACTGTTGTAATCAAACTATGTATCTTCACATTTTTGCAATATATGGTTTGTATTATTTCATGGGCTTTTATCTCTCTGCAACATCATCATTTCCTCGAGGTCTGGAAGGTCAAAACCAAAGAACCAAACCGGATACCCTTGGAAGACAAATAGGCATCTGGCATTGCATACTAACATCATTTCTTTTTTTTTTGTAGGTTTTTTGTTTTTGTTGTTTCTCACTTTGTTGTGATTTCAGGAAACATTGCTCGTAGAAGAGTATTCCCCGTCAATAGAGTGCACCGGTACCCGACAAGAAACAACCTTCCGGGATTACAAATGGATCATGTTCAACAGGATTTGACTGATGTGAGGACCCAAATGCCAATGAGAGGACTGAGATGAGGGCCCAAATGAATCAATTCATGGTAGTGATGACTGGTTTGGCTCAGAGCCAGGAGAGACTGAGAGAGTTAGTCGAGCGGCAAACTCCCGAGGAAAACCATCCAGGTACAGGGGGTACCAGCAACAACGATCACGTACAGCCTCGTACAGATCCCCCATAGTTTGGACCTCATCTGAACCCAGACATCAATGCTATAATAAACACCCAAGGTAACACTGGAGGGAGGGCCTTGCAGGAGGACCCTCAAGAAGAGCAATTTACTGTGGTTGGGGCTGGAGACGAAGTCTACGATCGTCGGTTGGATGAAATAGAAGAAAAACTAAGGTCTCTTGAATCCCAAAACTCTATGGGTTTTGATGTCATGGATATGGGGTTAGTGGAGGGGTTAGAATTCCTCACAAGTTCAAACCTCCCTATTTTGAAAGATACAATGGCACATCCTGCCCACGTACCCATCTTCAGTCTTTCCTGGGGAGATTGAAAGCCTACACCATGGATGAGAAACTGTGGATGTTTTACTTTGAGGATAGCTTGATAGGGGCATCCCGGGAATGGTACTCTCACTTGACCAGAGCCACAGTAAGAAATTGGAAAGACTTGGCCGAAGCCTTCATTCGTCAATATCAATATAATCTGGACATGGCTCCAAATAGAACCCTTCTGATAGGAATGTCACAGTCTTCCCGGGAAAGCTTTAGAGAGTATGCCCAAAGGTGGAGGCAATTAGCTGCTGCCGTTCAACCTCCAATGTCAGAAAGGGAGATGGCAGATATGTTCATGAACACCCTCTAGGGGACCTATATTGACAGGTTGGATGCATTTTCTTCCACCAGCTTTGCAGACGTGGTTATAGCTGGGGAAAGAATTGAGAGCTTATTGAAAATGGGAAAAATTTCTGACAACGGCGCCAGTTCAAGCAATGCAAGGAAGCCATTTGCAGGGCCCCGCAGATCCGGTGAAACAAATTATGTACATGTGAGAAGAGGGAGACCCCAATATTTGCCAATATCAGTTGCCGCCGTCACTATTCCTACTCCACCTCCTTAATACACCCAACAACCACAACACTTTCCTCAACAGCCACAATTTCCTCAACAAAGATCCTACAACAAAAATAACAATAACCAACAACAACGCCCTTTTCAGCAGCGGCCATCTCAAATCAACAGGGTGATTGACCCTATACCAATGCCATATGCCACATTGCTACCACAACTCCTAAAGCTTAATCTGGTCGAGTTAAGGACATTGGCTCCACCGGATCCTCAGAACCTTCTGAGAAATTACGACGTCAACGCCAGGTGTGCTTTTCACTCTAATGGACCTGGTCATTCCACAGAAAAATGCAGGGCTCTGCATATGAAGGTCCAGGATCTGGTAGATTCAAAAGCCCTGAATTTTGCACCACCTCCTAATGTTACGAAGAATCCTATGCCCAGCCATGGTGGGCCAAGGATAAATGTTATAGAGGAGGACTCACCCATGAGTTTGATTGAAGATATTGCAAGTATTCAGACACCTTTGGCAGAGGTTAAGGCTCATCTTTTAAAATGCCAAGTGTTTCCAAGTTGTGAGACCTGTTGTGAATCTTGCAAGGTTTCCGTGAACGGGTGTGCAAGCTTAAGGAATGACATCAATGGTTTGATCAAAGAGGGAATTATGCAAATAACAACAACAACTTCTACAACACCAGAAACTCCTTTCTAAACAACAAGTGTTTCTCCTACAACTGCAAAGACAATTGTTCCTACAGACTCGTCTACGAAATCAACAACCACCTCTTCCATCACTTCAACAAACAACAGTTCCATTGCATCTACTTCTACAACTACAGCAACCACCAACAACGACGTCTCCACAGTTACCATCTATTATGACCCTGCAACGGTCCCGAACTCCAATAATTATCAACAACAATCTCAGCAACAGTTTCAGCAACAATCAAGCTTCAATCAATCACCACCACCATCAACCAGAAGTCATGTTACCATCTTTTATGATCCACAAACAATAACAGTTCCCACCTCTGTTGCAATTAGCCCAGTCACCATCACGGTACCGGGGCCTATTCCATATGACAAAGACAATATTGTACCATGGCACTATGGTTCAGACCTTTACTGCAATGGAGAAAGAGTCTTTCTTGATTCTTCAGTTCACACCCTCCAAGTGGATAATGTCGGGGGAGGCGGAGGCTTCACCCAAAGCAGACGCCTCTTCGCGTCACAAGCTCCAAGAACTAGTATTGAGGCAGAGGTTGTTGCCAAAGCCAAAGGGAAAAGTGTGGCACCTGAAGAACCTGCACCAAAAGAGACTCATAAATCATCCTTTGATCAGGATGTGGATGAATTTATGAGGATAATCAAAAGAAGTGGCTACAAGGTTGTGGATCAGCTCCACCAGACTCCTTCCAAGATCTCCATTTTATCCATGCTGTTGTGTTTTGAAGCTCATCGGGATGCACTACTTAAAGTCTTGCACGCTGCCTACGTGCCGAAGGAGATCACAGTGAATCAGCTTGAGACGGTAGTGTCCAATGTTAATACTAGCCATGGGCTAGGTTTCACCAATGCTGACTTAACAACGGAAGGACGTCACCACAACAAAGCTTTACACATCACTTTGGGGTGTAATGGGGTTGTGCTCTCTCATGTTCTTGTTGACACTGGGTCCTCACTTAATGTCTTGCCAAAGAAGGCTCTTGTCAAGCTCGAATATGATGGAATAGCTCTCCGGCCAAGCAATCTGGTGGTCAGGGCTTTTGATGTCTCCAAGAGGTCTGTTCTTGGAGAGGTGGAGCTGCCTGTGATAATCGGTCCGCAGGTCTTTCAGACTACTTTCTATGTGATGGACATTTAGCCGGCCTACAGTTGTTTGTTGGGACGACCATGGATTCACTCCGCTGGCGCAGTTACGTCGACCCTTCACCAGAAAATGAAATATGAGTGAGAAGGACAAATTATCACCATCTGTGGTGAAGAGGATATCTTTGTTAGCCATCTGGCTACATACAAATACATTGAGATGGATGGTGAAATCCATGAAACTATGAGCATAGGGTTCAAAGCACTGAACGTCAATGAGGCGACGACTGAAGTATTTGCTGCATCCCAGGAGGATAGGATGGGTACTTCAATTGTCTCCTATCAGCAGGCCCGAAAGGTTGTTGAAGCTGGAAATGCCCAAGGCTGGGGCAAGCTGCTACCAGTGGAGAAGAAGGAGGACAAATTCGGTTTGGATTACAAACCATTCCGACAAGATCAAGCAGAGGCTGCTAAGGAGCCCAAGTTCATCAGTGGGGGGATGCTCACCCCAGATGCTGTTAACAACGTGGAAGACGAGGCGGAAAGCAACCTCAACCTGGAGAGCTAGATACATCCAAGGATCCCGGGTCATCAAGTCCTTAACTGATCTTCCCAGGAAATTATAAGGGTTACTCCTGCAGAGTAATTATTATTCCTGCTTTTTTCAGCATGCATCAAGTCCTGCATCTTGCCCAAGGTGTTAGGACTCATTTTGTAATAGGACCATATTGTAATTTTGTGCAAATGGAATATCAATGAATATCGGACATCTTTTGCAAACAAGTCTCTTTTTCGCTCACTGTCTTTTCATTTTTCACTTTTGTACAAAACAATAAAATGGAAATGTTTTCAAAATAAATAACTTCATTTTTCTGAAAAAGATTAAAATTGATCACTAAAACGAACAAATCTCAAACCTTGCAGAGATTATCCTCCAGATTGCATCGACAACAGCACTGCTATGACCTTGTACGACTTTGAAAATCCAATTAATCAAGCTAATGAAGGGGTTGAAGAAAACTATGAGTTACATGAAGAGTTAGCCAGGTTGTTGAGGCAGGAAGAGAAAGTGATTACTCCTCATCAGGAGGAGGTTGAAACAGTTAATCTTGGTACCGAAGAAGATTTTAAAGAAGTGAAGATTGGGGCCAGTCTGCAGGCTTCAGTAAAAGAACAGCTTATAGACATGCTTCGAGAATACGTCGACGTCTTTGCTTGGTCCTATCAAGACATGCCAGGTCTAGATACAGATATTGTTATGCACAAGCTGCCATTGAAAGAAGATTGTCCTCCAGTAAAGCAAAGGCTACGCCGTAATTGCCCAGATATGGCCATGAAGATTAAAGAAGAGGTACAAAAACAGTGGGATGTCGGTTTCCTTGCGGTAACTAGTTACCTGCCGTGGGTTGCTAACATTGCACCAGTGCCTAAGAAGGATGGCAAAGTACGTATGTGCGTGGATTACCGGGCTCTGAACAGAGCTAGCCCGAAGGATGACTTCCCATTACCTCACATTGATGTATTGGTCGACAACACAACTCAGTTCTCGATATTCGCTTTCATGGATGGATTTTATGGGTATAATCAGATCAAGATGTCACCCGAAGACATGGAGAAAACAACCTTCATCACACCTTGGGGCACATTTTGTTACAAGGTAATGCCTTTTGGACTAAAGAATGCCGGTGCGACTTATCAATGGGCTATGGTAACGTTATTCCACGATATGATCCACAAAGAAATTGAATGCTACGTGGATGACATGATTGCCAAGTCCCTTACCGAAGAAGACCATTTGGTGAATTTGCTGAAATTGTTCAAGCGTCTGAGAAAGTACCTGTTGAAGTTAAACCCCAACAAATGCACATTCGGGGTACGTTCTGGTAAGTTGTTGGGATATATCGTAAGTGAAAAGGGAATCGAAGTTGATCCTGACAAAGTCAAAGCCATTCAGGAGATGCCTGCACCAAGGACCGAAAAAGAGGTTTGGGGGTTCTTAGGTAGATTGAACTACATATCAAGGTTCATATCTCACCTCACTGCAACCTGTGAGCCCCTGTTCAAGTTGTTAAGAAAGGAACAAACAGTTAGGTGGAACAAAGATTGTCAGAAGGCTTTTGACAAGATCAAGGAGTACCTACAAGAACCTCCAATTCTCATGCCTCCAATTGAAGGAAGACCTCTGATAATGTACCTGACAGTATTAGAAGGATCAATGGGGTGTGTGTTGGGTAAGCATGACGAGTCTGGTCGAAAAGAGTATGCAATATACTACCTAAGAAAAAAGTTTACCGACTGTGAACAACGTTATTCACTGCTTGAGAAAACTTGTTGTGCTTTAGCGTGGGCTGCTCGCCGACTAAGACAGTATATGCTGACTCACACTACCTTGTTGATCTCAAAGATGGACTCCGTCAAGTACATATTTGAGAAGCCCACACTTACCAAAAGGGTTGCAAGATGGCAAATGATTCTGACAGAGTATGACATTCAGTACACATCTCAAATGGCCATCAAAGGCAGTGTGTTGTCTGACTATCTAGCTGAGCAACCCATTGATGATTACCAGCCCATGAGATTTGACTTCCCTGATGAAGACATCATGTACCTAAAAGCAAAAGATCATGAAAAGCCAGTTCACACTGAAGGTCCCTATCCAGAAGAAGAGTGGACACTGATGTTTGATGGGGCTGTCAATATGAATGGTCGTGGGGTTGGTGCAGTGCTCATTACACCTAAAGGAGTTCATATGCCTTTCTCGGCAAAACTCACTTTTGCCTACTGTTGCACCCCAAAATTTGCCCTCACAAGACAAGAATTTGTGTACAAAGAGGTTCACAAGGTTCACAAGACATCTCATGAGGTTCACAAGGTTCACAAAGTTCACAATTAGTCAGAAAGTTTGACATCTCCCTCAGACAATGCATCCTCCTAAGCAATGCATCCTAAACTAGGGTTTTGACTTTAATCAGGCTAAATGGAATTCCAAGACTTCAAGTGAGCTTCATAACATCTTATATGTGTTTAAGAATCCCCATGACAAGTTTCAATACTTTTCTCAAAGGTTTGCTCAGTCAGATGATCAGATAAGTCAAAATCAGTCAAAGCAGTTAAAAAGTCAAACTGAGGTCAACTGTGGTCAAACCAAGGTCAAACTTCATGAGTTTTTGCCAACATCAAGTATATGAAGTAAAATTCATCATTTGATCAAAGGTTGATCATGATTCATCAAGGAGATTTCAGATCATCAAGAATCAGGAGTTTCTAAATTAGGGTTTCCTCAGGAAAAGTCAACTGAACTTTGACCAGCCATAACTTTCACATGCTTCATCAAATTTTTCCCATCCAAAGCTAATTTTGAAGGAAATTTAATTCTCTACAACTTTGTATCTCACAAGCCAAGCCCAAAAATGCTTCATTTGGAAGGTATGAGCTAAGACATTATAGGTCCTTTTAAAAGTCAACAAAAAGTCAACAACTTCAAAAGAGCATAACTTGAGAATGGTAAAAGATATGGACATGAAACCAATGGGGTTGGTTAGAGGACACTTTAAGCTTTCCAAAATGTCCAATAACACCCTCATAGCATTAAAATTGAAGGATTTGTGCCCTTGCAAAGTTGGGAAATTTTTGGGAGGTTTATGAAGCAAATAGGGCCTTAAAACCAAATTCCTCCAAATGGGCTTGCAATTTTGTGATCCAAACTTTAACATGACATCATGCACGACCCAATTCTCATTTATTCAGATTTTTATTATTTTTATTTTATTTATTTTGATTTTATTCATTTAAAACCATTTTAAATCAAAATAAAATATATAAATCAAATATTTGGATGAGATATTGCTTCTAGAAAATCATAAATATTGCTTGGATCAGATTGATATGCAAATTATGATGATAGTCTTAAAATAGCAAGGTTGGATCAAAAGATATTCAAGTTTTAAAGCATGATCTTTCTCAATCTCAATTATCCAAAAAGTCCAAATAAACCTACAATATTTTGACCTAATAGCATTCATATATATACAAGGAAGAGATCACAATGCAGGGACACGAAAATTGCAGCCTCTAAGACATATTTCAAACTTCACAAAAAGCACCAAAATTCAATTTTTCGGTTTCCATATTAGAGGAGGTTTCAAGGTATTTTAAGAACATCACAAGCTTCCTTAAGCTTCCCTGAATCGAAACCAATCCTCACATGCCTTTGAATCATGTCATAATGCATAACCCGAAGCATATATGTTCTTGATGTATTTTTCTTCGATTCATTGAATTTGCTTGTTTATAATGAATTTTGGCTATGTATTAATGTTTGTTGTTGTTCATAGATGATTTCTGGATTGTTTGGTGAAGAACCATGGCTGAATCATGAAAACACCATACTTAGGGTTTAAAGCTTCAAATTAGGGTTCTTTGATTCACCTAATATAAATGACTTTTGATGACATAATTGAATTGTACAGGTCACAAGGAGTCTAAGGATGTCTTTAATTTGATGTAATTGTACTGGTTGTGTATGGTTTGAAAAACGCAGGTTTTGTACGCATGAAGATTCGCAGGAAATTTCCCAACAAATTTCGCAGGAAAACCTGCGAAATTCCAAGGAAGAAGATGAAGTCAGCGCGCCAAAATTCATATTCAAAATTTGTTATAATATTTTATGATGCGTTGTTGGTATTATATCAGAACAGGTTGCTAGCTCAGTTGGTATGTGCGTTTGTTAATGGATGGATGGTCCTGGGTTCGAATCCCCCAGGCCTTTTTTGCTTTGTTGTTTTTTATTTGATTTTTCCAGGATACGCACAAAAGAGTATGAAGGCCGTATGTTGACACCAAACGCACGCTGGCCTAGTGGATGGCATGCTAGTCTTTGAGGATGCAATGCCTAGGGCCAGGGTTCGGATCCCAGCCCCAGGTAAGTTCTTTTTCCTATTATTTTCATTTATTTTGATTTTTGTTTATAATTTAATTAATTTAATAAATAAATGTTAAAAATCAAAAATGTTTATTATTGTTTTCTTGTATAATTTCAAATTCATATTTTTTTAAAATTAAACTTTAGTCTTAAAATTACTTAATATTTATTTTTTGTATTAATATTATATATTTTATATAAATAATTTAATTATGTTTATATTAAATACTTAACCCTAAAAAATTTATATGTAAGAACCTAATTATTTTTATAAACCCTAATTCACTTCATAAACCCTAATTATTTTATAAATATTAATATATTTGTATATAAATTCTAATTATGTCTATTTATTTTTATAATTTGTTTATATTATTATTATACATAGTTTTATATAAATAATGTAAATAGTTTAATTAATTAATTAACCCTAACTTATTTTTCTAAATAATTAAAAAAACCCTAATTTTATCTTATGAATATAATTTATTATTTTTTATATGCTTATTTAAATAATAATTAGATGTTTTTATAATATGTATATAAAATTAAATAATTAGACTATTAATCATATTTTATTAATATATAATATTTATTATTTATTTCTCTTATTAAAAATCTTAAAAAATAATTATTTATTTAAAATTGAACTTTTAATTCATTATTATATTATTATGCTAATTTTTTTCTCTTATATTTATTTTGTTTATTACTAACCCCTTTATTTATTTATTTATTATGTGATTATTTATTTAATTTATTTTTATTATTATTATTATTATGTAATTGTACCATTTATGTAATAGTTGTAGTATTATATTTATTATTTATTTTTAATTGCTATGGTTAGTAAAATAGGGAGTGTAAAACATGTTTGTATGTAAAATTGAATTTAGATCATTAATCTCAAGATAAATATTTGAATTGGTACACTCACACACGTAAGTCGATCTTGGATCGCCATCTCACTTCTTAAGGGTTACCTCTCAAGTTGCCAAAAGAAAAGGTCAAGTAAGGTGTAAAGCAAAGTCCCTCATCTCATATCATCTAGTCCCTTAATAGATAAAAAGATCAAGTCCCTTCATGGATGCCTTCGTAATGATCTTGTCCCTTTCGAATAAAGATGATAAGTCCCTTCGAATTGCTTATACACCTTACAGTTGCCTAAATAACAGTTGTCCCTTCACTTGTCCCTCAAACATCCAAGGTAATGACTACCTATTCCTTAATAATAGGGATAGTCTTACCATTTAAAGGATATTTAAGAATAGAAAAGACTTAACTTAGGGTAGGTTCCTCTTATGTACTTGCTCACTCTTCAAAAACATTTCAAAACACTTCACATTTTTCAAGCAATTTTCAAAACAAAGGCTTTATATATATCCGTACATGGATCATTATAAAGTACTTAAGAAAATTTCTAATCACACACTACACTTCTCAAAACAATTTAAAGTGAGTTAAGTAACTAAGAGCCCATGGATAACCATGGATGTAAAGGGTGTTAACACCTTCCCTTTACATAACCTACCCCCCGAACTCAAAATCTTTTTTAAGGTCTTTCCTGTTCTTTTATGCCCTTTCCATTTGGATTAAATAAAAGTCGGTGGCGACTCTTGCTATCCGCAACATTTAACTAAAGTCAGTTCTCCCACCGTGTTACAGAACTGGAGACTCTGCCGGGGAGTTAATAAAAGAGGGGTACCCTTAGGAATTAGATCACTTTAAACTTGTTTGCTTTGTTTGCTTTACTTTACTTGTTGGGTGCTCTTATGTGTGAAAGAACCTAACCCGAATCTAGTGTACCTTAGGTAAATGGCAATAGACCAAGGAAACTGTACGGCGTATACCGATATGGTTGATCTGGTGGCCATAGTTAGTGTGACTTCTTGGTTGGTGCTTATGTTCCTTAAGTCAAGTTGAGGATAATATGAGGCTGCCATACGTTGTCAATACACTAACTAACTTTTAGAACCCTAGTTATCCCATCTTGGCCTTTATAAAGTAGTGAGATAACCGGCTTTGGTGAAGACTGAAGTTGGTTGATACTCGATGCTACACTCATTGAGATCCTAAACTTGGAGGGTTTTGGTTGGCAAGTAAGTTGCCTACTGAACAACCACCCTTGTGAAGGATCAATGATATTGAGATCCCTTAGAACCTGGTTACTTTTGTAGGACAGGATGAACCAACTAAACTTCAGGGGAGGGTACTTACCTTTAAACCTCATGCAAGCCTTTAAACCTAGGGCTATTGTGTGACTTGTTTGTGTGTGCCACATGTTTGTGTTTGAGCATAACATCATAGCATCATCATGCATCATAAGCATAGCATTTTCACTAACCATTTCAAGGACCAAAGGATTTATCTTTGTTCTTTGTTGCAGGTCATGGCTTCTGCTCGTAGAAACACTATCAGGATCAACTTTGTAGGAATACCTCCTAAGCCTAAGGAGTTGGTTTCTCAAGTGTCTGAAAACTCCCAGTTTGTCAAGAGGCATGGTCACCTATTGGACCTAGTCACTTCAGGATTCAATGAAGACATGATGAGTGTTCTGTTTCAGTTCTTTGATCCTAAGCACCATTGCTTCACATTCCCCGACTATCAGCTGGTTCCTACAATGGAAGAGTTCTCTAAACTTCTGGGTATACCTGTTCTTGATCAAAGACCCTTCACAGGCTTGGAAAAAGAGATTAAACCAGAGGTTATTGCTGCAGCTCTACATCTGAAAAAATCAGACATTGTCCTAGAAACGAGGAGTGGAGTTAAGGGTATTCTTGCTAAGGTGTTGATAGAGAAGGCTCAAGTGTTCTTGAAGGCTATGAGCTATGATGCCTTTGAGGAGATCTTAGACTTGTTGATTTATGGCTTAGTATTGTTCCCCAATCCCGATCAGTTCATAGACGTTCATGCCATCAACATATTTCTGAGTCACAATCCAGTGCCTACATTGCTTGGAGACATTCTGCACTCTCTTCATACTCGTACTACAAAGGCACGAGGAACTCTGATGTGTTGCATACCTTTGCTATCTGGGTGGTTTGTTTCTCACCTTCCTTGATCAATGATGAAGAATGAACAAGGGTTCAGGTGGTCCAAGAGGATTATGTCACTCTCTCATTCAGATATCCATTGGTGCTCCAGATCTATGGAGAATGTTACTATTATTGACCGTTGTGGGGAGTTTCCTAATGTGCCACTTCTAGGCATAAGAGGAGGCATTACTTACAACCCTTCCTTAGCTTTATGACAGTTTGGTTACGCTCGGAGTGATGGTCCTCATGACATGTTGATTCAGGGTATTGTGTTTGACTACGACAACGATCTGCAAGGTTACCGTCAAAGGTTCATACGAGCATGGGGAAAAGTGAACAAGGTTGACAGCAAGACTCTGGAGCCCAAGTACACTATTCCTATGGAGGCTTACCTCAGATGGGTGCGATCTCGTGCTCAGACTCTCATGATGCCATATCCTGCCATCCTTCCATTTACTATGGAGCCTGTTGCTGAAGGAGATACCTCTTATACCATCCTTCACCCAGACATGCCCACTGACATGGAAGACTTACAGATGTCCTGGATCCAGTTGAAGGAACAAAGGGATACTTTCGAGGCTCATTACAAAGCAAGTCAACAAAGAATCCTGGAGCTAACAAAGCAACTCCACGAGGAGCGGAATCTCAACTCATACCTCAACACAAAGAGGAAACGTCCATGGGAGACTTAAAACCCCATCTCTTGTATTTATTTCATTTCATTTTGTAAGCCCAAAGGGCAAACAAATTTATTACTAATAAAAGTTTACTTTCTTGATTGTTTAAGCAAATTTAAATCCTGCGGTCCTTGAAAACATTGCATATGCATTTATACACCATATCATTGCATCACAGGTTTCTTGTGCACAGGTTTCTTATCTTCTCGCTGTTTATTTCAGCAATGGCTCTTGAACAAACAGTTAAAGATCTCCAGGCACAAAATGCACAGTTCTAAGAGCTGATCCTGAACTTGTCCAAGGGGCAGGATGAATTGAAGACACTGCTGGCCAAGAAGACCAAGAAGACTAGAAGGTCAGGAGGCCTAATCAACATGGGAAGAAGGTTCAGAGGTCCTGTCAAGACCAAAGAACAGGTTGAAGATTATGAGTCTGAAGAGTCTGAGAAAGAAGGAGGAAGTCTCCATAATACAATGGGGGACTCTGATTCTGAAGCTAACTACTATCATGAGCCTAATGAAGATAAGTTCAAAATGCTGGTGGATAGAATGGATGCTATGGAATTGCAAAAGTCTTATGGGTTGGATTTTGAAGACCTGAGTTTGATATCTGGGGTGGTCATACCCATTGGTTTCAAGGTTCCTGCTTTTGTAGTGTATGATGGTGTCTCTTGTCCCAAGCTGCATCTGAGGTCTTATGTCCGGAGAATCCAACCACATACTGCTGATAAGAAGCTGTGGATCCATTTCTTCCAAGAGAGCTTATCTGGAGCTCAATTGGAATGGTACTATCAGTTGGAGAGTGTCAACATCCGTGATTGGAATGATCTTGCTGAGGCCTTTTATAAGCAATATCAATACAATGCTGACCTAGCCCCTACTCGCATGCAACTACAAAGCATGTCTATGGGTGCTAAAGAAAATTTCAAGGAGTATGCCCAGAAGTGGAGAGATTTGGCTGGTAGAGTGCAACCCCCTCTAACTGACAGAGAGTTAGTGGATATGTTTATGTGTACGTTGAATGGTCCTTTTTACAGTCATCTCATTGGAAGCTCATCATCTGGCTTCACTAAGTTGATAATGACAGGAGAGCGCGTAGAAAGTGGTATAAGGAGTGGCAAGATCCAAGTGGGTGCTTCTTCATCCAGTACTACAAAGAAGCCCCCTAGCGGGAAGAAAGAGTCGAATGATGTTTATGGTCAATCTGATCGTAATAGGAGGCATCAATATGTGAGTGCAGTTCATATCTCCAATCCTACTCCTGCAACACCAGAGCCACCACAGGGCAATCAACAGAGGCCTAGAAGGCAGTTCACTTAGCTCAACATTTCACTAGCCCAAGCCTTGCAACACTTGTTGAAAGGTGAACTCATCACTTTGAGGGACCCTCCTCGGAATCCCAATGTTACCTCTCCCAGGTACAATCCTAATGCACGATGTGCATATCATTCAAATTGCCAGGGACATGATACCAATAGTTGCTGGATATTGAAGAATAAAATTCAGGATATGATTGATGCTGGAGAGATTGAGTTTGACCCTCCGGGTACTCCAAATGTGATTACTGCTCCCATGCCAAATCATGAGAAGACTGTCAACGCCATTGATGAAGTTTCACATATTTCCTCAGTCGCAGATTTAACTACAACATTGTCTGTTATTAAGAAGAAGTTGGTACAAGTTGGGTTCTTTCCAGGTTGTCGTGAAGATTGTTTCTATTGTGCTTATAAGCCGGATAGTTGCTGGAGATTGAAGGACGAAATTCAACGCCTCATGGACAATTACACAATATTGTTTGAGAGGACACCACCTTCTGTGGAGAGAATGGTTGAACATATAACTAAAGGTGCGAAGGTTGAAGAGGTAGATATGGTTGATAAAGTGCCGGTAAGGATTACTTCCAAGGGACCTGTAAAAATCACTCGTAAGGGTCCAATCAAAATTACTACTGAAGGCCCTGTGAAGATTGTTGCTGAAGCTAGAGTGGCTCCTATGATCATTACCACTCCGGGTCCTATTCCATATACTTCTGATAAAGTTGTGCCTTGGCATTATGGCTCCGATGTTTATATTCATGGTGTTAAGCAAGAATCCTTAGCTGATACACCTGTTGTTGGTGAAAATCTGGATGTTGATAATATTGCTGGATCTAGTAAGATCACACGAAGTGGAAGAGTTTTCTCTCCTCCAGTTACCTCCAAGAATACAGTTACTCCAGCTATTACCTCTACTGCTGATGCTCGGGGCAAAAGTCCTGTTATTGAACCTATACAAACTGATGTGCCAGCTGCTGATGATCTTTCTAAGCAGATGGAAGAAGTACTGAAGATCATTCGCAAGAGTGATTATGATGTTGTGGATCAATTGGGGCATACCCCCTCCAAGATTTCTATGTTGTCTTTGCTGTTGTGTTCTGAGGCTCATGCCAAAGATTTGATTAAATTTTTGAAGACTGCTAACGTACCAAATGAGATTTCTGTAGACCAGTTTGAAAATTGTGTTGCACACTTGACCTATGATAATGGTTTAGGTTTCTCCGATGCTGATTTGACTCCGGCCAAAAGGGATCATAACAGGGCTCTACATATCTCTATTGAATGCAGGGGCACTACCCTGTCACATGTATTAATAGACAATGGCTCTTCGTTGAATGTGTTGCCCAAAGAAGTTCTGAATAAGCTTAGCCCTGAAGATGCTGTGTTAAAGCCCAGTAATATAGTGGTGAAGGCTTTTCATGGCTCGAGAAGAGTGGTGCATGGAGAAATTGATCTCCCAATAAAAGTAGGTTCTCAAGTCTTCAATGCTACTTTTTATGTAATGGATATTCGTCCTTCGTATTCTTGTTTGCTTGGGCGTCCCTGGATCCATGGGGCAGGTGCTGTAACCTCCACCTTACATCAGAAGCTGAGATATCCAGTAGAAGGAAAAGTTGTCACTGTTTACGGAGAGGAAGGATATATAGCTAGCCATGTGGACACATTTAAATATCTCTAAGTGGAAGGTGAATATGTTGAAAATCCGTGCCAGACATTCGAAGTAGTTCCTTGGGTTGTTAATAACTATGAAGCTCCTCCTGTTGTCAAGAAAGTTCCTGTGGTCACCAGAGTATCTCCTACAATGGCTTCCCTCAAGGATGCTAGAGCTGTGGTGGATGAAGGTGGTTGTACTATTTGGGGTCAGCTTCCTAACATCCCTTACAAGTCTGACAAATTTGGTTTGGGTTTCACTGCAGAGTCCCAGAAGGCTGTTCGTCGTGCTCGTGCTGTTCGTATCACCAATCAGGGGATTATGAAAGACCAGATCAATGATGTGGGTGACTATGATGAAGACTACAACTTGAATACTTGGATTTTTCCTACTGTGGGTGCTGGGCTCAATAATTGGAAAGCTGAAGATGTTATTCCTATCTCCTTTAGTCAGGAGTAAATACTATTACTGTGTTGTTACTTTTAAGTTTGTAATTTCTTTTGAACAATTGAACTCTTAAGCCTTGTGCCTTACCCGGGGCACAATGGTGTGCTTGTTACGGGATGTCATTTCATTTGCATACTTCATTCAATAAAAATCAGTGGACGTTTCGTTTTCGTAAATATTGTGTTCCTTGTCTTTCTTTTCTTTTATTTTTGTTTTATCAGCTACGTGTTCTTACACACACCCACATCACTAAAATGCAGATCCTCATCCACTCTGGATCCTGTTGATGACAGTTCTACTATTGCCAATTATAATTTCGAGAATCCGATCTATCAAGCTGAAGATGGAAATGAGGACGATTGTGAAGTACCTGTAAAGCTTGCTAGGTTGTTACAACAAGAAGAGAAAGTTATACAGCCACATGAAGAGCCAGTCGAAGTTGTGAATCTGGGAACTGAAGAAAACAGGAAAGAAGTCAAGATAGGGGCTGAATTAGAGGATAGTGTCAAGAGCAGATTGATTCAGATGTTACATGACTATGTGGAGATCTTTGCTTGGTCCTATGAAGATATGCTAGGATTGGATACAGACATTGTGGTTCACCGTTTACCGGTAAAAGAAGATTGTCGGCCAAAGAAGCAGAAGGTTCGTCGTATGCATCCTGAAATGTCAGAGAAGATTAAAGCAGAGGTGATGAAACAGTTTGATGTAGGGTTCTTAGCTGTGACTTCTTATCCTCAATGGGTTGCAAATGTGGTACCGGTACCTAAGAAAGATGGTAAGGTACGTATGTGTGTAGACTATAGGGATTTGAACAAGGCCAGCCCCAAAGATGACTTTCCACTTCCTCATATTGATGTTCTGGTAGACAACACTGCTCAGCATAAGGTATTCTCGTTCATGGATGGTTTCTCTGGTTACAATCAAATCAAGATGGCACCTGAAGATATGGAGAAGACAACATTTGTTACACAGTGGGGCACCTTTTGCTATAAAGTGATGCCATTTGGTTTGAAGAATGCAGGGGCAACATATCAGCGTGCTATGGTGGCTTTGTTTCATGATATGATTCATCACGAGATAGAGGTGTATGTGGATGATATGATAGCCAGGTCCCAGAATGAAGAGCAACATCTTGATCATCTGCATAAGTTGTTTGAGAGATTGAAGAAATACAAGCTGAGATTAAATCCAAACAAGTGTACTTTTTGAGTTAGATCTGGTAAGCTCCTTGGTTTCATTGTCAGTGGAAAAGGTATTGAAGTAGACCCTGCCAAAGTGAAAGCTATACAAGAGATGCCAGCTCCCCGTACTGAGAAGGAGGTTAGAGGTTTCTTGGGACGATTGAATTACATTGCAAGATTTATTTCCCAATTGACTACTACCTGTGAGCCAATCTTCAAGTTGTTGAAGAAAGATCAGGTAATGGAATGGAATGACGAGTGTCAGACTGCCTTTGATGAAATCAAGAGATATCTTCTAGAACCTCCCATTTTGATGCCACCAGTTGATGGAATACCCTTGATTATGTACTTAACAGTGTTAGACAACTCAATGGGGTGTGTGTTGGGGCAACATGGCGAGTCTGGTCGAAAAGAGCAGGCAATATACTACCTTAGCAAAAAGTTTACCGACTGTGAAACAAGATACTCACTGCTCGAGAAAATTTGCTGCGCTTTGGCATGGGTTGCTCGCCGACTAAGACAGTATATGTTGACTTATACTACCTTATTGATTTCAAAGATGGATCCAATCAAGTACATATTCGAGAAACCTGCTCTCTCCGGAAGAATAGCAAGATGGCAAATGATCTTGACAGAATATGACATACAATATACTACTCAGAAGGCCATTAAAGGAAGCGTTGTAGCTGATCATTTGGCTCATCAAGCAGTGGATGATTATCAGTCAATGAGTTTTGAGTTCCCTGATGAAGATATTATGATTATTACCAAAGAACCTGGACAATATGACGGACCTGAACAAGGATCCCGATGTGTAACAGCCCGGGCCCCTCGCAAGGCAATCCCGGCACTGCCACCTCACGATCTTCTCTACCCCCCTCTCTAGTAGAGTTTTTGCCTTCCGTGGGAATCGATTCCCACGGAAGGAAAAAACTCTACTAGAGAGGGGGGTAGAGAAGATCGTGAGGTGGCAGTGCCGGGATTGCCTTGCGAGGGGCCCGGGCTGTTACACGATGGACTATGGTTTTTGATGGAGCTTCTAATGCACTTGGTAATGATGTTAGTGTTGTGATCAGTTCCCCTAAAGGTTGTCATACCCTGATTACTTCCAGACTTTGTTTCTATTATACTAATAACATGGCTGAGTATGAGGCATGTATCCTGGGTATCAAAGCTGCCATTGATATGAAAATTTAGTTCCTTGACGTGTATGGAGATTCAGCCCTGGTAGTAAGTCAGATCAAAGGAGATTGGGACACCAAGCATGATAATCTCATTCCATACAGAGAGCATGTGTTGTCTTTAATCCCACATTTTAAAGAGATTACCTTTGGACATATTCCACGAAAAGAAAATCAGTTGGCAGATGCATTAGCCACCATGGCATCCATGTTTGAGATTAGCTGGGATGATGAAGCTCCCAAGATCACTATTGATAGATTTGAGAAGCCTGCATACTGCAATAAGATTGATGCTGAAGAAGCAGAGGAGAATCCTTAGTTCTATGAAGTAAAAAGATATCTTGAAGCTCAGGAGTTCCCTGAAGGGGCATCTGTTAAAGATAAGAAGTTTCTGAGGAGGTTTTCTGCTAAGTTCCTTTTGAGTAATGGAATTTTGTACAAGCGCAATCATGATTCAACTTTGCTTCGTTGTGTGGATAAGAAGGAAGCAACTGAGATTATGGAAGATATGCATGATGGGATATTTGGCACTCATTCTAGTGGTCATACTATGGCAAAGAAGATATTGAGAGCAGATTACTATTGGTCTACCATGGAAGCTGACTGCTATCAACATTCCAGAACATGTCACAAGTGCCAAATATATGCTGATAAAGTCCATATTCCTCCATCACCATTGAATGTGTTGACTGCTCCTTGGCCTTTTGCCATGTGGGGCATTGATATGATTGGAGAGATCAAACCTACTACTTCTAATGGACATCGTTTCATCCTTGTCGCTATTGATTACTTTACTAAATGGGTGGAGGCAGCTTCATTTGCATTTGTTACTAAGAATGTGGTGGCTCGATTTATTAAGAATAATCTCATATGTAGATATGGCATCCCTGAAAGGATTATCACAGACAATGGCTCTAATCTGAACAATACTATGATTACTGATCTTTGCACGCAATTCAAGATTAAGTATCACAACTTTTCTCCGTATCGTCCAAAGATGAATGGGGCAGTTGAAGCTGCTAACAAGAATATCAAGAAGATTATACAGAAGATGACTGTCACTTATAAATATTGGCATGAGATGTTACCATTTTCTCTTCATGGTTATCGTACTACAATACGTACTTCAACAGGGGCAACCCCATTCTCCTTAGTATATGGTATGGAAGCAGTTCTGCCCATTGAAGTTCAGATCCCCTCCTTAGGAATTATGAAGAATACAGGCTTTGATGAAGATGAGTGGATTCAGACTCGACTTGACCAGATAAATTTGATTGACGAGAAGAGGTTAGCAGCTGTTTGTCATGGCCAGATGTACCAAAAATGGATGATCAAAGCTTTTAATAAGAAGGTTAAGCCAAAGGTATATCAGGCTGGTGACTTGGTAATCAAGCGTATCATATTACCACAGGGTGATCCTAGGGGCAAGTGGACTCCTACATATGAAGGGCCATTTGTGGTCAAAACAGTATTCTCAGGAGGTGCCATGATACTTACTACTATGGATGGTGAAGACTTCCCGCAGCCTGTAAATGTAGACATAGTTAAAAAATACTACGCATAAAAAGAGACCCGCTAGGTTGACTGGCCTAGGAAAAAATAAGGGCATCCCGGCGGACCAAAAGGGTTCGGGCAAAAATTAGGGATATATATAAAAAAAATGTACACCCGGCAAGTCGAAAACCTGGAAAGGCGGCTTGGGCAAAAAAGGGTATCCCGGTGGATTGAAAACCTGAAAGGGCAATCCAGGCAAAAGTTAGGGATTAAAGCGTATGATTATGTCTCGTTTGGATCACCCATGAAACTACAACCAGTTGTACTACTTACTCAAGCTCGAACAGATAAAGCTCAATCCAATCATTTCCGTCTCAACAGCAGAAGATGAGATACTTGAAGATAATGGCAATAATAGAATTGAAACTCAATAGGATTATTTCCCACATAGCTGATTTTCTTTATTTTGTAAAAATTTTACGACGAATTCCTCTTACTAGGATTTCTGTCTCCTTGTACAAACTTGCCTATGTATAGGTCACTTTGTGATATAAATAAAATTTCAATTTTGAATCCAGATTTACTTTTACCCTATTTACATAAGCGAAACGTCCATTGGTTGTGTTTGAATGTATGTATGCTTTTGAATATGATTGATGTTTACCAGAAATGCATAAAATGCTTAATATGATTGATGTTTACCAGAAATGCATGAAAATGCAGTAATGGTATTTACTAAGGACGAACGAGGGAATAAATTCAACGAAGCTTCGCCGGTTCATCCCCACGAGACAGCTACAGACCCCCAGTAGGGCAAATCCATCTTCATAAATACTTCGAGTCATATCTCCCCTGGAATCTATATCCATCTCTTTTATCCTCAGAAGGATAATCGGGAATTTATTCTTTCAATAGGAGTACGGCGAACGAAGACGGGAGGTTATGGATACCTTACTATCAAACGAAGACGGGAGGTTATGGATACTTTATTGTCGAACGAAGACGGGAGGTTATGGATACCTTACTATCAAACGAAGACGGGAGGTTATGGATACCTTATTATCAAATGAAGACGGGAGGTTTATGAATACTATATTATCAAACAAGATGAGTTCCTTATATTCTTCACTATATTATCAAATGAGACGGGAACGAGTTTCTCATATTCTTCAGCAACGAATCGGGATTTATTTTCCCTGGCCAGCAGTTGTTATACGAAGATATCCAGACGCTTCAGGCTGCATGATGCATACATACATCATTTACATCATACCATAACATACATATCCATAAGTACATAATACATTTACTTAGGTGCATCATACTATGCATGCATACATAATGCATAAACTAATATTTCCCTTGCAGGATAGTTATATGCAGGTAAAACAATATCAACAACTTACAGCGGGTCAGAAATGATCCATATACTACTCAAGATGTCCTCGAATAGCAGGCAAACAATCTGTAAAAAGATCCATTCCCTGGTTCAAGACATTTTTCAGAAGAGCAAATCTTGACGCTCTTTTGGCCTCTTGTTCAAGACTTTTTCAGAAGAACAAATCCTGACGTTCTTTTGACCCTTAAGAGCAAATCATGACGCTCTTTTGGCCCCTTGTTCAAGACTTTTTCAGAAGAACAAATCCTGACGTTCTTTTGACCCTTAAGAGCAAATCCTGACGCTCTTTTGGCCCCTTGTTCAAGACTTTTTCAGAAGAACAAATCCTGACGTTCTTTTGACCCTTAAGAGCAAATCCTGACGCTCTTTTGGCCCCTTGTTCAAGACTTTTTCAGAAGAACAAATCCTGACGTTCTTTTGACCCTTAAGAGCAAATCCTGACGCTCTTTTGGCCCCTTGTTCAAGACTTTTTCAGAAGAACAAATCCTGACGTTCTTTTGACCCTTAAGAACAAATCCTGACGTTCTTTTGGCCCTTGAATAGTAGGCAAACGGTCTGTAAAAAGATCCATTCCCTGGTTCAAGACATTTTTCAGAAGAGCAAATCTTGACGCTCTTTTGGCCTCTTGTTCAAGACTTTTTCATAAGAACAAATCCTGACGTTCTTTTGACCCTTAAGAGCAAATCCTGACGCTCTTTTGGCCCCTTGTTCAAGACTTTTTCAGAAGAACTAATCCTGATGTTCTTTTGACCTTGGAGAGTAGGCAAGCGGTCTGCACAAAGATCCATTCCCTAATCCAAGATAACTCCAGAAGAGATAATCATCACGAAGATTTATTTCTACTGATCCATTCAACAATTCAAATCATGTTGCATAAATGATTCAGAGACGGCTTATACAAAGACCTAGTACTGATATCCAGTATCAACATCAGAACATCATCACATCTTGATACTTTAGATGGCATCTCTAAGCCCATCTCCAGTTCATCCTGATGGCATCTCTAAACCCATCCCTGGTTCCTTCAAGTGGCATCTTTAAGCCCACTCAAGCATATACAGCTAACTGTCAGTATTACTCTATGCACTGGTGAGTGCAAATTTTTGGGCTTTTGTGTTCAATCCCCTTCAACCTTCCAGGTCACGAATGGCACATATACCAATCTAACCCCTCAGGTTTCAGAAAATTGAAAAGGGGCAGCTGTTGCACCCTAAAATTTTCCCTCACAAGACAAGACTTTGTGTACAAAGAGGTTCACAAGGTTCACAAGGTTCACAAGACATCTCATGAGGTTCACAAGGTTCACAATTAGTCAGAAAGTTTGACATCTCCCTCAGACAATGCATCCTCCTAAGCAATGCATCCTAAACTAGGGTTTTGACTTTAATCAGGCTAAATGGACTTCCAAGACTTCAAGTGAGCTTCATAACATCTTATATGTGTTTAATAATCCCCATGACATGTTTCAAGACTTTTCTCAAAGGTTTGCTCAGTCAGATGATCAGATAAGTCAAAATCAGTCAAAGTAGTTAAAAAGTCAAACTGAGGTCAACTGTGGTCAAACCAAGGTCAAACTTCATGATTTTTTTCCAACATCAAGTATATGAAGTAAAATTCATCATTTGATCAAGGGTTGATCATGATTCATCAAGGAGATTTCAGATCATTAAGACTCAGGAGTTTCTAAATTAGGGTTTCCTCAGGAAAAGTCAACTGAACTTTGACCAGCCATAACTTTCACATGCTTCATCAAAATTTTCCCATCCAAAGCTCATTTTTAAGGAAATTGAATTCCCTAAAACTTTGTGCCTTACAAGCCAAGCCCAAAAATGCTTCATTTGGAAGGTATGAGCTAAGACATTATAGGTCCTTTTAAAAGTCAACAAAAAGTCAACAACTTCAAAAGAGCATAACTTGAGAATGGTAAAAGATATGGACATGAAACCAATGGGGTTGGTTAGAGGACTCTTTAATCTTTCCAAAATGTCCAATAACACCCTCATAGAATTAAAATTGAAGGATTTGTGCCCTTGCAAAGTTGGGAAATTTTTGGGAGGTTTATGAAGCAAATAGGGCCTTAAAACCAAATTCCTCCAAATGGGCTTGCAATTTTGTGATCCAAACTTTAACATGACATCATGCACGACCCAATTCTCATTTATTCAGATTTTTATTATTTTGATTTTATTTATTTTGATTTTATTCATTTAAAACCATTTTAAATCAAAATAAAATATATAAATCAAATATTTGGATGAGATATTGCTTCTAGAAAATCATAAATATTGCTTGGATCAGATTGATATGCAAATTATGATGATAGTCTTAAAATAGCAAGGTTGGATCAAAAGATATTCAAGTTTTAAAGCATGATATTTCTCAATCTCAATTATCCAAAAAGTCCAAATAAACCTACAATATTTTGACCTAATAGCATTCATATATATACAAGGAAGAGATCAGAAGCACCAAAATTCAATTTTTCGGTTTCCATATTAGAGGAGGTTTCAAGGTATTTTAAGAACATCACAAGCTTCCTTAAGCTTCCCTGAATCGAAACCAATCCTCACATGCCTTTGAATCATGTCATAATGCATAACCAGAAGCATATATGTTCTTGATGTATTTTTCTTCGATTCATTGAATTTGCTTGTTTATAATGAATTTTGGCTATGTATTAATGTTTGTTGTTGTTCATAGATGGTTTCTGGATTGTTTGGTGAAGAACCATGGCCGAATCATGAAAACACCATACTTAGGGTTTAAAGCTTCAAATTAGGGTTCTTTGATTCACCTAATATAAATGACTTTTGATGACATAATTGAATTGTACAGGTCACAAGGAGTCTAAGGATGTATTTAATTTGATGTAATTGTACTGGTTGTGTATGGCTTGAAAAACGCAGGTTTTGTACGCATGAAGATTCGCAGGAAATTTCCCAACAAATTTCGCAGGAAAACCTGCGAAATTCCAAGGAAGAAGATGAAGTCAGCGCGCCAAAATTCATATTCAAAATTTGTTATAATATTTTATGACGCGTTGTTGGTATTATATCAGAACAGGTTGCTAGCTCAGTTGGTATGTGCGTTTGTTAATGGATGGATGGTCATGGGTTCGAATCCCCCAGGCCCTTTTTGCTTTGTTGTTTTTTATTTGATTTTTCCAGGATACGCACAAAAGAGTATGAAGGCCGTATGTTGACACCAAACGCACGCTGGCCTAGTGGATGGCATGCTAGCCTTGGAGGATGCAATGCCTAGGGCCTGGGTTCGGATCCCAGCCCCAGGTAAGTTCTTTTTCCTATTGTTTTCATTTATTTTGATTTTTGTTTATAATTTAATTAATTTAATAAATAAATGTTAAAAATAAAAAGTGTTTATTATTGTTTTCTTGTATAATTTCAAATTCATATTTTTTTAAAATTAAACTTTAGTCTTAAAATTACTTAATATTTATTTTTTGTATTAATATTATATATTTTATATAAATAATTTAATTATGTTTATATTAAATACTTAACCCTAAAAAATTTATATGTAAGAACCTAATTATTTTTATAAACCCTAATTCACTTCATAAACCCTAATTATTTTATAAATATTAATATATTTGTATATAAATTCTAATTATGTCTATTTATTTTTATAATTTGTTTATATTATTATTATACAGAGTTTTATATAAATAATGTAAATAGTTTAATTAATTAATTAACCCTAACTTATTTTTCTAAATAATTAAAAAACCCTAATTTTATCTTATGAATATAATTTATTATTTTTTATATGCTTATTTAAATAATAATTAGATGTTTTTATAATATGTATATAAAATTAAATAATTAGACTATTAATCATATTGTATTAATATATAATATTTATTATTTATTTCTCTTATTAAAAATCTTAAAAAATAATTATTTATTTAAAATTGAACTTTTAATTCATTATTATATTATTATGCTAATTTTTTTCTCTTATATTTATTTTGTTTATTACTAACCCCTTTATTTATTTATTTATTATTTGATTATTTATTTAATTTATTTTTATTTTTATTATTATTATGTAATTGTACCATTTATGTAATAGTTGTAGTATTATTTTTATTATTTATTTTTAATTGCTATGGTTAGTAAAATAGGGAGTGTAAAACATGTTTGTATGTAAAATTGAATTTAGATCATTAATCTCAAGATAAATATTTGAATTGGTACACTCACACACGTAAGTCGATCTTGGATCGCCATCTCACTTCTTAAGGGTTACCTCTCAAGTTGCCAAAAGAAAAGGTCAAGTAAGGTGTAAAGCAAAGTCCCTCATCTCATATCATCTAGTCCCTTAATAGATAAAAAGATCAAGTCCCTTCATGGTTGCCTTCGTAATGATCTTGTCCCTTTCGAATAAAGATGATAAGTCCCTTCAAATTGCTTATACACCTTACAGTTGCCTAAATAACAGTTGTCCCTTCACTTGTCCCTCAAACATCCAAGGTAATGACTACCTATTCCTTAATGTAGAAGCCCAAATTTTCCCTATTCGTTTTAAGCATCATAATACACCATTTTCATCATAAGCATATCATATATATAGCATTATAGCATAGAAAAATAAAGCATGACAAGCATCACGCCCTAACATGAGGCATATGGCCATCTGGGAAGGTGTTGAAGGCCATTTAAGCCAAGACAAGGGTTCCAATGGATTTGTGAGAGGCCTATGATGAGTCTAGACTCCTTTGGCAAGGCCAAGTTCACTTGCAAAAGCTCAGAAGATTGCTTGGTCATCACAAGTTTCAAGACAATACAAGGCTCCTAGGTAGTGCAACCAAATTAGGGTTTTGGTTTCAGGGGCCTTAACCTCATAATTTTGGCCAACTCTTTTGGGAAATTTCTTCTATATGATAAGAGGTTCCTAAATGTCAATTTTCATGGAAAAATACCAAGTGCAAGTCATTCATTGCCTCAGTTACTTGCAGATGAGGCAGAAAGTCAAATGGGCCCAGAAAAAGTCAACTGTGCCATTCCAAGGGGTCCAACCCAACTTTTTTGGCCAAATGAGGTCTATTAAATGTTATAAGATGTTTGGTGAGCTTAAAATTCAAGAATTTTGGTGGTTTGAGGGGTTTTGGCAAAAGTGCACAAATTTGGTTATGGAAAAGTTACTATTTTTGGCTATTTTGACCTAAAACTTCACAAGGCCTTAACTTGATCAAAAAATCTTCAAATGGACCAAAGGTAAACATGAAAGTTGGAGAGTAAGGGCTGCCATTTTTAAAAAGTACAAGAGCATTTTCTGGATATTCATAGATTTTTCTATAAGGCCCTCGAAAAAATGGGTATTCTAGGGCAAATTTCAAAAATTCAAGGCCAAGCCATTTGCACAAAGGCTCAAAAGTGGATAGTTTGCTATGCTATGTCCAAAGTAAGTTTACACAATCAAAATGCATCTCATTTAGGTCATTTGGCTCAAATAAAAGTGGCAAAATTCGTGCACATGAGAAAGTTCCATAAAACTTGAATTTTACACTTGGATTTGCACAAGGCATGACAATTGTGTGATAGCTTACATCCAAGGGCTGAAATTGTTTACTTTGAATCATTGGTGGGATGGTGAATGCACATGCAAGAGAGGCCAGCAAATCATGAGCTTGGCATGCTTATGGCACACTTGGGCCAAATTTGCATTTTCATAAAAATCAACTCTCTCTCACGTGCATTTGATCTAATCCTTTTGCATTGCCTTATATATTCCATAACAATCAGAATTAGGGTTAGAGGCAGCCGGAATACACACTCATTCTCTCATTCTCATCTCTTGTGCAAAATTGCTCATTCTCCACAAACTCTTGCTACAAGACTCCATTCACAAAACTCTTGCTGGATTCTTGATCCTCGTCACTCATAGATCATTTCCATACCATTTGTTTGGGTTATTCTTCAAGAATCATCCATTTCCCATTTCTTGTGCACATTTGCATTTTGTGCCATAACTTTTGATCTAGGCAAGCTTTCTTCAATCCAAGACCATATACATACTCCTCTCATCTCAAGGATCATTAAGCGACCCATGGATCTAGATTTATAGTGGAGTTTGCTCAAGTGGCCATTTGAGGAGCTTTGAAGCACAAAGAGGCTTATTGCTGGATTCACAAGCTTGCAAAGCCTTAGATGCATTTATTTTGCATCTAAGGGGATAAGGAGACCATTTTCCATCATTTTATACCATTCTTGACTTCTAATTTTGGACAACACCTCAGGTATGCTCAAAATTCGCATCTCATAGAAATGTGTTTGGTTGTGTGTTTTAGAATCCTAATGTTGCGCTGGTTGCACTGCTGCTAGTAGTTTGTGAAATGGTTGAGTATTTACAAAGTTATGTTGATTTAAAGTTTGGTGGACAATTTTATTTTCACTCATATCTTGAGATTCTTTGAGTTTTGATCCAATCCAAGCATGTATTCGTGTTTAGAGATGTTGGTTTGTCCATTCTGGAAAGTTTCATGGCTGGTCGTGTTTAGGGTTCTTGTTTCATTAATGATGGAGAGAGGGTTAGGGTTTGCATGAAGAAGAAGGTTCAGCGCTATCTGCACCCCCCCCATGCAAGGCCCATTGAGATTTCTAACTGGGCGCAGTTGCTCTTTGCACCCCCTTGGCCCATTTGTTTTATTTTTATTTCTTTTCTTTACCAATTTTTTTTCATTTGCTTTTAATTCATTTTAAATATTTCTTTAACTATAAAAAATCCAAAAAAATTCATATACACTCCTTGATTCATATAGTTTTCTATCATGATTTTTCCAAATTTTTATTTTCATCCCACGTGGCCAAATAAATTCAACATTGAGCATTGCTTTCTTGTGAACTCACATAGTCCAATCTGCCTTGTCCAATTTCTATTTTTCTCATCCTTTAAGCTATGAACCCCATTCTTTTTGAATTCAAACCCTAAAAGACTCTATTATCTTCATGATTTATCTTGGATTTTTCACAAACTTCCTTGCTGGATTTTGCTTGAGTTACTTGTGCCTTAAGTTTCAAAACCCTAAATGGTAATACCTTGCATCCTTGAGCTTCATTGACCTAGTTTGGTGCTGTATTTTTGCAAACCCTTTTGGATTCTCATTTCCTTGTGTTTGGAGAGTGCTTTGCTGGTTGGGTAGAATTTATAAGTGCTTGGATCTTTTACTTGGACATTTTCTTCCTCACCTTGCCTTGTTTTGCATCCTTTGAGTCTTCTAGTCTCTTTTAAGCTTAGAAGGGCAATTGTGCCAACTTCTCTTCATCTTTTGGGGTCCTTTAGAGGTTTATGTTTGCTCCTGGTCTTAGGGTAGGGTTTTAATCTCCTTGAGTCTTGGTGTTGGGTCTCTTTTATGTGTTTTATTTCTTTAAGTGTTATGCATGCCTTCATTGCACTTGTTTCACTTCCAATCATCTCAATATGATCTTGTGTTGCTTTGCTTATCATCTTGTGAACTCTTTGCCATGCCTATATGCTTGTGTAGCTTCTTACTTGTTGGTTCATGCCTTGATTTTATGTTGTTACACTAACCTTGCAGGGGCTATGGTAAGTTTGAGATGTGGGAATTGAGTTCCACATCTCCATTTCTCATCTCTCCTCATATTGTTTATATGGACTAACATCTTCTTGTTGGGCTTAGGCCTTTCTCATCTCTCCTTTTATCTTCTTCTTCTCTTGAGATCCTTTTTAGGTTAGAAAGACCTCACAAACCCTAGGAACTCCATGCATGCTAACTTAGGATAGAAACTTCCCCCTAGTTTTTCCTTTTTGCTCCTTTGGTTCTCTTTCTCTTCTCATCTCAAAACTCTTAAAAAAAACACTTTAATAACTTTGAAGTGATGCATTGATCCATAGCCTTATCCCATGAGTTATGCTTGTAGTCTTCCCATCTTGGGATAGTACAAGTTTACCTTGTGATGCACAAGTATGATCAAGGTATCTCCTTCATAAAAGAAAAGCATAAAAAACACTTCTTCATTGTAAATAATCAAAGCACTTAATAAGTAAACAAGTTAGTGAGCCTAAACCCTAATCTTTGGGTTCAAGTTTTGGGGATCTTCTCCTTACTTGAGTGTGCTTGTTCTATTATTCCATCTTGGAATGTAGTGACAAGTGCACATTCCATTGATGAGAGCTTGAGTTCACTTCCTTGTGAAACACTCATAAAAGCTTTCTAAAAAAACACAAACAAACAATAAGCGTCCCTCCTTCGGGAATTCTTTTCTCATCTCATCGCTCTGTACGCGAACTTGCTCCTACTTGTCACTTTGCAAGACGGTTACGCACTCGTCGTCCGAGTCTACAACACCTGAGCAATGGCATAGGCATTTCAAGCCTTTAATTCACAAGCAACTTCCTTTTGGTACCCCTAGTTAGGGGAACTACGGCGTCTCTGATCCTCATTGTCCTGATGAGGTACGTAGGCAGCGGGGTATGGCCCGTTCGAGCACAATCTTTATTTTCCCTACATTTTTTCGCTTTATTTTCTTATTCATTTCTTTTCCAGTTCATTTCTTTTCTTTTGCTGCAGTTTTCATACCCTCACCCTTTGAAACAGTTTCTTTTGCAAGCGTGGATCCCGTCGGGTACGGCGGACGATCTGGGTGCTAATACCTTCCCAGGTCGTAACCGACTCCCGAACTCAGTCTCTTTGGTTCGCAGGACCCGTGTCCTTCCTTTTTCTTTCTTCTGGTTTGTGCAGCATTACCATTCCCTTTCTTCGGGATAAAAATGCATGGCTGGCGACTCTATTCTTTTTCCGCGCCACTTTCGCGTTTGTACCAGGATGGAAATCCGGGGGAGAGACAGCTGGCGACTCTGCTGGGGACGAACCCAGAGTCTCTGGTTCCCTTGTGAGTCTCTCCTAGCGCTTGTGTGTTTCTGTTTCTTTGGGTGATGATTGCTTACTGTGGCTTGTTGTATTTTATTGTTGTTTATTTACAACTTTATTTGCAGTTTTCAGTCTTTATTTACTGCATCATGTATATATGCTGGACTGTCTGGACTGGTTTTCTTTGGTGGGATGGGTGTTACTGGTTCTTGAGAGATATGAGCCAAGTACCCGGCTCGAGTGCACCATAGGACTTAGAGTGGTTCCACTTTGGCCTCATGAGATCTTGTCATGGGGGTAGTAGTGAGTTCCACACCCAGGTTGCGATTGTCTTGGAAGTGTCTTGATTTGGGGATCTTCCTCTCTCATTACATAACCCTGACAGTTATGTGTAGCTGGGGACCGATCATTGAGAACCTTGTGGAAACATCCCTCTTTAGTGATGACAGTGGCAACCCACACTTTGTGGCAAACCCATTCGCATCTGAGGGCCCACCTGGGGATCGCATAGGATGACCTTATTTCCCGGACTCAGCTGAGGCCTCCCTGCGTAGTATATAATGCCAAAACGATTCCTTGATTTGGTCAGGAGTCATTTCTCGGAGATGGTGACAGTATTATTGCTATGTGGCTTTGAGAGTCCGTGATGTCTGACCCGGAGCCTTTTACCCATGAGATTGGGGGGGTTGTTTACAGGTGTGCAGGAACCTGTAAACACCCCAAATTTGCCCTCACCCATTCACACCATGGCTTGTGATCTTTTCATATGCATAAATCCAATCATAACATCTCCTACCACATTTTTGATTCATTGCATTGGTTCAAAGTCATCTGCATCTAGGGTTTGTGATCTGAGCAATCCAAGAGCTTCTTGAGCCACTCCAAATGTCATCAATCACTTCAAAGGGGTCCATGTATGTTCAAGTATCATATTATATCCTCCCAAAGTCAAGAATGTCAAAAAATCACAAGAACTGAGAATGGCATGGAAGCAGAGCCAGGTTTAACTGCACAGATGACCTAAAATTAGGGTTTTGGTTTCAGAGGCCATAACTCCAAATTTTTTGGTCATTCTTGTTTCTATTGGTCTCTATATGGTATAGGGATCATGCATATCAATTTTCATGAAGAAATTCCATGGGGAAGTCATCTGATCAAGAGTTGACTTTTTGAGCAAGCCAGTGTAAAATCAGGGCATCTGAGGCCCCCAGTGACCCAACCAAAGGGTGTTATTCATCATTTTGATTGTTTATGATCTTTATTTGATCATGGAAAATGTTGGAAGTTCACAAATTTGAAGAATTTAAAGCCATTTGCAAAGTTGACTTTTTGGGAAAGTTGACTTATAATGAAAATTGCCATTTTGGGAAACTTTTTCAACCCTTGCTTTTTGATTCAAAAATGCTTCAAATGAAAAAACTTTGTTCATGAAAGTTGTAGAATGGATCATTCCCTTTTCAAAAAGTACAAGAACATGACCTAATTCATTTTGGATCAAAAGTTATGGCTTGTCAAAGTTGGCTAAAATCACAAAATTTGAAGTCTTCTACCAAAGAGGCATTTGGCAAAATGCTATGATCAAGTGTTCTAAGGGTCTCAAATGTGTACAAATTCTTCACAACATGATCACATGACCTCTAAAATTCAGAATGGGCCAAAGGATCACTCATTTTCATGACTTATGGAGCAAGAAATTTCAAAAGGAGCAAAAGTGAAGCAAGTTGCAAAACCTCACTCAAGTTCTAATCCACTTGCTTGCTGACATCAGAACTAATCCTAGGGCTCTCCACACTTCTTGCTGCGCAGGACACCCCACTTGTCCTTGGCTAGCTATGAGCCCACACCTCTCTTACACAAATTTGACATTTTGGCAACTTGAGCCATACCAATCACAACAGTGCACATCAACTCATCTAACCTATCACACTTGTTTATACAAACCAAAAGCAAGCCATTTCACTCAACACACAAGCCTGAAAGCACCAAGAACACAGCACTCTCATTTTCCACCCCATTTGCAAAACTCTTCGAAACATTCAGCACAAGCCTCAAACACACAAACAAACTTCACAAACAAACTCAGCATGCTTCACTGATCAAAAACCACCCATCACCATAGCCTGAAACCCTCAGAAACCAAGATACGATTTCTGCCCCTCTTTGAGCAGAACTTCAACAATCTCTCAAACCATCCATTCTAAACTCCAACCAAGTGTTGCAAGCTTCTCAGGAGGTCCATTAGAGGTGTTTTGGATCAAAGGGCCAGCCAGAAAGTTCCAGAAAACAAAGCTTCGATTCAGGTAGCCATGGAAATTCATTTTTCCAGAACTCTCATTTCTTGTTTCTAAAATGATCTATATGTTTCCCTGAGTCCATTGAACCTTTTATTTTTGAAAATGATTGAGTTTTGAGGTTGTATGCTTGGTCTGAAAGTTTGCCCGTAAATTTGTTCTTGCTTGTTTCCTTTGATTCAGTGGAAATAAATGTTGTTTGAGTTGGGGTTTATGCTTAGGGTTGTTCATAGATTGATTCTGGAGAGTTTGGTGAGGATTTTATGCGTATTGAGAGAGATAGTGATTTGGTCTCGCCGGAGAAGATGACCAGAACACTGTTCCGGTCACCTGATTTTGTTTAGGGTTCAGATTAGGGCACTAATCATAATTAGCAAATTTGAATGCTGGCCGTTCAGATGCACGCCAGGTCAATTCGCACGTGTCCAAGTTCAAACCTTAGCCCTTGATTTTGTTGACTTTCTCATTTTCAGCTTAAATTCAATTTTATTTTCATTAAATTTCATTTGTTTTCTTCAATTTATTAAAAATAGCAAAACATCTTTAAAAATTCTGAAATTTTTTGTCAAAGGTTCAATTAATTTTCAGAAACCAAAAACATTTTTATTTTTATTTTTTGCATTAAAAATTATTTTTAAATCATTTAAAAGTTTATTTTTAATTAATTAATGAGAATTAATTAATTAAAAATACTTTTAGGTATTTAAAAATCACAAAAAAATTCATGGAACATTTAAAATCATTTAGAAACATTTTCCAACTCTCAAACCAAATTTCTTTTTTGATCTTGATGTCTTTTGACAATTTTCAATAGAATTAATTTCATTTCAAGGCATTATTTTGATCCAATATTCAAAAATTCATTTCTGCCTAGCCTTTAAGAGTTGGACTTTGATTCTTTTTGCATTGCATCTTGTATAGCATGTAGTTTATAGGATTAAATTGGCATGAATTGATCTTGCATTTCCTATTTTGTTTGGCATTTTTCTTGACAAGGTGCCTTAAAACCCTAGAAATCTTAAGAAATTCATAACCCTCATTAGGTTGAGAGTTAGAACCCCTCCTTTGGGCAGTGAGTTTGTATAGGTTTAGGTTTCCTTGGAATGCATTTTCAATTTTTTATCATGATGTTTGCTTCTGGTTTTGATTTTTGTTTTGTGCATTGATCATAAACCCTAATTTGGGCTTTCATCTGCACCCATCTTCCATTTGTTTGCATACCTTGACTTGCCATGACATTTTGTGCATCCATTTGATTCATAACACATCTTAGGACATGTTAGAATCATGTTTGATCATTGCATCTTTCATTTGCCATGTTGTATGTCATTTGCATTCCAAAACTTTTCATGTATGTTCATGGGTCTAAACATGCCTCATTTGCATCCATGTGTTTGTATGATCATCCCCTTGCCTTTCCTCATATGTGCATCATCTCTTAGCATCATTAGCATCATACTCATGCTTCTGGTTTTGGTTTGCATCATGCCATTACATCTCATCTTGCATTGCATTGCATTTCTTTCACTAACTTTTCAGGTGGTAAGTTTGTTTTGAGAAGTGAATTTGCCTTCACTTCTCACAATCTCTTTTCATCTCTCTTATGCATCATTGCTGCATTTTGTCTTGTGCTTGAGATTGAGCTTGCTCATTCTTCTTCATCTTACTTTCTTTCTTTAAGTGACTTGTCTTCTTGAATGAAGCAAGTTACTTTGCTTCCCTTTGCTCCTTTCATCTGCTTCCTGGTGGTTCCTCTGAAGATTTCTCTTGTAAACCTCACAAACCTTAGGAACAACCAAGCATGACAATAATTAGGGTTTTGATTAGCCCCCATTTAGATTTTACCTTTGTGTCTCATTGAGTCCTCTCTTCTCACCTCATAATCAAGGACTAAACCCTAAAGGCTTTAAGGCTTTGTGATTAAGCTTATGCCTGCATCCTTCTATTAGGATGGAGTGTATAACTTTAATCCTAAGAGTTAAACCCTTAATGTGTTTAAATCCTTTAATCAATCCATCTAATAATCATCAAGACATCAAGCTTGTAACTTGGGCCTTGCATTAGGGTTCTAATTCTTCCTTAACTGGTTAAGAAGGACTAACCCTAATGTTAATGGACAAGTCCCCCTCAAGTTGTCTTACAAATCATAAAACTCATTTCTTAATCATATAATTATTTAAAATCCACTTAATAAAGGTTTTGTTTTGTCATGAGGTTAATCCCTAATCATGGATTAAGTTGAGGGGCTTTCCTCAGCTTAAACATTCTCATCTGTTATCCTTCTATTAGGATGGTGTAATGAGTCTGTTTAATCCCTGATTATGGCTTAATCTCATTACTCAACACTAAACAAAAACACCAAAAACATCTAAATAATCACAAGTAGGTTATTGATCTTAATCCTACATCATGGTAATTAAGTGTGAGATGCTGACTTCACACTTAAGGTATTCTCATTACCCCTAATCAGAGGGAAGATGTGATGAGTTTACTAAATCCATTGGTTTAGGCTTGAGCTCATTAACTTATGACAAACTTTCAAAAGCAATAAAAGACTGAAAACTCAAAAATAAACAATAATCGTCTCCTTCGGGATTCTTTTCTCATCACCTTCATTCATAAACGAGAACTTGCTTCTTCCGTCTAATGCAAGACAGTTTGCACCTGAGCCAGACAGGTCATACACTTGAGCATAGATAAGCAAGCAGTTCGCAAGTTATTTCATCTTTCAGTCTCTTTGGGTCGAACTACGGTGTTCTGACTTCCTCATTGCACGAGAGGATACGTAGGCATAACTTAACAGTTATCGAACAAAAGTCTCTGTATATCCCCCTCTTTCCAGCATTATTCTTTTAACCTCATGATCTCGAGCATCTTATTCCTTTTCTTACACTGATACTGTACATTTATACACTTCACCCTCTTTACACTGACACTTGCATTCTTTCTAGCTTTGATACACAAATTGCACTGACACTACCCCTTTAAACACAAATCTTTTAAGCGTGGATCCCGTCGAGTACGACGAACAATCTGGGTGCTAATACCTTCCCAGGTTGTAACCAACCCCCTTTCTCAGTCTCTCTGGTTCGCAACCGTCTTATCCATATCTTTCTAGGTCTATGCAGCATTACCTTTCCTTCGGGATAAAAATGCCTAGCTGGCGACTCTTTTCACTTCATCCTTTCGCCGACCGTTCGCGTCTGTACCTTATTTGAGCCAGTCTCATCTATTGGGAGCGACAGCTTGGCGACTCTGCTGGGGACCCTTATACTGTAACCAGGGCTTCTGGTTCTTTTTGTGGGTTCCTCCTAGCTCTTGTTTGATTTGTGTTTACTGGGGTGTTATGTGCTATTTGTGTTTGTATATTTATTTTGTTTATTGCTTTATGTACAGTTGTTTTATTGCTTTCTTTATAGCTTTATATACATCATACTGTCATACTGTGTTTGGCTGGATCTGGTTTTGTCTTGGTGGGTGGGGTTCTATTGAGAGTTTAAGGTCCTATACCTGGGACCTGAGTGACACCTAGGCTAGAGTGGTTCATGTTCTTTCCCATTCCATTTCAGTCTGGTGCGGGAATATGAAACACGGTTCAGATATGGGTCTCTTCTTGAGAACTCTGTGCTACAGATTTCCTGTAGTGCTAGGGCTCTCTGGGAAGCCTGCTAAGTCTGGATGACCTTTATTATGACCTTCAGAAACTGAGGTGAATTAGAGGAGGATCTTTTATGGTCATTGTAAACACTGTACCTCCGGGTTAGAAATGTTTACACTTCTCATAATTGATCCAAGTCTGAGGATCCTTGTTTTAGAACACCACCTGTGAGGGGGTTGGGCTGTTTACAGGTTTGCAGGTACCCTTGACCTCAGCATACCCTGATACTTATTATGTTTGAGAGTACTCCATTTTGGGACAGTTCTTGTGATTTTAACCCTGGACATGTGACTCTTTATTTGAGTCCCCCACCTTGGTTACTGGACTTATGGACCTCCATCTGGACTTCTTAGACATACATGGACTTATATCAAGGCAGTTAATCAGATCCAGCTTGATCACAAACCCTTGCATATCATTTGCATACATCATCATTGCATCATTTAACATTTGCTTATTTGATTTTCAGGGTATCCATATTACATTTGGCTTGGTTTTGACCCCTTCATCTGCATAGGCCCTTGTTCACCAGCTATCTGCTTCAGCTACCTTCATCAGCTACCTGCTTCAGTCACCTGCATCCCCAGTATCATCCTATCAGTGGCTCAGCTCCAGTGTTAGTCATCATCATCAGCATCTGTTTCAGCTCTTCTTCAGCAACATGGCACCCAAGAAGAGCAACATCTCATATCATTTCTTTGAGCCTGAGTTGACTGGCATCAGGAAGATCCAGGCCCTTATTACTCCAGACTATATACCACTATTCAGAGAACATTTTGGAGGAATCCTTGATGTGGTTATAGATTTGGACCCTTCTTAGAGGAGCTTGATTCACACTTGTCTACAGTTCTATGATCCTCCTTTGAGATGCTTCACCTTCCGGGATTTTCAGTTGGGGCCTTTATTAGAGGAGTATTCATCACTGGTTGGAGTACCTGTCAGGGGTGGTATCCCTTTCAACCCAGAAATGGTTTTTCCCAGCAATGAAGAAGTGGCAAAGGCACTATATCTGGAACCTTTTCTGATTGAGCAGAACATGACAGCAAAGGCTGGAATCTCCGGTCTACACTTGGATTTATTGACTTCTCAGGCTATCCTGAAGGCCTCCTTGGGAGAATGGAAGGTAGTCTGCGCACTGTTAGCCCTCAGCATATATGGGGTTGTACTTTTTGCAGATGAGCCCAAGTTTATTAGCAAGAATGCCATTCACCTTTTCATTCTGAGGAACCCAGTACCCACCTTACTTGGAGATTTCTACTACTCTGTTCACCAAAGGAATGAAAAGCAAAGAGGAAGATTGGTGAGATGCTGTACTCCCCTGTTCCATACCTGGCTGCTCAAACACTTACCCAAGACTGATGCCTTCCTGAACCCTCACCAACAGAAGAATTGGGCTAGGAGACTTGTTGCTTTGACCTCAGATGACATCAGGTGGTGCACTCAGAGCACCAAGGGCAGGGACATCATTACTAGTTGTGGGCATTTCCCCAATGTACCTCTGATAGGAGTGAAGGGTTGCATCAACTACAACCCTTTGCTATTCAAAAGACAATTGGGCTATGCATTGGTCCACCCTCCTAGAGCACAAGACTTGGCTGAAACCCTTTATTGTGAGATTAAGCCTAATCTAGCTGTTGTCAGGCAAGCATCCTGGGCTTGGGACAATGTCCAGACCAAAGGGATGGCCATTCTTGGGAGATGCAACAATGTGGCCTCAACTCAGTATTTTGATTGGTCTCATGCTAGGGCTCAAACTTCTGGGATGCCTTTCACCATTGAGGATGCACCTGGACCATCCACAGCACCCCCTCCAGCCACTGTCAGCCTGGAAGAGTTTGAGAAACTGAAAGAGAGGAATGAGAATCTGACTCAAGCTCTGCAGAAGACCCTCTGGGAGAGGAGTGATGGTCGTCTGGACATTGAAAGGTTGGAAAAGCTTAAGGTGGAGCATCTAGCCAGGATTGAGAAGTCAGAGGACTACATCAAAAAGTCAAGGGCAGGGGAACAGATTTTGAAGAATGCCTGTAAAGAGGCCCAGTTCCAGAAGGCTAGGACTGATTTATATCTGAAAGAGAGTCAAGCTAGGTGGGTCAGGATCACTGAAGCTCGTACTCAGGAAGATAAGAGGACTCAGGACAAGATTGAGCAGTTGGAGGCCAGTGCAAAGGAGAAACAGGAAGCCCTGCTAGCAGCCCAGAAAGAGATCTCAGAGTTGAAGATTAGGGCTGGTGTGAAGAGGTCAAAAGACCAAGGCAGACACAAGAAGCTAAACACTGCTATCGCCACCAGGAATCTTCTTATCAGGAGCCTCACAGAGCATCCAGCTGACCCTGTGACTGAAGCACTTCTGAAGGAAGTTAGGGAGGATGAGTTTGGTCTTGGTGTCTGACTTTTGCTTGTTGTTGCTTTCATTTCATGTACTTTCCTTTTTTATGTTGTATTTTGACCCCTCCGTGGGCATGTATTGTAAAAAACAAACTATGTATGATTCATCATGTGTAATATATTCATTAGTTTGTTTCATCTGAGTTCTTTCAAGCAACATCAAAGCACCTTCCTCAGGGGTCTGGAAAGGTCAAAACCAAATGCCAAGCCGGATACCTTGGAAACAAATAAGCATACTGTATTGCATACTAACTTTTGTTTTGTTTTGTAGGTTTTTGTTTTGTTTGTGATTCAGGAACTATTGCTCGACGTCGGGTGTTCCCACTCAACCGTCCACATAGATATCCCACTCGCAACAACCTTCCGGGTATACAGATGGACCAAGTACAGCAGGACCTTACAGAGGTCAGGGCTCAAATGGCCAATGAGAGGCTAGAAATGAGAAACCAGATGACCCAGTTCATGGAGGTGATGAATGGCTTGGCTCAAAGCCAAGAGAGATTAAGGGCATTGGTAGAAAGGCAGACCCAGGAAGAACCCCATCTAGGGACCGAAGGAACGAGCAACAATGAGAGGGTTCAACCTCATGTCAACCCACCTGGTATGGGCCTCATCTTCACCCAGAGATCAACATCCCTGCTAATGTACAAGGGAATACTACTACAGGCAGAGTATTACAAGAATACCCCCAAGAGGATCAATTCACTGTGATGGGAGCTGGGGATGAAGCCTATGACAGAAGGCTAGATGAAATTGCTGAAAAGTTGATATCTCTGGAGTCTCAAAATTCCCTGGGCTTTGATGTTATGGACATGGGATTAGTGGACGGGGTAAGGATTCCCCACAAGTTTAAACCTCCGTGCTTCGAGAAGTACAACGGGACTTCCTGTCTGCGAACCCATTTGCAATCCTTTCTGGGGAGGCTGAAGGCATACACCATGGATGAAAAACTGTGGATGTTTTATTTCGAAGACAGTTTAACAGGAGCTTCAAGGGAATGGTACTCCCATTTGACTAGAGCAACCATCAGATGCTGGAAGGACCTGGCTGAGGCCTTCATTAGACAATACCAGTACAACTTGGATATGGTTCCTAACAGGACCCTCCTGATGGGAATGTCTCAATCATCCAGGGAAAGCTTCCGGGAATACGCCCAGAGGTGGAGACAGCTTGCTGCTGCTGTCCAGCCACCCATGTCGGAAAGGGAAATGGCCGACATGTTTATGAACACCCTCCAAGGGACATACATTGACAGGCTAGCTGCCTTTTCTTCCACCAGCTTCGCTGACGTAGTCATAGCTGGAGAAAGAATTGAGAGCCTATTAAAGATGGGAAAAATTTCTGATAACGGTGCGAGCTCGTCCAGCAACCCCAGAAAGCCTTTTGTAGGTCCAAGAAGAACCGGTGAGACTAATGCTATTCAGATCAACAGGGGCAGACCACAGTATGTTCATAGGTCAGTGGCAGCTGTCACTATTCCCGCTCCAATTCCTCAGCAACCACCATATCAACCACAGAAACAACCCCACTACCAGCATCAAACTCAGTATCCGCCTCAGAGAAACTACAATAACAACAACAACAACAACAATCAACATAGACCATTTCAACAGAGACCGTCTCAGGCCAATAGGGTGATTGATCCAATCCCTATGCCTTACGCCGTTTTATTGCCACAGCTCCTGAAGCTCAACTTGGTTGAGTTAAGGACATTGGCACCACCAGATCCTTCCAGTCTGCCCAGAAATTACGACGCCAACGCCAGATGTGCCTTTCACTCCAATGCACCTGGCCATAGTACAGAGAAATGCAGGGCCTTACAAATGAAGGTGCAAGACCTGGTGGATTCTAAAGCTCTAAACATTGCACCCCCGCCAAATATTAACAAGAACCCCATGCCCAACCACGGAGGACCCAGAATTAATGCTATTGAGGAAGATAAGCTGTCTTTCTTAATAACCAGTGTGGGGCAGATTCGGACACCCCTGGTAGAGATTAAAGCTCAACTCCTTGAATGTCAGATGTTCCCGGGGTGTGAGCTCGGGTGCGGTTATTGCAACATTTCGGTGAATGGGTGTGATAACTTGAGAAGCGGCATAGATGGTCTTATCCAGAGTGGCCTACTTCAAATCACAACATCAACACCTTCAAATCCAGCAAATTCTCTGACAACAATTCCTGAGTCTCCTACAACTGCAACAACAATTATTCCAAACAATTCTTCGTTCTCATCAACAAATGCTTCATTTATCACTTAAACAACCAAATATCAACAAACATCTCTTCTACAACATCAGCACCCCTTTATTCGGAATCTTCTACAATAGCAACACCCATCCAATCAACAGAATCTTCTACAACACCAACAGATATTTCAGCAGTCACCATCTATTATGATCCGTCATATGTTCCTCCTAACAACAATTTTCAACAACAAATAGTGGCATCTCCTGCCAGGCCACCAATCACCATCTACCATGATCCACACACCATTTCAACACCCTCCTCTGCTGCAGTCAGTCCAGTTACCATCACGGTACCTGGACCAGTTCCATATGAAAGCAGTAATGCCACCCCTTGGCATTATGGCTCTGACCTTTACTGCAATGGGGAGAAAATCACTCTTGACTCTTCAACCTCTTCTCCACAGATTGATAATGTCGGGGGAGGCGGAGGCTTCACCAGAAGCGGACGCCTCTTTGCCTCGCAATCGCAAAGACCTAATGCCGAAGCAGAAGCTGCTGCCAAAGCAAAGGGAAAGAGTGTAATATCTGAGGAGCCCATTCTCAAAGAAACACAAAAGACATATTTTGAAAAAGATGTAGACGATTTTATGAGAATTATCAAGAGGAGTGATTACAAAGTGGTGGATCAGCTTCACCAAACTCCTTCAAAAATCTCCATTTTATCCCTGCTGATGTGTTCTGAAGCTCACCGGAATGCATTACTAAAAGTCTTGCACGCAGCATATGTGCCAGAAGAGATCACCGTTAATCAGCTGGAGACCGTGGTAGCAAATGTCAATACCAGCCATGGATTGGGTTTTACCAATGCTGATTTAACAACTGAGGGATGCAACCACAACAGGGCTTTACACATCACCCTAGAATGCAAGGGTGTTGTCCTATCACATGTACTGGTAGACACTGGGTCTTCACTCAATTTTTTACCAAAGAAAGCCTTGGTGAAGCTGGAATATGATGGCTTGGCATTACGTCCAAGTAATTTGGTGGTGAGAGCATTTGACGGCTCTAAGAGATCAGTGCTAGGTGAGATTGATCTTCCTGTGATGATTGGCCCACAGACTTTTAAAATTACCTTCTATGTGATGGACATTCAGCCGGCCTACAGCTGTTTGTTGGGTAGACCTTGGATCCATGCCGCTGGCGCAGTTACGTCTACCCTTCACCAGAAGTTGAAATTCGAGTGGGAGGGCCAGATCATCACCATCTGTGGTGAAGAAGATATTTTTGTTAGCCATCTGGCTACGTACAAATACATTGAGATGGATGGAGAAATCCATGAAACCATGAGCCAGGGATTTGAAGCCCTGAACATTAATGAAGCGTCTGCTGTACTTGGAACTTCCATGACATCTTATCACCAAGCCAGGAAGGTTGTTGAAGAGGGGACTGCCCAAGGCTGGGGCAAGTTGCTTCCCGTAGAGAAGAAAGAGGACAGATTTGGGTTGGGTTACAAACCAACTCAACAAGATCAATCAGAGGCTGCTAAGAAGCCCAGTTTTATCAGTGGGGGGATGCTCACCCCTGATGCAGTAAACAACTTGGAAGATGAGTCGGAAGATGAGCGCAACCTGGAGAGCTGGATACGTCCAAGGATCCCGGGGAGCCATATCTCAAACTGGTCTTCCCAGGAAATTATAAGGGTTACTCCTGCAGAGTAATTATTATTTCCTGTATTTTTAAGCATGCATCAAGTCTTGCATCTTGCCCAAGATGACAAGACTCATTTTGTAATCGGGCCATCTTGTAATTTTGTGCAAACAGATCAACCAATGAATATCGGACATCTTTTGCAAATGAGTCTTTTTCTTTTCCGCTCACTGTTTTTCATTTTTCTTTTTGTACAAAAATAAAATGGCAATGTTTTCCAAAATGATAACTTACTTCACTTTTTCTAAACAAAGATTAAAATCGATCACTAAAATGAACAATCTAAACCCTTGCAGAGAGTGCCTTTCAGACTGCACCGACAACAGCACAGCTATGACCTCATATGACTTTGACAATCCAATCAACCAAGCTGATGAAGGGGTTGAAGAAGATTATGAGCTTCCTGAGGAACTAGCCAGGTTGTTAAGACAAGAGGAGAAGGTTATCACTCCTCATCAAGAGGAGATTGAAACGGTTAATCTTGGTACGGAAGAAGATGTGAAAGAAGTTAAGATCGGGGCCTGCCTACAAGACTCAGTGAAAGAACAACTGATTGATATGCTTCGAGAGTATGTGGATGTGTTTGCTTGGTTTTATCAGGATATGCCAGGGTTGGACACCGATATTGTCATGCACAAGCTGCCTTTGAGAGAAGACTGCCCACCAGTTAAGCAGAAGTTACGCCGTACTCGCCCAGACATGGCAATGAAAATCAAAGAAGAGGTACAAAAGCAGTGGGACGCCGGGTTCCTTGCTGTGACTAGCTATCCACCGTGGGTCGCTAATATTGTACCTGTGCCTAAGAAAGACGGCAAGGTGAGGATGTGTGTGGACTACCGGGATCTGAACAGAGCCAGCCCAAAAGATGAATTCCCTTTACCTCACATTGATGTATTGGTTGATAATACGGCTCAGTTCTCGGTGTTCTCCTTCATGGACGGATTTTCAGGATACAATCAGATCAAAATGTCACCTGAAGACATGGAGAAGACAACTTTCATCACACCCTGGGGCACGTTCTGTTACAAGGTGATGCCATTCGGACTGAAGAATGCTGGTGCAACCTATCATCGGGCTATGGTGACATTATTCCACGACATGATCCATAAAGAAATCGAATATTATGTGGATGACATGATTGCCAAGTCCCTCACAGAAGAAGACCACCTGGTGAATCTGCTGAAGTTATTCAAGCGTCTGAGGAAATATCAATTGAAGTTAAACCCCAACAAATGCACATTCGGGGTGCGATCCGGTAAGTTGTTGGGATTTATTGTAAGTGAGAAAGGGATTGAAGTTGACCCTGACAAAGTTAAAGCCATTCAAGAAATGCCTGCACCGAAGACAGAAAAAGAGGTTCGAGGTTTTCTAGGTAGATTGAACTACATTTCAAGGTTCATATCTCACCTTAAGCAACCTGTGAACCCTTATTCAAGCTATTGAGAAAAGAACAGACGGTCAGGTGGAACGAAGACTGCCAGAGGGCTTTTGACAAGATTAAGGAGTACTTGCAGGAGCCTTTAATCCTTATGCCTCCAGTTGAAGGAAGACCTATAATAATGTACTTAACAGTATTAGAAGAGTCAATGGGGTGTGTGCTGGGCCAGCATGACGAGTCTGGTCGAAAAGAGTATGCAATATACTACCTAAGCAAAAAGTTTACCGACTGTGAACAACGTTATTCACTGCTCGAGAAAACTTGCTGTGCTTTAGCGTGGGCTGCTCGCCGACTGAGACAGTATACGTTGACCCACACTACTTTATTGATCTCAAAGATGGATCCAGTTAAGTACATTTTCGAGAAACCAGCACTTACCGGACGGGTTGCAAGATGGCAAATGATCCTCACAGAATATGACATCCAGTACACATCACAGAAAGCCATCAAGGGCAGTGTATTGTCTGATTATCTTGCTGAGCAACCTATTGATGATTACCAGCCTATGAGGTTTGACTTCCCTGATGAAGACATCATGTTCATAAGAGACAAAGATCATGAAGAGCCTATTCACACTGAAGGGCCTGACCCAGAAGAAGGATGGACTATGATGTTCGATGGGGCTGTTAATATGAATGGTCGTGGTGTTGGTGCAGTACTCATTACACCTAAGGGAGTCCACATGCCTTTCTCGACAAAACTCACCTTTAACTGCACTAACAACGAGGCTGAATACGAAGCTTGCATTATGGGTCTTGAGGAAGCCATTGACCTCAGGATCAAGACATTGACTATGTTCGGAGATTCAGCTCTGGTAGTTAATCAAACCAACGGAAAATGGTACACCCACCAGGATCATCTGATACCTTACAGGGATTATACAAGGAGGTTATTGACTTTCTTTACAACGGTCAAGCTTGAGTATATTCCCCGGGACGAAAATCAGTTTGCAGATGCTCTGGCTACCATTTCATCCATGATCAAAGTTCAAGCTGCCAACTTTGTGCCTCAGATTTCAGTGTCCAGACTTGACAGACCAGCATATGTATTTGCAGCAGACATTGTCAAATATGATAAGCCTTGGTTCCATGACATTAAGTGCTTCTTGGAGGATCAAACATACCCACCTGAGGCATCTTCCAATGATAAGAAGGCATTAAGAAGGCTAGCTGGAAGTTTCTTCTTGAATACTGATGGTTCCCTGTACAAGAGAAACTTTGATATGGTACTCCTCAGATGCGTTGATAAGACAGAAGCAGACTTGTTAATGCACGAGGTGCACGAAGGATCCTTTGGTACCCATGCCGGAGGACATGCAATGGCTAAGAAGTTGCTAAGATCGGGCTATTACTGGATCACAATGGATGCCGACTATTGTGCCTATGCCAGAAAGTGCCATAAATGCCAGATTTATGCGGATAAGGTGCATGTGCCTCCCAATCCTCTAAATGTGATGTCTTCACCCTGGCCCTTTGCCATGTGGGGCATTGATATGATTGGCAAGATTGAACCGACTGCTTCAAACGGCCACAGATTCATCCTGGTTGCCATTGACTATTTTTACCAAGTGGGTTGAAGCAGCTTCCTATGCGAATGTTACAAGGCAAGTGGTAGCCCGATTTCTGAAGAGAGATATCATCTGTCGGTATGGAGTTCCTGAGCGAATCATTACTGATAATGGTTCTAACTTAAACAACAAAATGATGGCAGAACTGTGCCGGGACTTCAAGATCCAACACCACAATTCTTCTCATTACAGGCCAAAGATGAACGACGCTGTTGAGGCAACTAATATGAATATCAAGAAGATTGTACAGAAGATGGTAGTCACTTACAAGGACTAGCATGAAATGCTACCGTTTGCCTTGCATGGGTACCGTACGTCAATCAGAACGTCCACTGGGGCAACACCGTATCAGCTTGTGTATGGTATGGAGGCAGTCCTACCTGTTGAAGTTGAATTACCCTTCTTGCGGGTACTAATGGATGTTAAGCTGAACGAAGCAGAATGGGTCCGGTCCCGATACGAACAACTGAGTCTGATTGAAGAAAAGAGATTAGCTGCAATCTGTCATGGGCAGCTGTATCAGAAAAGAATGAAGAAAGCCTTCGATCAGAAAGTCAGACTCCGAGAGTACCAAGTAGGAGTTCCTGTGCTGAAAAGACTTCTCCCTCCTCATACAGACCACAGGGGCAAGTGGACTCCAAACTATGAGGGACCATTCGTAGTAAAGAAAGTTTTCTCCGGTGGAGCACTCATGCTCAGCACTATGGATGGTGAAGACTTCCTATCCCCTGTGAATTCAGATGCAGTTAAAAAATACTTCGCATAAAAATGACCCGCTGGACATAAAAAACTGAATGTAAGTCCAGGCAAAAATAGGGCATCCCGGCGAGTCAAAAACAGAATAAAAGACTCGGGCAAAAATAAGGGAAAATAAACAAAAAATGTACACCCGCTGAGTTGAAAAGCCGCATTGGACAGCTCAGGCAAAAATGGGTATCCCGATGGATTGAAAACCCGAAAGGGCGATCCATGCAAAATAAGGGAATAAGCGAACAACTGCATTCTGAATTCAGTTGTATCAATTACAACTTGGTAAGCTTCGAAAGGATCAAGCTTCTTTCAGAATCAGCCTTCTTCAGAAAGCAAGACGAGAAGAGCGTCAAATGTCATACGAGTCATAACAAAAGGGAAGCTCCATGAAGCATCATTAACATTGTCGATATTTTGTTTCTCAATTTGTAACAATCTCCTCATTTCAGGGGATATGTTTCTTTGACTGTATCTTGCCAATTCAGGGCATATGAGTTAATAAAATCAGATTTTCAGTCATGTCTCGTACATTTTATTTTCATTTGCAAAAATGTCCGATGTCTTTACGATACTGATTGCATAAATACAGATGCCCCTCTTCTAAATACCATGCTTGCAGGAAATATATTTACTCCCGGGAGTGTCTGAACTCCTATGACGGAATCCGGTAAGGGATACCTCGGGATTACTTGTGCGTTTCTTGTCTTTGCAGGATTGCAGGTATTTCAAAACGCAACATGGGGCATGTAAGCTTCATCTCAGCAAGCTGGCAAATAAACACTCACTCAGTATTAGCACCGAAGTGTTTTCTCCCCAGCTAAGTTGCCACTTGTTATTTCTCCCCAGCCGAGTTGCCGTCTATTCTTCAACCTCAACCAAGTACAAAGGCTAGGGAACCATCTCCCCACAGGGTATCAACCTCTACCCGGAAGAACGGCCCGCGAAGGAATCACAACAGAGTGACGAAGGCTTTTACAAACCCCAGCTGGGTCCCTCATTATCAAGGATGGGTCTATCAGTGACCTGTTCCCCCAAGCAGATACATCTCATCAGATCTACTAATGATCTCATCCCCAGCTGGGATGTCCACTTCAAACAAATCAACCAGGGATCTTCGTGGCATCGGGATCCGAATCCCGGATCGTTATCTTTGCATAATCATAGCATTTGCATCATATTCCTCACAGAGCGTAGCATTCCGTCTAAAACGGAGCATTACGGCAAAAATCAAACATATTGCATAATCATAAGCCATGTTCTGAACCAAACACTTGTGAATAATGACGATCCATCAACAATATGCTCCCCAGATTCCCCAGCGGAGAGTTAAAGCTAAAGCAGTTGCCTTACACTCACAAACATCAGTACATACTCCTTGTGGCACCCGTCCATGTCATCATTCCCCAGTAAAGTCGCTCGAGCCTTCTTTACAAACAAACACTTATACATATCATAGATACCTCTTGACACTCGTCCGTGTCATATCCCCAGTAGAAAGCCAAAGCGTCCCCTTTGCACTCGCAGATACATGTATATATATAATTTTCTTGACATCCGTCCGTGTCACTTTCCCCAGCATAATTACCTAAACACTTTGTAAAGAAAACATATTTCACTTTCCTCTTTTGACACTCGTCTGTGTCACTCTCCCCAGCAGGTTGGACACCCAATTATACACCACTCATACTTATTACTCTTATACAGGTACTCGTCCGTATCTTGTATACACCACTTATATCATCTCAGATTCAACACTCGTCTGTGTTCTTTGTTAACCAGTTGGTACTCATCCGTACCATCATCTCAGAACATGCGTCAAGCGTTTGTTTCTACCTGATACTCGTCCGTATCATAGTTTTAAGGATGCTCGTCCGCATCTTTAACCCATACACTATGTCAAACACTCTTGTCTTCTTGAATATTAGACACTCGTCTGTGTCTACTATTCCCTAGAAGAGTCCCCTTAGAATCAACACTCGTCCGTGTTCCTTGTTGACCAGTTGATACTCGTCCGTATCATCATCTCTGAACACGTGTCAGTATTTGTTTCTACCCGATACTCGTCCGTATCGTAGTCTTAGGGATGCTCGTCTGCATCTTTAATCTATACACAACGTCAGAACACCTATACCCTTTTATTCCTTGGATATAAACACTCGTCCGTGTTTACTGTTCCCCAGTAGGTCGCCAGCAAAGCAGAATTTCTTTTCTATCTGACATTCGTCCTATGTCATGATAAACCTTGAGAGCAGCCGTCCCCTGCTAGGTGATCGTCCTTCACCTCTTGATGATCGTCCTTCATCATGCTCATCCGATGGCCGTCCCCATAGTTGACCTTTTCTATCCGACATTCGTCCTATGTTGTGATATTTAGCAGCCGTCCCCTGCTAGGTGATCGTCCTTCACCTCTTGATGATCGTCCTTCATCATTTTTATCCGATGGCTGTCCCCATCGTTGATCTTGTTATCTGGAATTCGTCCTATGTCATGATAAACCTTGAGAGCAGCCGTCCCCTGCTAGGTGATCGTCCTTCACCTCTTGATGATCGTCCTTCATCATGCTCATCCGATGGCCGTCCCCATCGTTGACCTTTTATCCGGCATTCGTCCTATGTCGCGATATTTTCGGCAGCCATACCCTGCCAGGTGATCTTCCTTCACCTTAGATGACCGTCCCTCATCTTACCCCTTTCAGAGCAGCCGTCCCCTGCTAGGTGATCGTCATTCACCTTTGATGACCGTCCCTCATCATTATTTCATTTATTCTTTAACCCGATGGTCGTCCCCGTCGTGGTCCCTTTTTTCTTTTCCTGATGGCCGTCCCCATCATTTTTTACTAATCCCCAGAGAATCTTATAGCTTTACCTGATGGCCGTCCCCATCATGACCCCTCTTTATCCCCAGTTTGTCAGCCGTCCCCGTCATTGCTTTATTTCCCGTTTTTTCCCAGCATGTCGGCCGTCCCCGTCATTACTCTATTCCCCAGCAGTCGTCCTCTGCTCGACGGTCGTCCTCCGTCGCCCGCACTTTACAATATACTTTATTTTCCTCTTACAATCTATATCCCTTTTCTTTTTCATTCTGTGAGTGCAAAGTTTGGACTGTCTTTGGTATTCAACCACAAGTTATCTTGTTCGCCTGTTAAGCCGTCGCTTACATCCTGCACAGCTGACTCATGTTTGAATAGGGGCAGCTGTAAACACCCCAAATTTTCCCTCACCCATTCACACCATGGCTTGTGATCTTTTCATATGCATAAATCCAATCATAGCATCTCCTACCACATTTTTGATTCATTGCATTGGTTCAAAGTCATCTGCATCTAGGGTTTGTGATCTGAGCAATCCAAGAGCTTCTTGAGCCACTCCAAAGGTCATCAATCACTTCAAAGGGGTCCATGTATGTTCAAGTATCATATTATATCCTCCCAAAGTCAAGAATGTCAAAAAATCACAAGAACTGAGAATGGCATGGAAGCAGAGCCAGGTTTAACTGCACAGATGACCTAAAATTAGGGTTTGGGTTTCAGAGGCCATAACTCCAAATTTTTTGGTCATTCTTGTTTCTATTGGTCTCTATATGGTATAAGGATCATGCATATCAATTTTCATGAAGAAATTCCATGGGGAAGTCATCTGATCAAGAGTTGACTTTTTGAGCAAGCCAGTGTAAAATCAGGGCATCTGAGGCCCCCAGTGACCCAACCAAAGGGTGTTCTTCATCATTTTGATTGTTTATGATCTTTATTTGATCATGAAAAATGTTGGAAGTTCACAAATTTGAATAATTTCAAGCCATTTGCAAAGTTGACTTTTTGGGAAAGTTGACTTATAATGAAAATTGCCATTTTGGGAAACTTTTTCAACCCTTGCTTTTTGATTCAAAAATGCTTCAAATGAAAAAACTTTGTTCATGAAAGTTGTAGAATGGATCATTCCCTTTTCAAAAAGTACAAGAACATGACCTAATTCATTTTGGATCAAAAGTTATGGCTTGTCAAAGTTGGCTAAAATCACAAAATTTGAAGTCTTCTACCAAAGAGGCATTTGGCAAAATGCTATGATCAAGTGTTCTAAGGGTCTCAAATGTGTACAAATTCTTCACAACATGATCACATGACCTCTAAAATTCAGAATGGGCCAAAGGATCACTCATTTTCATGACTTATGGAGCAAGAAATTTCAAAAGGAGCAAAAGTGAAGCAAGTTGCAAAACCTCACTCAAGTTCTAATCCACTTGCTTGCTGACATCAGAACTAATCCTAGGGCTCTCCACACTTCTTGCTGCGCAGGACACCCCACTTGTCCTTGGCTAGCTATGAGCCCACACCTCTCTTACACAAATTTGACATTTTGGCAACTTGAGCCATACCAATCACAGCAGTGCACATCAACTCATCTGACCTATCACACTTGTTTAACAAACCAAAAGCAAGCCATTTCACTCAACACACAAGCCTGAAAGCACCAAGAACACAACACTCTCATTTTCCACCCCATTTGCAAAACTCTTCGAAACATTCAGCACAAGCCTCAAACACACAAACAAACTTCACAAACAAACTCAGCATGCTTCACTGATCAAAAACCACCCATCACCATAGCCTGAAACCCTCAGAAACCAAGATACGATTTCTGCCCCTCTTTGAGCAGAACTTCAGCAATCTCTCAAACCAGCCATTCTAAACTCCAACCAAGTGTTGCAAGCTTCTCAGGAGGTCCATTAGAGGTGTTTTGGATCAAAGGGCCAGCCAGAAAGTTCCAGAAATCAAAGCTTCGATTCAGGTAGCCATGGAAATTCATTTTTCCAGAACTCTCATTTCTTGTTTCTAAAATGATCTATATGTTTCCCTGAGTCCATTGAACCTTTTATTTTTGAAAATGATTGAGTTTTGAGGTTGTATGCTTGGTCTGAAAGTTTGCCCGTAAATTTGTTCTTGCTTGTTTCCTTTGATTCAGTGGAAATAAATGTTGTTTGAGTTGGGGTTTATGCTTAGGGTTGTTCATAGATTGATTCTGGAGAGTTTGGTGAGGATTTGATGCGTATTGAGAGAGATAGTGATTTGGTCTCGCCGGAGAAGATGACCGGAACAGTGTTCCGGTCACCTGATTTTGTTTAGGGTTCAGATTAGGGCACTAATCATAATTAGCAAATTTGAATGCTGGCCGTTCAGATAAGCGCCAGGTCAATTCGCGCGTGTCCAAGTTCAAACCTCAGCCCTTGATTCTGTTGACTTTCTCATTTTCAGCTTAATTTCAATTTTATTTTCATTAAATTTCATTTGTTTTCTTCAATTTATTAAAAATAGCAAAACATCTTTAAAAATTCTGAAATTTTTTGTCAAAGGTTCAATTAATTTTCAGAAACCAAAAACATTTTTATTTTTATTTTTTGCATTAAAAATTATTTTTAAATCATTTAAAAGTTTATTTTTAATTAATTAATGAGAATTAATTAATTAAAAATACTTTTAGGTATTTAAAAATCACAAAAAAATTCATGGAACATTTAAAATAATTTAGAAACATTGTCCAACTCTCAAACCAAATTTATTTTTTGATCTTGATGTCTTTTGACAATTTTCAATAGAATTAATTTCATTTCAAGGCATTATTTTGATCCAATATTCAAAAATTCATTTCTGCCTAGCCTTTAAGAGTTGGACTTTGATTCTTTTTGCGTTGCATCTTGTATAGCATGTAGTTTATAGGATTAAATTGGCATGAATTGATCTTGCATTTCCTATTTTGTTTGGCATTTTTCTTGACAAGGTGCCTTAAAACCCTAGAAATCTTAAGAAATTCATAACCCTCATTAGGTTGAGAGTTAGAACCCCTCCTTTGGGTAGTGAGTTTGTATAGGTTTATGTTTCCTTGGAATGCATTTTCAATTTTTTATCATGATGTTTGCTTCTGGTTTTGATTTTTGTTTTGTGCATTGATCATAAACCCTAATTTGGGCTTTCATCTGCACCCATCTTCCATTTGTTTGCATACCTTGACTTGCCATGACATTTTGTGCATCCATTTGATTCATAACACATCTTAGGACATGTTAGAATCATGTTTGATCATTGCATCTTTCATTTGCCATGTTGTATGTCATTTGCATTCCAAAACTTTTCATGTATATTCATGGTTCTAAACATGCCTCATTTGCATCCATGTGTTTGTATGATCATCCCCTTGCCTTGCCTCATATGTGCATCATATCTTAGCATCATTAGCATCATACTCATGCTTATGGTTTTGGTTTGCATCATGCCATTACATCTCATCTTGCATTGCATTGCATTTCTTTCACTAACTTTTCAGGTGGTAAGTTTGTTTTGAGAAGTGAATTTGCCTTCACTTCTCACAATTTCTTTTCATCTCTCTTATGCATCATTGCTGCATTTTGTCTTGTGCTTGAGATTGAGCTTGCTCATTCTTCTTCATCTTACTTTCTTTCTTTAAGTGACTTGTCTTCTTGAATGAAGCAAGTTACTTTGCTTCCCTTTGCTCCTTTCATCTGCTTCCTGGTGGTTCCTCTGAAGATTTCTCTTGTAAACCTCACAAACCTTAGGAACAACCAAGCATGACAATAATTAGGGTTTTGATTAGCCCCCATTTAGATTTTACCTTTGTGTCTCATTGAGTCCTCTCTTCTCACCTCATAATCAAGGACTAAACCCTAAAGGCTTTAAGGCTTTGTGATTAAGCTTATGCCTGCATCCTTCTATTAGGATGGAGTGTATAACTTTAATCCTAAGAGTTAAACCCTTAATGTGTTTAAATCCTTTAATCAATCCATCTAATAATCATCAAGACATCAAGCTTGTAACTTGGGCCTTGCATTAGGGTTCTAATTCTTCCTTAATTGGTTAAGAAGGACTAACCCTAGTGTTAATGGACAAGTCCCCCTCAAGTTGTCTTACAAATCATAAAACTCATTTCTTAATCATATCATTATTTAAAATCCACTTAATAAAGGTTTTGTTTTGTCATGAGGTTAATCCCTAATCATGGATTAAGTTGAGGGGCTTTCCTCAGCTTAAACATTCTCATCTGTTATCCTTCTATTAGGATGGTGTAATGAGTCTGTTTAATCCCTGATTATGGCTTAATCTCATTACTCAACACTAAACAAAAACACCAAAAACATCTAAATAATCACAAGTAGGTTATTGATATTAATCCTACATCATGGTAATTAAGTGTGAGATGCTGACTTCACACTTAAGGTATTCTCATTACCCCTAATCAGAGGGAAGATGTGATGAGTTTACTAAATCCATTGGTTTAGGCTTGAGCTCATTAACTTATGACAAACTTTCAAAAGCAATAAAAGACTAAAAACTCAAAAATAAACAATAATCGTCTCCTTCGGGATTCTTTTCTCATCACCTTCATTCATAAATGAGAACTTGCTTCTTCCGTCTAATGCAAGACAGTTTGCACCTGAGCCAGACAGGTCATACACTTGAGCATAGATAAGCAAGCAGTTCGCAAGTTATTTCATCTTTCAGTCTCTTTGGGTCGAACTACGGTGTTCTGACTTCCTCATTGCACGAGAGGATACGTAGGCATAACTTAACAGTTATCGAACAAAAGTCTCTATATATCCCCCTCTTTCCAGCATTATTCTTTTAACCTCATGATCTCGAGCATCTTATTCCTTTTCTTACACTGATACTGTACATTTATACACTTCACCCTCTTTACACTGACACTTGCATTCTTTCTAGCTTTGATACACAAATTGCACTGACACTACCCCTTTAAACACAAATCTTTTAAGCGTGGATCCCGTCGAGTACGACGGACAATCTGGGTGCTAATACCTTCCCAGGTTGTAACCAACCCCCTTTCTCAGTCTCTCTGGTTCGCAACCGTCTTATCCATATCTTTCTAGGTCTATGCAGCATTACCTTTCCTTCGGGATAAAAATGCCTAGCTGGCGACTCTTTTCACTTCATCCTTTCGCCGACCGTTCGCGTCTGTACCTTATTTGAGCCAGTCTCATCTATTGGGAGCGACAGAACCCATGACCTCAACATACACTCATCTGTTCAGTGGTTTTTGTTATGATCTTTGGTCCTGTGATTATGATTCATGGTTCTATGATTCTATGGTTCTGGAGTTATGGTTCTGGAGTTATGGATTTCTTGATACTATGATTCTGAGATCTTCTATCAGAGAGTTGTGATTATCAGAGGGTGTGACTCAATAAACTTTTGGGTTTGCCAGTTATTCAGAGGGGCCCTTGTCAGTGTTCCAGTTCAGATGGTCCCAGTTGGTCATATGTTTGCATTGCATTACATTTGCATCATTCTTTGCATTAACTATTTATGTTTCCCATTTTTCAGGTCATTGCTCACATCTGTTCCCAGTTCTGGTATTCTTATCTCCATGGCAGAGATCAGAAGAGATCCGAGAAAAAAGAATGTGCATTATACCTTTTTTCAGCCGGAAGTTAAAAGTGTTCAGAGGTTAGCAGGTTTGATGAACGATCAAGTCTTAGGTAATTTCAAGAAAAGATATGGCCAGATACTGAAGTTTGTGGACAAGCCCACTGCATACCAAAAAGACAGCTTGCATGCTTTGTTGCAATTTTATGATCCCCTGCTGCGCTGCTTTGTTTTTCCAGGTTACATCTTAGCTCCGACATTGGAAGAGATCTCCAGCATGCTGAGTGTTCCGATCAGAGAGACATTGCCGTTCTACGGGTCAGAGGTTGTACTCAGAGATGAAGACATAGCCAAGGTTTGTAGGTTTCCAGCTGTTTCAGTCAGAAAGGCTCTGCAAGAGAGTGAAGGCAGAGGTCTACCCTGGAGTGTGCTTATCCCAGAGGCTGAGAAGTATGCTACAGAGGCTAAGTGGAATGACTTTGGAGCTTTGCTTGCATTGATGGTATATGGGTCTAGCCTGTTTCCTGGAGAGAAAGAGTTTGTCAGCTTAGAGGTGATCTCAATCTTTGCAAAAGGCAATCCAGTGCCTACCTTATTGGGTGACTTTTATTTTAGTGTCCATTACAGAAACGAGAAAGGTAGAGGTGGTCCAGTGGTCTGCTGTGCTCCTTTGTTTGCTGAATGGTTTGCTAGACAGTTGCCTAAGTTAGGTGCCTTTAAGGATATACGAGACAAATGGAGATGGTCCAGAAGACTGATGGGATTGACTGAAGAAGACATTGCTTGGGGTTATGACAGGGATTTGCTAGGAAAGGAGTTGATGGTTAGTTGTGGAAGGTTTGCTGGAGTACCTTTGCTGGGAAGGAAAGGTGTCATCAGTTACTACCCAACATTAGCCAGAAAGCAGTTTGGCTACGCTTTGAAAGATCCTCCTCAGATGGAAATGTTTGTTGAATCTTTGTACTTTCCTGCTGACGGAAACAGAGAGTTGGTTCAACAAGCAGTCCAATCTTGGGCTCACAGGATAAAAAAGGGGAAGAAAGACTTCGGCCGAGTTGATCCCAAGACATATCCACCATATGCTGAATGGTTGCAAAGACATATCGAGTCAGTTCTCATGCCTTTTTCAGTCGAGGCTCCACTTTATCCCCGAGAGGTACCAAGTCAGAGCAGTACAGTTTCCTTGGAGGAGTACAAGAAGCTAGAAGCTCAGCTGCATGAGGTCAGAGTAGAGAATATTGAGATGGTAAGCCTGTACCACCAGGCCAATAGAGCCAAGAAGGAAGCTGAAGACAAGTTGCAGAAGCTCCAAGCTTCTCTAGAAGACAAAGAGAAGGATTTTGCCGGTAGAGAAGCCCATTTCCACAGATTGGGTATGATGGAAGCTCAAAGAGAAGCTAAGCGCAAGAAGGCTCTAAAGACTCTCAAAGATGCTCGTCAATCCATTGCTTGGTTGCAAGGCCAAAGGGATGAAGAGCAGAAGAAATTCAAAGAAAAGGAAGAATTATTTGAAGTTCAGATGGCTTTCAAGAAGGAGGAAGTGGAGCAAGTCCATGCCATCCGGAGGGAGAAAACCCAACAGCTAGCCCAAAGCCAATTAGCTCTGGAGGAAGCAAGGAAAGAGATCGAAGAGCTCAAGCTGAGAGCGGGTGTCAAGAAAAGCAGGGCAGAGGTGGCAGATCCTGGGCCCTTGGCTTAGTTGTTTATTGTTCAGGCTACCTACAGGCTTGTTGTAGGAGTCTTGCTTTTATTTCTTTTGTCTTTATGTACTGGCATGTAACCCTTCGGGGAATATTTCTGGTTGTATTTTGACTCTTAGCCTACAGTGGTTTGTTCACATTCAGTATTAATGTGCAAATTACCATTTTGAATGTGCAAGACTCGTTTGTCTGGATACTGCTAATGTCTGAACACTTATCAAAGAGAAAGTTTGAAAGCTAAGCAATGAAAGTGATTGTCTGAGATAGATGCCAGAACTGGGGCATGCCAAATGCTTAAGATTGGGAACATGAACAGTTACATTGCATTGCATATAACCTATTTGTTTGTTTTTCAGGTGTTGTCTCAATTACTAACGTGTTTTGTGATCTCAGGCACTATAGCTCCTCGTAAAGTTCGGGGACAACCAGCAGTACACAGATATCCAACCAAGATTAACAGAGAACGAGTCATGGACCAGTTGCAAGCGGACTTGACAGATCTGAGACAAAGGATGGATAATTTTATGACACTAATGACCGGCATGGGGCAGAACCAAGAGCGTCTGCGGGAGATGGTTGAGAATCAGAACAGGAACACTGCGGCTGCTGCTACTGCTGACAATCGTACCGGTGCGGGCGCACGTCAGGTTGAACCTCCTGTTACACAGCCAGGAGTGACAATAATCAACGATGGGTTGCACAACATTCAGATGGACAATCATGACGACCAGTTCACTCTACTTGATGAAGCTGAAGGTTAAGGAGCAGAGATGAACAAGAGGTTCGAAGAGATGGCTGAGCAAATCAAAGCTATTCAGTCCCAAAGCTCTTTGGGATTTGACATAACCGACTTGGGCTTGGTTCATGGGGTCAGGATCCCGTACAAGTTCAAAGTTCCAATCATTGAGAAGTATGATGGCACTACTTGCCCGAAGACCCATTTGCAATCATTTGTCGGGAGAATTGCCGCTCACACAGATGATGAGAAACTTTGGATGTATTATTTTCAGGATAGCTTGGTGGGAGCTTCTCTTGAATGGTACATGAAGCTCAATAGGGTCAATATCAAGAGTTGGAAGGATTTAGCTGAAGCCTTTGTGAGGCCGTATCAATATAACATGGACATGGCTCCGAAACGCACGCAGTTGCAGCACATGGCTCAGGCGGCAAAAAAAGGTTTCAAAGAATATGCCCAGAGGTGGCGCCAGCTAGCTTCCAGGGTACAACCACCCCTCTTAGAGGACGAAATGGCCGACATGTTTATGGGCACTCTCCAAGGTGTTTTTCTAGAGAGGTTGGCGTCTAGCTCGGCCACCAAGTTCAATGATATAGTGATTGTTGGAGAGAGAGTTGAGACTCTATTAAAGATGGGGAAGATTCAGGACCCTAATACTGCTGGTAGCTCTGGAGGAGCGAGGAAAGCCTTTGGCGGACCTCCTAGAAGAAGAGAAGGGGAAGCTAACGCAGTATATGGCCGAGGCAGAGGCAGAGGTTATAGACGAGAATACAGTCAAATAGCTGCAGTCACAATTCCCACTACACCAATTCAACCAGCTCAACAGGTTCTACAACAGCCTCAGCAACAACAGCAGCGCAACTATCAACAGAGACCGTATCAACAGAGGCAGCCACGCCAAGCTGATAGGGTTTTTGATGTGATCCCAATGACTTACACATCTTTACTCCAGAGATTGTTGGAACTGAACTTAATTCACATGAGGACCTTGGCTCCACCTACTGGAACTCTTCCCCCAGGTTACGACGCCAATGTTCGATGCGCTTTCCATTCTGGGGCACCCGGGCACTCAACGGAGAAGTGCAGGGCTTTGCACTATAAAGTGCAGGATTTGATCGACTCCAAAGCAATCAATTTCGTGCCGCCTCCGAATGTCACGACTAATCCTATCCCTAATCATGGGGGATCCAGGGTTAATGCTATTGAGATGGAGGAGAGGCTGAACTTGGTGGAGAGGGTTGAAGAAGTGAAGACCTCCTTGTTGCTGGTCAAGGAGAGATTGTTGAAGGGTCAGGTTTTCCCGGGTTGTGGGCTCAATTGCGAAGACTGTGTTGAGTCAAAGAATGGTTGTGACAGATTGAAGACTGGTTTACAGAGACTGATGGATGATGGGCTATTACAGTTCGACAGGGTTGATAAGAAGAATGATGAAGTGTCAACGGTGACCATATACTATGATCCTGCTGAAATGCCAGCGCGAAGAGAGCCGGTTACTATTTATATCCTGGAAGTAAGTCTCGTCACCATCACGGTGCCTGGGCCTATTCCGTATTCAGATGAGAAGGCTATTCCGTGGCATTACGGATCAGAAGTGTATGTCGGAGGACAGAAATTGGAAAATAAGACAGTAACCATGGACCCAACTGTGGTGAATGTTGGGGGAAGTGGAGGTTTCACGAGAAGTGGTCGATTATTCGCTCCCCAGACTTTGAGAGGAGATACTGATGCTGAGGCTTCTGCTAAAGCCAAAGGGAAGCAAATAGCAACTGACGATGATGTCACTCCCGCTGCTGGTCAAAGTACTTTCGAGAAGGAAATGGAGGAGTTCATGAGGATTATTAAGAAGAGAGACTACAAGGTGGTCGAGCAGCTAAATCAAACTCCCTCCAAAATCTCTATCTTGTCGCTGCTGATGTGCTCACCAGCTCATAGAGAAGCCCTTCTGAAGGTGTTGCAGATGGCGTATGTTCCTTAGGAGATTACCGTGAATCAGTTAGAAGTTGTGGTGGGAAGTGTAAATGCGAGCCATGGTCTGGGCTTTACTGATAGGGACCTTACTACTGAAGGGAGGAATCATAACAAGGCTCTTCATATCACAATTGAGTGCAAAGGGGCTGTGCTGTCCCATGTCCTGGTTGATACTGGGTCATCTCTTAATGTCTTGCCGAAGAAGGTGTTAATGAAACTCAATGTGGAAGGGGTTGTTTTGAGGCCAAGTGATTTGGTGGTAAAGGCTTTCGACGGTTCTCGGAGGTCTGTCTTTGGAGAGGTTGAGTTGCCAATCAAGGTTGGGTCGCAAGTGTTTAAGAGCACGTTCTACGTGATGGACATCCAACCTGCTTATAGCTGTCTGCTTGGTCGACCCTGGATTCATGTTGCAGGGGCTGTGACGTCAACCTTGCACCAGAAGCTCAAGTACGTAGCAGATGGTCAGGTTGTGACTGTGTGCGGTGAAGAGGACATATTTGTGAGCCATTTATCTACAATCAAATATGTGGAGATGGATGGTGAAATTCATGAAACCCTGTGTCAGGCATTCGAAGCAGTGAATGTTAGTTCCTTGTCTCCTCTGAGTAGGGCTAAAGATAAAGAAAGTACGTCTATTACCTCCTACAAGCAGGCCAAGGAGGTTGTGCAATCAGGCAGTGCCCAAGGCTGGGGCAGACTACTGGAGCTGGAAAAGAAGGAAGACAAGTTTGGGCTTGGGTATCAACCTGATGGGCTCGTCCGTTCATCAGACAACAAGACCATTACCTTTACTAGTGTTGGGTTGCTGGACCGCAACCATATCTGTGCTACCAGTGAAGACGGAGATAGCGAGTGCGATCTGGATAATTGGATCCGCCCGTGTGCACCGGGAGAGGAGCTGCCCAATTGGTCTACGGAAGACATCGTCGAAGTCACCTGGATCACAAAGTAATTGTTTATTTGTCATTTTTCTACATACTGCATGTCAAATCCTGTACTCTACCCAAGGTACAAGGATCCATTGTATGGGCCTCCATGTTTTGAAAGCATTTATTTGTCATAAATAAAGGACATTTTTCAATCAGATTGTTCCTTTTCTTTCAATTTTAATTTTTTGCACAAATAAAGAAAATGGCAATGTGTTTTTCTTTCTTGCTTTTGGTGTGCGTTTTCTCTAAACAGATTCTGAATGAGCACATCACTTGTGCAGTGTCGATCAACCGGATTCCATTGACAACTCTCCTGCTATGACTGAGCATAACTTCGACAATCCAATCTACCAAGCTGATGAAGAGGTTGAGGAAGATTATGAACTCCCTGAAGAACTGGTCAGGTTGTTGAAGCAAGAGGAAAGAGTTATTCAGCCTCATCAGGAGGAAATCGAGGTTATCAACATCGGCACAGAAGAGGTTAAGAAGGAAATCAAGATAGGTGCTAGCCTGCAGACTGAAGTTAAGAAGGGGTTGATTGAAATGTTGCGTGAATATGTTGACATCTTTGCCTGGTCATATCAGGACATGCCAGGGTTGGATACAGACATAGTTGTGCATCGACTACCGTTAAAAGAAGACTGTCCTCCTGTTAAGCAAAAACTGAGAAGAACTCGCCCTGACATGGCGATGAAGATCAAAGAGGAGGTACAGAAACAGTGGGACGCCGGGTTCCTTGCCGTGACTAGTTACCCACCTTGGGTAGCTAACATTGTTCTAGTGCCAAAGAAAGATGGCAAGGTGAGGATGTGTGTAGATTACCGGGACCTGAACAGAGCCAGCCCGAAAGATGATTTCCCTTTACCTCACATTGATGTATTGGTCGACAATACGGCTCAGTTCTCGGTGTTCTCCTTCATGGATGGATTTTCAGGATACAATCAGATCAAAATGTCACCTGAAGACATGGATAATACAACTTTCATCACACCCTGGGGCACATTCTGTTATAAGGTGATGCCATTCGGCCTGAAGAATGCTGGTGCTACTTATCAACGGGCTATGGTAACATTATTCCATGACATGATCCATAAAGAAATTGAATGTTATGTGGATGACATGATTGCCAAGTCCCTCACAGAAGAAGACCACCTGGTAAATCTTTTGAAGTTATTCAAGCGTCTGAGGAAGTACCAATTGAAGCTAAACCCCAACAAATGTACATTCGGGGTACGATCTGGTAAGCTGCTGGGATTTATTGTAAGTGAGAAAGGGATTGAAGTTGACCCTGACAAAGTTAAAGCCATTCAAGAAATGCCTGCACCAAAAACTGAGAAAGAAGTTCGAGGGTTCCTAGGTAGATTGAACTACATTTCAAGGTTCATATCTCATCTTACAGCAACCTGCGAGCCCTTGTTCAAGCTATTAAGAAAAGAACAAACGGCCAGGTGGAACGAAGACTGCCAGAGGGCTTTTGACAAAATCAAGGAATACTTACAGGAGCCTCCGATCCTTATGCCTCCAGTTGAAGGAAGACCTCTGATCATGTACTTGACGGTATTAGAAGAGTCAATGGGGTGTGTGCTGGGCCAACATGACGAGTCTGGTCGAAAAGAGTACGCAATATACTACCTAAGCAAAAAGTTTACCGACTGTGAATAACGTTATTCACTGCTCGAGAAAACTTGTTGTGCTTTAGCGTGGGCTGCTCGCCGACTGAGGCAGTATATGTTGACCCACACTACCTTATTGATCTCAAAGATGGACCCGGTTAAATACATTTTTGAGAAGCCAGCACTTACCGGACGGGTTGCAAGATGGCAAATGATTCTCACAGAATATGACATTCAGTACACATCCCAAAAAGCTATCAAAGGCAGTGTATTGTCTGATTATCTAGTTGAGCAACCCATTAATGATTACCAGCCTATGAGATTTGACTTCCCTGGTGAAGACATCATGTTCATGAAAGCAAAAGATCATGAAGAGCCTATTCACACTGAAGGGCCTGACCCAGAAGAAGAATGGACTATGATGTTTGATGGGGCTGTTAATATGAATGGTCGTGGTGTTGGTGCAGTACTCATTACGCCTAAGGGAGTTCACATGCCTTTCTCGGCAAAACTCACCTTTAACTGCACTAACAACGAAGCTGAATACGAAGCTTGTATTATGGGTCTTGAGGAAGCCATTGACCTCAGGATCAAGACTTTTACTGTGTTCGGAGATTCAGCTCTGGTAATTAATCAAACCAACGGCAAATGGTACACGCACCAAGATCATCTGATACCTTATCGGAACTACACAAGGAGGTTGTTGACTTTCTTCACAACAGTCAAGCTTGACTATCTCCCTCGAGACGAAAATCAGTTTGCAGATGCTCTGGCTACCATTTCATCCATGATCAAAGTGCAAGCTGCCAACTGTGCCCCGAATTGCAGTATCCAGACTTGACAGGCCAGTATATGTGTTCTCAGCAGACATTGTCAAAGATGATAAGCCCTGGTACCAAGACATCAAATGTTTCTTGGAGGATCAAACATACCCACCTGGGGCATCTTCCAATGATAAGAAGACATTAAGAAGGCTAGCTTGTAGTTTCTTCCTGAACACTGATGGTTCCCTGTATAAGAGAAACTTTGATATGATACTTCTCATATGCGTTGATAGGGCAGAAGCAGAATTGCTGATGCACGAGGTGCACGAAGGATCCTTTGGTACCCATGCTGGAGGACATGCAATGGCTAAAAAGTTGCTAAGATCAGGCTATTACTGGATCACAATGGATGCAGACTGTTGTGCCTATGCCAGAAAATGTCATAAATGCCAGATTTATGCGGATAAAGTGCATGTGCCTCCAAATCCTCTGAATGTGATGTCTTCACCCTGGCCCTTTGCCATGTGGGGCATTGATATGATTGGCAAGATTGAACCAACTGCTTCAAACGGCCACAGATTCATCCTGGTTGCTATTGACTATTTTACCAAGTGGGTTGAAGCGGCTTCTTATGCAAATGTTACAAGGCAAGTGGTAGCCCGATTTCTGAAAAGAGACATCATCTGTCGGTATGGAGTTCCCGAGCGAATCATTACTGATAATGGTTCTAATCTGAACAACAAGATGATGGCAGAACTGTGTCGGGACTTCAAAATCCAGCATCACAATTCCTCTCCTTACCGACCAAAGATGAATGGTGCGGTAGAGGCAGCTAACAAGAATATCAAGAGGATTGTACAGAAAATGGTTATCACCTACAAAGATTGGCATGAGATGCTACCGTTTGCGTTACATGGATACCGAACGTCAGTCAGGACGTCAACTGGGGCAACCCCCTTCCCTTTAGTCTACGGCATGGAGGCAGTCTTGCCTGTTGAAGTGGAAATCCCTTCACTGCGGGTGCTGATGGATGTCAAGCTTGATGAGGCTGAGTGGGTGCGTGCTCGATACGATCAACTATGCCTAATTGAGGAAAAGAGATTAGCAGCTATCTGTCATAGCCAACTTTATCAAAGGAGAATGAAGCGAGCCTTCGATCAGCGAGTACGTACTCGGGAGTACCAAGTAGGTGAGCTTGTACTCAAGAGGATCATTCCTCCCAGTTCAGATCACAGGGGCAAGTGGACCCCAAATTATGAAGGACCATTCATAGTGAAGAAAGTATTCTCAGGCGGAGCACTGATGCTCACCACTATGGATGGCGAAGACTTCCAATACCTTGTTAACTCGGACGCAGTTAAAAAATACTTCGCATAAAAGACCCGTTGGACACAAAAACAGAATTATGGTCCAGGCAAAAAAAGGGCATCCCGGCGAGCTAAAAACAGAATAAAAGCTCGGGCAAAAATTAGGGAAAAATAAAAAAATGTGTACACCCGCTGAGTTGAAAAGCCACCTCGGACAACTCAGGCAAAAAAGGGTAGCCCGGTGGATTGAAAACCCAAAAGGGCGATCCACGCAAAATCAGGGAATAAGCGAACAACTGCGCTCCGGTTTATCTGAACCACATCACCGCTTCAAACAGCTTGACCATATCAGAAGGGTAGAGATCAGCCCCCCTCATTCTCTTCAGAAGGCCGAAGACGGAACGGAAAGTCTTGAGGATATGCCAGTCATAGCAGGAAGGAAACTCTTTGGAATGCCGTGCCATTGCCATTAGGATAGTTTCTTTTATCAATTTTACAGTAGCTACCTCTTTCCAGGTGGTTGCTTCCTGATGTAAAATTTTGCCTATTCAGAGGCCAATCAATAAAAAGAATATTCAGTCAAACACCGTGTTATGTTTATTTTGTTTACAAAAATGTCCTGAATTTTTGCCAAATAACATTGCATGCGAAACATGTTGCTTTTCAAACTGATAAAAATGACATTGCAGAGACACTTAACATCGCTTTGAGTGTCAGGTGACGGCAGATGAATAGATCAGGCCGTACCAATCTTTGTGCATACGTGTGTATTTTGTTATTGCAGGATTTGCAGGTTATCACCGTATCCCCAAGCAGAAGAGGGTTATTCTCCAAGTAGAGGTATTTCCCCGACAGAGCACCTGTCTACAAGTGACTTATTCTCAGCAGGTATCCGAACACCTGCACTCCCCAGAGGTCGGGTCAATCCCCAACAGGAGTTAGTAGAAGTCTCCCATCCTCAGTGGAGTTATCAGAAGTTTATTATCCACAACGGAATCGCTAGAAGTTCCCCTTGCCCAGCAGAGTTTTAGGTAACTTCATTTCCCCACAGAGTCATTAGGATTCTCATTTCCAAGGGAGTTCCCCCGCAGAACAAGAAGTAGTTTACCCAGCAGAGCAAGAAGAAGTTCTCCCCAGTGGAGTCAGAGCAGGGTGATCAGAACCTTAGCAGATGTTCAAAGCAGTTGAACGAAGTATACCTCACACAGAGTCGTCTTTCTTCCAGTGAAAGCCTCTCCAGCAAGCATCAGGTTGCCAACACTTCATTTCCATCAGAGTTAAAAGTTTTGAGTCCCCAGCAGGTTGCCGGAGTCTTCTCCCACAGGTCGCCAGGACTTCATTCCCCAGCCAGAGTGGAATTGTCTACTTCCCCAACATAATCAGCCTTTGTCTGTGTTGATACTCATTCAGTGTTCGTTCGCACTCTTAGACACTTATCTGATGATTCAGTTTGCTCATCCGCAGTCTCCAGAAGAATTAGCACCTTGTGGCACTCGTCTGTACACTTTCCCCAGTAGAGTCTATATCTACTAGTACTCATCTGTGCTCGCATCTTTATTTGATGCTCATCCTCTTTCGGCACTCGTCCGTGCCTTTACCTCAGCAGGTTCCTCTTTATTTGAGGTATTCCCCAGCACTCGTCCGTGCTAGCATATTTATTTGATGACCGTCCGCAGCTCTCGGCACTCGTCCGTGTTTATTAGTTCTTTGAATTTTTTTCCCCAGCGAAGTTGCCTGTACTCGTATGTGCGCGCATCTTCATTTGGTGCTCATCCGCATCCCTGCAGCACTCGTCCGTGCATTTTTATTTTCCGATTCCTCTTTATTTGAGGCATATCCCCAAGAAAGTCGTCCGTACTCGTCCGTACTCGCATCTTTATTTGATGCTCGACCGCATCTCTTAGCACTCGTACGTGCTTGTTACTCCTTTGAAGATTGCTCGTCTGCATCCTTCGACACTCGTCTGTGTCTATTACTTATCTAGTGCTCGTCTGCATGCCCCGAAACTCGTCCGTGTTTGGTATTTTCTTTTGAAGATCGTCTGGAATAAGCTGATACTTGTCTGTATCTTTTATGACACTCGTCTGTGTTAGATTGTTCCCTATTGAAGATTCCAATGCTCGTCTGTGTTGGATTTCTGGTATTCGTCTATACCAGTGATTGATACTCGTCCGTATCATTATTAGAAGCACTCGTCCGTGTTTCTTGGATCATCGTCCGGTACTCGTCCGTATCGTCGACTTATGACACTCGTCTGTGTTTCTTTGATGATCATTCCAATGCTCGTCCGCATTGAAGAGGTTGAAAATCCTGACGGTGGGATTAAAACGTCAAAACAATTTCCGGAACCTGCGTAAGGGTTACCCGAAGAAGACTCGTCCGTCTTATTCCACTTATCTGCGTAAGGATTCGTGAAGAGGATTCGTCTATCCTAGTTGCATGTCTATCCCACAGACTTATATGCATTTCCGGAACCTGCGTAAGGGTTATCCGAAGAAGACTCGTCCGTCTTATTCCACTTATCTGCGTAAGGATTAGTGAAGGAGATTCGTCTATCTCAGGTTACTTTGAAGATTCTTAAGGGCTCGTCCGCTCTCTGCACCTGGCGTCACAGGTCATTCGAAGATTCGTCCGTCTCATGTTTCATCAGAACCTTTGGTTTCGTTGGAAGGAGCTCGTCTGCTCATCTCTCAGCTCAGTTGCAACATCATTGGATTGGGTTTATTTCCCATTTCTTGTTTTCTGCATCAGAGCACAAATTTCCGTTTTTTCTTGGGTATTCAACCACAGTTTATCTTGAACGGTCGAAAGCGGAAGCAATCGTCCTTTTCAAATAAACAGTTGCTTGAATAGGGGCAGCTGTAGAACCCCAAATTTGCCCTCTTCATTTTAAGCATCATAATACACCATTTTCATCATAAGCATATCATATATATAGCATTATAGCATAGAAAAATAAAGCATGACAAGCATCAAGCCCTAGCATGAGGCATATGGCCATCTGGGGAGGTGTTGAAGGCCATTTAAGCCAAGACAAGGGTTCCAATGGATTTGTGTGAGGCCTATGATGAGTCTAAACTCCTTTGGCAAGGCCAAGTTCACTTGCAAAAGCTCAGAAGATTGCTTGGTCATCACAAGTTTCAAGACAATGCAAGGCTCCCAAGCAGTGAAACCAAATTAGGGTTTTGGTTTCAGGGGCCTTAACCTCATAATTTTGGCCAACTCATTTGGGCAATGTCTTCTATATGATAATAGGTTCCTACATGTCAATTTTCATGGAAAAATTCCAAGTGGAAGTCAGTCATTGCCTCAGTTACTTGCAGATGAGGCAGAAAGTCAACTAGGCCCAGAAAAAGTCAATTGTGCCATTCCAAGGGGTCCAACCCAACTTTTTTGGCCAAATGAGGTCTATTAAATGTTATAAGATGTTTGGTGAGCTTAAAATTCAAGAATTTTGGTGGTTTGAGGGGTTTTGGCAAAAGTGCACAAATTTGGTTATGGAAAAGTTACTATTTTTGGCTATTTTGACCTAAAACTTCACAAGGCCTTAACTTGATCAAAAAATCTTCAAATGAACCAAAGGTAAACATGAAAGTTGGAGATTAAGGGCTGCCATTTTTAAAAAGTACAAGTTCATTTTCTGGAGATTCATAGATTTTTCTATAAGGCCCTCGAAAAAATGGGTATTCTAGGGCAAATTTCAAAAATTCAAGGCCAAGCCATTTGCACAAAGGCTCAAAAGTGGATAGTTTGCTATGCTATGTCCAAAGTAAGTTTACACAATAAAAATGCATCTCATTTAGGTCATTTGGCTCAAAGAAAAGTGGCAAAATTCGTGCACATGAGAAAGTTCCATAAAACTTGCATTTTACACTTGGATTTGCACAAGGCATGACAATTGTGTGATAGCTTACATCCAAGGGCTGAAATTGTTTACTTTGAATCATTGGTGGGATGGTGAATGCACATGCAAGAGAGGCCAGCAAATCATGAGCTTGGCATGCTTATGGCACACTTGGGCCAAATTTGCATTTTCACAAAAATCAGCTCTCTCTCACGTGCATTTGATCTAATCCTTTTGCATTGCCTTATATATTCCATAACAATCAGAATTAGGGTTAGAGGCAGCCGGAATACACACTCATTCTCTCATTCTCATCTCTTGTGCAAAATTGCTCATTCTCCACAAACTCTTGCTACAAGACTCCATTCACAAAACTCTTGCTGGATTCTTGATCCTCATCACTCATAGATCATTTCCATACCATTTGTTTGGGTTATTCTTCAAGAATCATCCATTTCCCATTTCTTGTGCACATTTGCATTTTGTGCCATAACTTTTGATCTAGGAAAGCTTTCTTCAATCCAAGACCATATCCATACTCCTCTCATCTCAAGGATCATTAAGCACCCATGGATTTAGATTTATAGTGGAGTTTGCTCAAGTGGCCATTTGAGGAGCTTTGAAGCACAAAGAGGCTTATTGCTCGATTCACAAGCTTGCAAAGCCTTAGATGCATTTATTTTGCATCTAAGGGGATAAGGAGACCATTTGCCATCATTTTATACCATTCTTGACTTCTAATTTTGGACAACACCTCAGGTATGCTCAAAATTCGCATCTCATAGAAATGTGTTTGGTTGTGTGTTTTAGAATCCTCATGTTGCGCTGGTTGCACTGCTGCTTGTAGTTTGTGAAATGGTTGAGTATTTACAAAGTTATGTTGATTTAAAGTTTGGTGGACAATTTTATTTTCACTCATATCTTGAGATTCTTTGAGTTTTGATCCAATCCAAGCATGTATTCGTGTTTAGAGATGTTGGTTTGTCCATTCTGGAAAGTTTCATGGCTGGTCGTGGCTTGGTTTGAGTTTTCGTATGGCTAGGGTTAGGGTTAGGGTTCTTTTTTCATTAATGGTGGAGAGAGGGTTAGGGTTTGCATGAAGAAGAAGGTTCAGCGCTATCTGCACCCCCCCATGCAAGGCCCATTGAGATTTCTAACTGGGCGCAGTTGCTCTTTGCACCCCCTTGGCCCATTTGTTTTATTTTTATTTCTTTTCTTTACCAATTTTTTTTCATTTGCTTTTAATTCATTTTAAATATTTCTTTAACTCTAAAAAATCCAAAAACATTCATATACACTCCTTGATTCATCTAGTTTTTTATCATGATTTTTCCAAATTTTTATTTTCATCCCACGTGGCCAAATAAATTCAACATTGAGCATTGCTTTCTTGTGAACTCTCATAGACCAATCTGCCTTGTCCAATTTCTATTTTTCTCATCCTTTAAGCTATGAACCCCATTCTTTTTGAATTCAAACCCTAAGAGACACTATTATCTTCATGATTTATCTTGGATTTTTCACAAACTTCCTTGCTGGATTTTTCTTGAGTTACTTGTGCCTTAAGTTTCAAAACCCTAAATGGTAATACCTTGCATCCTTGAGCTTCATTGACCTAGTTTGGTGCTGTATTTTTGTAAACCCTTTTGGATTCTCATTTCCTTGTGTTTGTAGAGTGCTTTTCTGGTTGGGTATAATTTATAAGTGCTTGGATCTTTTTCTTGGACATTTTCTTCCTCACCTTGCCTTGTTTTGCATCCTTTGAGTCTTCTAGTCTTTTTTAAGCTTAGAAGGGCACTTGTGCCAACTTCTCTTCATCTCTTGGGGTCCTTTAGAGGTTTATGTTTGCTCCTGGTCTTAGGATAGGGTTTGAATCTCCTTGAGTCTTGGTGTTGGGTCTCTTTTATGTGCTTTATTTCTTTAAGTGTTATGCATGCCTTCATTGCACTTGTTTCACTTCCAATCATCTCAATATGATCTTGTGTTGCTTTTCTTATCATCTTGTGAACTCTTTGCCATGCCTATATGCTTGTGTAGCTTCTGACTTGTTGGTTCATGCCTTTATTTTATGTTGTTACACTAACCTTGCAGGGGCTATGGTAAGTTTGAGATGTGGGAATTGAGTTCCACATCTCCATTTCTCATCTCTCCTCATATTGTTTATATGGACTAACATATTCTTGTTGGGCTTAGGCCTTTCTCATCTCTCCTTTTATCTTCTTCTTCTCTTGAGATCCTTTTTAGGTTAGAAAGACCTCACAAACCCTAGGAACTCCATGCATGCTAACTTAGGATAGAAACTTCCCCCTAGTTTTTCCTTTTTGCTCCTTTGGTTCTCTTTCTCTTCTCATCTCAAAACTCTTAAAAAAAACACTTTAATAACTTTGAAGTGATGCATTGATCCATAGCGTTATCCCATGATTTATGCTTGTAGTCTTCCCATCTTGGGATAGTACAAGTTTACCTTGTGATGCACAAGTCTGATCAAGGTATCTCCTTCATAAAAGAAAAGCATAAAAAACACTTCTTCATTGTAAATAATCAAAGCACTTAATAAGTAAACAAGTTAGTGAGCCTAAGCCCTAATCTTTGGGTTCAAGTTTTGGGGATCTTCTCCTTACTTGAGTGTGCTTGTTCTATTATTCCATCTTGGAATGTAGTGACAAGTGCACATTCCATTGATGAGAGCTTGAGTTCACTTCCTTGTGACACACTCATAAAAGCTTTCTAAAAAAACACAAACAAACAATAAGCGTCCCTCCTTCGGGAATTCTTTTCTCATCTCATCGCTCCGTACGCGAACTTGCTCCTACTTGTCACTTTGCAAGACGGTTACGCACTCGTCGTCCGAGTCTGCAACATCTGAGCAATGGCATAGGCAGTTCAAGCCTTTAATTCACAAGCAACTTCCTTTTGGTACCCCTAGTTAGGGGAACTACGGCGTCTCTGATCCTCATTGTCCTGATGAGGTACGTAGGCAGCGGGGTAGGGCCCGTTCGAGCACAATCTTTATTTTCCCTACATTTTTTCGCTTTATTTTCTTATTCATTTCTTTTCCAGTTCATTTCTTTTCTTTTGCTGCAGTTTTCATACCCTCACCCTTTGAAACAGTTTCTTTTGCAAGCGTGGATCCCGTCGGGTACGGCGGACGATCTGGGTGCTAATACCTTCCCAGGTCGTAACCGACTCCCGAACTCAGTCTCTTTGGTTCGCAGGACCCATGTCCTTCCTTTTTCTTTCTTCTGGTTTGTGCAGCATTATCATTCCTTTTCTTCGGGATAAAAATGCATGGCTGACGACTCTATTCTTTTTCCGCGCCACTTTCGCGTTTGTACCAGGATGGAAATCTGGGGGAGCGACACTTAATAATAGGGATAGTCTTACCATTTAAAGGATATTTAAGAACAAAAAAGACTTAACTTAGGGTAGGTTCCTCTTATGTACTTGCTCACTCTTCAAAAACATTTCAAAACACTTCACATTTTTCAAGCAATTTTCAAAACAAAGGCTTTATATATATCCGTACATGGATCATTATAAAGTACTTAAGAAAATTTCTAATCACACACTACACTTCTCAAAACAATTTAAAGTGAGCTAAGTAACTAAGAGCCCATGGATAACCATGGATGTAAAGGGTGCTAACACCTTCCCTTTACATAACCTACCCCCCGAACTCAAAATCTTTTTTAAGGTCTTTCCTGTTCTTTTATGCCCTTTCCTTTTGGATTAAATAAAAGTCGGTGGCGACTCTTGCTATCCGCAACATTTAACTAAAGTCAGTTCTCCCACCGTGTTACACCTGCACTAACAACGAAGTAGAATATGAAGCATGTATCATGGGTCTTGAGGAAGCCATTGACCTCAGGATCAAAACATTGAATGTATTCAGAGATTCAACTTTGGTAATCAATCAGACCAATGACAAATGGTACACTCACCAAGAGCATCTGATTCCATATCGTGATTACACGAGGAGATTATTGACTTTCTTCACAACAGTCAAACTTGAGTACATCCCTCGAGACAAAAATTAGTTCGCAGATGCTTTAGCTACCATTTCCTCCATGATCAAGGTTCAAACTGCAAATTATGTGCCTCGGATTTTGGTATCCAGATTGGACCGACCAACATACGTTTTCTCTGTGGACATTGCTAAAGATGACAAGTCGTGGTTCCATGATATCAAAAGCTTCTTAGAGGATCAGACATACCCACCTGGGGCATCATCCAATGATAAGAAGACATTAAGAAGGCTGGCCAGTAGTTTCTTCCTTAATGCTGATGGTTCATTATACAAGCGAAACTTTGACATGGTGCTGCCCAGATGTGTTGGTAAGAAAGATGCAGACTTACTGATGCACGAGGTGCATGAAGGATCTTTCGGTACCCATGCTGGAGGGCATGCAATGGATAAGAAATTATTAAGATCAGGCTACTACTGGATCACAATGGATGCAGACTGTTGTGCCTATGCCAGGAAATGTCACAAATGCCAGATCTATGCAGACAAGGTGCATGTGCCTCCAAATCCTTTGAACGTGATGTCTTCACCTTGGCCCTCTGCCATGTGGGTCATTGACATGATTGGAAAGATCGAACCAATTGCTTCAAATGGCCACAGATTCATCCTAGTAGCCATTGATTATTTCTCCAAATGGGTTGAAGCAGCTTCGTTTGCAAACGTCACCTGACAAGTAGTAGCCAGATTCCTGAAAAGAGACATCATCTGTCGATATGGAGTACCCGAGCGAATCATTACTGATAATGGTTCCAATTTGAACAACAAAATGATGGTAGAACTATGTCGGGACTTCAAAATCCAACATCACAACTCTTCTCCTTACAGGCCAAAGATGAACGGCGCTGTTGAGGCAGCTAACAAAAATATCAAGAAGTTGTGCAGAAGATGGGGGTTACTTACAAAGACTGGCATGAGATGCTACCATTTTCCTTGCATGGGTATCGAACCTCAATCAGAACGTCTACTGGGGCAACACCTTATTAGCTTGTGTATGATATGAAGGCAGTCCTACCTGTTGAAGTTGAGTTACCCTCCTTACGGTTAATGATGGATGTAAAGCTGGATGAAGCAGAATGGGTCCGTTCTCGGTACAATCAACTGAATTTGATCGAAGAGAAGAGGTTAGATGCTATCTGTCATGGGCAGTTATATCAGAAAAGGATGAAGAAAGCCTTCGATCAGAAATTTAGGCTTCGGGAATACCAAGTGGGAGATCTTGCGCTGAAAAGACTTCTACCTCCTCATACAGACCACAGGGGCAAGTGGACTCCAAATTACGATGGTCCATTCATAGTAAAGAAGGTTTTCTCTGGTGGAACACTGATGCTAACTACTATGGAGGGTGAAGATTTCTTATCCCCTGTGAATTCAGATGCAGTTAAAAAATACTTCACATAAAATGACCCGTTGGACATAAAAACAGAATGTAAGTCCAGGCAAAAATAGGGCATCCCGGCGAGTCAAAAAATAGAATAAAAGACTCGGGCAAAATAAGGGAAAATAAAAAAACATGTACACCCGCTGAGTTGAAAAGCCGCATTGAACAGCTCAGGAAAAAATGGGTATCCCGGTGGATTGAAAACCCGAAGGGCGATCCATGCAAAATCAGGGAATAAGTGAACAACTGCATTTTGAATTCGTCTGTATCACTCACAACATGGCAAGCTTCGAAAGGATAAGGCATCAGTCAGAATCAGCCTTCTTCAGAAAGCAAGATGAGAAGAACGTCAAGGTCATATAGGTTATAGCAAAGGAAGTTCACTGGAACGTCATCATCAACATTGCCAATACTTTTATTTTCTCAATTTATAGAAATCTCCTTATTCCAGGGGATTTGTTTCTTTGACTGTATTTGCCAATTCAGGGAACCCAGATTAATATAATCAGATTTTTCGGTCACACCTCGTTTTGTACATTTTTTATTTCGTTTGCAAAATGTCCAATATTTTTGATACGGTACTTGCGTAAAACAAATGAGCCATTTTTAATAAATGCTTGCAGGAAATATATTTACCTTCAGGAAGAACTAACTCCTATGACGGAATCCGGTAAGGGATACCTCGGGATACTTGTGCGTTTCTTTTGTCTTAACAGGTTGCAAGTATTCAATACGCAACATGGGGAATGCCAGGCATTGAATCCCCAGCATGCTACTTCCCAGAAGTTTATCACTTCCCCAAATAGTGTCTGACTATTGTTTCACAACAAGATGGGCAAAGAATTTCCTATTCCCCACCAGAGTACCATAATTCTCTCATCCCCGGCAAGTTAACGGGAACTGTCTCCCCATAGAGTTTCCATTCTTTCCCCAGAGGAGCAATACATGCATACTTTCCCAGAGGAGTTGCTGAAGCTTCCTCCTTCCCAGATGAGTTCTCCTTACGGATAGATCTACCAATGATCTATTCCCCCTAAGCAGAGTTCCCCTTGCAGTCAGAGCCACCGATAATCTCTTCCCCAGCCGGGACACTCTTCCAAGCAGATCAGCCAGATATCTTTATCCCAGCAGGATCCGAATCCCGGATCGTTTTCTCTTTTTCATTATCATAGCATTTGCATCATATTCACCAAATAAGCGTAGCATTCCGTCTAACACGGAGCATTACGGCAAAAATCAAACATTTGCATGATCACAAGCCAGATTTGAGCCAGTCGCCTGCAAACACCATCAATATTTCATCAGCAATATACGAAACTCACATCCCCTGCAAATAAAAGCCAAAGCGTCCCCTTTGCACTCTCAAATACAGATACCTATATATGCTCTTTTTGACACTCGTCCGTGTCATTCTTCCCCAGCAAGGTTGCAAGAACACCTTCTGCAAACAAATACTTGTTTATAACACACTCTTTTCGACACCCGTCTGTGTCATCCTATCCCCACAGAAAGCCAAAGTATCTCTATTTGCATTCTCAAAACAAATGCTTGTTTATATATAGTATATTTGACATTCGCCTGCGTCATGCATTTCCCAGCAAGTCGAATACTCGTCTGTATCTTGCTCATACTTCACCAACAGATCAATACTCACTCATACTTATACAGAAGTCTTTGATACTCGTCCGTATCATGTTTATATCACTCCCCAACAGATCTGACACTCGTCCCTGTTCTTTGTTAACCAGTTGGTACTCGTCCGTATCATCATCTCTGAACACGCATCAGCGTTTGTTTCTACCGATACTCGTTCGTATCATGGTCCTAAGGATGCTCGTCCGCGTCTTTAATCTATACACAACGTCAAACACTTATACCTTTTATTTTAAAGCGTAAGCACTCGTCCATGTTTACCTTTCCCCAGTAAGTCACTAACAAAAGAACTTCCTCCTATCCGACATTCGTCCTATGTCGCGATACTTTTGGCAGCTGTACCCTGCCAGGTGATCGTCCTTCACCTTTGGATGACCGTCCCTCATCCCTTCCCCAGCGGAGTCCCCATCAGTGGAACCCCTTTTCTATCCGACATTCATCCTATGTCGTGATAAAGAGAAGCCGTCCCCTGCTAGGTGATCGTCCTTCACCTCTTGATGATCGTCCTTCATCATTTTATCCGATGGCCGTCCCCATCTTTGATCTTGTTATCCGACCTTCGTCATATGTCATGATAAACCCCGAGAGCAGCCGTACCCTGCTAGGTGATCGTCCTTCACTTCTTAATGATCGTCCTTCATCATGCTTATCTGATGGCCGTTCCTATCGTCGACCTTTTCTTTCCGACATTCGTCATATGTCGTGTTAAAGAGCAGTCGTCCCCTGTTAGGTGATCGTCATTCACCTTTGATGACCGTCCCTCATCATTATTTCATTTATTCTTTAAACCGATGGCCCTCCCCATCGTTGTTTACTTTACTTTGCAAACCTGACGACCGTACCCATCATTACCTTCATTTTAATCCCCAGAGAAGTTTGTTTCTTTACCTGATGGGCGTTCCCGTCATGGTCTCTTTATTTCCCCATCTTGTCGGCAATCCCCGTCATTGCTTTGCTTACCAATTTATCCCCAGCAGTCATCCTCTGCTCGATGGTCATCCTCCATCGCCTTCATTTGATAATCATGCTATACTACCTGTTACAATTTATATCCCTTTTCTTCTTCTATCCAGCGAGTGCAAATTTTAGACTGTCTTTGGTATTCAACCACAAGTTATCTTGTTTGTCTGTTAAGCCAGGCGCTTACATCCTGCACAACTAACTCATGCTTGAATAGGGGAAGCTGTAAACACCCCAAATTTTCCCTCACTCTTTATCACACCATGGCTTGTGATCTTTCATGTTTGCATTAGCATTAGCATACCACCTCATATGGCATTTTTGTTTCACTGCATAAGTTCAAGTTCATCTACATCTAGGGTTTATGATCTGAGCAATCCAAGAATCCATATGAGCCCCCCAAAGGTCTCCAAGCTTTCCAAGAGGGTCCATGTGTGTTTTGTCATCATATTATGCTCCTCAAAGTTCATGGAAGTCAAGATATCACAAGAACTGGCAAAAGCATGGAAGCAGAGCTAGGGTTTCACTACACAGATGAGCCGAATTAGGGTTTTGGTTTCAGAGGCCTTAACTCCAAATTTTTGGGCCATTCTTGTTTATAATGTTCTAAAAATGTGATAAGGATCATGTGTACCAAGTTTGATGAAGAAACTCATTGTGGAAGTCATCTGTTCACTAGGTAACTTCCTGAGCAAGTTAAGTCAAAATCAGGGCATCTGAGGCCCCCAACAATGGAACCAAAGGGGTATTTTCATCAAATTTAAGTTCTATGATCTTTATTTGATCTTAGAAGAGGTTAGAAGTCACAATATTGAAGAATTTTGAGCCATTTGCAAACTTGCCAAAAATGGAAATGACTTGAAATGCAAACTTTCCATTTTGGGAAAGTTTTTCAACCTCCTCTTTCTTAACCAAAAATGATTCAAATGAAAAATTCTTGGTCATGAAAGTTGTATATTAGGTCTTTCCCTTTTCAAAAAGTACAAGAACATATCTTGATTCATCCTAGAACTCAAGATATGGCCTTTCAAAGTTGGCAAAAATCACATAATTTCTAGTTTTATGTCAAAGAGGGATTTTGCAAATTGGCATGTTCAAGCATTCTAATGACTTCAAATGTACACAAATACTTCACAATATGTCAAACAAACCTCAAAAGATCAGAATTGTGCATTGAGCCTAGGGTTTCCATGACTTATGATCCAAGAAACTTCAAAGAGGGAATTTTGCAAAACATGTGATAACTCTTCATCCAAGCCTCCCAGCACATCAAAACCAATCCCATGGCCATCCTCGAACCCAACTAAGGCCAGACACCCCATGAAATCTCCTCTGACTCGTGCCCATACCTCAAAGTACAAAATCTTGACTTTTTGCAAAAACTCCCATACCAATCAGCCTGTGCCACAACAACTCTCTGGCCAATCAACATTGTTTATGTGCACAAAAAGCAACTCATTTCACAGAACATTGAGGCCTGAATCCATCCGCACACTCAGAATCACAAAAACCTCAAGAAACCTTCCCTTCATCGAATTTCATAACACAGCCAACAAAAATCACAAACTCTTCCACTAATCAACCCAACATCACCCCATGATCATTTCCCACCCATCACCACAGCTTAAAACACCTTCAATCAAAAATACGATTTCTGCAACTTCAGAAACAAAGCACTCAAAATAGCCACTCTAAGCATCATTTAAGCTTGCCAATAGCTTCAGGAGGTCAAAAGGGAGTGGATTGCACAAAGGGAGAGCTCTGAAAGTCCAGATTGCAAAGCTCCAACTCAGGTAGTCATCAAGAACTTTTTTCCCATAAATGTGTTTTCATGTTATAGAATGATTCCTCATGCTTCACTGATCATGTTGATGTCTTTACTTTCGAAAATGATTGAGTTTTAAGCATTTCATGATGTTCTGAATTTTTTGCAGTTTTGATGTTTTCATTTGAATCTTGTTGATGATGAATGATAAATGATTTTTGAGGCTGGATTATTGTTTAGGGTAGTTAGTTGATTAATTCTGGAGGTTTTGGGTGCTTGGGGTGGTGATTTGAGGAAGTTCAGGTGAGGGGTTGGCCGGAGAAGATGACCGGAGGTCTTCTCCGGCCACCTGAAAGTAATTAGGGCTAAACCCTGATTAAATCCCCAAATTGTTTCGTGGCCTTTAGATCTATATTAGGGTTAGGTTTTGAGTGGTTCAGATTGGTCCATTAAGTTTAATCCAGATTAATTAATTATAAAACATAATTAAACTCAGTTTGAATGTGAGCCGTCCAGATGCGCGCGTGGTCAATTCCCACCAACCCCAGTTTAAATCCTAGTCACCAAATCAACATACTTTCATTTTTATTGCATTTTAATTTATTTTAATTCATTTCTTTTGCATGATTTATTTAAAATAGCAAAAAGCATCACAAAAATATTTTCTTTTGCATTCTGACTTTAAATATTTTTCTCATTCCAAAAATAATTTTTTATTTTATTTTTTGCATTAAAAAAGTATTTTTAAAATATTTAAATGTTATTTTTAATTAATTAAAAATACATTTAGGTTTCTAAAAATCACCCAAAAAATCATGAAACATCCCAATGCATTTAGAAACATTTTCAAACTCTTCACACAAATTTCTTTTTAGGTTTGATCATATTTTGTGAATTTTCTTTGAATTAAGGGTCATTAAAATCACAATTTTTAACCCTAACTTTAAAAATCATTTCTGCCTAACCAAGAAGAGTTTGAACTTGATTCTTTTTGCATTGTTTCACATATTCCATTTAGTTTCTAGGTTATTTTTCTCATGAATTTATCTTACATTTTCAAATTGATTTGCATTTTCCCTTTTGAACCACCCAAAAACCCTAGAAAACTTAGGAAAATCATAACTTTCAATAGGAATAGCTTCCAACCTTCTCCTTTGGGGTGTGACCTAGCATGGGATTAGGGTTTGTTTAAGCTTGATTTCAAATTTTTATCATGTCATATGCTTCTGTTTTGTTCATTTGCATCTCATACTTCTATATAACCCTAATTTCTCATGTTCACTTGCATTCACCTTGCATATGCATCAATACATGAACTTGCCATGACATTTCTTCCATTCATATGTCATCATAGATATCTTAGGACATGTTAGAATCTTCCTGAATCATTTCTTCATTCATTTGCCATGATTTACATTCATTTCATTTCATTAACTTTCATGTGTTTTCAAACATCAAAGCATGCTTCCGTTTGCATCTCATCTTTGTATGATCCTACATATACATTTTGAATGCCTTTGCATCATTTCACATGAAATTTCCATTGTATAAACACTTCTGACTTTGGTCATTTCATCTCATATCATCTCATTTCCTTATGCTTTATACCTTATGCATCCATACTAACTTTTCAGGTTTTGGTAAGTTATTTTGGGAGGTGAATTTGCCTTCACCTCTCACTTCTTCTTACCTCTTTCATTTGCATTCTTACTTGTCTTTTAAGTGAACTTGTTCACTTGTGTTCCATCTCTCTCACTTTCTTTCTTTAAGTTACCTATCTTCTTCAATGAAGTAAGTAACTTATTCTTCTGCGTCTTCCTCCTTTCATCTGCTTCTTCCATTGGTGGCTTCCTTGAAGATCTTTCTCAAGCCTTACAAATAATAGGATATCCAAGCATGATAATAATTAGGGTTGTGATTAGTCCCCCTTAGCTTTTTACCTTTGAGTCTCCTTGAGTCTCTCTTCTCATCTCAATAATCAGAGACTAAACTCTTAAAGTTTTAGGACTTTGGAATTAGGGTTATGCCTGCATCCTTATCTTAGGATTGAGTGTATAACTTTAATCCTAAGTGTTAAACCTTTAATTTGTTTAAACCTCTTAATCAAATCATCTTAATAATCACTAAGAATTTATCTTTTAACTTGGGCCTTACATTAGGGTTCTAATTCATCCTTATGGTTAAGAAGGACTAACCCTAGTGTTTAATGGACAAGTCCCATTCAAGTTGTCTTACAAACTTAAAATACGCTTCTTAATCTCATACCTTAATTAAAATCCACTTAATAAAGACTTTGTTATATAATGAATTTAATCCCTAACCATGGATTAAGTTGAGGTATCCTTCTATTAGGATGGTGTAATTGTCGCTCCCGCCTGATGACACAAGGGCCAAGAGGGGTACAGACGCGAACGATCGGCGAAAGAGAGAACAAAAGGGTGAACTGAAAAGAGTCGCCAGCTAGGCATTTTTATCCCGAAGGAAAGGTAATGTTGCATAGACCTAAGAAAAGATGGATAAGACGGTTGCGAACCAGAGAAACTGAGAAAGGGGGTTGGTTACAACCTGGGAAGGTATTAGCACCCAGATTGTCCGTCGTACTCGACGGGATCCACGCTTGAAATATTTGTGTTTTAAAGGGGTAGTGTCAGTGCTATTTTGTGTGCAAAAGCTGGAAAAGAATGCAAGTGTCAGTGCAAAAGAAATGTGAAGTGAATAAAAGAATGTTAGTGCAAGGAAAGAGTGCAAGGCTCAAGACAATAAGGCCTAAAAGAATAATGCTGGAAGAGGGGGAATATACAGAGACTTTTGTTTGATAACTGTTAAGTTATGCCTACGTATCCTCTCGTGCAATGAGGAAGTCAGAACACCATAGTTTGACTCAAAGTGACTGAAAGATAAATTGACTTGTGAACTACTTACTTGTCTATGCTCAAGTGTATGACTTGTCTGGCTCAGGTGCAAACTGTCTTGCATTAGACGGAAGAAGCAAGATCTCGATTTTGAGTGAATGAGATGAGAAAAGAATCCCGGAGGAGACGATTATTGTTTGTTTTTGTGTTTTCAGTCTTTTATTGCTTTTGGAGTTTGTCATAAGAGAATGAGCTTAAGCCTAAACCAAGGGTTGGTAAACTCATCACATCCTCCCTCTGATTAGGGGTAATGAGAATACCTTAAGTGTGAAGTAAACACCTCACACTTAATCACCATGATGTACGATTAAGATCATTGACCTACTTGCCATTACTTATATGTTTTTGGAGTTTTTTTTAGTGTTAAGTAATGAGTTTAAGCCATAATCAAGGATTTAATGGACCCATTACACCATCCTAATAGAAAGATGATAGATGAGAACATTTAAGCTGAAGAAGGCTCCTCAACTTAATCCATGATTAAGGATTAACCTCATGACAAAACAAGCCTTTATTAAAGTGGATTTTAATTAATGGTAAGATTAAGAAGTGAGTTTTATGATTTGTAAGACAACTTGAGAGGGACTTGTCCATTAACACTAGGGTTAGTCCTTCTTAACCAATTAAGGAAGAATTAGAACCCTAATGCAAGGCCCAAGTTACAAGCTTGATGTCTTAGTGATTATTAAGTGGATTGATTAAAGGATTTAAAAACATTAAGGGTTTAACACTTAGGATTAAAGTTATACACTCCATCCTAATAGAAGGATACATGCATAACCCTAATCGCAAAGCCTTAAAGCCTTAAGGGTTTAGTCCTTGATTATGAGATTAGACGAGAAGACTCAAAAGATGACACAAAGGTAAAACTAATGGGGGACTAATCAAACCCTAATTGAGATCATGCTTGGGTATTCCTAGGGTTTATGAGGCTTGCAAGAAGTTTTCAAGAAGAGCCACCAAGGAAGAAGAAAGAATGAAGGAGGAGAAGCAGAAAGAAGCAAGACAACTTACTTCACTTAAGAAGATAAGTTGCTTGGAGAAAGAAGGTGAGGAGGGAACATGAATGAGCAAGCTCACTCTAATACAAAAGTAAAATGCAGCAATGATGCATAAGAGGGATGAGAAGAGATTATGAGAAGTGAAGGCAAATTCACTTCTCAAAGTAACTTACCACCTGAAAAGTTAGCAAAAGGAAGTGAAATGGAATGAAAATGAAATGAAATGCAAAGATGGAAACCAAAACCATAAGCATATTCATGATGCTAATGATGCAAAAAGATGACATAAATGTATGTCATGAGATGAAGATGATCATACAAAGGATGGGAATGCAAATGAAGCATATAAGAGGCATGAAAGTTTATGAATGCACATGAAATGAAATGAAAGCAAAACATGGCAAATGGATGTTGCAATGATCAAACATGATTTCAATATGTCCTAAGATGTCTTATATGTCATGTGGATGCACAAAATGTCATGGCAAGTTCATGTATGCAATCTTATACAAGATGAATGCAAATGAGATGCAAGATTAGGGTTACATGATCATATGAGATGCACAATTCAAAAACAGAAGCAAGACATGGGATTAAAACTTGAAAATGGCCTCAAAGGGACCCTAAACCTATACAAGTTCACGACCCAAAGGGGAAGGTCAGAAGCTAAAACCTAAAGGACTTATGAATTTCCTAAGTTTCTAGGGTTTTAAGGGTGATCCTAAGGGTAAAATGCCAAAAAAATTGAAAATGCATCATAAAAATGAAACACAAATATTTTTAGGGACTTGAAGTTATGCATAACACAATGCAGAAAGAATCATTCATAAACTCACTTTGGTTCAAAAGTTATGAATTTTTGAAGTTAGGGTTAAAAATATTCAAGTTTAAGAACCCTAATTCAATTGAAAATTGCCAAAGCATGATCAAAACCAAAAATAAAATTGTGTGGTGAGTTTGTAAATGTTTCTAAATGTTTGAAAATGCTCTCTGAATTTTTTTGGGATTTTTAAATACTTAAATGTATTTTTAATTGATTAATTCTCATTAGCTAATTAAAAATAATCATTTAAATGATTTAAAAATATTTTTTAATGCAAAAAATAAAAATAAAAATATTTTTGGGTTCTTAAAATTAATTAAAGTTTGGATAAAAAATTTCAGAATTTTTAGACTACTTTTACTATTTTTAATAAAATGTACAAATTAAATAAAGAAAAATGAAATAAAAATTAATAAAAGGGAAAGTATGCAGGATGGAGAGCTGAGATTCAATCTGGGTTTAAGTTTGTTGACCACGCACCAAATCCAAGGGTCACAATTCAAACCTAGCTAATTTCAGTTAATTAAGTTAATTAAAATAATTAGGGCTTAATGAGATCATCCAGGCCATTGGTTCACACGCGGGAAGCTTCATCCTACGCTCCAAATTTAAACTCACCCCTAAACCGTATTTAAGCATTAATGACTTTCAGGTGGCCGGAAATGACCTCCGGTCATCTTCTCCGGTCACACCCTTCCCTGAGAATTTCAATCTCACTCCCCAGGCCATTTCTGGAGCTCAAAGCTCCAGATTCACTCTTCTCACTCCCCTAAACCTAAATCTAACCTCAAACAAGATTTATTTTCAGCCGTTAACAAGATTCGAAGCCAAGAACAAAAATTACAAAACTTTCAGACAAGCCATACATCCTCATTTCTTCATCATTTTCAAAAGTAAAAGGTTCATTGCACTCAGGGGATCAAACTTAACCAATTAAGAACTTAAAATAAAGCTTCTGGGAAAATATTTTCGTATGACTACCTGAGGTTAAGCTTTCAACCCTAGAGCTTTCAGGCTGCTTTCTTGATCCAAAATGCCTCCAATGACCTCCCTGAAGAAGCTTTGATGCTTGGTTGGAGTTTTTTGTGGCTGGTTTGAGAGTTTGATGAAGTTCAGTTCAAAGGGGGAAGGAAATCGTGTTTTTGGTATGGTGGCTTTTAGGGCAAAATGAAGGGTGGGAAATGATCAGTGGTTGATGCTGAGATGAATGGTGGAAGAATTTTTAAGCTTTGATGTTTATGTTGTGTGTTTCGAATGAAAATGCAAAGTGGGAGGTTTTTGTGTATGCTGACTTGTGGGTGGATTCAGGTTGTGTTCTCATTATGTTTGGCTTGCTTTTGCTTTGTATAAACTAATGTGATTGGTTCAGAAAGTGGTTGTGGCATAGTGTGATTGGTATGGGTGAAAATGCATAAAGTCAAGGTTAGGTGTCCTTTGGGGTATGGGCAAGTTCAGGCCAAGGACAAGGGCATGTCCTGCGCAGCATGATTCATGGACAACCATGGAAATCAGTTTGAGGCAATTTGACAAGTTTGTGGGAAGATGTGGGGGGTTTTGCAATTTTTGCAAAGTTTGGCCCTTTCTTGATTTCTTCATGTACAAGCCATGAAATTTGGAAATTCTTAAGCCAATTCTGACTTTTAGGCATTACACAAAGTTTTTATGATGATTAGAAGTCAATTTGAAGTCACAAATTTGCTTGGCATGAGGTTTTGCAAAAATCCCTCTTTGGCATGAAACTTGAAATTATGTGATTTTTGCCAACTTTGGAAAGCCATAACTTGAGTTCCAAAATGAATTAGATCTAGTTCTTGTAGTTTTTTAAAAGGTAATGATCCAATCTACAACTTTCATGACCAAGAATTTTTCATTTGAAGCATTTTTGGTTATGAAATAGGAGGTTGAAAAACTTTCCCAAAATGGAAAGTTTACATTACAAGTCATTTCCATATTTGGCAACTTTTGGTTTAGCCCACTTTTCTTCAAATTTGTGAACTTCTAAGCACTTCAATGGTCAAATAAAGACCATATAACTTCATTTTGATGAAATATCCACTTTGGTTCCATGTTGGGGGGCCTCAGATGCCCTGATTTGGCTCTGACTTGCTCAGGAAGTTACCCAGTGATCAGATGACTTCCACAATGAATTTTTCCATAAAACTTGGTATGAATTATCCTTATATCATATAGAGACCAATAGAAATAAGAATGACCAAAAAATTTGGAGTTATGGCCTCTGAAACCAAAACCCTAATTTTAGGTCACCTGTGCAGTTAAACCTGGCTCTGCTTCCATGCCTTGCCAATTCTTGTGATTTTATGACTTCCTTGATCTTGGGAGGATATAATATGATTATTGAACATACATGGACCCTCTTGAGATGATTTAAGACCTTTGGAGTGGCTCAAATGGCTCTTGGATTGCTCAGGTCACAAACCCTAGATGCATATGACTTTGAACCAAACCAGTGAAGCAAAAATGCAACATGATATGATATGATTGAACTTATGCAAATGAAATGATCACAAGCCATGGTGTGAACCTATTGAGTCCACTAATCTATGATTAGAGATTAAACTCATTACTTAACACTAAACAAAAAACAAAAACATCTAAATAATCACAAGTAGGTTAATGATCTTAATCCTACATCATCATGGTAATAAAGTTGAGATGCTTATCTCACACTTTAGTATTCTCATTATCCCTAATCAAGGGAGGATATAATGAGTTTACAAGCCCTTGATTTAGGCTTAAGTTCATTAACTTATGCAAAACTCCAAAAACAATAACAAGACTGAAAACACAAAAACAAACAATAATTGTCTCCTTCGGGATTCTTTTATCATCACACTCATTCATAAACGAGAACTCTCTTCTTCTGTCTAATGCAAGACAGTTAGCACTCAAGCCAGACGAGTCATACACTTGAGCATAGATAAGCAAGCAGTTCACAGTCAATTTATCTTTCAGTCTCTTTGAGTCGAACTACGGTGTTCTGACTTCCTCATTGCACGAGAGGATACGTAGGCATAACTTAACAGTTATCAAACAAAAGTCTCTTTGTCATCCCCCTCTTTCAGCATTCCTTTTTTAGCCTTAGTTCCTGAGCATTTTACTCTCTTTTGCACTGACACTTGAATATTTCTTTTCCAGCCTTTGCACACAGACATCACATACACTACCCCTTTAAACACAAATCTTGTAAGTATGAATCCCGTCGAGTACGATAGACAATCTGGGTGCTAATACCTTTCCAGGTTGTAACCAACCCCCTTTCTCAGTTTCTCTGGTTCGCAACCGTCTTATCCATCCTTTTCTAGGTTTATGCAGCATTACCTTTCCTTCGGGATAAAAATGCCTAGCTAGCGACTCTATTCATCTTCACTTCATTTTCTCCTTTCGCCGACCGTTCACGCTTGTACCGGGATGTAAATCTTTGGGAGCGACAATGTCAAGCTTCAAAGCTTTCCCAACAAGTTTGGTTAGTCAGATGCTCAGATACCTGAAAATTAGTTAACTTGGTCAAAAAGTCAATTGAGGTCAACTGTGGTCAACTCAAATTCAAACTTCAAAGATTTTTTGTCAAAATAAATATTATGAGGTAAAATTCATCATTTGATCAAGGGTTGATCATGATTCATCGAGGAAACCTCGAATCATTAAGAATCAAGAAGTTTCTAAATTAGGGTTTTCATAGGAAAAGTCAACTGAACTTTGACCAGCCATAAATTTCACATACTCCATCAAAAATTCCCATCCAAGGCTCATGTTAAAGGAAATTTAATTCTCTACAACTTTGTGTCTCACAAGCCAATCCTAAAAATGCTTCATTTGGAAGGTATAAGCTAAAACATTATAGGTGCTTTTGAAAGTCAACAAAAAGTCAACTTTTTCCAAAGCTCATAATTTGAAAATGGTAAATGATATGGACATGGTAAAAAAAAAGTTTGGTTTGATGACACTCTAATATTTCTATAAAGTCCTAGAACACCATCATATAATTAAAATTGAGGAAGTTATGCTTTGTCAAAGTTGGTTGATTTTTAAGGGGTGTATGAAGCAAAAAAGGGCCATAACTTCAAATTTTTCCAAATGGGCCCATAAAATTGCAACCCAAACTTGAAGATTAAGTCATGCACGACCTAATGACCATTCATTCTTATTTTTAAAATTTATTTTATATTATTTTGGATTTTAAATGATAAAATTCAATTTTAATAGAAATCAAATATGAAAATCAAATATTTGATCTCATAAGTTATTTTAGGATCAAATATATGACTTTTAAGGTGATTGAAATCATCCAAATTCGTGCAAAACCATTATGGAAGTGATATATTTGATTTTTTGACCAAAATAGTAAGGTTGTTTCTTCATGATCAAGTAACACCAAAATGCACCCAAGGTCCAACTTATTTTAACCTAATTACATCACTATATGACCATAACAACATTGCATACACAAGGGGACGAAATTCAGAGAGGCAAGGCATTGTTCAAACTCAAACTTTTCCAAAAAAAAATCAATTTCAGTTTCTTACTTGCAGGTCATCTCAAAGTGTTTTAAAGGTTTAAACATGATCCTTGAAGATCCTTGATGCTATCCCAATCCTTTACATCATCGAAATTGCTCTCATATGCACAAACCGAATTCTCATTCACTCATGATTTTAATTTTTTCGTTTTCCTATATTCATGAATTATAAACTATATTTGGCTAATGATTTATGTTTGTGACATTACAAGGATTGTTTATGGGCATTCAATTGGAAGTTTCATGGCCGAATGAGGGTAGTGCCATAATTAGGGTTCATGAGGTTTCAAATTGGGGATGCATGATGGAGACGGTTTCACATGAAACTAATGACATAATTAACTTTATAAGATTATAATAGACTGAAATATATGTTTGGATGAAATTTATTTGGTGTATTGTGCGCGTTTGTATTTGCTGGTCTTGTAGTGACGAACTAAATCCGTCACTACAAGCTTTAGAGACGAAAAAGGTGTCACTAAAGCCTAAGCAGACGGATGGAGGTAGAAGAAGATACAAGGTGCAAATCTGGATTTGAAATCTGGACTTATTTTATTAAATATTATTTGTATTTGTTTTCACAAACTATGCAGGTAATCTGGTGGTGAGGCTTAGCGTGTGTGAAGTCAAGGGCCTGAGTTCGATTCCCAGGTCCCCCCATTCTTTTTTTATATGGTGTTCTATTTTGCAGGTTTACTATATAATACACTTTGTTCATCTTATTCCCAGGAGGCGCGCATGGCCTGGTAGCAAAGGCTGGAACCTTGAAGTTAGAGGGCAGGGGTTCAAACCTTACCTCAAACATTTTGGGTTATTTCCTCTTTTAGTTTTTATTATTTTCCATCAAATTATTTATCTTCTTAAATATCCTTTTAAAAATAAAATAAAAACTTTTTTTTTATAAAAATAAAATCCTTTCCTCATAATCTTTTTTATTATTATTATTATTATTATTATTATTAGTTTTTTTTAGGTTAATTATTTTTAATTGACTAATATAATTAGGATTTAATATATTTAATCTTAATCTATTTTTCTTTATATGAACCCTAAATTTTTTTTTCTAAACTTCTTTTTCATTAAACCCTAATTTTATAAACCTAAAAATGTATAATTTTTTATTATTCAACCCTAAAAACATTTTTCATAAACCTAAACCTTTCACTAATTTTTATGTTATTCATCTGTCATTTATTCTTATGTAATTATTTCTCATCTGTAATATTTTTAGGTTTATTTTTATTTTTCACCATTATAATTATGTAACTGCCCAAAGCATTGTAATAGTTAGGATTTTATTTTCTGCCATTTAAATTCCTTCCATTAATCTTATTGCGTGATTAGTAAACCTAGGGTGTGGCAAGATTTAATGAAATAAAGAGGTTTAGAATAATAATAATAATAATAATAAGATAAATATCTGAAAATAACACTCACACACGTAAGTCGATCATTCTATGATCGCCACCTGCACTTCCTAGGGTTACCCCTCTAAGTTGCCTTAATATAAATGGTCAGGTCCCTCGAAAATGGGGGTGTCTTAAAAAGAAAAGTCCCTATAAATAAATCATCATAGTCCCTTCCAGATTAAAATATCAAGTCCTTACGAAGTTTCCTACGATGTAATGATCTTGTCCCTTCAGTAAAAGTGATGATAGTCCTTTCAAATTGCTAAAGACATCCCTATAAGTTGCCTTCATTGACCATACAATGACCCTACGCTCGTCCCTTAAAACAATCCAAGGTAATGACTACCTACTCCTTAATAGTATGGACAGTCTTACCCTTAAAAGGAAATAAAAGAATACGAAAGACCAGTCTAGGGTAGGTAGTTCTTAGTTACTTGCTCAATTTTAAAAAATACTCTTTACACCCCACTTTTCAAATAATTTTCAAACTTAAAAAGCTTTATATACATCCGTACGAGGTTCATGACAAATATTTATGAAAATTTCTAAACACACACTACACTTTCCTTTTTCAAACAAATAAGTGAGCTAAGTAACTAAGAGCCCATGGATAACCATGTATATAAAGGGTGCTTACACATTCCTTTTATATAACCTACCCCCCGAACTCAAGTATTTTAAAAATAGGTCTTTCCTGTTCGTTTATACCCTTTCCATATGGATAAAATAAAAGTCGGCGGCGACTCTTGTTATCCGCAATATAAATAAAAAGTCAGTTATCCCACCGTGTTACACATTGGCATAAGCAGGTCACTCTCTAAAAAACACAAACACGTTCCCGCCTTAGTTTTACGAACCACGTCGACTCTAATTCTCATTTCCCATGAGATACGTAGGTAGTGGGGTAAGGGCCATTCGAGCACATTCTTTATTTTCCCTACATTTTCCCCTTTCTTTTCATTCTCTTTTTCCAGATCCCTCTCTCATTCCAGTTCCAGTAGCGATTTTTATTCAGAAGCAACTTTATTTCTCACCCTTTGAAACAAACAAACAAGCGTGGATCCCGTCGGGTACGACAGACAATTTGGGGTGCTAATACCTTCCCAGGTCGTAACCGACTCCCGAACCCATATCTTTGGTTCGCAGGACCTTGTCCTTTCCTTTTCTCTTTGGTTTGTGCAGCATTACCTTTCCCATTCATTCGGGATAAAAATGCCTGGCTGGAGACTCTATCTTTTCCGTGCCACTTTCGAGTTTGTACTAGGATGAAAATCCCGGGAGCGACAGATGGCGACTCTGCTGGGGATCGGACCCTGAATCTCTGGTTTCCCCTTGAGAGTCAATCCTTGCGCTTGTCTGTTTTTGTTACTTTGGGTGTTTAGTTGGTTGCTATTGTGTGCTTTAGTTTAGCTTTATAGCTTTATTTATAGCTTTACTTTACAACTTTATTAACTACTTTCAGTATTTATTTTACATGCATCATTTATACTGGACTGTCTGGACTATGCTGGATTTTCTGATTGGTGGGATGGGAACTGTTACTATGAGATGAGTTCGTAACCGGGGCTCGAGTGCACCCTAGTGCTTAGCATGGACAATCACTTTAGCTTCATGGCATCTTGCTATATTGGTAGTAGTGAGTTCCACACCCAGACTGTGACCGTCTTGGAAATATATTGATACATGAATCTTTCTTGGATCATTACATGGCCTCGATAGTTATGTACATTTGGGGACCGATCATTGAGGACCTTAGTGGAAACAACTCTCTCTAGTTATGACACTGGCAGACCACATTTGTTGGCAAACCCATTCACATTTGAGGGTCCACTGGGAACTCTCATAGGATGGCCTAGCTCTCTCATAGGAACTCAGTCAAAGAAAATTGTTCGTATGACGATAGTACTATATCCCAAGGGCTGAATGTACTATTGTTTCTCGATTCAGTGCTTGAAGATGGGAACTTATGAGGGATGCTTGTTTTTTCGGACTCAGCTGAGACCTCCTTGAGTAGTACATAATGCTAAACTGATTCCCTAATATGGTTATTACGCCATTTCTCGGAAATGGTGAACGTATTATTGTTATTCGGCTTTGAGAGTCCGTGATGTTGACCCGAGGTTGCACACCCGTGAGATTGGGAGGGATGTTTACAGATTTGCAGGAACCTTAAACTTTCAACATACCCGTTTCGCCAGTGTTACTTTGTGATAATCCAGTTCTATGTGGTTCTTTGGTTCCGAATCGCGGGGTTCTGCACAAAGATATTCTTGTTATGACTCTTCACAGACACTAAACTCACTTCTCAGCACCAACATCAGACCATTGATTGCATGCCAGTGCATTGCATGATATCATTTGCATGCTTTTATTCGTAGCACATGTTTAATCATTTTCAGGGTTGCATGTCACATCCTCATTTCCTAAAAATGTATGGCATGGCATACACATTCATTGCATGCATTTCATATTTGGATTTTAATAGGTTATCTGGATTTCTTAACTTAATTAACTTCAGGCAAAATAGTTGGTCAACGCATTATCGATATCCAACTCGTAGAAACCGAGTAAAAATGGTTGAGCAAATGCAGAATGATATCACTGAGCTCCGACAGAGGATGGATCAGTTCATGGAACTGATTACCAGTATGGCCCAGAACCAGGAACTCCTCAGATTGATGGTTGAGAAACCCATAGTAAATGCTAATAATAGGACACCTGCTGGGAATGTGGATTCAAATGTTGCTCGTAATGAAGAGCCAAATCCAAATGGGATTGCGGTCCGTAATGTGGTTTTAGAAGACACACAAGAGGACCAGTTCACTCTACTGGATACTGATATGGATAATATGAACGAGATCAATGATCGAAGGTATGAAGAGGTGGTAGAGAAGATTAAGGCCATGGAATGTCAGAATTCCCTGGGCGTTGATGTAACCAATCTGGGGTTAGTGTCAGGAGTCAGAATCCCTCCTAAGTTCAAGGTTCCATCATTCGACAAGTACAACGGCAATACGTGACCTAGAACTCACATTCATTCATATTTTGGAAGAATCTCGACTCACACTGATGACGAGAAACTCTGGATGCATTTCTTCCAAGATAGTCTATCTGGAGCTTTGTTGAGCTAGTATATGAAGCTAAGCATGGCTTCTATTCGAAGCTGGAAAGACTTTGCTGAAGCTTTTCTCAAGCAATATCAATATAATATTGATATGGCTCCAAACCGCACCCATTTGCATAACTTGTCACAAGGATCTAAAGAAGGTTTTAAGGAGTATGCCCAGAGGTGGCGTGAACTGGCGGCACAAGTTCAACCCCCGTTGTTGGACCAGGAAATGGCAGAAATGTTTATGTGCACCTTACAAGGTGCATTCTTAGATCGTCTGGCCACTTTCCCATCCATCAATTTTTCTGATAACGTCATTGTTGGTGAAAGAATAGAAAACTTGCTGAAATTGGGAAAGATCCAGGATGTAAGTGGTGCTAGTTCTTCTGGTGTGAAAAAGCCTTTTGGCAATGGCCACAGAAAAAGAGAAGGAGATACGAATTCTGTGTATAGGGGCCGAGGCAAAGATCTTTCCCAAGGATACTACCAGGCAGCTGCAGTGACTATTCCTATGCCGTAGGTTCAACTAAAACCTCAGGGTCAACAACAACAGGCACAAAGACCATTTCAGCAAAGAGCATAAGCGAGGGACCGTAAAATTGACCATATCCCATTTCCGTATGTTGTATTGCTTCCAGAGTTGCTTAAATTGAACATGGTCAAACTCCGTACCATGAGGGCTCCTTCTCCTGGAAATTTACCACCAAATTTTGATGCAAACGCCAAGTAGGAATTCCATTCGGGTGCCCAGGGGCATACTATTGAGAAGTGTTGGGCTTTCTAGAATAAGGTACAAGACCTAATTGACTCTAAGGCAATCAACTTTTCCTCTCCCCCAAAATTTAATTCGAAACCCAATGCCTAATCACGGTGGAGCCGGAGTGAACTTTGCGAATGAAGGTGTTAGGGTTGTTGTACCAGATGGTCCGTTGTAAGCTGAAATCTTTGAATTAATCACTCGGTTTGCAAGGGTATACGCAGAAGAAAATAAAACCAGAAGCATTCAAATACTCTCAGTAATGGCGTTTGTGTGTTTGTTTCCTTCATTGCATTTTCATCCCTAGTGAGGGGAACTACGTCGCTCTGATTCTTCATTGGTCTTGAATCAATGGAGATACGTAGGAAGAAGATCGTCAGGTCTTTCCGAGCAACCTTATGGGGCAACTTTCTTCCCGAGCTTTACTCTTTCTTCTTGACGTCTCGTGTCAGAGCCCTAAGGTCAGAATAACTAGAAGAGGAGGTATGATTACCATTCTAGGCATGTAGCCGTTTACTTTAAGATTACACATCCATGAAAAAGCTATTGATCACTGAAAGTATCCAAGATTGATAGGTCCAGACGGAGTTAAGTCTCCTCAACTACGACAATATTCAGTTTCTTTACTGCATTTTCATTTGTAGGTTCTTTTATTTGCTAAACATCTGTTTACATGTATGAAATTTGTTTGATTTTGAACAATAATCATAATAAAACTCACATGTTTTTCTTGATGTAATTCATTCATATTCAGTTATAACTTTGTATGCATTGCAATGCCAACTCTCGTGCTTGAACTCTGTGAGGGAGGATGACAAAATGAAAACGCAAAAATCTAATTGTGTTCTCTTGAATAAGACCATGTTGACAATGTACATGCATTGTTTCAAATACCTAAACACCAAAGATATAAAGGAGATAGACCCTCGCCAAACCCTTTGAGTCTTGAAGTAGGAGTTTCTTTTTGCATGAAAAAAAAAACCTCACATGTAACCTGGGGGCTGGGTAGGTATCAGCTAGTTGAACCGAGCATTCATACTTTCATAAAGGAGTGTATTTGAGGATCCATTACATTCAATTATCCCAATCAGGAGGTCCAAAGAATGGAGGCCACAATGGTTATCCTTTATCGACCAAATAATGAGGCATGCACAACCCTTGCAAAGCAATCAAAACAAACAGTGTCACACGATTTGTTTAAAAAATAATAATAATATAGACAATCGAAGAAAAAAAGAAATGAAAAAGCCTGCTAAGTCGAAACTTGAAAACAAACAACTTAGGCAAAAATTAGGGCATCCCGCTGGACTTCACAATCAAAGATTCACAAGAATCAGGCCAGGAAAAAGTTAGGGATAAACAAAAGAATGCAAAAGCGGAACACAAAAAAGGATTACACAAGAAATATCCTTAAACAAGAACAAAATCGTGTGGCACAGACACAAAAGAAAAAGGGATGACTGACTCTAAACAATAACCTCAGTGGTGCTTAAACCGTTAATAGCAATGGTTCCTCAACCATCACAAAACCCTCTTTGATAGGTGAACGCTTGTGAAATCTAGTTGAACGTAGGAATGGAGAACATCACGAAGATGGGTGGGCACAAATAAGTTTCGAGCCTATATCCTTTGTTTCTATAATCATGAACTAGGCCACGATACAACCCTCAAAAGTCCTAACTGAAATAGGGTTATTTTGAGAGCGTACTACTACGAAACCGCGTCCTAACTCCTACGAGTTGTGCTAAAAGACCTTTTTTGGTATTGCATGTGCATGTTGTCTTTTATTCAAAAATAATGTCGTATCTTAACTAGTGATTTGCTCACAAAGGTTCGCGACATCTTTTTTAGTAAAACTTCAAGATTAACATGTTTGTTGAATTAGAATTTTCATTCTCAGAATAAACATTGTCTGCTTGCATACATTTGTTTGGCATCATAAAAGTTCACATATAGAACCTCAGTCCAGAAGCTTAATCTTGCCAAGTTGAGAAGTCTGAAACTTCCGAAAGACAATCATGTCGTGGTGCACTTTTCCAAGAAACCCCATTAAGTAGAGACTTTCCCAACTAGTCATTGTAAGAGCTAGCCAACCTGGGGCAGTTACGTCAAGCAATATCTCTTCAAAACTCAGCCAAACTGGGGCAATTATTTCGAGATTCAAATCTCTCAAAGAGAAATTAGCGGGGATAGTCCCTCAAAGATTAGTCAGTCAAGGGAAAAACTATTTCAAAGGCTCGTACTAGGGAAGGCCACCCCAATAGTACGAGAATTCATTCTTTCCCGAAGACAGACAATCCGAAGCACCTATCTAGAGTTCAGAATACTGAGGCAGTCGTACTTATGAAGGGTTTATATGTCATCCTTTGGTTGCCACTTTTAATGATTGAGTTTGTTACTGTCTAGTGGTCACTCGCCAAGCCAATTCTCTCGTTCAACACTTACAATAGCTACAAGCTCATCTGTGTTGACAATGCCTACCTCCCCAACAAGGTTATTATGCCAATTTATACAGTCACTGCGATACTTAAGAGTTTAAAGACACCAAGTCTTTTGTAAAATCCTCTTAAGGTAAAGTCTGGAAAAAAGCAAATGATACCCCAGAACGAGACTACTTGAAGTCTTTCCTCCCCAGCAGGATGTGTCTCGGTTTTGTTATTCCCAACAGACGAATGGAAAGTATGTCCAACAAAGGGCATCACCGAATTTTGCTCTTCAACAGGTTTCCCTGATTCTATTCTTCAGCAGATCTAGGGTGGCTCATATTCCTCAGCAGATCTCAGACAAAATTTTCTCTTCCCCAACAAATCTCGAAAGAGTTCCTTGTACCAATAGAGCAAGGAGGATTGATAATCCCCAAGCAGAGAGTCATCTTCCCACAGTGAAGCTTTTCTTACAAGAATTCGAGTATTCCCAACAGTTAGTCAAATGTTGCCTGTCCCTACAGCGGTTTCAAAAATTCAGGTTGATAGAGAGTTCTCCTCAGCAGATCCTTGACAAGACTTTTCCCCGGCTAAGTCGGAAAGTTACCAATCCCCCAACGGATTCTTATAGGTGAGATGCAGTCCCCATTAGTTGAAGTATCCCCTAGCAGGGTCCTCAAATCAAAAGTCCAATTTATTTTTGGAAAAGGTTGTAATTCAAGACTGGCGGATTATTCACGCTTCTCTCTAGCAAAGACGTATCCCCGCAGGGATTCTTGAGATTGAATCAACGACCATTTCATTCTCAGTAGAGTTAGCCTGGACTTATTGCTTCCTCATCAGGAATTCCCTTTTCATTCGCATCATTTTATTTGCATACTCAAAACATAGCATTCCCAATGTCATGGGACATCATGCCATGAATTCAAACATATGCATGCTCAGCATAATCCAGGTTTGATATCTTGCAAAGTCCGATCATAGACTGGCCAAAATCCATCCTCAGGGTGGAAAAATTCTAAAGTCCAACCATAGATTGGCGAAAGTCCAACCGTAGATTGATGAAAGTCTATCCTCCGGGTAGCAAAATTCTAAAGTCCAACCGTAGATTGGCGAAATTACATCCTCTGGGTGGCAAATTCTTAAAGTCCAATCGTAGACTGGCCAAAGTCCATCCTCAGGGTGGCAAATTTCTAAAGTCCAATCGTAGATTGGCGAAAGTCCATCCTCAGGGTGGGAAATTTCTAAAGTCCCCCGTAGTGGGCAAAAGTCCAACCATAGATTGGCGAAAGTCCATCCTCTTGGTGAAAAATTCTTAAAGTCCAACCGTAGACTGGCCAAAGTCCATCCTCAGGGTGGAAAATTTCTAAAGTCCTACCGTATATTGGCCAAAGTCCATCCTATGGGTGAAAAATTTCCAAAGTCCAGTCGTAGACTGGCCAAAGTCCATCCTCTGGGTGGAAAATTTCCAAAGTCCAACCGTAGACTGGCCAAAGTCCATCCTCTGGATGGAAAATTCTTGAAGTCCAATCGTAGACTGACCAAATTCCATCCTCTGGGTGGCGAATTTCAAAAGTCCATTGTAGTGGGCAAAAGTCCCCTGTAGTGGGCAAAAGTCCACCATAGAATGGCAAAAGTCCCCCATAGTGGGCAAAAGTCCACCATAAATTGGCAAAAGTCCCCCGTAGATTGGCAAAAGTCCCCCGTAGTGGGCAAAAGTCCCCCGTAGTGGGAAAAATCCCACCATAGATTGGCAGAAGTTCCTCGTAGTGTGGAAAAAAGTCCAACCATAGATTGGCAAAAGTCCGTCCTCAGGGTGGCAAAGTATCTCAAGTCCAACTGTTGATTGACAAATGTTTGTCCTCATGGTGTAAAGTGTCTGAAGTCCACCTGTAGCATGGCAAGTCAGCAGTCTTCGGGCATCCCACTAAAGGCATCCCCCATTTACTATTCTTCGCATCAGAATTATATCCAAGTAGAGTTCAGATGGTTGGGTTTATATCCCTTTTCTTCATCTCCATCAGAGTGCAAATTTTCTAGTTGGTTTTGGTATTCAATCCCTGCATACCTCAAATGTCTGAGAGCAAATGCTATCATCCTTTCAGGTCTACAGTGATTGAATTGGCACATCTGTAACACCCCAAAATTTGCCCTCTTATTTATCACCGTTTTGAGTAGCTTATGCTTCATTTCTGTGTCATCCTGCATATCCGTCCATACATTTCATAATAAAAACAAAAAACAAAAAACAAATACATCATTAGTCGAGGCGCGAGGCATGTGATCAAAGGTTATTAGGCGACTATCGGCTCTCATAAAGAAAATAATCTCAGAAAATATGACAAAGACCGGATGTTAAAGTTTTCCCACCAAAAAGAGAAAAATTCAAATGTTGGTTGAAGTAATCGGTTACCTCATAGGTAGTAACCGGTTACCTGTTGAAATTTGGAGAAAAAGCCCAGTTTTTGCACTGGTAATCGATTACCTCATTGGTAGTAACCGGTTACTTTGCCCAGATTTTCAAAAATACAAAATTCAGTTGGTTGCTTCCCTCCATTCTCCATTTTCACTTTGCCTTGTGTTTCCACCCAATTCTAGAACATTCCACATTCTTATAAGGGAATATTCTCAGAATATGCCAAGGAATATTCCCAGAATATGCCATGGAATATTCTAGGAATATTCCTGACCAACCCTTAGCTTAGGACCCAAGCCTCGCGTCCAAACCTCGCGCCAAACCTAGACCTAACTCCATAGTTAAACATTATATAAACCTTGCTCATCAAGCCAAAAAGGGGTTAGAGACACAAGTTAGAGCCACATTTTCACAAGCTTCACCATTTTCACAATCTCAATTCTCTCCATTTTCCAGACTCACACCAAAGCTTCATCATCGAGATTCTTCAAGTTTTGCATTGAAACTTGAAGAATCAGAAGCTAAGCCTTCATCATCTTCATCAATTCAGCGGATAATCGAAGAAGTTACTACGGTTGCGGTGTTTATTTCACTGTTTCGAAGAGTTTCGGATAATTCTCACCAATCGGATTTATTTTGTGCACTCGCGGATCAAAGCTTCGGGTCTCCGGTATTCCCTTCGTTCGTGTATTGATCAACATCACAACAATTGCCAAAGTAAGCATTCTCTTTGTAGGTTGGTGAATCCGAAATCACTTCTCATTTTAACTTATTTTTCTTCATATCACCTCACGCATTCTTCACTTTTTCTTGATTTTTGATGCTTTGATTAGTTTGACCATAAGAGCTAGATTTGTAGTGATTAATAGGTGTTAGAATGTTGCATTTAGGTGTAATTTTCATGATAGGTTGATAGGCCTTATAATAGAGCTTATTTGAATAAGTTGCTACTGGTTTTTGCATGAAAATGCATAAATTTTTTATTCTAGTTGCAGAGTAGCCGGTTACCTGTGTTAAATTTGGCAGAAATTCAGTTTTTTTGAATTGGTAACTGGTTACTGCATAGGTAGTAACCGGTTACCACTGAACCAGAATGAAACATTCTTGCATTTCTTTCATTTTTGATATCCATTCCCCCTCCAATAATCATGGATCTTTAGGACATGATTTTAGGGAGGTTTTAGGAGCTGTTTTAGAGCAGGTGTGTGTAGTTTCGATAACTTTCGACATGCTTTTTGTTTGGTTCTGATTTTTGACATAAATGTTGCATATATGTTCATAGCTTGTTGTGATCATTGTTTGCATGGTTTAGCATCATCCATAGCGTAATAATAATTGTTTATGGTTCTGTTTTGCATTGCCTTTGCCATCCGCTCATGTTTTGGTTGAATGTGCGTGCAAATTGGAAAAGTTGCATATTGCTAAAACCGCACAATTCATAAAATTTGCATCCATTGATTGTGTGTTCATATGTTGCATTCCATTGTCGATATCCATTTCATGTTATTGCATTAACTTGCTTGATTGTTTCATTACATTGTTTGCATTAAAATTTGTTTTTGCATTGAAAAATAATTGAAAATCTGTCATGTTTTCATCGCTGCATTTGGAAATAGAAGCTGTAAAAACATGCTGCATTATTCTATTTTGGTCTTTTTACACCTATTTGCATATTGTTTGGTAGCTGTAATAGGTTGTTTGCATTGCTAGTTGTATTCAGTAGATGTCTGTGCAATAGGAAGCAGTAGTAGCTGCTGACTTTAGGCTTCGCTTAGTTTTTAGTGTCCTTAGACTTAGGATTGAGTCTAGTTAGGTCATAGTTGTATTAGGAATTGTTTGGTATTTATTTACCTCTTTCCTTTTATCACTTTAGCTTATTCTACTAACCTTTGTTTTGTAGGGAGGTTGAGGTAAGCTTTGTTTATACAACTTCTTCATCATCTTCTTTATGCTTTCAAATTGTGTTTGTCTTAGCCCTTTAGGCTTTGTCTTGTATAACTTCATGTTAATCCCTATTTAGGAACAACTTAACTTCTTTAGAGAAGTAAGTTGCTTCCTAGTTTCTTCTTCTTTTCTTTTTCTTATTAGGATTAGAAGACCTCACTAACCATAAGATATCCCTTGAATAAACAACTTAGGGTGAGTCTTAGTTCCCCTAGTTTTTGTCCTTTCTCAAATTGAGTCCTCTTTCTCATCTCAAAGAAAAACTAAAAAACACTTTAATAAAGATTGAAGTAGTCTTAGATACAGAGACTTATTCCATGGGGCACTTGTATTCATCCCATCTTGGGATAATACAAGCTTGTCTAGCATGATGTGCAAGTCTAATCATGAGACTACTTTCACAAACAGAAACAACCAAAACACTTCTTCTAAAATATAGTAACAAACAACACACGTCTTTCCTGAGGGAATTCTCTTCTCATTTCATTCACTCATAATGAGAACTTGCTACGACTTTCCTCTCCCAGGATGGTAAACGCACTCGCCTCAGATGAGCCTGCAACATTTGAGCATTATCATAAGCAATTCACTCTCTAAAAAACACAAACAACTTCCCACGTTAGTTAGGCGAACTACGTCGACTCTGATTCTCATTTCCTATGAGATACGTAGGCAGTGGGGTAGGGCCCATTTGATCACATTCTTTATTTTCCCTACATTTTCCCCCTTTATTTTCGTTGTCTTTTTCCAGTTCCCTCTCTCATTCCATTTCCAGTAGTGATTTTTATTCAGCAGCAACTTTATTTCTCACCCTTTGAAACAGACAAACAAGTGTGAATCCCATCGGGTACGGCGGACGATTTGGGGTGCTAAGACCTTCCCAGTTCGTAACCGAATCCTGAACTCAGATCTTTGGTTCGCAGGACCTTGTACTTTCCTTTTCTCTTCGATTTATGCAGCGTTACCTTTCCCATTCATTCGGGATAAAAATGCATGGTTGACGACTCTACCTTTTCCGTGCCACTTTTGCATTTGTACTAGGATGAAAATCCTGGGAGCGACACCATGTACACAAGTTAATTCACAATGTGCATTTTTTGAAAACCAATCACAATTCAAAAATCAAACCATTTCAAGCCCTAAGATTTATCCAAGGGAGTTAAATGACTCAAAAGGAATCTGATCATGTCCTTGATGAGGAGAATGCAAGTAGGATTCACCATATTACCATAATTATTCAAATTTGCATTTCACTCCACATCACACAATTCATGCATCCATTGCTTCTAAAAACCTACACAGGTGTATGTACACATGGTATAAAAGATTACAAGCCCTTTGAATCAGCCTCATGCACTCTGATTTCTCAATTTCAAAGTTCTTTCACCATTTGCAATTCTCTTCGAATCTTACAATTCCTCCATACATTGCTCCATTTGTTTTGAATAATTATCATCAGTGAAGTGTAAGGAACAAAAACTAGTCATCATTTCAAGCTATAGTGCAAGGATTCATAAGTTTCGAATTTGAAGCTTCAACTTCAAATCTTCAGATTTTGAGAATTTTGACCAGCTTCAAGTTCAGGTTAGCTTCTGAATTTATCCTCTTAGATCTTAATTTAAATGTATGCATATTTATGTGTTCTTCACTGAACATGTTGATGTGTTTAATTTAAAGAATGAATGTGTATTATGGTTGTATGATGAGATTTCAGATTTTTAGATCTAAACTTGGTCTCTTCGATTCATGATGTATGTTGTTTGTATGATGTTTTTGGTGCTGGATTCTTATTCCTGGTGATGAATAGATCTGATCTAGAGATTTTGGTTCATTTTTGTGCATGTTTGTTCTTGGCTATGCGTTTTCCGATGACCGGGCTAGGGCTCTGTCACCGGATATGTTGCAGGTGGAAAGGATGAGTTGATGAAGAAGATGAAATCTGGACCTTTGTTGTGTTTGATCCAATGCATGTCATGATGCCACCGAATTAAAAATCTCACGTGCCTTGCATGTTTGTGATATTTCATTAAATTGCTTTTGCGTGTCAGCCTATATTAACTTGTATGAACTTTCGATCGTGTGCGTTTATTTGTTTGACTGGTATTGCTGATTTTGGTTGTCACGCGTTGGATTGCATTACTTTGTGATGACTGTTGATAATCATTGGATAGCACTACTTTCCTGGTTGACTCACTGACACGCGTTAGATGCTTTTACTTTTGTGAAGCTTGACTTGCATGATAGTCATAGGATTTTAATACTTTTTGAGATTTGATCTGGACCATGGATGTTGCGTACTTTGACTGACTTGTTGATTGTGCTTTTGGACTTTGATCTTTTGGTTTCTATCCACACTCCCCGTTAGGCCCAGTTTGTTGTTTTGAACGTTATTTGTTTGCTGATTGCACCTCCCATGCTTTATTCCAATTTTATTTTTATTTCTTTTTTATAGTTTCATGTTCAATTATTAAAAAAAGTTATAGGTCTTTAAAAATCCCAAAAAAATCCAGGAATGTTATTTTGAGTTTTATAAAATTTATCCAAATTTTAATTTTATTTTCCTTTTATTTTTTAGGCTCTGAATTAATTGTGCAATTAATTTCTTTTATTTTGCTTTCTTTCATGAACATTTGACCTTTCTTATTTTCTAACTTGAGTTCCAAAATAGATATGATGCCGATTATTTTCGCTATGTGTTCCTAACATGCTGAGGTACTTGGTTGATTTTTATCATAATTTTAGGCTTTGTTTGGTTGGCTTTTGGCTTATTGCTTATTGTGTAAGAAAATGAAACCCTAGCTCTACGTTTTCCATTTATTTGATTAACTTTGCTTCTGATTCTGGTCATGTGACTTTTCCATGTTGTTTGTATAGGTTTGAGATGCTTTGTTGCATAATGGCTTAATTTTTGAAGCATGATCGCTAATTTTTTTAGGATTGATCTTAAATTGCCTTATTTAAAGATGTTTTGAGCCATGATTGTTTGCTTGATTAGAAAGGCACTTTTTTATGCTTACCTTGTGCACTAAGTGACACTTTCACAAGCTTGTTTCACTTCACTTCCAATTTCTTCATGTCTCCTCTTATTGACTTAGTAGGTGCTTGTGTGCTTTGATTGATGATTGTATCTCTTGCTCATACACATAATCAACATGTTTAGGTTCTGACTTTGATTATACTTATTGATTTTTGACTTGTTTGATTCTCTTAACCACATGTTTTCATCTTACTTCCCCCATGTTACTTTGCTTATTGTTTGTGGGGTTTATTTCACTTCTTTTTGTGTGAATTTGTATGGCTAACATTAGAACTCTCCCATGATCATTAGGTTTTGATTTTGTTGGTTTGTGATGATTAAATGCTTGTTCTTCCATGGTTTGAACCTATTTGATTTTCTCTTGTCATTTGTGAATACTTCTAACATTTTCAGGGGCTATGGTAAGTAAGAGGTGTGGATGAGATTTCTACATATCAAACTTCTTTCTCCTCTTTCTTTTATGCTTTCTCCATTTGTGTATGAGATGTTCTGAGGCCATCAATGTTCAACTTCTTTTCATCCCTCTTAGGATCAACTTTACTTCTTTTAAGAAGTAAGTTGATTCCTTTTGATCCTTTGTTCTTCTTCTCTTCTTTTCTTCTTTCCTTCTTCTTCATTAGGATAAACTTCATACCACACTAACCTAGGACTTATATACATGATAACATTAGGATTTGTTAGTCCCCCTCTAGTTCTTTTACCTTTAAGATCCTTTGGTTATTTCTCTTTCTCATCTTCAAACAATAACCTAAAAAACTTAATAAAGGTTGAAATAGTTTTATGTGTATGGACTTATGTCGCTCCCGGGATTTTCATCCTAGTACAAACGCGAAAGTGGTGCGGAAAAGGTAGAGTCGCCATCCAGGAATTTTTATCCCGAAGGAATGTGAAAGGTAATGTTGCACAAACCTGAGGAAGAAGGAAAGGACAAGGTCATGCGAACCAAAGATCTGGGTTCGGGAGTCGGTTACGACCTGGGAAGGTATTAGCACCCCAGATCGTCTTCCGTACCCGACGAGATCCATGCTTGCTTGTTTGTTTCAAAGGGTGAGAATATAACTGCTACTGAACAAATCTGCTGACTGGAGTGAGAATAGAAATGAGAAAGGGAACTGGAAAGAAGATCGAAAAGAAAGAATAGGGAAAATGTAGGGAAAATAAAGAATGTTCTCAAACGGGCCCTACCCCGCTGCCTACGTACCTCATTGGGAAAATGAGGATCAGAGTCGACGTAGTTCGCCTAACCAGGCGGGAACTTTGTTTGTGTTTTTTTACAGGTGGAACTGCGTATGTCTATGCTCAGGTGTTGGAGGCTCGTCTGGTACGAGTGCATTTACCGTCTTGCATGCGAGACAAGTCGTCGCGAGTTTGCGTTCAGAAAGAATGAGATGAGAAAAAGGAGTTCCCGCAGGAAAGTCGCTTATTGTTTGTTTTTTTTCTTTTATGAGTTTTGTATGAACTTGGCATAAGGAAGTGAATTCAAACTCTTTTCCATGGAATGTGTACTTGCTACTACATTCCAAGATGGAATAATAGAACAAGCACACCAAGTGAGGAGAATTTATCCAAGACTTGTTTCCTAGGATTAGGGTTTAAGTTCACTAGCTTGTTGAACTTTATTACATGTTTTTGTAGTTTTTGTGAAGAAGTATCTTTTATGTTTTCTTTGTGAAACAACCCCTTGATAAGACTTGTACATCATGCTAGATAAGCCTACACCACTCCAAGATGGAATGAGTGCAAGTTTCCCATGGAATAAGACTATACAAAAGGGATCCTTTCATGCATTTATTAAGTCTTTGATTTTATTTTAAGATGAGAAGAGAAAGATTCAAGAGGTAAAGGTCAAAGCTAATGGGGGACTAAGACACAACCGTAAGTCATTATAATGTACACAAGTGTGGTCCTATGGTTGATGAGGTATTCTAACCTAAGGAAAAAAGCAAGTTAGAGTTCAACTTACTTCCTAAGGAAGTTAAGTTGAACCATAAGAACAAAAGGGAACCTATGAACAAAGCACCATGTGATAAGGCAAAGACAATTAAATGCATAAAATAAAAGGAATGAAGAATGATTACCTCATCTTCCCTACCTACAAAACAAATGTTAGCATGATGAAGTGATATGAACAATTACAACATGGCAAACTTCAATTAAAAAACTCACTCTAATTAATAAAGGAATTAATGAATTTCTAAGCCTAAAGTCAAGTCCTACGGTACCTTATATTCTATCTAGCTTCTAAGGACAGGAGCTAAGTCATACCAAAATGATCTAAGGTTTAAAAGAGAAACACACTCAAACTATGCCCTAAATGGCACTAAAACCCCTAAGTGGAAACTAGGTGGATTTGCATGGTAAACTCGAATAAAGTCAAAGCACAAAAAAATGGTAAAGGTCTTGGAAAAATATGAGATTAAATCCTTAAGGTCCCTAACCTAACTCTCATGTTGTGTTAAAAAATCTCCTAAAAATTCATAACCTAACTAAGTCAAATGGTCACTTAAATCTACATAAGATTTGTTCACAAACTTGCACAAACTATGCTGCCAAAACAGTGGATAAAAATGGACCTAAAATTTTGACAAAAATAATTCCAGGTTCTATTATGAGTCCTCTAATCATAGAAAAAATAATGGGACAAAAAGATTACGGGAAGTGGGAGAAATAAAATGAACAAAATGAAGTGTAGCTGAAAGAATTTCATAGAAAACTAATTAAATGGAAAATCGAAATAAAATTGAAAAATAGCTAAAAACAGAAAGTAAAGAGTGGAAAATTTCTAAAATGAGTTAGGAAGTCTTTGTGATTTTTGGGGAATTTTATCATGAGTTTTGGTATTTCTTGTGGATTAAAACTGAAACTATATCAAAGCAGAAATTAAAGAAACAAAGAAAATGGAGAGGGGTGCAAGAAGTGGAAAGTTGAACTGAATTGGGCTAGACCCAAACATGCTAGGGTGCAAATAGTTATCTGAAAAACTCTTCACAAAATATGGCACATGATTGGAACATGATCATTAATGTGGTGGCTGATTCTGGTTCGTCAGATGGAAACTGATCTAATGGTTGTGTTATATTCCCACTTAATGCTAGGCTTACTATTCTGGTCACTGTAGCTAAACTTCGGTCATCTTCTCCGATCACTCTCCGGTTAGGGTTTGGACACATGTCTACCAAACTGAAAAATAAGGCCATGGACGGATTCGTCTCCTCAAGTACATCAACAATCTAGGCTTGATTTTCTCCTAAGGCTCATGAATAATGCAAATCGAAGCACACAAGAATCAACCTAAGAATTGAATCTAAGCACCAAAGGTGCCTATCAACTAGCTAGCACAAGCATTGCTCCTATTGAGCTCATATCAACAAAAAAAAAATAGAATTTGTGTCAATGGAATTGAAGATGAAACCTGAAATTCAGTGGTGTTTAGAGTTGTAGAAATCCAGAGGTGAGGTTCCAATGTCTTCTATGCTTGGTATTGATCCTTTGTGAAGTGAAATAAACACTTTGTTGATGAAGAATCTTGAGAAATTGATGAAGATGCAAAAAATTCAGAAGTGAATTCTTGATGATTCAAGCTATAAACTCCATGGATATGTTGTAAATCATGATGCTGGTGATGAATTGATGCTCAATGAGGCTTGTTAGATGATGATTTAGCTTGTTCAATCCAAAAGGTGGAAATGTTGTGATGATGCAACTTCAAATTTCTAGCTTCAAATCCCTATGAAAATACACTATGAATGGTGCTTGAAGAAGCACAAGGAAAAAGAAGATCAATGTTATGGTTGTGGAAGCTTAATCCTTCAAAATGCAGAGAATTTGCAGAGAAAATACAGAGCCAAATTTGGAGGATTTTGGTGTGATTTGAGGGAAAATGAAGCTGAACCCCAAACTCGGTCACTCCTCATCCTTTTATAGAGCATTAGACCTCTGGTTAACAGTTAGAACCAGGGTTAATTAGCCTTGGTTAACTGAGTGAAGTGAGTTAAATGAGTGAAGTTAGTTATGACAGTTATGCCAGCTGGATTTCTAGAACCTTCTTCAGTTGAAATCAATCCAATGCTGCAGAAAGCATGATCTTATGCTGAAGACTAGTGAAGTGAAACACCAACTCAGTTTCCCAAGGATTACAACTTGAGTTTGCTCACTTGATTGTGAGATGCACAACCTTTAAAGTGGTCCTGCATACACATGATGATAACCTGCTGATGCAACAAAATCAGAGGCTAACTGCAGCTTGAGACCAATAGATCTAGTGTACACCAACTCTTGATCCTTGTGGTGAGGACCAATCTGATGAAGAAGAAATGTTTGAAGTTTAAATCGAAGCAAATGTGAATCTAAATGAGCTCTAATATGTGTACAAATCACCCCTGAATTCAGCCCCAAGATAGCACTGTCATTTCCCCTTTCTATGCATCATACAACAGCTTTTTAGCAGAAAAACTGGCCTATGTATTGATACATAAGACTGATGCATCGATACATGTCAGTTTTTTAATGATATGTATCGATACATGCATGTATGCATCGATGCATACTGAAGCATTGACAATTCCAGCAGAAAAAAATCAACTATGTATCGATACATCCCTCGTATGCATCGATGCATGTCAGTTTTTTTACTGATATATATCGATACATGGTTGTATGCATCGATACATACTGAAGTTTTCTTGATTATTTCCAGCATATGAAATCTATCATGCATCGATACATTCCTTGTATGCATCGATACATATTCCTCAAAAAAATATTTTTTCTTGATCTTTTCATCACTTCTTGATCCAAATTGGTCCATAAGACTCTTGTAATCATACTTTCATGGTTTTGACCCCAAAAAGTCATGAGTTGACCTTCCTTTTGCTCAGTTTGGTTGACCTTTCCCAAATCCCTTGCTATTCATTCCACTGATCAATTGAAGCTCTTCCAAATTAAATCCAAGGATGAAAATTTAACCTTAGGTATTTGTTACGATGTAAACAACAATGAAACCATGCTTGGATCAAAATCTCATTGAGAAGCCCAGTTCATTAGAAAATTTAATCCAACCCTTTTTTTCCCTCAGGATAATTACACTGCCTACCTCCTGTGATCAAATTAATTCTTTTCAAGACTTGATGCTTTAAGTGAGGACTTGTGGGATGTTGTAGAACCTTTGCACATGATTGAGAAGCTTTATGGTCCTTTGATTTCCTTTGCATAGCCTTCAATTGCTTCAATCATTGATCACATACCTATGCCTCAACTATGCTACACATGATGCAATGTTTTTTTGGTTATTTTATGAACTTATGTATGCTAAATGCTATGCCAAATGTTGAGGATGTGAGAGGGAAAATTTTGAGGTATTACAGTTGCCCCTATTCAATCATCTGCAAGCTTGAATGAATAATTGCGAAAGCTTTTAGACCTTCAAGGTATGGAGTGATTGAATACTCGAATAAAACCTGGAAATTTGAACTCGGTGGATAGTAGAAATACCATATGCTCTTTATTTGTTTTTTTTTTGTTTTTCTTTTGTTTTGACCTCTGAATAGGTAGCGGGAAAAGAACAAGGTGGAACGAGATCCCTGTACATAAACGAGAGCCCAGACAAACAAGATCGTTGTACAAAACGATAACCTGCGACGTGACTGTTGCGCAAATCAAGCCACGGAAAGGAAGGGCCTGTTGTACAAAACATGGCTTTGGAATGAGACCATTGTACAAAACGGAACTCGGAAATGTGACTGATGAGCGAATCAAGCCACAAAGGGGGGCCTGTTGTACAAAATAGGGCTTTGAACGAGACCATTATACAAAACGGAACTCGGAAATGTGACTGCTGAGTGACTCAAGCCACAAAGGGGGGAATGTTGTACAAAATAGGGCTTTGAACGAGACCATTGTACAAAACGGAACTCGGAAATGTGACTGTTGAGTGAATCAAGCAACAAAGGGGCATGTTGTACAAAACAGGGCTTTGAACAAGACCATTATACAAAAAGGAACTCGTAAATGTGACTGTTGAGCGAATCAAGCCACAAAGAAAAATGACAAAGGGGGCCTGTTGTACAAAATAGGGCTTTGAACGAGACCATTGTACAAAACAAAACTCAGAAATGTGACTGCTGAGCGAATCAAGCCACAAAGGGGGCCTGTTGTACAAAACAGAGCTTTGAACGAGACCATTGTACAAAACAGAACTCGGAAATGTGACTGCTGAGTGAATAAAGCCACAAAGAAAAATGACAACATTGACTTGGAAAGACAAAGATGTCTGGAAAATGGTATAAGTATCTTCTGTGGGGAGTATTTCAGGTTGGGAAGATGTTACAGGTCATATGTAATACCTCAAAACTGGCCCATGCTGGCATGCACATGTTTGAACTTATGGCGTAATTCTCCATGATGATGGAAATGCTACGCTTTGGAGGATGCAAATGTAGTGATGATTACTAAATGTAAATGCAAAGAGATCTCCTGATAAGGAGACTGCAAGTATTCCAGGCGGCTTGACAGGGAAGAACTGGTGATCACTGCATTGATCTGGTTAATCTTCGTGAGGAGAAAACAACTCTGCAGGGAATGTTGTTAATGATACACTGACTCTGAACTTCCGACATTGCCAAAAATAAAATGGACTTTAATATTGGAGAGCCAAGACCCTGCTGGAGATGCACCCTTCTCAAACTCTGATGGGGAAGTGGAGACCTCCTGACTTGGCCGGGAACCAGAGGTATGGCTCTGCTAAGGAAGCAAACTGTTGGGAGAGGAAGGACACTCCTTGCACTGTTGGGGATTGCCCTTGTGTTGAAAGAAAACTTCTTCTTGGGGAGGGCAAACATCTCTTGCCATTAATGCTGGAGAAGAACTTCAACTTCACTTCTACTGGGGATAAATGGAGACACCCAGGAAAACACTTGTTCTTATTCAAGTATAAAGAAAGGTTCCTCCTGGAAATCTACTTTAGCTCTGTTAGCAACACCTGTACATGTACCTGCGTAAACAAAATTGATAGTTCCTGCAACATGGAGAGTTAGTCTGGACCTGTATGCCCCAGGCTCATAGCATGAATCATTATTTGGGCCTCTTGACACCCTTTTTTAGAGTTGTATTAAATGTTTTTGTCCTCCTGCATGAGTTAGAAAGCATTCAAATGTTCACAACACAATATAAATCACAATTTGCTGGACGTTTCCGCAATCAATCAATGCTAGATGAAAAACAAAAACAAGAAGCAAATAGTCACAAGTTGACTGAAATTGAATTTTATTGATTTTGGAAAATGGCCATGAATAGGCATTACAAAGGAAGCAATTCCCTGGAAAGAGGAAATAGCCAAAAAGGAAAACAAACTATCCTATTGGCAATGTGAGAAGTGGATCTCATCAAGTTTCGACCCGGCCATGACTCGTATATCTTCAAGAATATCCGCTTTCTCTGCCCCTTGAGAAAGGTGATTGAACTGGTCTTCAACCCTTAGAATAACCTCAGTTGCAGATGAGTTACGAATTTCGCAGATCGTAGTCATTCGTGTTAGTTCCTCTTTTGCGTGGATCGCCCTTTTAGGTTTTCAATCCACCGGGATACCCTTTTTTTCCTGAGTTGTCTGATGTGGCTTTTCAACTCAGCGGGTATACATTTTTTCCAAGATTTCCCTAATTTTTTCCCGAGCCTTTTATTCTGTTTTTGGCTTGCCGGGATGCCCATTTTTGCTTGGATCTTTATTCTGTTTTTATCCAGCGGGTCCTTTTTTACACGAAGTATTTTCTTACTATGTTTGCGTTGATAGAGGACTGCAAGTCTTCTCCATTTATGGTTGTTAGCATCAAGGCTCCACCTGAGAAAACCTTTTTAACCACGAACGATCCTTCATAATTAGGTGTCCATTTGCCCCTGTGATCGTTAAGAGGAGGAAGAATCCTTTTCAGCACCAGGTCACCTGGTATGTACCTTTGAGGTCGTACCTTCTTATCGAAAGCCTGCTTCATCCACTGCTGATACAACTATCCATGGCATACAGCTGTTAGGCGTTTTTCTTCAATAAGGCTCAGTTGGTTATATCTGGATCGGAGCCACTCAGCTTCATCTAGCTTAATGTCCATCATTAACCTCAACGAGGGGATTTCCACTTCAATTGGTAGGACTGCCTCCATACCATACACCAATGAGAATGGGGTCACCCATGTTGAGGTACACACTGACGTTTTGTACCCATGTAAAGCAAATGGTAGCATCTCATTCCAGTTTTTGTATGTCACGACCATCTTCTGCACGATCTTCTTGATGTTTTTGTTGGCCGCATCAACGGCGCCATTCATCTTCGGGCGATATGGAGAAGAGTTGTGATGTTCTATTTTGAAATCACGACACAAGTCAACCATCATTTCATTGTTGAGGTTAGAACCATTATTAGTAATAATTCTGTCGGGAATTCTGTACCGGCAAATGATGTCTCTTTTAATAAACCGGGCTACCACTTGTTTAGTAACGTTGGCGTAAGACGCCGCTTCGACCCACTTCGTGAAATAGTCTATAGCAACCAGGATGAAGCGGTGACCGTTGGTAGCTGTCGGCTCGATCTTGCCAATCATATAAATGCCCCACATGGCGAACGACCATGGTGAAGACATTACACTCAATGGATTCAGAGGCACATGGACCTTATCAGCATAAATCTGACACTTGTGACATTTACGAGAGTATTTACAGCAATCAGATTCCATGGTGATCCAATAATATCCTGATGTCAACAATTTCTTGGCCATAGCATGTCCTCCAACATGGGTACCAAAGGAGCCTTCATGGACCTCTTGCATCAACAAGTCTGCTTCGTGTCTATCCACGCATCTTAGCAGAACCATGTCGAAGTTTCGCTTGTATAGCACACCATCTTGATTCAAGAAGAAACCACATGCTAGCCTTCTGAGGGTCTTCTTGTCTTTACTGGATGCCCCAGCCGGGTACTCTTGAGTCTTCAAGAATTGCTTGATATCATGATACCAAGGATTGTTATCTTCACCACTATCAACTGCAAAGACATAAGTCGGTCTTTCAAGATGGGAGACCATGATTCGAGGCATGAAATTCTCTTGACAAACTTTAGCCATAGACGACAAAGTTGCTAGAGCATCAACAAACTGGTTTTCATCTCGAGGAATGTAATTCAACTTGACCTTGGTGAAGAAAGTTAACAGCCTCCTGGTATAATCCCTGTAAGGAACTAAGTGAGGTTGATGAACTAACCATTTTCCATTGACTTGGTTCACTACCAGAGCGGAATCTCTAAAGATCTCAAGGTTCTTGACTCGCAAGTTGATTGCTTCTTCAACCCCCATGATGCAAGCTTCATATACTGCCTCATTGTTAGTGCATTCAAAGTTAATCGAGCCACTAAAGGTGTATGGACCCCTTCTGGTGAGATGATAACAACACCTACTCCGCTTCCGTTCATGTTCACAGCTCCGTCAAACATCAACTTCCATTTGGATCCAGGGTCAGGCCCCTCCTCCGGAAGTGGTTATTCACAGTCCTGTAACTTGAGGAACATGATGTCCTCATCCGAAAACTCGAACTTCATGGGTTGATAATTATCGATTGGTTGCTGAGCCAAGTATTATAACAATACACTTCCTTTGATTGCTTTTTGCGAAGTGTAATGGATATCATATTCTGTTAGTATCATCTGTCACCGGGCTACCCTTCCTGTTAGAGCCAGCTTCTCGAAGATATATTTCATAGTATCTATCTTGGAAATTAAGAGAGTGGTGTGAGTCAGCATGTACTGTCTTAGTCGGCGAGCTGCCCATGCCAAAGCGCAGCAAGTTTTCTCGAGTAGTGAGTAGCGTGTCTCACATTCGGTAAACGTTTTGCTAAGGTAATAAATGGCGTGCTCTTTTCGACCAGACTCGTCTTACTGACCCAGCATACACCCCATCGATCCTTCAAGCACAGTAAGATACATGATCAAGGGTCTCCCTAGCACTGGAGGCATGAGAACTGGAGGTTCTAGCAGGTATTCCTTGATTCAGATCAAAGGCTTGCTGACAGTCTTCATTCCATTTAATGGCCTGATTCTTCCTCAGAAGCTTGAAGATGGGCTCACACGTGGCCGTTAGGTTAGAGATAAACCGTGCAATGTAGTTTAGTATCCCTAAGAAACCACGCACTTGCTTTTCAGTCTTTGGCTCAGGCATCTCTTGGATGGCTTTTACTTTGGCTGGGTCAACCTCAATTCCCCGCTCACTAACAATGAAACCATGTAACTTGCCGGAATGAACCCCGAAGGTGCACTTGTTCGGATTCAACCTCAATCTGAACTTCCGGAGTCTGTCAAACAACTTTGCTAGATTGACCAAGTGCTCTTCTTCCGTTTGGAATTTTGCTATCATATCATCAACATAAACCTCAGTTTCATGATGAATCATGTCGTGAAATAACGTCACCATCGCCTGTTGGTAAGTGGCCCCAGCATTCTTCAGACCAAACGGCATGACCTTGTAACAGAAAGTTCCCCAAGGCGTGATGAAGGTAGTCTTTTCCATATCATCAGGAGACATCTTGATCTAGTTATAACCTGAAAACCCATCCATGAAAGAGAACATATAAAACTGAGCAGTATTATCAACAAGCACATCTATGTGAGGCAGAGGGAAATCATCTTTGGGGCTGGCCCTGTTCAAATCCCTATAGTCTACACACATCCTGACCTTACCGTATTTTTTAGGGACCGACACAATATTGGAAACCCACGGAGGATAACTAGTCATGGCCAAGAAACCAGCATCAAATTGCTTTTGTACTTCCTCTTTTATTTTGATCGCCATATCAGGGCGCGTGCGTCTCAACTTTTGCTTCACTAGCGGGCAGTCTTCTTTCAGAGGCAGCTTGTGCACCACAATGTCAGTGTCTAAACCAGACATATCCTGGTAAGACCAAGTGAAGACATCCACATATTCTCGAAGCATGGCAATTAGCCGAGTCTCAATGCATTCTTCTAACGCAGCTTCGATCTTAACTTCTTTTTTGTCCTCTTCGGTACCCAGGTTTGTCACTTCGATGGCCTCTTCGTGCGGCTGAATCATCTTCTCCTCCTGTTTAAGCAGTCTGAATCATACTTAGCCATAACAAGATCGTCATTGATAAGATCCACTGATGAGCACTTGCATGAATGGTGATTCATGCAAGGCTTTAGAAAGGGCTTGAGAAAATGAGAAACATTGCCATTTTAAAACTTTTCTTTCTTTTTGAAAAACAAAAGCAAAAATGAAAGGAAAAGAACATAATGGATGAATGTGAAACGTCAACTTTATTTATGATTATGAATTGTTTTAGGAATAAAAGAACCCTTACAAAAAGCTACTATGCCCCGGGTAAGACATAATGCTTGAGTACAGAAAAGACAGAAACAAAGATTATTACTCTTCGAATGAAGTGACTGAGATAAGCCTTTCAGAAGACCAATTGCTAAGTTGAGTCCCTGGAACAGCAGGCCTGATTCACTCATCTAAGTCATAGTCACTATCAACTGCATCGTCCTACACGACATTGATGCTTCCATAATCCACCACTCCCGCACTTGTGAAATTAATCGGGCCTTGACGACCTCTAGCACTCGGTCCAGATGATGAATGCCTAAGATGGTAACCAATCCCAAACATATCTTTATTTTCTGGAACTTCTACTGGACTGCCCCAGCCTTCTCATATCCCAGATTCTACCACTTTAAGAGCTTGCTTATAAGAGGCTATGGAAACCCCCTTCTTTGGCTCTTCAAAAGAAGCTGCCAATGAAGATGCTTGTTCAGTTTTCAGGGGCTCAAAAGCCTGACATGGAGTTTCAACTATCTTTCCACCCATCTCCACATACTTGAATGAAGCTAGATGACTGACGGAAATGTCTTCTTCCCCACCGACTGTTACAATTTGGCCTTCCCAGACGAACTTTAGTTTTTGATGAAGTGTGGACGATATTGCTCCTGCCGAATGTATCCAAGGTCTTCCCAGCAAACAACTGTATGCAGCCTGTATATCCATTACATAGAATTTGGTATTGATGATTTGTGGACCTACTTTAATTGGTAAATCCACCTCCCCGAACACTGATCTCCTTGACCCATCAAATTCTCTAACCACCAGATCGTTAGGCTTTAAAACCAACCCCTCATAATCCAACTTCATCAATGCTTTCTTAGGAAGAATATTCAGCGAGGATCCAGTATCTACCAACATGTGAGAAAGTACTGCACCCTTACATTCTAAAGAGATATGCAGTGCCTGATTATGAGCACGCCCTTCAGAAGTTAGATTTATGTCCGTAAAACCCAATCCATGACTGGAATTGACACTGGATACCACCACTTCTAATTGATTTACCGAGATATCCCGAGGCACATAAGCCTTGTTCAAGATATTCAAGAGAGCTTTCCTGTGGGAATCGGAACACATTAGCAAAGACAAGATGGAAATCTTTGATGGGGTCTGCTGCAGATGGTCCACAATCTTGTAATCGCTCTTTTTGATAATTCTCAAAATTTCTTCAGCTTCTTTATTAAATGTAATGTCTGTATTAGTCACTGGCGTGGGCTCATTGACAACCACTGGCTGTTTCCTTCTTGCCTTAGCCTGGGCTTCTACGGTGTCTCTGGGTGGTATCACACTATTTCTTAGTGTTTCTGGCGCAAACAACCTTCCACTTCTAGTAAAGCCCCCTACTCCAATGTTTTCTACTTGAGCTGGGGTCGTGCTAGGCATGGCCAACTCTTGCTTCTGGCCGTTACAATATACTTCGCCACCATAATTCCAGGGAATGGCTTTATCACTCTGATACATTACTGGCCCTGCAGTGGTAATCGTTATCGGTGCCACTCTGGCCCACGTGGGAACTTGAGATGGATCGTAGAAAATGGTTACTGTGGAGACTTCGCTTTCCTTTACAACTTTGTCAAACTGCAACACTCCTTCTTTAATCATACTTTGGATCTCTGTTTTCAACTGCTCACAACCATTTGGAGCTTTAACACACCCTGGACAATCACTTCCACAACTTGTAAACACACCCCTCTGGGCCAAACATGCTTTAACAACACTCAACGGAGTTTGCAGGTCGTCGATATCATACACCAAGTTTAGATTCTCCCCATCGTCAACTGCCCCAACTGTACCCCCGTGAGGAGGCATGGGGTTCTGTATTACATTAGGAGTAGGAGCGAAATTAATCATTTTAGAATCCAGTAGGTCCTGAACAACATGCTTCAGAGCTTTGCATTTTTCTGTGGTATGCCCGGGAGCTCCGGAATGAAATTCACATCTGGCGTTTGTATCATAACCCTCAGGGATTTGGCCTGGCTTCGGGGGTTGTATAGTTCGGAGTTGAATCATCTGGAGCTGTAGGAAATTCTTCAAAAGTTGTGAATAAGACATCAGTGGAGTTTCGAGATGTTTTTCTCTGGTCCTCTGGGGGTAATACAGACGAGGAGCTCTTTGTTGATACCCTTGTGAGCGTTGCGGCTGTGGTGGTTGGACTTGTTGTTGAACAAGTTGAGCTGATAAAGTGAAAGGGGCCACTTGCTGATAAATCCCTCTGTTACTTCCTCCCCTTTGCGCATATACTGCCCCAGTCTCTCCTTCTCTCCTCTTCAAAAAGGACTTCTTGACACCAGAACTTGAAGCGCCCCCATTCGGAATCTTCCCTTGCTTGATCCAGCTTTCTACCCTCTCGCCAGTCAAGATGATATCTGAGAACCCACTTGAGGAACATCCAGATAGCCTTTCAATTAAATGCCCAAGGAGGGTATCCAGGAACAGGTCTACCATTTCTCTCTCCAGCAAAGGTGGTTGCACTCTGGCGGCCACCTCACGCCACCTCTGTGCGTAATCTTTGAAGCTCTCGGAGTTCTTCTGAGTCAGACTTTGAAGTTGAGTGCGACTGGGCGCCATGTCAATATTATACTGATATTGCTTGAGGAACTCTTCTCCCAATTCCTTCCAGCTTCTCACAGAGCTTCTCTCTAGCTTCATATACCATTCCAAGGATCCTCCAGAGAGATTATCCTGGAAGTAGTACATCCAGAGCTTTTCATCCCTAGTATGGGCAACAATTTTCCGGTAGAATGCTTGCAGATGAGTTTTAGGACAGGAGTTACCATTATACTTGTCAAAGGGACCAGACCCATATCAGACACATCTATCCCCAGAGTATCTCTACACTCGAGGGCCTTGACTTTCTCAGCAAGCATCAAGAAGTCCTGAAAATTTCCTTCTCCGCCAAACCACATATCATTGTTAAAAGAAGGGAACCGATCTTCCTGCTTGTCTTGTACCGGGACGAAGGTTGTTGTGCCAGGTTCTAGAACTTGAGGTCCACCTGGGCCATTGTTGGTGTTGGGAGGAGTCACTTGTACTTCAGGAGTGGATACAGGAAGATTAGTCTGAGGAGGGTTGAGCCCCTGAATTGCATTTCTTAAATCTTGTTGTCCCTGAGCCATTCCTTGCATCATGACCATGAATTCCCCCATTCTGGTACAAAACTCATTAAGCTCAGTTTGTATAGCATCCATGACAGTTCTCTGGTTATTGTGAGTTGCATAACGATGCGGGATATTTTGTCGAAGATGCCGGGTCTTGGCAGCTCTCGCAATCTTTTCCTGAAATGCAGATAAGTTAAGCAACCTGTAGAAAACCTGCAAAAAACAAAGAAGAAATGCAAATGATGTGTATGCAATGCAATGTGTTCCCTTTATTTCCAAGATTTCATTTACTTTCCCATTCTGGTGTTGAGAAAATATCCCTTGCAAGAAAATCCTGTGTGACATTCAAATTTGAAGTGGTGGCCTTTATTTTGTGTCTGTGCAACCTATATAACCAGAGACTTTAAGTAAACTAGAAGATAAGTTAAACAGCAAAAACCCTCACAGGGTGAAAATTCATATGTCAAGAGAAAAGTATATCAGGAGAGAGGGGATTCCCATAACAAGCCTGTGTGTAATCCAAGTCATATGAATACAAGACTAAAGCTTAGGAAAATCTACATCCCATAACCTCTAACTAAGGCGCTTGACACCTTGCAACAACTGAGCTACATCTAGATGTGTAGGTTCTTGTACGAGCTTCTGAATTAGGATATCCCTAAGGTCAAAGGAGGCATGCAACTCCTCAATTTTTTGTAGGAACACCTTTTCACTTTCCGGGCTTGTAATAGGATCAACCTTGACTCTCTTCACATCAGCTTTCACTTTTAATTCTTCTATATCTCTTTTAGCTTCCTTTACTGCTTGTTGGATTTCTTCTAGACTTTGGACACGACTCTTCTCTTGGTGATAAGCCTTCTGAAGGAGCTTTCACTGTCCATCCAAAGAATCTTGAAGACTCTTGATTTCCAGCTTATGCTTGACTTCCAGCTCTTTCTGCCTTTTCAATTGTCTTCCCACTTCGCTTGCCATAAGGTGATAGCTTCATTAGCTTCATTCAACTCTTTCTTCTCTTTCCGACGCTGGGCCGCCTTGTGAGTTTCAGCTAATCCCCTTTTCTTGAAGTAGAGCTCTCTTTCTTGAAAGTCTTGCTGCTTGAGCCTGACCATTTCTTCAGCTTTGTGAGCTCTTTCCTCAAATTTTTGGTTTTGTATCTTCAATTTCTGGCATGAATTGTAGGCCTCTTGATTCTCCAACCTGAGTTGTTAAACCAAGGCTTCCAATTTTTGATATTCATGAAGAGGCACTGAAGTTATGGGTATTATCTCCTTAGGGTAGAGAGGTGTTTCCTTAGAGAATGGGAGCAACAAAGTCTTTACATGATCTTCCAACCAGCTGGCAAAAGGGTCATAAGTATTGGGATCTACCCTCCCAAAGTCTTTCTTTCCTTTCATCACTCTAACTTCCCAAGCTTGGGATGCTAGTATGCTCATCTTGAAATTTCCTTCTGCTGGAAAGTATAAACACTCAATTGTATCTTCAGTCAAAGGTACATCTCTTAAAGGATAGCCAAATTGTTTCCTGGATAAGATAAGATTGTAGCTGATCCCACCTTTCCTTCATATCAAGGGCACATTTGGAAGGCTACCACAACTGACCAACATTTCTTTGCCCACAAGATCTCTATTGCATCCCCAAGCAATATCAGCTGAGGTTAAGCCCATTAATCTTTTCGACCACTTCCAAGACTGTTTCAAATCCTGAAAAGGTCCTGATTTAGGGAGTTGCCTTACAAACCATTCAGCAAATAAGGGAGCACAACAATTTACATGTCCCTTCCTCTTTTCATTCATGTGGTGAACTCCATAGTAAAAGTCAGCTAGCAATGTAGGTACATGGTTTCTTTTGACAAAGATGGTAATGGCCTCCATACTAATTAGCCCTTTCTCTCCTGGAAATAAACTGATTCCATACACTATCATGGCTAATAATGCTTTGAAGTCTGCCTATTTCTTTCCCAATGCCATGATATGTGCCTCTGTGATAAGAAAATCCAAAGGGATCCCCTTACTTTGGCCAGCTTCTAATCCCATTTTGAGTCTGAGCATACTCAAATGACAGGCAGCAGTGATATCCTCATGAGGAGGGGTCCTCTCTGAAGCATAATAAGGCATACCTTCTTTAATAGGAATATTCAGCATACTAGAAATCTCCTCTAATGTAGGTGCCAAGATATAATTAGGGAAAACAAAGACCCTCAGCTGTGGATCATAGAACTGCAACAAAGAATGCAAGCTATCCCTCTGGTCAACTGTGGGCTTGCTCACATAATCCAGGATCTTGTAAAACTCTTTCCTGAAATCATCAAGGACTTTGTCACCCATCAAGCTAATCAATCCTTGAATACTCTCTGTCTCCGGTTGTGGGAAAGTATAGTGGACATTTCTTTTCCTTGGAATCTCCATGTTGAAGCAGCAAATATGACCAGAAATAGGAGGTAATGAACCCTAAGAATAAAAAGAACACAAATGATAAATGATGTTATGATGTTATGCAAGGCAAGGCATGTGATCAGTGATATGTCTGTGTAGTGAATCAAGTGATCAAGTGTCTGTGCAAGACCACAACATCATCACAAGTATCTCTGATCAAGAGTTCATGACTTCAGAATCCATAATAAACAGAACAAGGTCATATCACTGAAGTGTGCTGGGATAATAGGTATGTTGAAAGTTAGGTCTCCTGCAATCCTGTAAACCCCTCCCAATCTCACAGGTGTGCTACTCGGGTCAACATCACGGACTCTCAAAGCAGAATAGTAATAATACGTTCACCATTTCTGAGAAATGGCTCATGACCAAATCAGGGAATCAGTTTGGCATTATATACTACTCAGGGAGGTGTCAGGTGAGTCCAAGGAAACAAGATCCCTCATAAGTCCCCAGCTTCAAGCACCGAATCGATAAACAATAACATATTCATCCCGAAGGGTACAATACTATCGTCATACAATCAGTTTGCCTTAACTGGATTCCTATGAGAGAACCAGGCCATCATATGCGAGTCCCCAGTGGGCCCTCGGATGTGAGTGGGTTTGCCAACAAATGTGGTCTGCCACTGTCATCACTGGAGAGGGATGTTTCCACAAAGGTTCTCAATGATCGGTCCCCTAACTGCACATAACTATCAAGGTTGTGTATTGCCCCAGAAAGATTCCGGCATCAATACATTTCCGAGAAGGTCGCAAGAAGGTGTGGAACTCACTACTACCAACATATCAAGATGCCATGAAGCCAAAGTGGAACCACTCTAAGTCCTAGGGTGCACTCGAGCCCCGGTTACGAGCTCATCTCACAGTAACCCCATCCCACAGAAAAAATGAAAGCCAAACAGTCCAGCATATGATGCATGTGAAAATAAATACTGAAAGCAGTAAATAAATGTGGTAAAGTAAAGCTGTAAAGTAAAACTGTAAATAAACATAACAGCATACAACTTGCATATAAACACCCAAAGAAAACAAAAACAAACAGGCGCTAGGATTGACTCTTCGAGGGAAACCAGAGATTCTGGGTTCGATCCCCAGCAGAGTCGCCAGCTGTCGCTCCCGGGATTTTCATCCTAGTACAAACGCGAAAGTGGCGCAGAAAAGGTAGATTCGTCAGCCAGGCATTTTTATCCCGAAGGAATGGGAAAGGTAATGCTGCACAAACCTGAGGAAGAAGGAAATGACAAGGTCCTGCGAACCAAAGATCTGGGTTCGGGATTCGGTTACGACCTGGGAAGGTATTAGCACCCCAGATCATCCGTCGTACCCGACGGGATCCACGCTTGCTTGTTTGTTTCAAAGGGTGGGAATATAACAGCTGCTGAACAAATCTGCTGACTGGAATGAGAATGGAAATGAGAAAGGGAACTGGAAAGAAGATCGAAAAGAAAGAATGGGGAAAATGTAGGGAAAATAAAAAATGTGCTCGAACAGGCCCTACCCCGCTACCTACGTACCTCATTGGGAAAATGAGGATCAGAGTCGACGTAGTTCGCCTAACCAGGCGGGAACTTTGTTTGTGTTTTTTTTACAGCTGGAACTGCGTATGTCTATGCTCAGGTGTTGCAGGCTCGTCTGGTACGAGTGCGTTTACTGTCTTGCATGCGAGACAAGTCGTCGCGAGTTCACGTTCAGAATGAATGAGATGAGAAAGAGGAGTTCCCGCAGGAAAGTCGCTTATTGTTTGTTTTTTATCTTTTATGAGTTTTGTATGAACTTGGCACAAGGAAGTGAATTCAAACTCTTTTCCATGGAATGTGTACTTGCTACTACATTCCAAGATGGAATAATAGAACAATCACACCAAGTAAGGAGAATTTATCCAAGACTTGTTTCCTAGGATTAGGGTTTAAGTTCACTAGCTTGTTGAACTTTATTACATGTTTTTGTAGTTTTTGTGAAGAAGTATCTTTTATGTTTTCTTTGTGAACCAACCCCTTGATAAGACTTGTACATCATGCTAGACAAGCCTACACCATTCCAAGATGGAATGAGTGCAAGTGTCCCATGGAATAAGGCTATACACAAGGGATCCTTTCATGCATTTATCAAGTCTTTGATTTTATTTGAAGATGAGAAGAGAAATATTCAAGAGGTAAAGGTCAAAGCTAATGGGGGACTAAGACACAACCTTAAGTCATTATTATGTACACAAGTGTGGTCCTATGGTTGATGAGGTATTCTAACCTAAGGAAAAGAGCAAGTTAGAGTTCAACTTACTTCCTAAGGAAGTTAAGTTGAACCTAAAGAACAAAAGGGAACCTATGAAGAAAGCACCAAGTGCTAAGGCAAAGACAATTAAATGCATAAAATAAAAGGAATGAAGAATGATTACCTCATCTTCCCCCCCCCCCTACAAAACAAATGTTAGTATGATGAAGTGATATGAACAATTACAACATGGCAAACTTCAATTAAAAAACTCACTCTAATTAATAAAGGAATTAATGAATTTCTAAGCCTAAAGTCAAGTCCTATGGTACCTTATATGCTATCTAGCATCTAAGGACAGGAGCTAAGTCATACCAAAATGATCTAAGGTTGAAAAGAGAAATACACTCAAACTATGCCCTAAATGGCACTAAAACCCCTAAGTGGAAACTAGGTGGATTTGCATGGATAACTCGAATAAAGTCAAAGCACAAAAAAAATAGTAAAAGTCCTGTAAAAATATGAGATTAAATCCTTATGGTCCCTAACCTAACTCTCATGTTGTGTTAAAAAATCTCCTAAATATTCATAACCTAACTAAGTCAAATGGGCATTTAAATCTACATAAGATTTCTTCACAAACTTGCACAAACTATGCTGCCAAAACAATGAATAAAATGGACCTAAAATTGTGACAAATAATTCCAGGTTCTATTATGAGTCTTCTAATCATAGCAAAAAGAATGGGACAAAAAGATTACGGGAAGTGAGAGAAATAAAATGAACAAAATGAAGTGTAGCTGAAATAATTCCATAGAAAACTAATTAAATGGAAAATCGAAATAAAATTGGAAAATAGCTAAAAACAGAAAGTAAAAGTGTGGAAAATTTCTAAAATGATTTAGGAAGTCTCTGTGATTTTTGGGGAATTTTATCATGAGTTTTGGTATTTCTTGTGGATTAAAACTGAAACTATATCAAAGCAGAAATTAAAGAAACAAAGAAAATGGAGAGGAGTGTAGGAAGTGGAAAGTTGAACTGAATTGGGCTGGACCCAAACATGCTGGGGTGCAAATAGTGATCTAAAAAACTCTTCACAAAATATGGCACATGATTGGCACATGATCATTAATGTGGTGGTTGATTCTGGTTCGTCAGATGGAAACTGATCTAACGGCTGTGTTATGTTCCCACTTAATGTTAGGCTTACTGTTGCACCCTAATTTTTTCCCTAAGTGTTCTTTGCATTTTCATCTGCATCTTGCATACAAACAAGATCGCATTGGTTGCACGGTTCTTCTCGGTTTAGGTTTATGCCTCGCAGGGGATCACCATTGTCTTTAATTACTTTATTTGTTTATGTTTACTAACCATTAATCATTAATAAAAAAAAAATTGTTTTCTTTTGCTAACCTTTTTTTCAGGAAGAGGAACCATTGAAAATACCAAAAATAGCAGTCCTGCAGCTCGAGCAAAACTTCACAGAAATAAGTCGAAGTTGATCCGCAAATAATTCAAATTTTTATCTGATCAAGGATTTCCCGAGTTAAATGATTCATTCAAAGGATTTCCAAGGTTCATGTGTCCATTTCTTTGACGCATAAAAAGAATAAGGCCGAAACAACTAAGCAACGATGTTTGAATAAAAAAATTCAAATTTCAGCTTGGTTAACTGGTTAACCAAATGCGTTAACCGGTTAACCAGTGCGAAATTTGAATTTTTTATTCAAATTCAGCACCCTTAGATCATTGATTTAATTGGAATATTCTAGATCCATTAGTTTCTGATTTCTCTACATCACTTTGATCATTTCCTACCATAAACCCTCATTAATCACCACTCTTTTCCATTTCCCACCAAATTTTCAATTACCAAACCTAAATTCAAATTACCAAAGCAAGATCCATTCCACCAAATTTCCATACCTAAGGCTTTTAAATAGGACCACAATTTCATTCATTCAACAGGCTTTAGAGAGCCAAATTCACATTGCAAAAATTTCTACAAGCTTTTGATAGCCACATAACCTCTTGCAAATTACCCCCCCCCCTCAACACCAAAATTCTCAAAAGCTCACTTTCTTTCTTTTGAAGTTATCAAGAATTCACATTAAATTCTTGATTAACTTGAGCTAAACCTTCATCCTTTCATTCTTTTGATCATCAATTGCAGGAGATCTAGTTTGGCTTGGTTCAATTTGAAGAAGAGCTTTTGGTAATTCCTCTCCTTCCACAAACCTATACTTAACATCAACCATTCAAGATGTAGATCTTTGGTTTCTTTGATTCTAGATCCTTTGGATCTTTATTTGTTGTTTGATTGTAGGGATTCAACTGTATTTTGGTTTTAAAATTCGTGCAAATTCAGATCATGATCATTAAATGTTTTAAAAGAGTTTTGAAAATGGATCAATGTTGAATTTCTGCATATTTCCTGCTGCTGCTTCAGCGTTAACTGGTTAACGCAAGTCAGAATTGAATTCTTGGCTTGTTTCAAGCCCTTTTTGGTTCCTCTTTCTTCTTCTTCTTCCTCCTTTTAATTTTTACCTTGGGAAGCATTTTTGGGAGTGATTTCTCCTTAATTTCAATGAACTTTGGTGTAGATTAGAGTAGTTAATGTTCATTAATTACAAACTACCTTTAAGTGAAGTATTCAATTCATTTAAGTTACTTTGCATTAGTGATACATTTTCATGCTTGAATACACCAAGATGAGTGATTGAACTTAAGGATGGAAAAATACCATAAGTGAGGCTCAATTTGGTATTCACCTTTAGTTTTGTGCGGTATCGCATCCGGATAACAATTTACATATAATTTATCTCGCATGCATTAGCACTAACATTATGCACCTTAATTGGTGGTGGCCGGCCTCATTTGTAGGGTAATTACTTCATAAATTACTCGACAATTGCTTAACATAGACCTAAATGTGTCCCGACTTCGGAATAAAAATCTAATTGGGAACTTGCACTTTCGTGGACTGGATCTCTTGTTGACCGCGTAATCCCAAAGTGGTTAATCATATTGCATTAAGAATTGAGACTTATGAATGTTTGATGCATAGGTGTTTTGGGTCTCCCAACCGCCTTTCAAATTTCATTGAATTCGGTTCGGTTTGCCTTGATTAATCGCTATAGTGTAAGATGCTAAGCGGATCCGGTTGCCTTTCGATTTTGGTTACTCTTTTGGTTGTGGTTGATTAAATTCGCCATACCATTATTATGTAAATATTATTATACTATTACTACTATTAATATTTTAAATTCTTGCACTTTAATTTCTTTTTGTTACTAACATTTAATTTCTTGCACTTTTATTGCCTTTATTCTATTTTGCTTTATTCATCCATATCATGTTTATTATTTATTCTTATTATTTTAATTGTTGATTTTTCTTTGTCCATTTGGACACCAAAAAAAACATTAATAAAGGATTAAACTTCTAAAGGACTTATGACTTTAATTTGAGGACTTTTGGATACTATCCTTGGCATTGGAATGGAGATTTTTGGACTTAGATTTTAGGATCCCTTCCATTTGCTTTGATCTTCATGAAGTGGGATTTAGTCTTTATTTGGCCATTTGCTAGCTCATAAGGATGAAAATCCTTGGCTCGTAATTTGGAATGTCATCAAGTTTGGTTAGATCTTTCTTCCCTTATCTCCTTATTTTCTTTTTTAGGATAGTCCCTTCATCTCCTCCCATTCTTCAATTTTCAAAACCTTCTCCCTTTTTCAAAGGATTCCTTCTTTTTAAATCATCACCTCTTTAATAAACAAAAACCTTGATTTTTGTCAAGTGCCTTTTACTTTTTTTATTTTCTTTTAAAATCAATGAATCTAATCATGTTGACCTTAATTCAAAAAATAAAAAGAATCAAACTCATTAAAGTTGTTTTGTGCCTTTGTGCACTTTTGTTTATTTTCTTTTAAAGAGTGCCGATTATAAGTCATTATTCTTTAGTCGGGTGTAAGTCTTTCAATCTCCATGGTTGTAGTTTGATGTAATTGAGTTTCTTGTCATTTGTGGGGGTTTAGTGGCATACTCGTTGATTTTATCCGAGTTGGCGCTCTCCCATAATGATGTATGAGTCCATGCCTTCATTCTCATGGTAGATTTGTTTGGCTATCCACTTGAAGATGAAAATTCTCTTCACTTAATAAAATGAATCATAACTCACCCTTTTCACTTTTTGTACCACGAACTACGGAGTTTTGATCTTGCATTGCACTTTGTGGGTACGTAGGCATGAGGTGGTAAACCTCTCCAAACACAAAAATATTTATAAAAAAAATATTTCTCTCACCTCCCCACTCTCATTTTTACAAACCATTTTCAAACCAAAAGTAGTAAATTTTTCAAAGGGCTCCCGTGGAGTACCACGAACATTTTGGGTGCGTAAAACCTTCCCAACTTGTAACCTATCCCCTTACTCATTCTCTTTTCGATTCTTTTAGCTTTTTGCTTTTAGATTCATTAGGTTTTATTCGCACTTTTTCCCTTTTTCATTTGGAATAAAATAAAAGCGTGGTGGCGACTCTATTTACTTTGAGTTAAGTTAACTAATAGCTTACACTCATGTTTTTACTGCTACAGAAAAGTGGCGACTCTGCTGGGGAGTAATCTCTAAGTGGATTCGGCCTACTTTGATTTATTGACTGCTTTGGTTTGATTTGTTTGTTATTTATTTGTTATGTTTCGGTTTTGGTGATCCTTTGTGAGTGACATAGATTCTAACCCGGATCTGAGTTGAACTTATGATAGGACAACGATATTCGAAGCGATAAGCGATGGAGTAGTCCAAAGCTATATCTATTTGATAATCTCCAATCGGTTAGGCTCTCTTGGATTATAAATGTCATGATGAGTAATCATACGTGGCATTATTTTCCGAACTTGAGCTGATCAAACTAAGGACCGTAAAACCCTTAACCCATCCAAGCCAATTTAGGAACGTAGTGCGGAAACCATTTGGGTGTAAACCTAAGGTGGTTGTCACGCGATACTACACTCGGACGAGGTCTATTTTAAGAATTGTATTGGTTGGGGAGTAATCCAACCTACCAATAATATTCTAGAGATGGCTGTTAACTCCGGGCACCTCTGTTAGCACCCTTTTGGTTTTCTGCAGGTACAATGAAGACAAAACCTTAGTACTTACCTGTGTGGGTTGGTGTTCTGTTACCTTGACTTCATGCTTGTGACTCGGAACCTAAACCCGTGTGCTTTGTGTGATCTTGTTTGTGGTTGTTGCATACATGCCATCATGCATTCATGAGCATTGTTTTTGAGATTTCAAGGGACTCATAAGGAACTTTTGCAAAATTTCAGATGTCTATGGTTATGAATTTTGAAAGGAGGAACACAAAGAAGTACACCTTCAAGAATCCTAATATAGTAGAGTTGAGAAAGCTAGGAGCATTGGTGGTTGACACCCAGGATTTCCATAAGTGTTTTGGAAAGCTCTTGTTTATTTTGGATACCGATGTACCAGAGGGGATTCTCCCTACCTTAGCACAGTTTTATGATCCGTTGCATCATTGTTTCACCTTTCTGGATTATCAGCTTGTGCCGACCTTGGAGGAGTACTCTCATTGGATGGGTTTACCTATTTTGGACAAGGAATTTCTTTTTAGTGGTTTAGAGAAGGAGCTTACTACCAAAGTCATCGCGAAAGCCTTTTTTCTCAAGGAGTCCGATCTTAATGGGAAGTTTCTTCCAAAAGGGAGTGTCCGTGGTATTAATTCTAAGTTCTTGATGGGGAAAGCTTCTACTTCTCTTACTTTGGGTCATAAGGATGCATTTGAGGCTATTCTTGCTTTGCTCATTTATGGGATTGTCTTGTTTCCTAACTTAGATGGTATTGTGGATGAGAATGCCATTCATATTTTCTTGAAGAAGAATCTGATACCTACTTTGCTTGGACACATGTATCATGCTTTTCATTATAGGACCTCCAAAGGTGATGGAGAGATTGTGTGTTGTGTGCCTCTTCTCTATAGATGGTTTATTTCGCACCTACCAAAGTCCAACATCTTCAAGGATAATAGAGAGAAGCGAAGATGGTCTCAAAGGATTATGTCTCTTTCTCATAAGGATATGACTTGGTATTGTTCCCATTATGATACTGGAGTTCTTATTGATAGTTGTGGAGAGTTTCCTAACGTACCTCTTCTTGGTACACGTGGGGGAATTAGCTACAACCCTATTCTTGCTAGGCGATAGTTGGGATATTGTTTGAAGGACATACCAAACAACCTTTCCTTATCCTGTTTCTTCTTTCTTAATGGTGCAGATCATGTAGAAATGAAGAAAAGGATTTCTCATTCTTGGCATGCGGTTAATCGGAAAGAGAAGGGTCAATTGGGAAGACAACATCTTGCTCCCTCCGAGTGTTACATCCAGTGGGTTCGATCTAGGGCTTCCAAGCTCAAGATGCCTTATCCACTCGAGGAGCCTTTGTTTCCTATATTACCATTGTCTGCTTTTCTTCCTCCCGTTAATGAGAAGGTTGCTCTTCAAGAAGAGTTGGACAAGATGAAGAAAGAGAAAGAAAAATGGCTACTAGAGAAGACTATGATGCAAGAGCAACTGAAGGAGAAGGATGATCTCATTAAGTTACTTGAGAGGCGTGTTATGAAGAGGCCAAGAGAGGATTTACTTTCCTCTACCATTCCTCCTACGTCAGGTGCTTGGAAGGCCATTGTTGACCAGTTGGCGAAGGATAAGGAAGATGTGGAGAATAGTTACAAGAAAGAGATTAAGAGGATTCGCATGAAGTACCATCCTGTAAACACCCTAAATTTTCCCTCACTTTTTATCACACTTTGGCTTGTGATCTTTCATTTTTGTTTTAGTATAAGCATACCATCTCATATTGCATACTTGTTTCACTTCATAGTTCCATTTTCATCTGCATATAGGGTTTGTGATCTGAGCAATCCAAGAATCAATCTGAACCATCCCAATGGTTTTGAAGCTTTCCAAGAGGGTCCATGTGTGTTACATGATCATAATATGCTCCCCAAAGTTCATAAGAGTCAAAATGACAAAAATGGCAAAGGCATGGAAGCAGAGCTAGGGTTTTCATACACAGATGACCAAAATTAGGGTTTTGGTTTCAAAGGCCTTAACTCCAAATTATTTGTTCATTCTTGTTTCTAATGTTCTTAATATGTTATAAGGATCATGTGTACCAAGTTTGATGAAGAAATTCATTGTGGAAGTCATCTGATCATTGGGTAACTTCTTGAGCAAGTAAAGTCAAAATCAGGGTATTTTAGGCCCCCAACAAGGGTACCAAAGGGTCATCATCATAATTTTGAGTCACTATGATCTTTATTTGATCTTAGAAGTGTTTGGAAGTTCACAAAGTTGAATAATTTTGGGCCAAATGCAAACTTGCCATTTTTGGAAAAGACTTGTGATGTAAACTTTCCATTTTGGGAAAGATTTTCAACCTCCTCTTTCATGACCAAAAATGCTTCAAATGAAAAATTCTTGGGCATGAAAGTTGTATATTAGGTCTTTCCCTTTTCAAATAGTATTAGAACATGTCTTGATTCATCCTAGAACTCAAGATATGGCCTTTCAAAGTTGGCAAAAATCCTATAATTTTCAAGTTCATGCCAAAGAGGATTTTTTGCAAATTCAAGTTCCAAGCCATTTCATGACCTCTAATTGATTGCTAGGCATCATACAACCATAGTGCAATGCATTTGAACTAAAATTGTGCCTTGAATTGCAAGTTTCCACAAGACATTTTCATGAAATTCTCAAAGAGGGAAAAGTTGCAAAACCTCTCGAAACCTTCCCTCCACTTGTGCCAGCTGCATAAAACCAATTCTATGGCCCTCCTTAATGAAAGCTGAGGCCAGACACCCCTTGAAGCCATCTCTGCCATGGCCCATGCTTGAGGTACAAATTTGTTGACTTTTTTGCAACTTGCCCATACCAATCAAACCATGCCACTAACCACTCTCTGACCAATCAAGACATTACATACAAACATTATGGAGCTCATTTGACACAAGAAGCAAACCTGAAACCTCCAAGAACTCAGCATTCATAAAAATCCCAAAAAGCTTCCCTTCTTCGATTCTCAAAAACCAGCCATCAAACTTCAAAACAAACTTCACCAATCATCTTCAAATCACTCATAGAACACAAAGCAACCCTTGAATTGGCCTGAAAGCACACAAAACCAAAACACAATTTCTGGTGCAGCAGAGTTGAATCTCCAAAACCAGCCATCACAAACTTCATTCAAGCATTCCAGAAGCTTCAGAGGACCCATTGGAGTGATTTTGCATCAAGGAAAGGTCCAGAAAGCTCAGATTGAAGAAGCTTCATCTCAGGTAGCTCCTTAGAACTTTTTTTCCATAAGCTTTATTTCATGTTCTAGAAATGTTCCCCATGCTCTCCTGATCACACTGCACTTGTTGGTTTTGAAAATGATGAAGAAACAAGCATGAACCGTATCTCTGAAACTTTGACCTAAATTTTGTTCTTCTTCGATTCTCTTTGTATGTGCATGATTAATTGTTTTTGTTGCTAGATTTGAGTTTGTTGATGTTTAAAGATTAATTATGGAGATTTTGGTGAGTTTTTATGGAGGTTTGAGTGAACTCAGGGGAGGGGGTGCCAAAGAAGATGACCGGAGCTAGCTCCGGTCACCTGAAAATAATTAGGGTTAGTTAATTAGGGTTTAGTCAGGTTTAAATGTAGGCCCTTGGATTTTTTCTTTCACGCGCGCATGTGTGGCTCAGATTAGATCATTATCATTAATTCTGGATTAATTAAATAAATAATGGTTAATTGGTAAGATTTGATCCAGCCCCTTGATTCACGCACCAGTCAAATCCCTCCATTTTCATTTGAATCCCGACCCTTGGATGCGTTTACTTTTCCTTTATTTCATTTTTAGTTCATTTTTATTCATTTCTTTTGCATATTTTATTTAAAATAGTTAAAAACATCACAAAAATATGATCTTTTGCATTATCATCTTCAGGAAGTAAGTAACTTGTTCTTCCTTCTCCTTCTTTTTTCATCTGCTTCTTCCATTGGTGGCCTTGAAGATCTTTCCTTTTAAGCCTAACAAACCATAGGATATCCAAGCATGATAACTTTTAGGGTTATGTATAGTCCCCCTTAGTCTTTTACCATTGAGTCTCCTTGAGTCTCTCTTCTCATCTTAATAATCAGAGACTAAACTCTTAAAGCTTTAGGACTTTGAATTAGGGTTATGCCTACATCCTTCTCTTAGGATGGAGCGTATAACTTTAATCCTAAGTGTTTTTAATTTGTTTACACCTCTTAATCAAATCACATTAATAATCACCAAGACTTTATCTTGCAACTTGGGCCTTACGTTAGGGTTCTATCTCTTCCTTATGGTTAAGAGGGACTAACCCTAGTGTTTAATGGACAAGTCCCCCTCAAGTTGTCTTACAAACTTAAAATCCACTTCTTAATCTCATCCCTTAATTAAAACTCACTTAATAAAGGCTTGTTATATAATGAATTTAATCCCTAACCATGGATTAAGTTGAGGTATCTTCCTTCACTTAAGTGTTCTCATCTATTATCCTTCTATTAGGATGGTGTAATGAGTTCACTAATCTGTGATTAAAGATTAAACTCATTACTTAACACTAAACAAAAACCCAAAAATATCTAAATTATCACAAGTAGGTTAATGATTTTAATCCTACATCATCATGGTAATTAAGTTGAGATGCTTATCTCATACTTAAGTATGCTCATTATCCCTAATCAGGGAGGATATATTGAGTTTACAAACCCTTTATTTAGGCTTAAGCTCATTAACTTATGCAAAACACCAAAAACAATAAAAAAACTGAAAGCACAAACAAACAATAATCATCTCCTTTGGGATTCTTTTCTCATCACACTCACTCACAAACGAGAACTTGCTTCTTCCGTCTAATGCAAGACAGTTAGCACTCGAGCCAGACGAGTCATACAGTTGAGCATAGACAAGCAAGCAGTTCACAGTCAATTTTATCTTCAGTCTCTTTGAGTCGAACTACGGTGTTCTGACTTCCTCATTGCACGAGAGGATACGTAGGCATAACTTAACTGTTATCGAACAAAAGTCTCTTTGTCTTCACCCTCTTTCAGCATTCTTTCTAAAGCCTCAGTTCCTGAGCAATTCACCTTTTTGCACTGACACCTGTACATTCATTCCTAGCTTTTGCACACAGATAGCACACACACTACCCCTTTAAACACAATCTTGTAAGTGTGGATCTCGTCGAGTACAACGGACAATCTGGGTGCTAATACCTTCCCAAGTTGTAACCAACCCCCTTTCCCAGTTTCTCTGGTTCGCAACCGTCTTATCCATCTCTTTCTAGGTTTATGAAGCATTACCTTTCCTTCGGGATAAAAATGCCTAGCTGGCGACTCTATTCAATTCATTACTTTTTTCTCTTTTCGCCGACCGTTCGCGTCTGCACCAGGATGCAAATATTTGGGAGCGACACAGCCGGGATTCAAATCATCTTCGGATGTGATCCCCTAGGCCTAGTTTACTTTTTCTCTCATGTATTAGGATTGTTAAGGCTTGTACTTCACTTGTAATCCTTACTTTGATTTTAATGAGAATGAGTTTTTAAGTACTTCAAAAGTGTTTCTTTATAAATATTGCAATTTATCTTATGGTCCTTTGAAATCTTTGCATTTGCATACGCATATCATGCATCATACCCGCATTTGTCTTGCTTTTTGAGTGTTGTCCGGGGATCTTATGTTGTTTCATGGTCTTCATTCAGTTCTCTTGTCAAGCTGACTCACAAAGTTGATACTCGGGCTAATCGAAAGAAGATGTCGGAAACCTTACAACAAGAGAATCGCGAGCTGTGCGAGGAGGTTACATATCTGAGGGAAAGCTTGGAAAGAGTTACTTCCATGATGGAAAGTTTGGTGGCTGCTCAGAATCAGCCACCTCCTCCTAATTCTCCTGTTCGGAATACAATCATCTCTGAGATTGTTACTGCATCAATTCCTGTTGAAACTGTCATTTCTCCTCGCTATCGCATGTCTGCTAGCACACCATGGGGCATGCCGGTTGATTTCATTCCTGCTGGTTATCATCATCCTCCTCCTGAGACTGTTGCATTTAATACTCTTCCGCCAGTGATAACTACTCTTCCGCCAGTGATGACTATTGTACCGCCTGTGATGTACACTATTCTGCACCATGATGAAATGATTTACCATGCTGAGCCCAGTGAAGGCGCTGGTGTGATTGAAAGACTTGATTATTTTCAAGGTAGTTTTGCTGAGATACAGAAGGAGATGAGAGCCTTGAAGCATAAGGATTTGTTCGGAAAAGATGCTTATGATCTCTGTCTAGTTCCTAATGTCAAGGTTCCGTACAAGTTCAGGTTGCCTGAGTTTGAGAAGTATAAAGGCAACACTTGTCCTCTGAGTCATTTGACTATGTATGCTAGAAAGATGTCTGCTCAGACAGACAATGATAAGCTGTTGATTCATTATTTCTAGGATAGTTTGACTGGTGCAGCCATGAGATGGTATATGAGTTTGGATAATAGCCAAATAAAGACTTTCAATGATTTGGGAGAGGCTTTTGTTAGGCAATACAAGTATAATGTTGATATGGCACCAGATAGAGATAAGCTCCATGCTATGTCCCAGAAGGACAAAGAGTCTTTCAAAGAATATGTGCAGAGATGGCGCGAGTTAGCAGCTCAGATTGTTCCTCCTTTAGAAGAGAAAGAAATGACAAAGATATTCTTGAAGACTTTAGGTTCTTTCTACTATGAGAAAATGATAGCAAGTGCTCCTTCTGATTTCACTGAAATGGTGAGTATGGGGATGCGGTTAGAAGAAGGTGTTCGTGAGGGACGGTTGAGCCAAGAGAGTAGTGCAGGCTTGAGCTCTAGGAGGTTCAACTTTCGCAAAAAGAAAGAAGGTGAGACTAATGTTGTGTCTCGTGAAAGTTACAGGAGATCTCGTGGTCGTGAGAATCGTCATCAGCAGCATGTAGCTTCTGTAACTCCGGTGATTAATGTGACTCCAACTATGCCAGTAGCTCCAAAGTATCAGCCTCGTTATCAACAACCTTCTGTGTAACAAGGTGGTAATCAACAGGTTCGTGCTAAGCCAAGTTTTGATCCCATTCCAATGTTGTATGCAGATTTGCTTCCTTCTTTGATTGCGAAGAATCTTGTGCAAACACGTTCTCCACCTCCAGTTCCAGGTGGTATAAGCCAGAGGCTCACTGTGCTTTTCATCAAGGTGCCCCGGGGCACGATGTTGAGAACTGTTATCCATTGAAGTTTGAAGTAATAAATTGATAAGGAACAATGTTCTGTCTTTCAATGATGTTAATCCAAATATGAAGACAAATCCGCTTCCGAAGCATGGTAATATGTCTATGAATATGGTGGATGGTTTTCCTGGTTTGTTCAAGATCTATGAGGTCCGCCATATTCGAAGGTCTTTGGTTGAGATGCAGGCTTTCTTAAGTGAATATCATGATATTAATCACGATTATTCTGGTTGTTGCATTTTCTCGGTGAACCCTCGTGGTTGTGTGATTGTTAAGAGAGACATTCAAAGGATGATGGATGATAAGTTGATTGAAGTGATAGCAAAAAGAGATGAGTATGAAAATGAAGTGAATGTTATTGTGCCTCAGTTCAATATTCCTCAGAAGGTTGTTCCTAAGAAGGTGGTTATTTCTTTTGATAGCTGCAAATATCATGTTACTCCATTGGTGATCAATTTGCCTGGTCCAATGCCATATGAGTTTGATAAAGTTGTTCCGTACCGGTATAATGCTACGATGATAGAAAATGGTAAGGAAGTTCCTATTCCTTCTCCAAGGTCTGTGGTTAGCATTGCTGATGTGACAAAGGTGACTCGAAGTGGTAGGGTTTATGCTTCGGATCCTCCAAAGAGAGCTGAGGATACAAGTGCGAGTAAACAGATTATGGATGTTGTTGCCCGATCAGGCCAATTCGGTGATAGTGAAGATGAGGTGTTAAAATTGATAAAGAAGAGCGAGTACAACGTTACTGAGCAGTTGTTGCATACTCCGTCGAAAATATCAGTTTTATCACTCTTGATGTGCTCTGAGGCTCATATGCAGTCTTTGCAGAAGATTCTTAATCAAGCTTATATTGACCATGATATGACAGTTGATCAGTTTGATAGTATTGTGGCAAATATCACATCATACAACAATCTGAGTTTCTGTGATGATGATTTGCCTAAAGAAGGAAGGAACCATAATTTGGCTCTGCATATTTCAGTGAACTGTCAGGAAGATGCTATGTCTAAAGTGCTAGTTGATATTGGGTCCTCTCTGAATGTGATGCCGAAGTCGACTTTGTCAAGGCTGGCGTACCAAGGCACTCCCATGAGGCATAGTGGGATTATTGTGAAAGCTTTTGACGGATCAAAGAAGACTGTGATTGGTGAAGTGGATCTTCCTATTTTGATTGGACCGTTTATATTCCAAATTACTTTTCAAGTAATGGATATACGTCCTTCTTATAGTTGTCTCCTTGGAAGACCCTGGATTCATGAGGCAGGAGCTGTGACATCTACTCTCCATCAGAAGCTGAAGTTTGTGAAAGATGGAAATTAGTGACTATGGCGGTGAAAAAGGCGATACTAGTGAGCAATTTGTCATATTTCTCCTATATTGATGCTGAAGAAGAGGTGGGAACTTCATTCCAGGCTCTTTCTGTTGTTGATAATGCTGCTAAGAAGAATGTCATGCCTATGTCTTTTCTCAAGAATGCTCTGCGCGTGCTTGAAACTGGTCGATCTGACGGTTGGGGACAAGTTATTGATGTTGTCGACAATAAAGAAGGATTTGGTATTAGTTTTGCACCAGGTGTGGCTCTCAATAACCCGAAGACTATTCAGGAAAGATTCCGAAGTGTTGGGTTTATCAACGATCATTCCGCTGCTGTCATCATTGAAGATGATGAAGATGAAGAAATGCCTAACTTTGTTACGCACAGAAAGATTTGCAAGAACTGGATCGCTGTTGATGTTCCTTTTATTGTTCATTCTTCAAAGTAATTTGTTTTATTTTCTTTCAAAAATCCTTTCACTCTGCCCAAGGTGAAAGTGATGTTTGTCGGGCTTTGTTTCAAATTTTATCATCATCAATAAAATGCTATTTGGTTATTTCCATATGTGTTTTTCCTTTTTGCTTTATTCTGAAAAATGGTAACATAAAAAACCCAAAAATAAGAATAATAACTATTTATCTGCATAATGTTTGCACTTTTGTTCATACTCTAAAATAAAAAATAAAATCATTGTGCAGATTGATTGATAAACCCATTGAAAACAATGATCTTATGCCCACTCCCAACTTTGAATTCCATGTGTTTGAAGCTGAGGAAGAGGATGTTGAAGAGATTCCTGATGAGATATCTCGGTTGCTTGAGCACGAGGAGAAGGTTATTCAGCCTCATGGAGAGTCTATAGAGATAGTCAACTTGGGTTCTGAAGATGATAAGAAAGAAGTCAAGGTTGGAGCATTGCTTGGTCCCAATGTTAAGAATAGGATTTTAGAGCTTCTTAGAGAGTATGTTGATGTATTTTTTTGGTCTTATCAAGATATGCCAGGTCTTGATACTGATATTGTGGAGCATAAATTGTCTTTGAAGCCTGAATGTCCACATGTGAAGCAAAAGTTGAGAAGAACACATCCTGATATGGCAGTACAGATCAAAGAGGAGATTCAAAAGCAGATTGATGCATGTTTTCTTGTGACATCTAATTATCCTCAATGGGTGGCCAATATTGTGCCTGTTCCAAAGAAAGACAGAAAAGTTCGAATGTGTGTTGATTACAGAGATTTAAATAAAGCCAGTCCAAAAGATGATTTTCCTTTGCCACACATTGATGTGTTGGTAGATAATACGGCTAAGTTTGATGTGTTCTCCTTTATGGACGGATTTTCCAGTTATAATCAAACAAAGATGGCACCTGAGGACATGGAAAAGACCACATTTATTACAACATGGGGAACATTCTGCTACAGAGTGATGCCATTTGGATTGAAGAATGCTGGTGAGACATACCAAAGAGATATGACCACACTTTTCCATGATATGATGCACAAAGAAATTGAGGTATATGTTGATGATATGATCGCTAAGTCGGGGACTGAAGAGGATCATGTTGAACATTTGCTGAAATTGTTTCAGAGGTTAAGGAAGTTTAAACTTCGTTTGAATCCGAACAAGTGCACATTTGGTGTACGTTCCTGGAAAGTTGTTAGGTTTCATTGTCATCCAAAGAGGCATTGAAGTTGATCCTGATAAAGTGAAAGCTATTCCGGAAATGCCTGCTCCAAGAACTGAAAAGCAAGTAAGAGGATTCTTGGGCCATTTGAATTATATTTCGAGGTTTATCTCTCACATGACTGCCACGTGTGCTCTAATCTTCAAGTTGCTTCAGGAAGACAAAGGTTGTGTCTGGACAGATGATTGTCAGAAGGCGTTTGAAAGTATCAAAGAATATCTGCGTGAACCTCTTATCTTGTCTCCTCTGGTGGAAGGTAGACCAATGATCATGTACTTGACTGTGTTGGAAGATTCCATGGGTTGTGTGCTTGGTCAACAAGATGAATCTGGAAGAAAAGAATATGCAATTTACTACTTGAGTAAGAAATTCACTGATTGCGAGTCTCGGTACTCCATGCTTGAAAAAACGTGTTGTGCCTTAGCTTGGGCTGCAAAGCGTCTTCGCCAGTATATGTTGAATCATACAACTTGGTTGATCTCTAAAATGGATCCGATCAAGTATATATTTGAAAAGCCTGCTTTGACTGGGAGGATTGCTCGTTGGCAAATGTTGTTGTCAGAATATGATATCGAGTACTGAGCTCAAAAAGCTATAAAAGGTAGTATCTTGGCTGACCATTTGGCACATCAACCGATTGATTATTACCAGCCAATTAAGTTTGATTTTCCATATGAGGATGTGATGTTTTTGAGAATGAAAGATTATGAAGAACCTTTAATTGAGGAAGGGCCGAAGCCTAGATCTCGATGGGGTTTAGTTTTTTATGGTGCTGTGAATGAATGCGGAAGAGGAATTGGGGCAATGATAATTACTCCCCATGGTTCGCATATTCCTTTTGCTGCGAGGTTGACTTTTCCTTGTACCAATAATGAAGCTGAGTATGAAGCTTGTATTATGAGTCTTGAGGAAGCTATTGATCAGAGGATTAAGCATCTTGATGTGTATGGAGATTCTGCCTTGGTGATCAATCAAATCAAGGGTAAGTGGGTAATCATCAACCCCACTTGATCCCTTATAGAGATTATGCCAGGAGGATACCAACTTTCTTCACTAAAGTTGAGTTTCATTATGTGCCTCGTGATGAAGATCAGATGGTAGATGCTTTAGCAACTATAGCTTCTATGATAAAGGTGCACCAGTGGAATGATGTTCCCATGACCAGGGTGATGCGGCTTGAAAGACCAGCTTATGTGTTTGCAGTTGAAGAGGTCCATGATGACAAGCCTTGGTATCATGATATTAAATGTTTTCTCCAGAGTCAGGAATACCCACTTGGGTCATCTGATAAAGACAAGAGGACTTTGAGGAGATTGGCAGGAAATTTCTTCCTAAATGGAAATGTGCTTTATAAGAGGAATTTTGACATGGTCTTGCTCATATGCGTGGATAGATACGAAGCAGACATGTTAATGAAAGAAATTCATGAAGGATCTTTTGGTGCTCATGCTAATGGGCATGCAATGGCTAAAAAGATGTTGAGAGCAGGTTACTATTAGCTGACAATGGAATCTGATTGTTGCAAGTATGTGAAACAGTGCCATAAGTGCCAAGTGTATGCTGATAAGATTCATGTGCCACCAACTCATCTCAATGTGATTTCTTCCCTGTGGCCTTTCTCTATGTGGGGAATTGACATGATTGGTATGATTGAACCCAAGGCTTCGAATGGACATCGTTTTATTCTTGTGGCAATTGACTACTTCACTAAGTGGGTGGAAGCGGCATCGTATGCTAATGTGACCAAGCAAGTTGTGGTTCGGTTTATCAAGAATAACATTATCTGCAGATATGGTGTTCCGTATAGAATCATTACTGATAATGGTTCGAACTTGAATAATAAAATGATGAAAGCGCTTTGTGAAGAATTCAAGATTCAACACCATAATTCTTCTCCTTATAGACCGAAGATGAATGGGGCTGTTGAAGCTGCGAATAAGAACATTAAGAAGGTCATTCAGAAGATGGTTGTGACATACAAGGACTGGCATGAGATGCTCCCTTTTGCTTTGCATGAGTATCGTACATCTGTTTGCACTTCAACAGGGGCAACCCCTTTCTCACTTGTTTATGGTACAGAAGCAGTGTTCCCCGTCGAGGTTGAGATCCCATCAATGAGAGTTCTGATGGAAGCCAAGTTGACTGAGGCTGAATGGTGTCAGAGTAAATTTGATCAGTTGAATTTGATTGAGGAAAAGAGAATAACAACTTTGTGTCATGGTCGGTTATACCAACAAAGAATGAAGAAAGCTTTTGACAAGAAGGTCGAACCTCGTGTATTCAGAGAAGGCGACCTCGTGCTTAAAAAGATTCAGTCTTTCATTAAAGATTCTCGGGGCAAGTGGACTCCGAACTATGATGGCCCATATGCTGTCAAGAAAGCCTTCTCTGGCGGTTCATTAATACTTGCAACTATGGATGGTGAGGAAATCACTCGTCCTGTGAATGCGGATGCAGACAAGAAATACTTCACCTAAAAAATAAAAGAATAGCTCGCTAAGTTGAAAACCCGAAAGGACGACTTAGGAAAAAATGAGCGTCTCGGTGGATTCAAAACCCGAAAGGGCGGTCCAGGAAAAAATTAGAGACAAAAACAGAAATAATTATCCTGGTAGATTGAAAACCCGAAAGGGCAATCTAGGCAAAAGTTAGGGATCATGGCAAGTAACTGCATCGACAGATTGGATCACTTGTAGCGACCGAGGATTTCAGATTCTATCCCTCAGAAGAATTGTCCATCAAAGATTCTTATTCACTCATCCTTGACTGAAGTTTCGGGCACAGTGGAGTTCAAAGTTGATAGAGAGAATAGTGATCATTGTATTTCAATGTAGCCCTTTTCCATGTATTTACCATTTTTCAAACTTGTAATGATCCATGGAGTCACGCCATTTGCTGACTACCATTCTATCAGTAAATTTGAGCTTTTATCCAATTGTTTGAAACTCTTTATATTATTTATGTTTATGAAATTTCAATTTATTGTTGATGATGATTTTTGAAACAAATTTAATAAATTTAATCTTTAAATATTATAAAAACATTTTCTCTTGATTTGTGAACAAAGAAAGGATATCAATAGTGATTCCAGGGATGGTAAAGTTCGGATGTGTGTAACTTTTCTCTCCCAAAGAAGGGTTTGATCCGTTTGTGTCCTTATGAAATTCCTGATTGGTCCTGGGATTTCGATGTTAATGATGTTTTGTTCCCTAGCAATCAACATGAGCAAGGATTGTAAATACTCTTAATTCTGTTCCTTTCCCCCAGAAGAGTTGTTGGAAGGTATCTCCTAGAAAATCCCCAGCTGAGTTTTGATCTCTTCCTCAGTAGTTTACCCTTGACTTGAAATGTTTTGGAAGCTCCCGGCCAAGTCTTTGCTCCTCAGCATAGGTTGTTAGCATCCCTCAGCAAAAGTATTAGTATATCAATCAATTTAGAAGTTTTCTTTCACCTGTTGGTGATTATTGATTTAAAATCCCTCGTGATCGTGATTTGCTACGATGTTAACTTCTGGTATCCCCCCGTGGATCGAAAAGTCAAAACGTTCAGTGATGAAAGATCTTCATAGACCCCTAGTAAGTCTGCGTGTGATGGTTTCCAGCAGATCTCTATTTTTGATCTTTGGCAAGTTTTGCACTTTTTCCCTAAGCAGAGCAGGAGTGGCATAACTCCTTCCCCAAGCAGAGTGAGAGTGGTATAACTCTTTCCCCGAATGGAGTAGAAATAGTATGATGGTTGTTCCTGCAGAAGTTTTATTAAGAACATGTTTGTCCCCAACATAGATCGTGGAAGTATTCCCCATCCCCGACAGATTTTTACCTCTCCTCGGCAAGGTGGTATCCCTATGCAAAGTTGATGATTGATGCTTGATACTCCAACATGATTTTCTTTATTTGCATCATTGGCATATCTTTATTTCGTTTTCTCATCCATATTTATGAAGATATTCGTCCCCATCAAAGTTTAACAGGGACATTTCCCTTTTCCCCCAGAGTATGGAAGATTTTGAGTTGTTTAGATATCTCCGACATGTTATCCTCTCAGATTGGAATTTTCTGATGTTATCCTTTTATGGATTCTGAAAGAATGCTTTGTGGATTGGATCCCTAGCAGTTGTTTTCCCCAGTCTGAGTTATGCCTTGTAGCAGGATTTTATTCCTTTGATGGCTTTTGATGTTCCCCTGCAGGATTTCGAATCGAATCTCCAGCATGGTCCCCGACCTTATTGCCCTGGTTAGCCGAGTATCCGGTTGTAGTGGTGTTTATGTCACCCGTTGCTTATCTTTATGTCTGTTTAATCATTATATTCATACGCATGAGCATAGCATCTTTTGCTTGCATTCTTGCATTTATCTTTGTTCCCCACTCTTTGGTGTGTTTTTCCCCCACAGAGTGTGTGTGTGGTTTTCCTCTCAAGTTTAGAGTGTCAACCCTTAAGCATAAAATGTTTATCCTTTCTATTTCCCTACTGAGTTTGTTTCTCGTGGATGATTTTGATTCAGTTTCCTCCCCAGTTTATTATCTGGATGGAATTTCCATGTTGAGATATTTCCTCCTCGGGATGAGTCTTGTTTGACCGTTTCTCTCCAATTTGTTCTTGGATTGAACTTTGGTCCCCCTTTGTGAGTAATATTACTTTTGAATTAAGCTATCAATTTTTTGATGGTGGGTAATATGACCAAATTGATCAAGCTCTTTTGCTTGTACTCCTACCCAGTAAATCCGGTAGTTGAGAGTTCTTCTTTCTACCCAGTATAAAGGTAATAGAAGTTGTTTCCCTTTGCTCGAGCTCCTACCCAGTAAATTAGGTAGTTGAGAATTTTTCTACCCAATAAAAAAGTAGTGGAAGTTATCCCTCTTTGTTTTTCTCCTATCCAGTAAATTGATAGTCGAGTCCCTTGTTTTCCTACCCAATAAACCGGTAGTTGATGATTATGTTCCGACTCGGTATTCCTCCATTTTTGGACTAGAATACTTTGATTGGTTATTGTTCCCTGGGAGAGTGTTTACTCTTTCCCGTTGAACCCTGTTACCTTGATTACATCATATTTTCTTTTCCACCATGTGGAGTCGGTTATCTAGTGATTTATTTTCCTGGTAACTCTTTTGGTGTCTTTTGTTTTCCCTGGCGGGATATTTCTTCTGCATCCCCAAGCTTTTGCTTTCCTCTGGTGGTCGTGTTTTCCCCACAGATATCTTGGGTTTGCATAGCATATTCATATCATATCATGTTCTCTTAGGACAACAATTTGGGTTTTCTGTATTTAAGTCTCTCCCATCTTGCAGAGACGAAGATGTCAATCTTCATATCTTCAGATTGAAGAAACTTAAATAGGGGCAGTTGTTGCACCCTAATTTTTGCCCTAAGTGTTCTTTGCATTTTCATCTGCATCTTGCATACAAACAAGATCGCATTGGTTGCACGGTTCTTCTCGGTTTAGGTTTATGCCTCACAAGGGATCACCGTTGTCTTTAATTACTTTATTTGTTTATGTTTACTAACCATTAATCATTAATCAAAAAAAAAATTGTTTTCTTTTTCTAACCTTTTTTTCAGGAAGAGGAACCATTGAAAATACCAAAAATAGTAGTCCTGCAGCTCGAGCGAAATTTCACAGAAACAAGTCAAAGTTGATCCGCAAATAATTCAAATTTTTATATGATCAAGGATTTCCCGAGTTAATTGATTCATTCAAAGGATTTCCGAGGTTCATGTATCCATTTCTTCGACGCATAAAAAGAATCAGGCCGAAACAACGAAGCAACCATGTTTAAATAAAAAAATTCAAATTTCAGCTTGGTTAACCGGTTAACCATATGCTTTAACCAGTTAACCAGTGCGAAATTTGAATTTTTTATTCAAATTCAGCACCCTTAGATCATTGATTTAATTGGAATATTCTAGATCCATTGGTTTCTGATTTCTCTACATCACTTTGATCATTTCCTACCATAAACCTTCATTAATCACCACTCTTTTCCATTTCCCACCAAATTTTCAATTACCAAACCTAAATTCAAATTACCAAAGCAAGCTCCATTCCACCAAATTTCCATACCTAAGGCCTTTAAATAGGACCACAATTTCATTCATTCAACAGGCTTTAGAGAGCTAAATTCACCTTGCAAAAATTTCTACAATCTTTTGATAGCCACAAAACCTCTTGCAAATTACTCCCTCAACACCAAAATTCTCAAAAGCTCACTTTCTTTCTTTTGAAGTTATCAAGAATTCACATTGAATTCTTGATTAACTTGAGCTAAACCTTCATCCTTTCATTCTTTTGATCATCAATTACAGTAGATCTAGCTTGGCTTGGTTCAATTTGAAGAAGCGCTTTTGGTAATTCCTCTCCTTCCACAAACCCATACTTACCATCAACCATTCAAGATGTAGATATTTGGTTCCATTGATTCTAGATCCTTTGGATCTTTATTTGTTGTTTGATTGCAGGGATTCCACTGTATTTTGGTTTTAAAATTCGTTCAAATTCAGATCATGATCATTAAATGTTTTAAAAGAGTTTTGAAAATGGATCAATGTTGAATTTCTGCATATTTTCTGTTGTTGCTTCAGCGTTAACCGGTTAACCATATGCGTTAACTAGTTAACATAAGTCAAAATTGAATTCTTGGCTTGTTTCAAGCCCTTTTTGGTTCCTCTTTCTTCTTCTTCTTCCTCCTTATAATTTTTACCTTGGGAAACATTTTTGGGAGTGATTTCTCCTTAATTTCAATGAAATTTGGGTGTAGATTAGAGTAGTTAATGTTCATTAATTCAAAACTACATTTAAGTAGATTATTCAATTCATTTAAGGTACTTTGCATTAGTGATACATTTTCATGCTTGAATCCACCAAGATGAGTAATTGAACTTAAGGATGGAAGAATACCATAAGTGAGGCTCAATTTGGTATTCACCTTTAGTTTTATGCGGTATCACATCCGGATAACGATTTACATATCGTTTATCTCGCATGCATTAGCACTAACATTATGCACCTTAATTGGTGGTGGTCGGCCTCATTTGTAGGGTAATTACTTCGTAAATTACTCGGCGATTGCTTAACATAGACCTAAATGTGTCCCGACTTCGGAATAAAAATCTAATTGGAAACTTGCACTTTCGTGGACCGGATCTCTGTTGATCGTGTAATCCCAAAGTGGTTAATCATATTGCATTAAGAATCGAGACTTATGAATGTTTGATACGTAGGTGCTTTGGGTCTCGCAATCGCCTTTCAAATTTCATTGAATTCGGTTCGGTTTGCCTTGATTAATCGTTATAGTGTAAGATGCTTAGCGGATCCGGTTGCCTTTCGATTTTGGTTACTCTTTTGGTTGTGGTTGATTAAATTCACCATACTATTATTATGTAAATATTATTATACTATTACTACTATTAATATTTTAAATTCTTGCACTTTAATTTCTTTTTGTTACTAACATTTAATTTCTTTCACTTTTATTGCCTTTATTCTATTTTGCTTTATTCATCCATATCATGTTTATTATTTGTTCTTATTATTTTAATTATTGATTTTTCTTTGTCCAATTGGATACCAAAAAAAACATTAATAAAGGATTAAACTTCTAAAGGATTTATTACTTTAATTTGAGGACTTTTGGTTACTATCCTTGGCATTGGAATGGAGATTTTTGGACTTAGATTTTAGGATCCCTTCACTTTTGGTTACTTTAATTTGAGGACTTTTGGTGTGATTTGAGTGAAAATGAAGCTGAACTCCAAACTCAGTCACTACTCATCCTTTTATAGAGAATTAGACCTCTGGTTAACAGTTAGAACCAGGGTTAATTAGCCTTGGTTAACTGAGTGAAGTGAGTTAAATGAGTGAAGTTACTTATGACAATTATGCCAACTAGATTTCTAGAACCTTCTTCAGTTGAAATCAATCCAATGCTGCAGAGAACATGAGCTTATGCTGAAGACTAGTGAAGTGAAACACCAACTCAGTTTCCCAAGGATTACAGCTTGAGTTTGCTCACTTGATTGTGAGATGCACAACCTTTAAAGTGGTCCTCCATACACATGATGATAACCTGCTGATGCAACAAAATAAGAGGCTAACTGCAGCTTGGGACCAATAGATCTAGTGTACACTAACTCATGATCCTTGTGGTGAGGACCAATCTGATGTAGCAGCAACGTTTGAAGTTTAAATTGAAGCAAATGTGAAGCTAAATGTGCTCTAATATGTGTACAAATAACCCCTGAATGCAGCTCCCAGATAGCACTGTCATTGCCCCTTTCTATGCATCATACAACAGCTTTTTAGCAGACAAACTGGCCTATGTATCGATACATAACACGGATGCATCAATACATGTCAGTCTTTTATTGATATGTATCGATACATGCATGTATGCATCAATGCATACTGAAGCAATTGCAATTCCAGCAGAAAAAATCAACTATGTATCGATACATCCCTCGTATGCATCGATGCATGTCAATTTTTTACTGATATGTATTGATACATGGCTGTATGCATCGATACATACTGAAGTTTTCTTGATTATTTCCAGCAAATGAAATCCATCATGCATCGATACATTTCTCGTATGCATCGATACATATTCCTCAAAAAAATATGTTTTCTTAATCTTTTCATCACTTCTTGATCCAACTTGGTCCATAAGACTCTTGTAATCATACTTTCATGGTTTTGACCCCAAAAAGTCACGAGTTGACCTTCCTTTTGCTGAGTCTGGTTGACCTTTCCCAAATCCCTTGCTATTCATTCCACTGGTCAATTGAAGCTCTTCTAAAATAAATCCAAGGATGAAAATTTAACCTTAGGTATTTGTCACGATGTAAACAACAATGAAACCATGCTTGGATCAAAATCTCATCGAGAAGCCCAGTTCATTAGAAATCCTACTCCAAGCCTTTTTCCCCTCAGGATAATTGCACTGCCTGCCTCCTGTGATCAAATTAATTCTTTTCAAGACTTGAGGCTTTAAGTGAGGACTTGTGGGATGTTGTAGACCCTTTGCACATGATTGAGAAGCTTTATGGCCCTTTGATTTCCTTTGCATAGCCTTAAATTGCTTCAATCATTGATCACATACCTATGCCTCAACTATGCTACACATGATGCAATGTTTTTTTGGTTATTTTATGAACTTATGTATGCTAAATGTTATGCCAAATGTTGAGGATGTGAGAGGGAAAATTTTGAGGTATTACAACTTATTCCCTGGGGCACTTGTATTCATCACATCTTAGTGGTGGTACAAGCTTGTCTAGCATGATGTACAAGTCTAATAATGAGGGTACTTTCACAAAGAAAATCATAAAAAAAAACACTTTTTCATTTAACCTTACAAAAACACTTAATAAATTCAATGAGTTAGTGATCTTAGGCCCTAATCTCTGGAAACAAGTTTGAGGATCTTCTTCTTACTTGGTGTGCTTATTCCTCATTCTATCTAGGAATGTAATAATAAGTACACGTTCCCTAGAAAAGGACTTGAATTGACTTTCTTGTGCCACACTCATAAAAGCTTCTAAAAAACTCAAACAAAGAATAAACGTCTCTCCTTCAGGCTTCTTTTCTTATCACCCTCACTCTCAACGTAAGAACTTGCTCCTACTTGTCTCTTTACAAGACGGTAATGCACTCGTTCCAGACGAGCCTGCAAAACCTGAGCTTTGACATAAGCATTTCGAGTTTCAAAACACAAGCCATTTTCCTCCCTAGTTAGGGGAACTACGGCGACTTCGATCCTCATGTCCATATGAGGTACGTAGGCAGCGGGGTAGGCCCTGTTCGAGCACTCTTTTATTTTCCCTACATTTTCCCCCTTTCTCTTCTTTTCTTATCCAGTTTCAGTCTTTCTTTCGCAGCAGCTTTCATTTCTTCACCCTTTGAAACAGTTTTGTTGCAAGCGTGGATCCCGTCAGGTACGGTGTACGATATGGGGTGTTAATACCTTCCCAGGTCGTAACCAACTCCCCAACCCATTTTATTTGGTTCGCAAGACCTTTGTCCTTCCTTTTCATTTCTTTGGTTTGTGCAGCATTACCTTTCCCATTTTTTTGGGATAAACATGTCTGGCTGGCGACTCTACCTTCTCTGCGCCACTTTCGCGTTTGTACCAGGATGGAAATCCAAGGAACGACTCTGCTGGGGACTTCCTAACCAGAGTATCTCTGGTTCCCTATGCGAGTCAATCCTAGCGCTTGTTTGTTTCTGTTTCATTGGGTGTTTGACTATTTACTGTGTGTTTATTTTACTATTTTATTTACAGTTTTATTTACAGCTTTATTTATCGCTTTCAATATTTTATTTCCATGCATCATATTATTACTAGACTGTCTGGACTAGATTTTCTGTTTAGTGGGATTGGGGATACTGTTACTAGGAGATGATCCCAATACAAAGGCTCGAGTGTACCCTAGGACTTAACATGGACAATCACTTTGGATTCATGATATCTTGTCATGCGGGTAGTAGTGCGTTCACACCCATATTTGCGACCGTCTTGGAAGTGTCTTGATATATGGGTCTTCTCTACTTTATTACACGACCTCGATAGTTATATGCATATGGGGACAGATCATTGAGAACCTCTTTGGAAACATCCCTCTCTAGTGGTGACAGTGGAAGACCACATTTTGTGGCAAACCCATTCGCACCTGAGGGCCCACTTGGAACTCACATAGGATGGCCTGGTTCTCTTATAGGAACTCAGTCAAAGCATATGGTCGTATGACGATAGTACTGTATCCCACAGGCTGAATGTACTATTTTTCTCGATTTTAGCGCTTGAAGCTAGGGACTTATAAGGGATGCTTGTTTTTCCTAGACTCTAGTTGAGACCTCCCTGAGTAGTACATAATACTTAACCGATTCCCTGATTTGGTCATAAGCCATTTCTCGGAAATGGTGAACGTATTATTGCTTCCCGACTTTGAGAGTCCTTGATGTTTGACCCGGAGCATGCCAATGAGGTTGGGAGGGGTTTACAGGTTTGCAGGAACCCTTGACCTAATCATACCCTTTGTTATCAGTGTGATCTTATGTTCTGATCCAGTTATTATGATCCTGGAATTTTTTATTATCTGGTTCTGAGTTCTTACCTGAGGGCTATTATTTAGAGGATTGTTGGGTTTTAGATCACTTGGTTCTTGGCTCTGTTGTCCAGTATCCGACAATTCCAGACTAATCACATGTTCTGCATTGCATTGCATTACACCATATCATCATTAAAATTTTTGTGTTTCATTTCTCAGGTCTTAATTTGTGTCTGCACCCAGTTCTGGTATTTGTCAACTTTATTCATATCCCGATGGTGGAAGCTAGAAAGATTCCCAGAAAGAATAACGCTCATTACACTTTCCCACAACCAGAGGTCAAGAATCTGCATAAGTTGAAGTATTTGATGAACGACAAGGTCTTAGAGGATTTCAAGACAAGGTATGGGCAGATTCTACGCTACATGGACAAACCTTCTGAGGATCAGAAAGATAGCCTTCACACTTTGTTATAGTTTTATGACTCTCTGTTACGGTGCTTTGTGTTCCCTGATTATGTTTTAGCATCCACTCTAGAGGAAGTTTTCAGCATGCTGCAGGTCCCTATCAGAGACAATCTTCCTTATTATGCTTTGGGGAGAGTTCTTCAAGAGGAATAAATAGCCAGGGTTTGTCATCTGTTAGTGGCTAGGGTTAAGTTTGATCTGAACAGCAATAAAGGTAAAGGGTTACAATGGGACTTGCTCATTAAGGAGGCTTTGGCATATGCTCAATAAGGCAAGTGGGTAGACTTCAGTGTCTTGCTGACCTTGTTGGTGTACAAGACTAGCTTGTTTCCTGGTGATAGATGGCTTGTGAGCATGGAGGCAATCTTTATCTTTGCTAAAGGAAACCCCACACCTACTTTATTGGGCGATTTCTACTATGGTGTCCACTACCTGAACGAAAGGAAAGGAAGGTTTCTCAGCTGTTGTGCTCCTGTGTTCGTTGACTAATTTTCTAAGTAATTGCCGAAGTCAGGGCCTTTTAAAGATCTAAAGCAAGAGTAGAGATGGTCTTGGAGGTTGATGGGATTGACTGCTGGTGAAATAGCCTGGGGCTGTAATAGGGATGTGTTGGGGAAAGATATGCTTACCAGCTGTGGTGACTTTCCTAATGTTCCTTTGTTGGGTAGAAAAGTAGTGATCAATTACAACCATGTGCTAGCAAGACGACAGTTCGGATACCCCTGAAGAGACCCTCCATCTATGGAGAATGTGGCTGAATCTCTATACCTCCCCACTGAAGGAAATGAAGAGGTGGTTATCCGGGTATCTCAGGATTGGACGGGGAAGATGAAGAAGGGAAAGAAAGAGTTCAGGAGAGTGGACCCGAAGATGTATGATCCCTACACTACCTGGTTGAAGAATCGTATAGAGTTTACACTCCTTCCATTTTTAGTAGAGTCTCCGCTATATCCGAAGGAGGTACTACCAGAGACTACTGCTCCACATACTACCGTTCCCCTTGAAGACTACAAGAAGCTGGAAGCTCAGTTGCACGAGGTTAGGGTTGAGAATTCAGAGGTGAATGGCTTGTATCATTGCATGGCTCGTGCTAATAAGGTTTTAGAAGAAAAGATGCACAAGATTCAACAAGATCAGGAAGCCAAAGAAAAGGAATTTACTGGAAGGGAGGCCTATTTCAAAAGAAGAGGCTAGATGGACATCTAACGAGAGGTTGAACACAAGAAGACTAGGAAGTCTCTAAGGGAAGCTAACTTATCCATTACCCTGTGGCAAGACAGGTGGGACAAAAGTCATGAAGAGCGTAAGGAGAAAGAGGAGTGTTATGACCTACAGATAGCCTCTCAGAGGGAAAAAATTGAAGCTGGTTCACAAGGGTCATCAGGAGAAATCCCAGCAGCTAAAAGAAGCACTTAGAGAGATGGCAAATCTCAAACTAATGGATGGAGTCAATAAAACTAGGTCTGAGCCAGGACCTAGTAGGGAGGGTACTGAGGTCCTCATGCAACCTTAGGCTTTAGTTTTCCTTTTTTGTGTATTCGGATTACCTACAGGCTTGTTGTAGGAAACCTGGTTTATTTCCTTCTGCATTTTATCTTTCTCTCTGTAAGACTTGTAACCTTACGGGGATTTTGTTACTTTTGCCTTGTAAGCTTTGTTTTATATTATGTAGTTTTTATTCAGTTCCTTGATTTCTGTATGCTTTAAAATATGGTCGTTCAAAGCCATCTGAATAGGAATACCTTGCAAAGGATTCTTCTGTATGCAACCACATCATTTGCATTTTCTTTCTTTTTTGCAGGTTATTCAGGTTACTTAACTTATCCATTTACAGGGAAAGATTATGAGAGCAGCCAGGACCCGTCATCCCATACAAAGTATTCCTCATCGGTACGCTACCCACAAAAATCAAAGAAACATTATGGATATTGTGCAGACAGAGCTCAACGAACTATGCACCCGAATGGGAGAGTTTATGACGATGATGCAAGGCATGGCCCTAGGGCAGCAAGAGTTGAGAAATTCCATGCATAGGCTTACTCCTCCCCTAACAGGCCCTCGGGTGGTTACTCTGGATGCCCAGGGAAATCCTCCCAACAACAACAGAGGAGATGGACCTCCAGTTCAAGAAAATGGAACCCCTATTCTTGTCCATGTGGAAGATCGCCAGGAAGATCACTTCCCTCCGGTCAACAACGATATGGGTTTCGACACGGGCGGAAACTTATAGGATTTTCAACTGCTGGATGAGAAGTTTAGGGCCTTAGAATGCAGGGACACTCTGGGAATCGATGTATCTAATATGGGTTTGGTCTCCGGAGTGGTCATCCCTCCTAAATTCAGACCTCCGGACTTTGATAAGTATAATGGCAACTCCTACCCCAAGACACACTTACAGGATTTTTACCACATGATAGATGTTCACACTAAAGATGAAAAACTTTGGATGTACTACTTCCAGGACAGCCTCTCAGGGGGCTCACTGGAGTGGTATATTAAGCTAGAAAAGAATTTTGTCCGAAGCTGGAAGATGGCGTGAGGTCGCCGCCAGAGTACAACTACCTTTGTTGGAAAGAGAGATGGTGGATCTCTTCATGGATACCCTCCCAGGGCACTTCATGGAAAGATTAGCAGGTTGTTCATCCAGTGGGTTTTCGGACATTATTCTGATTGGTGAAAGGATAGAAAATTGGATGAAACAAGGCAAAATCCAGAATAGCGGAGCATCAACCTCCGGTGTAAAGAAGCCTTTTGTAAAGCGCAGAGAAGGAGAAATTGGGGTTGTGTATACTCAAAATAGAAAGGGAAACCAAAATGTGTATCATCAGGCAGCTTCTGTCACCATTGCTTCCCCAGCTAGCCAGCCACAGGTTCAACAACAATAGCATCAACCAAATTACCAATAGCAAAGGGCTCATAGGCCATATAATCCTCCCCGATCAAAAGACAGACATCTTAAGACGCCACCCATGTCGTATTCCCAGCTCCTCCAAAATCTTTTACAACTGCAAATGATCCAATTAAGGACCCTGCAACCTCCAAGATCGGGGCAAATCCCTGAGGGGTATGATGCCAATGCTCATTGTGAGTTCCATTCTGGGGCTCCTGGTCACAGGACAGAGAATTGTAAAGCGCTGAATCACGTTGTCCATGACTTGATAGACTCCAAAGCAATCAATTTCGCTCCCACTCCAAATGTAATCCAGAATCCTATGCCTCCTCATTGAAGGATTGTTGGGGCTGTTGATAGCGATGAAGGTTTGAATTTGGTATCCAACGTCAAAGATTTGAAAACTCCATTGATGGCAGTAAAAGCTTGCTTGGCCAAAAGAACATGTTCCTAGGTTGTGGAGAAAATTGTCCAGATTGTGTTAGTTCCCCAGATGGTTGCGATCAGCTGAGATCAGGGATACAAATAAGGATCAATGAAGGAAGTATACAATTCAATAAAGTTGTGAAGAATGATGATATATCAATTGTTAAAATTTATTATAACCCAACACAGGTCCCTACCACAGCAAGGGTGGCACCAATAACCATCACCACCTCTGGACATGTCCCGTACCAGAGTGACAGGGCCATTCCCTAGAATTATGGGGCTGAAGTGTACTATAATGGTCAAAAACAAGACATAACTGCGTCTAGTTCCTCTCCGTGCCAAATTGAAAATGTTAGAGTCTGGGGATTTACCAGAAGCGGCAGATTATTTGCGCTAGAAACTTTGAGAGGTAATACATTGCCACCAAAATATACTGCCGAGGCTCAAGCGAAAGCCAGGGGCAAGCGACCCATGACTAATGATGCACCTTCGCCAATCCTCACATCACCTTTGATAAGGAAGCAGAAGAATTCCTAAGAGTCATCAAGAAAAGTGACTACAAGATTGTAGACCACTTACAACAGACTCCTTCTAAGATCTCGATCTTGTCATTGTTGATGTGTTCAGATTCGCATATAAAGGCCCTGTTGAAGATCCTGAACAATGCATGACGAGACATATCTGTGAATCAGTTGGAAATGGTGGTATTCAGTGTAAATACCAACCGTAGTTTGGGATTTACAGATATGAACTTAACATCTGAGGGACGCTGTCACAACCGTGCCTTGCACATTTCTATGGAATGTAAGGGGGCTGTACTTTCTCATGTGCTGGTGGACACAAGATCGTCATTGAATGTATTTCCAAAGAAAGCACTCATGAAGTTGGATTATGATGGGGTCGTACTCAAGCCAATTGATTTGGTTATCCGAGCATTTGATGGCTCGAGGAGGTCGGTATTTGGAAATGTGGAGTTGCCTATCAAGGTAGGTCCACAAGTCTTCAATGCTACTTTCTACGTGATGGAAATCCATCCGCCCTATAGTTGCTTATTGGGGAGACCTTGGATACACTCGGCTGGGGTAGTATCTTCCACCCTTCATCAAAAGATAAAGTTTGTCTGGGAAGGTCAGATTGTAACAGTGTCAGGAGAAGAAGACATTTTCATCAGCGACTTGGCCTCGTTCAAATACATGGAGATGGATGGAGAAATCGTCAAGACTCCCTGCCAAGCTTTTGAGCCCATCAAGTCTGAGAATCAATCATCATCAGCTTCATTATCTGAAGACCCAAAGAAAGAAGCTTTTATAGCTTCTTACAAACAGACCTTAGAGGTGGTAGAGTCAGGTGCAAAGGAAGGCTGGGGCAAGACAATTGAGATCCCAGAAAAGAAAGATATGTATGGAGTTGGCTACCAGCCTGGTCACTCAACGCTAGGGAAAAATGCTAGAGGCCGGAAAGGACCAATAACCTTCACCAGTGCTGGGTTGTTTGATCACGACAACGTCTGTGCTGCACAAGAGGATACGATTGATAGTGATTGCGATCTTGACGAGTGTATTAAGCCTTGTGTTCTGGGGACACAACTCAACAACTGGTCGGCTGAAAAGCTTATCTCCGTCACTCACCCGGAAGAGCAATAGTTTTATGTTTTTTCTTTCCTGTATTCAAGCCCTATGCCTTGCCCGGGGCATAGTAGCTCATTGTAAGAGTTCTTTTGTTCATGATACAATTTCATAATCATCAATAAAGCGGACGTTTTTGCATTCATACATGTTGCTCTTTGTCTTTCATTTTCATGATGTTTTTATTTTGAAAAAATTTGAATTTTATTCAAAATAAATGGAAATGTTTCCTCAAACCGTTTCTAAATCTAGCATAAGTCATCATTCATGCAGATGCTCCTCATCGGGTCTCATCAATGACGACCCTGCTATGGCTCAATATGACTTCGACAATCCGATCTACCTAGACAATGAGGAAGGTGAGGAAGATTGTGAATTGCCCGAAGAGCTAGCAAGGTTGCTTAAATAAGAGGAGAAGATGATTCAGCCACATGAGGAAGCTATATAGGTGATAAATCTGGGTATTGTGAAAGACAAGAAAGAGGTAAAGATTGGGGTTGCGTTAGAAGAATCTATCAAGAGTCGCCTAATCGCCATGCTTCGAGAGTATGTTGATGTCTTCTCCTGGTATTATCAAGACATGCCTGGATTGGACACTGACATTGTGGTGCACAAGCTACCTCTCAGGGAAGATTGCCCGCCGGTAAAGCAAAAGTTGAGACGAACACGCCCAGATATGGCCATCAAAATTAAAGAAGAGGTGCAGAATTAGTTTGACGTCGGATTCTTGGCCGTGACAAGTTATACCCCATGGGTTTAAAATATTGTACCAGTCCCTAAAAAGGATGGTAAAGTCAGAATGTTTGTGGACTACAGTGATTTGAATCGGGCCAGCCCTAAAGATGATTTCCCTTTGCCTCACATTGATGTGCTAGTTGACAACACTGCTCAATTTTCCGTATTCTCCTTCATGGATGGCTTCGCGGGCTATAATCAAATCAAAATGGCGCCAGAGGACATGGAGAAGACTACGTTCATTACACCCTGGGGCACCTTCTGTTATAAAGTCATGCCGTTTGGTTTGAAAAATGTTGGAGCAACCTACCAACATGCAATGGTGACATTATTCCATGATATGATTCATCGCGAGATTGAGGTCTATGTTGATGACATGATTGCAAAGTCACAGAAAGAAGAAGAACATCTAGTCAACATGGCAAAGTTATTTGACAGGCTTCAGAAATTCAGACTAAGGTTAAACCCGAACAAATGCACCTTCGGGGTGCGTTCCAGTAAGCTGCTGGGCTTCATTGTCAATGAACAGGGAATTGAGGTCAACCCTGCAAAAGTAAAATACATCCAAGAGGATGCCTGAATCGAGAACTGAAAAAGAAGTATAGGGTTTCTTAGGGAGGTTGAACTACATTGCATGATTCATCTCGCACCTAACAGCCACGTGTGAGCCTATTTTCAAGCTTCTATGGAAGAATCAAGCTATCAAATGGAATGATGACTGCCAACAGGCCTTCGACCGAATCAAGGAGTACTTGCAAGAGCCTCTGATTCTCATGCCTCCAGTGCCAGGGAGACCTATAATCATGTACCTCACTATGCTAGATGGATCAATGGGATGTGTGCTAGGTCAGCAGGACGAGTCTGGTCGAAAAGAGCACGCCATTTATTACCTTAGTAAAAAGTTTACCGACTGTGAGACACGCTACTCACTACTCGAGAAAACTTGTTGCGCTTTGGCATGGGCTGCTTGCCGGCAAAGACAGTACATGTTGACTCACACCACTTTCCTAATTTCCAAGATGGACCCTGTAAAGTATATCTTCGAGAAGCCGGCTCTAACATGAAGAGTAGCCCGATACAAATTATTCTAATAGAATATGATATCCAATACACTTTGCAAAAAGCCATCAAATGGAGTGTATTATCAGAGTATCTGGCCCAACAGCCAATTGATGATTACCAGCCGATGAAGTTCGAGTTTCCGGATGAGGACATCATGTTCCTCAAGTCCAAGGACTATGAAGAACCACTCCCGGAGGAGGGGCCAGACCCCGAATCCAAATGGAGATTGATGTTTGACGGAGTTGTGAACATGAATGGTAGTGGAGTAGGTGTTGTCCTTATCTCACCAAAAGGGATCCATATGCCTTTCACTGCTCGGCTTACATTTGAATGCACCAATAACAAAGCAGAGTATGAAGCCTGCATGATGGGTATCGAAGAAGCAATCGGTATAAGAATCAAGAACCTTGAGATCTTCGGTGATTCTGCTCTAGTTATCAACCAAGTCAATGGCAAGTGGCTAGTTCATCAACCTCACTGAACTCGTTATAGGGATTACACCAGGAGGTTATTAACTTTCTTCACCAAAGTCAAACTACACTACATACCTCGAGATGAGAACCAATTTGTTGATTCTTTGGAAACCTTATCTTCCATGATCAAGGTGCATCAAGAGAACTATGTGCCTCGAATCGATGTCTCTCGTCTCGAAAGACCTGCCTATGTTTTCGTAGTTGAGGATAATAAACCTTGGTATTATGACATCAAGCACTTTATGAAGTCTCAGGAGTACCTAGCTGGGGAATCTAGTAAAGACAAGAAGACTCTTAGGAGGCTAGTAGGCGGGTTCTTCTTGAATCAAGATGGTGTACTATACAAACGAAACTTCGACATGGTCCTGCTCAGATGCGTGGATAGACAAGAAGCATACCTGTTGATGCAAGAGGTTCACGAAGGTTTCTTCGGTAGCCATGCTGGAGGGCATGTTATGGCAAATAATCTGTTAAGATCGGGGTATTATTGGATTGCCATGGAATCCGACAGCTGCAAGTACTCTCGCAAATGCAACTAGTGCCAGATCTATGTTGACAAGGTCCATTACCTCAAAATACATTGAGCGTCATGTCATCACCTTGGCCCTTCGCCATTTAGGGCATTGATATGATTGGTAAGATTGAGCCAACGGCTTCCAATGGTGGTTTAGGGTTTAGGGGTTAGGATTTAGGGTTTAGGGTTTAGGGTTTAGGGTTTAGGGTTAAGGGTCCTGGTTGCTATAGACTACTTCACAAAGTGGGTTAAAGTGGTTGTGACATATAAGGGTTGGCATGAGATGCTATCTTTTTCACTACATGGGTACCGAACGTCTGTGCGTACTTTGACAGGGGAAACCCCGTTTTCACTGGTGTATGGTATGGAGGTAGTCCTACCGGTTGAAGTTGAGATTCCCTCATTGAGAATAATGATGGATATCAAGTTGGACGAAGCTGAATGGCTGCAAGCTAGGTACAACCAACTGAGCCTCATCGAAGATAAACGCCTAGCATCCATATGCCATGGACAGTTGTATCAATGGCGAATGAAATAGGCTTTCGACAGAAAGGTACGGCCTTAGCGTAATATACCAGGTGACTTGGTGCTGAAAAGGATTCTCCCTCCTCTCAATGATCACAGGGGCAAGTGGACACCCAATTATGAAGGTCCAATCGTGGTTAGAAAGATCTTCTCGGGCGGAGCCTTGATGTTAACGACCATGGATGGAGAAGACTTACAATCCCCCGTCAATGCAAACACAGTAAGAAAATACTTCGTGTAAAAAGACCCGTTGGACAAAAAAAAAACAGAATAAAAGTCCAGGCAAAAAAGGGCATCCCAGCGAGCCAAAAACAGAATAAAAGGCTCAGGCAAAAATTAGGGATATATTTGAAAGAATGTACACCCACTGAGCTGAAAAGCCACATTGGACAGCTCAGGCAAAAAGGGGTATCCCGATGGATTAAAACCCGAAAGGGCGATCCACGCAAAATAGGGACTAAAGCGAATGATTGCGGTCTGCGAGATTTGTGATCCAATTTCAACTAAGGGCATTCCAAGGGTTGAAGACCAATTCAATCACTTTCCTCAAAGGCGAAGCAATCAGAGAGTCTTGAAGATATACCAGTCATAGCCGGGTTGGAGCTTGATAAGATCCATTCTTCACATTACCAATAGGATACTATTTTTCCTTTTTGAGAAATCTCCGTGAAAACATTGCATATGAATCTACATACCATATCACTACATCACAGGTTTCTTACAAACTGGTATCTTATCTTCTCTTTGTTTATTTCAGCAGAAATGGCTCTCGATCAAACTGTCAAGGAACTCTAGACTCAGAATGCCCAATTTCCAAGAGATGATTCTGAACTTGTCCAGGGAACAAGATGAGCTGAAGGCAATTCTGACTAAGAAAAAGAAGAAGACCAGAAAACCAGTTGGTTTCATCAACCTGGGTAGAAGATTCAGAGCTCCAATCAAGACAAATGATGAGGTGGAAAACCCTGGAGATAAAAGTTCTACAGAAGAGGAAGGAAGTCAACATGGTACTATTGTGGATTTTGATTATGAGGAGAATTATTACCATGATTCGGCTAGTGAAGAGAAGTATAAGATACTGGAGGACCGGATGAATGTAATAGAATTATAGAAGACTTCTGGGTTTGACTTTGAAGATTTGAGCTTGATTTCCATAGTCTCCATCCCTATAGGTTTCAAAGTTCCTACTTTTGTGGTGTATGATGGTGTGTCATGCCCAAAATTGCATCTGAGATCTTATGTCGGGAGAATTCAACCACATACTCCTGATAGGAAGTTATGAATGCATTTCTTTCAAGAGAGTTTGTCTGGGTACCAACTGGAATGGTATTATCAACTGGAGAGTACCAACATTCGTAATTGGAATGATCTTGCTGATTCTTTCTATAAGCAGTACCAATATAACTTTGATTTAGAACCAACTCGCATGTAGATCAAGAGCATGTCCATGGGTGCTAAAGAAAGCTTCAAGGAGTATGCTCAGAAGTAGGGAGATCTGGCAAGTAGAGTTCAGCCCCCTTTGACTGACAAGGAATTGGTTGATATGTTTTTGAGTATGTTGACTGGTCCTTTCTATAGTCATCTCATTGGAAGCTCGTCCTCTGGTTTCACTGAGCTGATAATGACTAGAGAATGTGTGGAGAATGGGTTACGAAGTGGAAAGATTCAGATGGTTGCTTCTTCAAGTGCCACCAAGAAGCCTTCTAATGGGAAGAAGGAATCCAATGTTGTGTATGGCCAACAGGGTTGTAATAATCGTAACCAATATGTGGGAGCTGTTTTGATTTCTAATCCTACACCTGCACCACAAGAGAAGCAGCAGAATAGTCAGCCCAAGCCTAGGAGGCAATTTACAAAGATCAATATGTCGTTGGCTCAGGCTTTACAACATGTCGTACCTCGAAAAATACGATCCTCGCAATGGGACGCGAAAAGAAACAACAGAGTCGCCACCTAATTCTATCTATTCTACGGGAGAAAAGGGAGATATAGATACAACCTAATAAAGGATAAGAAATGGTTTACGAAACCAAATTCTAAGTCCGGGAGTCGGTTACGCAAGGGGAAGGTATTAGCACCCCTCGCGTCCGTTGTACTCAACGGGAACCTCTTAGCTTAACTATGTGATTAAATGTTGATCTAAGTCTTTGTCTTCTAAATGGTTTGTTAAAAATGAAAGTTATAAATTATTATTAATAGTACGGGGGAAAGATTAAAGTTTTTTATTATTGTGCTCATGAAGGATTAAAATCCATGTGCCTACGTATTCCCTTGTGAAATGGGAAAGTCAGAGCTTCATAGTTCGTGCAACTACGGTTTGTGGTTTTTATTGAACGATTATTTAAAACGCATTCTACTGCTAAGTGTTGGCTTATACTCGCGGTGGAGTCTGAAGCGCTAGCTTGTATGCGAGATAGAATGATTCAAACAATGTTCCTTTAAAGAAAAGGATTTGACCTTTGTTAAGTGTTTTGAAACGAAAGACGGATGGACCACAACTCGAGGGCTAGCCTCAAGAGTGATTGCATTCAAGGACCCGTGGAGTGCTGCACTCCAGAGTTCAGTTATTCGTTGATTAATTGTAAAGTGATTTGCGTATGTTGGTACGTTTTAAGTTATATTCTCATTGTGAAAGGGCGAATGAATTACAAATCGAGGGATAGCCCCAACAGTAATTCAATTCAAAAACCTGAGGAATGCTAGATTCCTGAGTTTAGTTCTTTCACGATTTTAATTAGAGATTTACATTTTGAAAACGAAAGAGCGAATGAATTACAAATCGAGGGCTAGCCCCAATAGAAATTCAATTCAAAAACCCGAGGAATGCTAGATTCCTAAGTTTAGTTCTTACGTTAATTAATTATGTGTATTAAGACCTTTTGCGATTATTTTGGATGAGTTAGGGTTTAGTATTTTTATAACGAAGGAGTAAATGAATCACAACTCGAAGGCTAGCCTCAAGAGTGATTCATTAAAGAACCCGTGGAATGCTAGATTCCGAAGTTCAGTTCCTCGTTAATTAATTGAGACGCATGACGTCGTGCAGATGGCAGTCACATAGGTCACCGGCTTACGTGTGTGAAGTGTAGACGAGATGAATTTACTTGGCGTTGGACCAAGAAATACAATTTTATTTTGAAATATATATTATTTGAAAAATTGTGTTCATCTTCTTATCTTGAAAATTTATAGCCACAATGCGAAATAAAATAAATACAAACATAGCACATACAACCAAAACGTCAAAAGATTAAATAACAGTTCACACTAAGAGATAAACCTAAGACTAAACTCATCACACTAATAGGCTCTAAAACTAAGCTTAACCAATTTCTATCTTGAACGAAAAAGAACAAACAAACATTTTTTGGATTTTTATTATATATATATATATTTTTACATAGAAATAGATAGATGTCGAATTAAAAAAAAAAAGATAACAAAAAAGAAGAACTGAATTAAAAAACTTAAATTTGTATATATATATATATATATATATATATATATATATATATATATATATCTAACCAAATATAATAATTAAAATGTTCCTTAGATTTCTTATATACATATAAATAAATAAATGAAAATAATTTGGATTTCAAAATCAAAAAAATAAAAGAGATTAATGAGCTGGTTTCAAAAAGAATGCATGGAAATGGCCCAAGGGGTGCTGGATTTGGGGGAGAACCAGCCAGGTCATGGATTGACCCTGTTTGGTTTAATCAAAAGAGCTCAAGAAACCCTAAAAACAGAAACCAACCGCCGCAGGTGTCTTAGAGGAAGGACCTCGCATTTAATGCCCAGATTTCCAATTAAAGCGTGAATTACGAAACGGTGTCGCTCCCTTAACCTATCTCAAATGCAGATTCATCGTTATTTATCATTTCAAGTCCAACAACAAAACAAAGCTCACACAAACTATCTAAACTACAAACCTAAACCACAAATCCATTATCACTATGAATCAAACAAACAGAACAACGCTGAATCAACATCAGGTCGTGGAAATCGCATTAATCGTATATAATATTGACCGATGGAGTTTCATCCCAAATCGTGAACCCTAGTTATCACATATATACAAGACTAGCTCAAGGAACGAAAGGGCTCAGAAATCTACCTCTTGTTAGGTCGCTTTGGAGCCTCAGCCGATAGGTAATTAACCTTTTTCAATTCGTTCTTATTGGAGAACCCCCTTCCTCTTTTCTGATCTTTCTTCGACTTACTTCTTCTTTCTTCTGCTTGTTCGTGTAACACACCCTTTCTATACCCCCAATTAATAAATAAATCAATTAGGCATAAAAATAATATTCCATCAGAGTATATTTAAATAATGGCATAAAAGGGGTATGTTGCATTATACTTGAAATTAAAACCATATTACACCTGCTCATACTAGATATGCAACAATAAGATAGTTTTCAAATGTATAAATGATTATACAGCGGAAACCTTTCAACAACATCAAACATATATATATATATATATATATTTCCATTCATATATATATACAGATATCAAAAAATTTGATGCCAACAACAATATTCATGTTTATACAAAACATTCATCCAAAAGATACATGTACAAAATGCATCACAAAAATGGCGCTAGGCCAACCTAACTACCCGGTGCTACATATCAGAGCCGACCGACCAAAAGATGAAGACGAGCTTCACAAAAAATACCATCCAGCAACCTATTCTACAATTCCTTGTAAACACCCAAAGTTGGCCTCTCCTTTTTCTCACACCTTGGCTTGTGATCCTTCATATTGGATTGCATAAGCATACCATCTCACACTGCATATTTATTTCACTGCATAAGTTGTATAACTAGGGTTTGTGATCAAGTGAATCTTAGAAGTGGTTTAAGCTATCTCAGAGGCCATGAATCATGCCAAGAGGGTCCATAAGTGTTCTATGATCATATTATACCCCTAAGGGTTCTTGAAAGTCAAAAGATCACAAGAGATTGCAAGCCACCCAGGCAAGCTTAGGGTTTCCTGCACAAATGACCAGAAATTAGGGTTTTGGGTTTGAGGCCCTTACACTAAATGTTTTTGGCTATTATTGATTCTATTGGTCTATATATATTATAAGGAGCGTGTGTATCAAATTTGAAGCAAAATTTACTTGTGGAAGTTATCTGATAAAATGGTAACTTGTTGTGCAAGAAACATCAGAATCAGGGCATCTGAGGCCACCAACAAGGGTTCCAAAGGGTCATCATCATCAACTTGAGGTCCTATAATCTTTATTTGATCTTAGGAATGCTTGGAAGCTCACAAAATGGAAGAATTTTGAGCCATTGCAAAAGTTGTCATTTTTGGACATGACTTGTAATGAAAACTTTCCATTTTGGGAAAGATTTTCAACCTCCTCTTTCTTGATCAAAAAAGTTTCAAATGAATTTTCTTCAAACATGAAAGTTATAGATTGGCTCTTCCCATTTTCAAAAAGTACAAGAACTCCTCTTGATTCCTCCTAGAACTCAAGTTATGATGGATCAAAGTTAGCAAAAATCACATAATTTTCAAGTTCATGCCAGAGAGGGAAATGTGCAATTTTGATTTCCAAGCCTTCTCATGACCTCTAATGCACTTCTACACATCATAGAAACATAAGGCAACTTGTTTAGATTAGAATTGTGCCAATAACCAAGGATTTTCATGACTTGCATCTCAAGATTTCTCAAAGTTGTGAAAATGCAAAATCACTTCAATCTCATGATCCAAGCCATATAGTTCACCACAATTGATCCAAAGGACATCCTTGAAGCTAGCCGAACACAATCCAGCCAGAAAATCAGCTCTGCCATGGCCCATGCCTCTAGTACACAAATCTTGACTTTTTGGCCAATTGAGACATGTCACTCCCACAATGCACAACCACTCCTATGACTCATTCCAATTGTTTATGCAAACCCTAAGCATCATAAAACATATCATAGCAAGCCTTGAACATACACACAAGCTCAGATTCACAGAAATCCTCTCAAAACTTCATTTCTTCGAAACTCATTGCACAACCATCAAAAATCACATTTTCTTTCACCATTCAACTCCTCGTCACTCAAGGAACAAAACCCACCCATCACCATGACCTGAAACAGCCTCAAACACAAACACGATTTTTTCCATATCAGAAATGTACCTCACAAACTAGCCAAAATAAACGCCATCCAAGCATCTCGGTAGCTTCAGGAGGTCCAAAGGAGTTGGTTTGCACAAAGGGAAGGCCTTGAAAGCTCCAGTTTGAAGAACTCCATCTCAGGTATCCCTCAAGAAAATTTTTTCCAGAACCTTAATTTCTTGTTAAAATGTGAATATACATATTATGCTGGTCATGTTGATATGTTTAGAATTGAAAATGAGTGAAAATGAGTATGTTATGATGTTCTGAAATTTTGCCCGTGTTTGATGTTTGCTTCGATTCTCATGATTCATGCAATATAAATTATTTTTGTTGATTGATTTGTGTTGTATGATGTTAGAGGATCATTTATGGGCAGGTTTTATGAGTTTTAGTGAGCTGTAGAGGAAGTTAGGGTTTGGGGTTGGCCGGAGAAGATGACCGGAGCACTGTTCCGGTCACCTGAAAATGATTAGGGTTAATTAGGTTTAGGGTTTCCAGATTGAACCACAACCCTAGGATCTTGATTAAGCCAGTGCGTGAATGGACCAGAATGCATCATTAATTTTAATTCTAATTAATTAAGTTAATTATAATTAATTTAATCAGAATGAACCCCAGCCATTGGATCACGCGTGAAGCCCAAATTTGAATATGATCCCTTAGATCTTCATACCCCAAGTCACGCTGACTCACCATCTCAGCCCTTGATCTTCTTAACTTTGCATCTGAGCCATTGCTTGTGATTACTTTTCATTTCTTTGTTTTATTTATTTCATTTTATTTCACATATTTATTTAAAATAGCAAATTATTTTATAAAAATACAATCTTTTGCATTTCCACTTTAAATAATTTTCAGAAACCAAAAACATTTTTATTTTTAATTTTTGCATTAAAAATATTTTTTTAAATCATTTAATTGTATTATTTAATTTATTTATTTATTTTAATTAATTAAAAATACTTTTAGGTATTTAAAAATCATCAAAAAAAATCATGAAGCATTCTTAAACATTTAGAACAATTTACAAACTCATCTTACAAATTTCTTTTAGGGTTTGATCATGTTTTGACAATTAACCATGAATTAGGGTTTCCAAATTTCCTATTTTCCTAACCCTAACTTCAAAAATCCATTTCTGATCAACCAAGATGAGTTTGCACATGGTTCTTTTTGCATCTTTTTATTTGGCATTTTTCATGAAGAAGTACCCAAGATCCTAGCCTAACTTAGAAAAACCATAACTTGACTTTGGTATAGCTTCTGACTTCCATCTTTGTGGAGTGATCTTATGAGTGTTTAGGGTTCATTTGGTTGCATTTTCAAATTATTATCATGTGTTATCCTTCTGTTGTGGACATATGCATCTCATACTTTCTTAAAACCTTAATTTGCCATATTCATTTGCATTCATCTTTGCATACCTTCATCATGTGAACTTGTCATGACATATCATGCATTTGTATGTCATCTTAGATACCTTAGGACATGTATTAACATTGGTTGATCATTGTTGCATCCATTTGGTATGTTTTGCATTCATTACTTCTTATTTGTGTTCATGTGATTTCAAGCTTCAAACATGCCTTCCTTTGCATCCCATCTCTTGTATGATCATGCATAAACATTGTACATGTCTTTGCATTATTTCATAACACATTTGCATTGTGTTTGCACTTCTGGTCTTGATCATTGCATCTTCATTTGCCTTATTTCCTTTTGTTTCACATCTTATGCATTCATACTAACCATTTCAGGGGCTTCAGGTAAGTTGTTTAGGATGTGGATTTGCATCCACATCCAACCTCCTTTTATCTCTCCATTTGCATCTTTATTTTTCTTTGAAGTTAGTTTAAGTCAATTATGCTCTCTCTTTCTCCTTTTCTTTCTCTTAGGTTACTTAACTTCTTCAGGAAGTAAGTAACCTATTCTCCTTTCTCTTCTCTTTTCACCTTGTTCTTCTTCCTTGGTGGCCATATGAAGATCTCTCTCTAAACCTCACAAACCATAGGAATATCCAAGCATGATAACTTTAGGGTTGTACATAGTCTCCCCTAGTTTTTACCTTTGATTCTCCTTGAGTCTCTGCTTCTCATCTCATAATCAAGGCTAAACAGTTAAAGTTTTAAGACTCTGAATTAGGGTTATGCCTATATCCTTATCTTAGGATGGAGTGTATAACTTTAATACTTAGTGTTAAACCTTTAAGTTGTTTACACCTCCTAATCAAAACACCTAATAACCATTAAGACTTAAGCTTGTAACTTGGGCCTATTATTAGGGTTACATCTCTGCTTGTTGGTTCAGAGGGACTAACCCTAGTGTTCAATGGATAAGTCCCTCTCAGGTCTAGTCTTACAAACATAAAATTCATTTCTTAATCCCATCTTTAATTAAAATCCACTTTAATAAAGGCTTGTTATATAATGATTTTAATCCCTAACCATGGAATAAGTTGAGGAGTCTTCCTCATCTTAAGTGTTATCATCTATTATCTTTCTCTTAGGATGGTGTAATGAGTTCACTAATCCCTGATTAGAGATTAAACTCATTACTTAACACAAATACAAGTCCAAAAACACTTAATAACCATAAGTAGGTTAATGATCTTAATCCTGCATCATTAGGGTAATTAAGTTGAGATTTTCATCTCATACTTAAGTAGACTCAGTATCCCTAATCAGGGGTGATATAATGAGTTTACTACACTTGATTAAGGCTTAAGCTCATTATCTTATGCAAAACACCAAAATCCAATAAAAAACTGAAGACACAAAAACAAGCAATAAACGTCTCCTCCGGGATTCTTTTCTCATCACACTCACTCTGAAAACGAGAACTCGCTTCTTCCGTCTAATGCAAGACAATTAGCACTCGAGCCAGATGAGTCATACACTTGAGCATAGACAAGCAAGCAGTTCACACCAAAATATTCAAGTCTCTTTGAGTCGAACTATGGTGTTCTGACTTCCTCATTGCACAAGAGGATACGTGGGCATAACCTAATAGTTATCGAACAAAAGTGTCTTTGTCTCCCCCCTCCCCTCATTCTAGTTTTCTTTCCTCGGTCTCAGTTTTGAGCACTCACTTTCTTCTTGCACTGACACTGTGTACATCAATTCCTCCTTAGCCTTTTATACACAGTTTAGCATATACACCATCCCCTCTTAAACACAATCAGGTATGCATGGATCCCGTCGAGTACGACGGATGATCTGGGTGCTAATACCTTCCCAGGTCGTAACCTACCCCCTTACTCAATCTCTCCGGTTCGCAACCGTCTTATCCATATCTTTCCAGGTTTATGCAGCATTACCTTTACTTCGGGATAAAAAGGCCTAGCTGGAGACTCTATTCAACCTCAACCTCCAACATCGCCGACAGTTCGCGTTTGCACCGGGATGAAAATCCGGGGAGCGACAGCTTGGCAACTCTGCTGGGGACTTTGCAACCAGGGCTTCTGGTTCTCTTGTGGGTTTCTCCTAGCGCTTGTTTGTTTGTGTTTATTGGGGGTGTTATGTGTTATTTGTGTTTATGTTTTTGCTTTATTTATCGCTTCCTGTACAACTTTATTTACTGCACTTACTTTATCTCTTTCATTTATTGCTTTCTGCATTTCATTATTATTATATCATTGTGCTGGATTTCTGTTTTTCCTTGGTGGGTGGCGTATTCCAGTGAGAAAGGCTCAACACAAAGACCTGAGTGACACATAGGATTAGAGTGGTTTTGTCTTCTTTCCCATTCCATTTCGGTCTGGTGCGGGAATATGAAAACACGGTTCAAACATGGGTTTCCTTTTGAGAACTCTGTGATACGAATTTCCTATAGTGCTAGGGCTATCTGGGAAGCTTTCTAAGTCTGGATGACCTTTTTAGATGACCTTCAGCATCTGAGGTGAATTAGAGGAGGATCCTTTATGATTAGGGTAAACACAGTACCTCCGGGTGTCGCTCCCTGGATTTTCATCCCGGTGCAGACGCGAACTGTCGGTGATGTTGGAGGTTGAGGTTGAATAGAGTCTCCAGCTAGGAATTTTTATCCCGGAGGAAAGGTAATGCTGCATAAACCTAGAAAGATATGGATAAGACGGTTGCGAACCAAAGAGACTGAGTAAGGGGGTAGGTTACGACCTATGAAGGTATTAGCACCCAGACCGTCTGCCGTACTCGACGGGATCCACGCTTACTTGATTGTGCTTAAAGGGGAATGGTGTATGTGCTAAACTGTGCATAAAAATCTAGGGAAGACAGGATGTACAGAGTGTTAGTGCAAAAGAACAGGAGTTCAAAATGAGGCTAAGAAAAGAAATCTGGAAAGAGGAGAGGGGGAAACTTGGGGAATTTTGTTCGATAATCGTTAAGTTATGCCTATGTATCCTCTCGTGCAATGAGGAAGTCAAAACACCGTAGTTCGACTCAAAGAGACTTAGATGATTTTGTTGTGAACTGATTGCTTGTCTATGCTCAAGTGTATGACTCGTCTAGCTCGAGTGCTAACTGTCTTGCATTAGACGGGAGAAGCGAGTTCTCGTTTTCAGAGTGAATGTGATGAGAAAAGAATCCCGGAGGAGACGTTTATTGTTTGTTTTTTGTGTTTTCAGTTTTTTTATTGTTTTTGGAGTTTTGCATAAGATAATGAGCTTAAGCCTTAAACAAGGGTCGTAAACTCACTATATCATCCCTGATTAAGGATAACGAGTCTACTTAAGTATGAGATGAAAATCTCAACTTAATTACCCTAATGATGCAGGATTAAGATCATTAACCTACTTGTGATTATTAAGTATTTTTTGATTTTTTTTTTGTGTTAAGTAATGAGTTTAATCTCTAATCAGAGATTAGTGAACTCATTACACCATCCTAAGAGAAGGATGATAGATGAGGACACTTAAGATGAGGAAGATACCTCAACTTAATCCATGGTCAGGGATTAAAATCATTATATAAAAAGCCTTTATTAAAGTGGATTTTAATTAGAGATGAGATTAAGAAGTGAATTTTATGTTTGTAAGACTAAACCTAAGGGGGACTTGTCCATTGAACATTGGGGTTAGTCCCTCTGAACCAACAGGCAGTGATGTAACCCTAATATAAGGCCCAAGTTACAAGCTTAAGTCTTAATGATTATTAGGTGTTTTGATTATGAGGTGAAAACAACTTAAAGTTTTAACACTAAGTATTAAACTTATACACTCCATCCTAAGATAAGGATACATGCATAACCCTAATTCAGAGTCTTAAAACTTTAACTGTTTAGCATTGATTATGAGATGAGAAGCAGAGACTCAAGAGGAATCAAAGGTAAAAACTATGGGAGACTATGTACAACCCTAAAGTTATCATGCTTGGATATTCCTATGGTTTTGGGGCTTAGTGAAAGATCTTCAGATGGCCACCAAGGAAGAAGAAGCAGATAAAAAGAGAAGAGAAATGAGAATAGGTTACTTACTTCCTGAAGAAGTTAAGTAACCTAAGAGAAGGAAAAGGAGCAAGAGAGAGCATAAGTAAGTCAAGCTCACTTAAAAGGCAAACAAATATGCAAATGAAGAGATAAGAAAAGGTTGGATGTGGAGGCAAATCCATATCCTATACAACTTACCTGAAGCCCCTGAAAAGTTAGTATGAATGCATAAGATATGAAACAAAAGGAAATAAGGCAAATGAAGATGCAATGATCAAGACCTGAAGTGCAAACATAATGCAAATGTGTTATGAAATGATGCAAAGACATGTACAGTGTTTATGCATGATCATACAAGATATGGGATGCAAAGGAAAGCATGTTAGAAGCTAGAAATCACATGAATACACATAAGAAATGATGAATGCAAAACATACCAAATGGATGCAACAATGATCAACCAATGTTCATACATGTCCTAAGGTATCTAAGATGACATAAAAATGCATGAGATGTCATGACAAGTTCATATCATGAAGGTATGCAAAGATGAATGCAAATGAACATGGCAAATTAGGGTTTTAAGAAAGTATGAGAAGCACATGTCCACAACAGAAGGATAACACATGATAAAAATTTGAAAATGCAACCAAATGAACCCTAAACACACATATGATCACTCCCCAAAGGTGGAGGTCAGAAGCTATACCAAAGTCAAGTTATGGTTTTTCTAAGTTAGGCTAGGGTTTTGGGTACTTCTTCATTAAAAATGCCAAACAAATAGAAAATGCAATGCAAAAATATGCGTTAAATACCCTAGATACTACATGTTAAGTATGAAATAATTTAAAAAGAACCATGTGCAAACTCATCTTGGTTGATCAGAAATGGATTTTTGAAGTTAGGGTTAGAAAAATAGGAAATTTGGAAACCCTAATTCATGGTTAATTGTCAAAACATGATCAAACCCTAAAAGAAATTTGTAAGATAAGTTTGTAAATTGTTCTAAATATGTAAGAATGATTCATGATTTTTTTGGTGATTTTTAAATACCTAAAAGTATTTTTAATTAATTAAAATGAATTAACTAATTAAATAATACAATTAAATGATTTAAAAATATATTTTTTATGCAAAAATTAAAAATAAAAATGTTTTTGTTTTCTGAAAATTATTTAAAGTGGAAATGCAAAAGATCAGAATTTTATAAAATGTTTTGCTATTTTAAATAAATATGTGAAATAAAATGAAAGAAATAAAATAAAAATGCAAAAGTAATTGAAATGAAGGGCCAGGATTGCGTGGGAAGAGGATAAAGGGCTGAGATCTCAAGCCAACTTGACTTGAGGTATGAGGATCTAAGGGTCTAGATTCAAATTTTGCTTACGCGCGTGATCCAAGGGCTGAGGTTCATTCTGAGTTAATTTAATTATATTTAACTTAATTAATTAAAATTAGAGTTTAATGACACATCTGAGCCGTTCATACACTAACATAATCTTAATCCAATGGTTGTGGTTCAATCTGGGCTCACTAACCCTAATGACTTTCAGATGACCGGAACAGTGCTCCGGTCATCTTCTTCGGCCAACCCCAAACCCAACTTCTTCTACAGGACACCAAAACTCATGAAACCTGCCCATAAATGATCCTCTAACATAATACAACACAAATCAATCAACAAAAATCATTTATATTGCATGAACAGCAAGAATCGACTCAAAACATTTTTTAGGTCAAACTTTCATAACAACATGAAATGCTTATTTCTCGACAATTTTCAATTTTAAACACACCAGGATGATCAGTGCAATACATAGATTCATTTTATAACAAGAAATCAAGGTTCTGAGAAAAAGGTTCTTGAGCTATACCTGAGCTGGAGACCTTCAAAGATGAGCTTTCTGAGCCTTCCCTTTGTGCAAACCACCTCCACTGATCCCCCTAGTGCCAATGGCAAGCTTGGATGGAGTTTATATCGGCTATTTTGAGAGGTTTGATCTGGTGTTTTAGAAATTGTGTTTTTGATATGTTGTGTTTCAGGCCATTGTGAGGGGTGGGATTTGTTCCTTAGGTGATTTGTGATTGAATGGTGAAAGAATTTCTGGAGTTTGATGGTTGAGGAGTGAGAATCGAAGAGATGAAGTTTTAGGTAATTTTTGTGCAATCTGAAGTGTGTCATGTTTCAATGTTGAATGAGTTGATATATCACTCCCATGATGTTTGAGTAGGTCATGGAGCGGGTTAGTAGAGGCTGCTGATCAATATTCCAAGAGCATGGAAGAAATTGCAAAAAGTCAAGGTTTGGTGTACTTAAGGTATGGCAAGGTGTATAGATGGTTTCCTGGCTTGTACTGCATCAGCTGAGTTCAAGGATGACTCTTGGATCAATTGTGGTGAGCTGTATGGCTTGGATCACAAGTTTGAAGTGGTTTTGCATTTTGGCAACTTTGTGAAGTTTGTGACAATTGGCCATGAAATGCCTTGGTTCTTGGCTGAATTCTTGTCTTGAAATGTTGCTTATCAATGTTATGATGTGTAGACATGAATTAGAGGCCAAACAAGTGCTTAGAAGTCCATTTTGCACATTTCCCTCTTTGGCATGAACTTGAAAATTATGTGATTTTTCCCAACTATGACTTGCCATATCTTGAGCTCTAGGATGAATCAAGAGGAGTTCTTGTACTTTTTGAAAATGGGAAGATCCAATCTACAACTTTCATGTTCAACAAAATTTCATTTGAAACATTTTTGATCAAGAAATAGGAGGTTGAAAATCTTTCCCAAAATGGAAAGTTTTCAAATCAAGTAATGTCCAAAAATGGCAACTTTTGCAATGGCTCAAAATTCTTCAATCTTGTGAATGTACAACCATTCCTAATACCAAATAAAGGTCCTAGGACCTCAAAATGATGAAGATGACCCTTTGGTACCCTTGATGGAGGCCTCAGATGCCTTGATTCTGACTTTTCTTGCACAACAAGTTACCATTTGATCAGATGACTTCCACAATGAATTTTTGCTTCAAATTTGATACAAATGCTCCTTATAACATACATAGACCAATAGAATCAAGAATGGCCAAAACATTTGAGTGTAAGGGCTTCAAACCCAAAACCCTAATTTCTGGTCATCTGTGCAGGAGCCCTGAGCCTGCCTGGGTAGTTGTGCAATCCTCTGCGATTTTGTGACTTTAAAGCAAACTTGGAGGTATAATATGATCATAGAACACTCATGGAACCTCTTGTCATGCTTCATGGCCTCTGAGATAGCTCAAACCACTTCTAAGATTCACCTAATCACAAACCCTAACTATGCAGCTATGCAGTGAAATAACTATGCAGTGTGAGAGGGTATGCTTATGCAATGCAACATGAAGGATCACAAGCCACGGTATGAGAAAAAAAAGAGGGAAAATTTGGGGTGTTTACAGCTTCTCCTATTCAAGCATGAGTTAGCTGTGTAGGATGTAAGCGCCTGGCTTAACAGACAAACAAGATAACTTGTGGTTGAATACCAAGACAGTCCAAAATTTGCACTCTTTATTATAATAAGAAAAGGGATATAAATTGTAATAGACAGTATAGACTGAATATCAAATGATAGCGACGAAGGATGAACATTGAGTAGAGGACGACTGTTGGGGATAAAAATGGTGAGAAACGCACTGACGGGGACGACCATCATGATGGGGAATAAAGAATCAGCGACGGGGACGGCCATCGGGTAAAGAAAGGCGACTTTTGGGGATTTAAAAGTACTAACGGGGACGACCATCAGGCTGAAGAATAGAGAAACCGCGACGGGGACGACTATCGGGTGAAGAATAAATAAATCAATGATAAGGGAAGGTCATCAAAAGGTGAAGGACGATCACCTAGCAGGGGATGGCTGCTAAAAGATATCACGACATAGGACGAATGTCGGATAGGAAGATCAACAATGGGGACGGCCATCAGATAAAATGATGAGGAACAATCATCAAAAGGTGAAAGACGATCACCTAGCAAGGTACGACTGTTGAGGATTATCGCGACATAGGACGAATGTAGGGTAAAAAGATCAACAATGGGGATAACCATTAGATGAATGATGAGGTACGGTCATCAAAAGGTGAAGGACGATCACCTAGAAGGGTACGGCTGCTGAGGATTATCGCAACATAGGACGAATTCCGGATAAAAAGATCGACGATGGGGACGGCCATCGGATGAATGATGAGGTACGGTCATCAAAAGGTGAAAGACGATCACCTAGCAGGGTACGGCTACTGAGGATTATCGCGACTTCTAGGGATAGATAAACACGGACGAGTGTTTAAGCCCTAAAAATAAAATGGTATAAGTGTTTCGACAGTGTGTATAGATTAAAGATACTGACGAGTATCCTTAGGACCACGATAGAAACAAACAACGACGCGTGTTTGAATAAAGAACACGGACGAGTGTTGGTCTGCTGGGGAGATACGTAAGATACAGACGAGTATCAAAGAATTATGTATAAGTAAGATACGGACGAGTATCAGAAGGATTGTGTATAAGTATGTACAAGTATTTGTATTGAGAGTGCAAAAGGATATTTTGGCTTTTTATCTGTAGGGGATAAGTTTTTGCGTATTGCTGGAGGAGTAACTTTGGTATTTGCAGGTGATTGGCTCGAACCTGGCTTATGATCATGCAAATGTTGGATTTTTGTCGTAATGCTCTGTATTAGACGGAATGCTACGCTCTGTTTGGCGGAAAATGATGTGAATACTATGATTATGAAAATGAGAGAAACGAGATCCGAAATCTGAAATCTGTCGGGAGAACGGATCACTAGGCGATCTGTGGGGAGAAAGGATCGCTGCACGATCTTTTCTGAAGAAATCTGGGGAAGAACTCTGTGGGGAGCCAGTGCTGAGGATGAGAATATATGGCCACTTGCTGGGGAAAAGTGATTCAGGAATTGCTTTGGAGATCTTTCTTGGGGAAGAGAGAACTTCTGGGAAGTAATCTGTTGGAGGATCAGCTTTGTGGGGATACTCTGAGGGGACAAAAAGCTTCGTGGGGGAATACTTTTGTCAAGTAGTCCTTCTGATGAGGTGACTACCGGCTTGGCTGGGGATATGGTGCCTGATATGCCCCATGCTGTGAAAGGTTGTCCGCCTTGAGTACCTGCAACCTGTCAAACAAAGGAAACACATGAGTGCCCTGAGGTATCCTCAACCAGATTCCATCATAGGAGTTAGGTTTGCTTAAGAGCACATATTTCCTGCAAGCATTTATTGGAAATGGCTTATATGTTTTCATGCAAATGTTGTATTATGAACCTTGGACATTTTGCAAACAAACAAAAAGGTACAAAACAAGTGTGAATGAATATTTGACTTTATTGATTTGTGTGCCCTGAATAGGCAAGTACAGTGAAGAAGCTAATCCCTGAAATGAGGAGATAGCTGTAAAATTGAGAAAAGTAAAAGTCCTATTCAGCAATGGTGAAGTTGACGCTCCGATGAGCTTCCTTTGCTATGACCTGAACGCTCTTCTTATCTTGCTTTCTGAAGAAAGTTGATTCTGATTGACGCTTTGTTCTTTCGAAGCTTTCCATGTTATGTGAGTGATATAGACTAATCCATAATGCATTTGTCCGATGTGGCTTTTCAACTCAACGGGTGTACATTTTTTTAATTTTATTTTCCCTTATTTTTGCTCGAGTCTTTTATTCTGTTTTTGACTCGCCGGGATGCCCTATTTTTTCCTGAACTTACATTCTATTTTTATGTCCAGCGGGTCATTTATGCGAAGTATTTTTTAACTGCATCTGAATTCACAGGGGACGGGAAATCATCACCATCCATGGTTGCGAGCAACAATGCTCCACCTGAGAAGACTTTAGTTATCACATAAGGACCTTCATAGTTTGGTGTCCACTTGCCCCTGTGGTCTGTATGAGGAGGAAGGATTCTTTTCAGTACAAGCTCTCCCACTTGATATTCCCGAGGTCTGACTTTTTGATCGAAAGCTCTCTTCATCCGTTTCTGATATAACTGACCGTGACAGATAGTTTCTAATCGCTTTTCTTCAATCAGGCTCAGTTGGTTATAACGAGATCGGACCCATTCTGCTTCGTCCAGTTTTACATCCATCATTACCCGTAAGGAGGGTAATTCAACTTCAACAGGTAGGACTGCTTCCATACCATACACAAGCAGATAAGGTGTTGCCCATGTAGATGTTCTGATGGAAGTTCGGTACCCATGCAAGGCAAATGGTAACATTTCATGCCAGTATTTGTATGTAACAACCATCTTTTTCATCTTTGACCTGTAAGGAGAAGAGTTGTGATGTTGAATTTTGAAGTCTCGACACAGTTCTGCCATCATCTTGTTGTTAAGGTTTGAAGCATTATCAGTAATGATTCGCTCGGGAACTCCATATCGACAAATGATATCCCTTTTCAGAAATCGGGCTACCACTTGCTTGGTGATGTTTGCATACGAAGCTGCTTCGACCCATTTAGTGAAGTAGTCAATGGCTACCAGGATGAATCTGTGACCATTTAAAGTTGTTGGCATGATCTTTCCAATCATATCAATGCCCCACATGGAGAAGGGCCAGGGTGAAGACAATATATTCAAAGGATTGGGAGGCACATTCACTTTGTCTGCGTAGATTTGGCATTTATGGCATTTTCTGGCTTAGGCACAACAGTCTGCATCCATTGTGATCCAATAGTAACTTGATCTCAACAATTTCTTTGCCATTGCATGTCCTCCGACATGGGTACCGAAAGAACCTTCATGTACTTCGTGCATTAGTAGGTCTGCTTCCTTCTTGTCAACACATCTGAGCAAGACCATGTCGAAGTTTCGCTTGTATAAGGAGCCATCAGTATTGAGGAAGAAACTACCGGCTAGCCTTCTCGATTTCTTCTTATCATTAGACGATGCCCCAGGTGGGTATGTCTGAGTCTCCAATAAGCATTTGATGTCGTGGAACCAAGGTTTGTTGTCAACGACAGTGTCCACAGAGAATACATACGCCGGTCGGTCTAGTCTGGATACTAAAATCCGAGGTACGTAGTTAGCAGTATGTACTTTGATCATAGATGAAATAGTGTCCAAGGCGTCTACAAACTGATTTTCATCTCGAGGGATGTATTCAATCTTGACTATTGTGAAGAAAGTCAACAATCTCCTCGTATAGTCACGGTAGAGAACCAGATGCTCTTGATGAGTATACCACTTGCCATTAGTTTGGTTGATCACCAAAGCTGAATCTCCAAATACATTCAAGGTTTTGATCCTGAGGTCAATGGCTTCCTCGAGACCCATGATACAAGCTTCGTATTCTACTTCGTTGTTAGTGCGTGCAAAGGTGAGCCTTTCTGAGATAGGCAGATGGACTCCTTTAGGTGTAATAAGCACTGCACCAACCCCATGACCATTACAATTAACTTCCCCATCAAACATCATAGCCCATGATTCTTCTGGATCAGGCCCTTCAGAGTGAACATGCTCTTCACAATCTTTTGATTTCAAGAACATGATGTCTTCATCAGGGAAATCAAATCTCATAGGCTGGTAGTCATCAATGGGTTGCTCAGCCAGATAGTCAGACAATACACTACCCTTGATGGCTTTCTGAGAGGTGTACTGAATATCATATTCTGTTAGAATCATTTGCCACCTTGCAACCCTTTCGGTAAGTGATGGCTTCTCAAATATGTACTTGATGGGGTCCATCTTTGAGATCAACAAGGTGGTATGAGTCAACATATATTGTCTTAGTCGGCGAGCAGCCCACGCTAAAGCACATCGAGTTTTCTCGAGTAGTGAATAACGTTGTTCACAGTCGATAAACTTTTTGCTTAGGTAGTATATTGCATACTCTTTTCGACCAGACTCGTCATGCTGGTGTCGCTCCCACTAAATGAAGTCGGGTCAAATAGGGTACAGACGCGAACGGTCGGCGAAAAGAGGATGCGAGAACACACAGGAGTGAACTCACAGGGAATGAAAAGAGTCGCCAGCTAGGCATTTTTATCCCGGAGGAAAGGCAATGCTGCATAGACCTAGAAAGATATGGATAAGACGGTTGCGAACCAGAGAGACTGAGAAAGGGGGTTGGTTACAACCTGGGAAGGTATTAGCACCCAGATTGTCCGCCGTACTCGACGGGATCCACGCTTAAAAGATTTGTGTTTTAAAGGGGTAGTGTCAGTGCAATTTGTGTGAAAAAGAGCTGGAAAAGGATGTACAGGTGTCAGTGTAAAAGAAATGTGAAGTGTATAAGTGAAGTGTCAGTGTAAGGACAGAGTGAAATGCTCATGATCATGAGGCTTAAAGAATAGTGCTGGAAGGAGGGGGATATACAGAGACTTTTGTTCGATAACTATTAAGTTATGCCTACGTATCCTCTCGTGCAATGAGGAAGTCAGAACACCGTAGTTCGACCCAAAGAGACTGAAAGGTAAATTGACTTGTGAACTGCTTGCTTGCCTATGCTCAAGTGTATGACCTGTCTGGCTCGGGTGCAAACTGTCTTGCATTAGACGGAAGAAGCGAGTTCTCGTTTATGAGTGAGTGAGATGAGAAAAGAATCCCGAAGTAGACGATTATTGTTTGTTTTTGAGTTTTCAGTCTTTTATTGCTTTTGAGAGTTTGTCATAAGTTAATGAGCTTAAGCCTAAACCAATGGGTTAGTAGACTCATCACATCTTCCCTCTGATTAGGGGTAATGAGAATGCTTTAAGTGTGAAGTCAGCTTCTCACACTTAAACACCTTGGTGTAGGATTAAGATCATTAACCTACTTGTGATTAATTAGATGTTTTTGTTGTTTTTGTTTAGTGTTAAGTAAGGAGATTAAGCCATAATCAGGGATTAAACAGACCCATTACACCATCCTAATAGAAGGATAATAGATGAGAATGTTTAAGCTGAGGAAGGCTCCTCATCTTAATCCATGATTAGAGATTAAACTCATGACAAAACAAAGCCTTTATTAAGTGGATTTTAGTTAATGATAAGATGATGAAGTGGTTTTTAGGGTTTGTAAGACAACTTGAGGGGGACTTGTCCATTAACACTAGGGTTAGTCCTTCTTAACCAGTTAAGGAAGAATTAGAACCTTAATGCAAGGCCCAAGTTACAAGCTTGATGTCTTGATGATTATTAAGTGAATTGATTAAAGGAGTTAAACACATTAAGGGTTTAACACTTAGGATTAAAGTTATACACTCCATCCTAATAGAAGGATGTAGGCATAAGCTTAATCACTAAGCCTTAAAGCCTTTAGGGTTTAGTCCATGATTATGAGGGGAGAAAAGAAGACACAAAGATGACACAAAGGTAAAACTAATGGGGGGACTAATCAAAACCCTAATCATTGTCATACTTGGTTGTTCCTAAGGTTTGTGAGGTTAACAAGAGAAATCTTCAGAGGGACCACCAGGAAGCAGATGAAAGGAGCAAAGAGAAGCAAAGTAACTTGCTTCATTTAAGAAGACAAGTCACTTGAAGAAATAAAGTAAGAAGAAGAAGAAAGAGAAAGCTCAATCTCAAACACAAGACAAAATGCAGAAATGATGCATAAGAGAGATGAAAAGAAGTTGTGAGAAGTGAAGGCAAATTCACTTCTCAAAGAACTTACCACCTGAAAAGTTAGCAAAAGGAATGCAATGCAATGCAAAATGAAATGAAATGGAATGATGCAAACCAAAACCAGAAGAATATATGAGATGATAATGATGCTATGAGATGGTGCAAACATGAAACAAGACATGGGGATGATCATACAAACATGTGGATGCAAGAGAAGCATGCTTGGAACCATGAACATACATGAAGAGTTATGAAATGCAAATGACATACAAAATGGCAAATGAAAGATGCAATGATCAAACATGCTTCTAATATGTCTTAAGATGTCTAATGAATCAAATGGATGCATAGAATGTCATGGCAAGTCATGGTATGCAAGCAAATGCAAGATGAATGCAAAAGGAAGCCCAAATTAGGGTTTATGATCAATGCACAAAATAAAAACCAAAACCAGAAGCAAACATCAAGATAAAAAATTGAAAATGCATTCAAGGGAACCCTAAACCTATACAAACTCACTGCCCAAAGGAGGGGATCCAATTCTTAACCTAGTGAAGGTTATGAATTTCCTAAGTTTTCTAGGGTTTTAGGGTACCTTGACAAGAAAAATGCCAAACAAATTGAAAATGCAAGACCAAATCATGCCAATTTAATCCTAAAAACTAAATGATATGCAAGACACAATGCAAAAAGAATCAAAGTACAACCCTTAAAGACTAGGCAGAAATGAATTTTCAAAGATTGGATCAAAATAATGTCTTGAAATGAAATTAATTCCATGAAAAATTGTCAAAGACATCAAGATCAAAATAGAAATTTGGTTTGAGGGTTGGACAATGTTTCTAAATGATTTTAAAGGTTTCATGAATTTTTTGGTGATTTTTAAATACCTAAAAGTATTTTTAATTAATTAATTCTCATTAATTAATTAAAAATAAACTTTTAAATGATTTAAAAATATTTTTCAATGCAAAAAGTAAAAATAAAAATGTTTTTGGTTTCTGAAAATTAATAAAAGATTACATAAAAATTTTCAGAATTTTTAAAAGTGTTTTACTATTTTAAATAAATTGGACAAAACAAATGCAATTAAATGAAAAATAAAATGAATTAAACTGAAAAATAGAAAAGTCAGCAAGATCAAGGGCCAGCATTTAAACCTACACGCGCGCGAATTGACTTGGCGCCACATCCAAGGGCTGACATTCAAAATTCCCTAATTATGATTAAACCCTAATTACATGCCCTAATGACTTTCAGGCGACCGGAACACTGTTCCGGTCGTCTTCTCCGGCCAGCCCAAAACTCTAACTCTCTCTACACGCAATGAAAATGAAATCTAACTGCCCAGAACTCATCCCCATTCAACACTGAATCAAAACCCCCTAACAAACATCATTTTTCATTCATCAATCAGCCAAATCGAAGCAAAACTCATCTAGGGCAAAAAGTTTCAGACAGTTCATACATGCTGGTTTCTCAACCATTTTCAAAAATAATCACATCCCCATGATCAGGGGAGTGCATAGAAGCTTTTAAGAACTTAAAATGGAGTTTCTGGAAAAAAAGTTTGAGATGGCTACCTGAACTGAAGCTTTGGTTTCTGGAACTGTCTGGCTGGTTTCTTGCTTGCAATCAACTCCACTGGACCTCCTGAGAAGCTTTCAATGCTTGTTTGAAGTTTATAATGGATGGTTTGAGAGATGGCAGAAGTTCTGTTCAAGGTGGGGTGGAAATCGTGTTTGTGATTCAGGGAGTTTTAGGCTATGGTGATGGGTGCTTTGTGATCAGGGAAGTGTGCTGAGTATGTTTGTGAAGTTGGTTTGGATGTTTGTAGCTTGTACTGAGTGTTTCGAAGGCTCTTGCAAATGGGGGAGATTTTGATAACTATGGCTCTGGTGTGTTTCAGCATTAGTTGTTATGTGCTTTGGCTTGCTTTTGATTTGTATAAGCAACTGTGATAGGTCAGATGAGTTGATGTGTGCTTTAGTGATTGGTATGGCTCAAGTTGCCAAAATGTCAAGTTTGTGTAAGAGAGGCATGGGCTACTTGCTAGCCAAGGACAAGTGGGGTGTCCTGCGCAGCAAGATGTGTGGAGAACCCTAGGATGATTTGTGAAGTCAGCAAGTAAGTGGATTCACACTTGAGTGAGTTTTTGCAACTTGCTTCACTTTTGTTTCCTTTGAGAAATCTTGCTCCATAAGCCATGAAAATGAGTGATCCCTTGGCCCATTCTGAATTTTAGATGTCACATGATCATGTTATGGAGAAATGATACACATTTGAGGCCTTTAGATCACTTGAACAAACCATTTTGCAAAATGTCCCTTTGGTAGAAAACTTCAAATTTTGTGATTTTAGCCAACTTTGACAAGCCATAACTTTTGATTCAAAATGAATTAGGTCATGTTCTTGTACTTTTTGAAAAGGGAATGATATATTATACAACTTTCGTGACCAAAGTTTTTCCATTTGAAGTATTTTTGAATCAAAAAGCAAGGGTTGAAAAAGTTTCCTAAAATGGTAATTTCATTAAAAGTCAAACTTCCCCAAAAAGTCAACTTTGCAAATGACTTGAATTTCTTCAATTTTGTGAACTTCCAACTTCTTCTATGATAAAATAAAGATCATACACAATCAAAATGATGATGAACACCCTTTGGTTGGGTCATTGGGGGCCTCAGATGCCCTGATTTTACACTGACTTGCTCAGAAAGTCAACTCTTGATCAGATGACTTCCCCATGGAATTTCTTCATGAAAATTGATATTCATGCTCCCTATACCATATAGAGACCAATAGAAACAAGAATGACCAAAAAATTTGTAGTTATGGCCTCTGAAACCAAAACCCTAATTCTAGGTCATCTGTGCAGTCAAACCTGGCTCTGCTTCCATGCCATTCTCAGTTCTTGTAATTTTTTGACATTATTGACTTTGAGAGGATATAATATGATGCTTGAACATACATGGACCCCTTTGAAGTGATTGATGACCTTTGGAGTGGCTCAAGAAGCTCTTGGATTGCTCAGATCACAAACCCTAGATGCAGATGACTTTGAACCAATGTAATGTGCTAAAAATGTAATATGAGATGCTATGATTGGACTTATGCATATGAAATGATCACAAGCCATGGTGTGAATGGGTGATGGAAAATTTGGGGTGTTTACAGCTTCCCCTATTCAAACATGAGTTAGCTGTGCAGGATGTAAGCAACGGCTTATCAGGCAAACAAGATAACTTGTGGTTGAATACCAAAGACAGACCAAAATTTGCACTCACAGAATGAAGAAGAAAAGGGATATGGATTGTAAAAGAAAATAAAGTATATTATAAAGTGTGGGCGACGGAGGACGACCGTCGAGCAGAGGATGACTGCTGGGTAAAGAGCAATGACGGGGACGGCCGACATGCTGGAAAAAAAACGCGGGAAATAAAGCAATGACGGGGACGGCCGACATGCTGGGGATAAAAGGGGTTATGATGGGGACGGCCATCAAGTAAAGCTATAAGATTCTCTGGGGATCAATCAATGAAAAATGATGGGGACGGCCATCAAGTTCATAAAGTAAGGTAACCAACGATGGGGACGGCCATCGGGCTAAACTGATGAAGGACGATCATCAGGAAAAGGAAAAGGGACCACGACGGGGACGACCATCGGGTTAAAGAATAAATGAAATAATGATGAGGGACGGTCATCAAAAGGTGAAGGACGATCACCTGGCAGGGGACGGCTGCTCTGTTGGGGATAAGATGTGGGACGGTCATCTAAGGTGAAGGACGATCACCTGGCAGGGTACGGCTGCCAAAAAATATCGCGACATAGGACGAATGCCGGATAAAAGGTCGACGATGGGGACGGCCATCGGATGAGCATGACGAAGGACGATCGTCAAGAGGTGAAGGACGATCACCTAGCAGGGGACGGCTGCTCTCAAGGTTTATCATGACATAGGACGAATGTCAGATAAAAGTATCAACGATGGGGACGGCCATCGGATAAAATGATGAAGGACGATCATCAAAAAGGTGAAGGACGATCACCTAGCAGGGGACGGCTGCTAAATATCACGACACAGGACGAATGTCGGATAGAAAAGGTCAACGATGGGGACGGCCATCGGATGAGCATGACGAAGGAAGATCATCAAGAGGTGAAGGACGATCACCTAGCAGGGTACGGTTGCTCTCAGGGTTTATCATGACATAGGACGAATGTCAGATAACAAAAGAAATTCTGCTTTGCTGGCGATCTACTGGGGAGTAGTAAACACGGACGAGTGTTTATATCCAGGAAAATAAAAGGTATAAGTGCTTTGACGCTGTGTATAGATTAAAGATGCGGACGAGCATCCTTAAGACTACGATGCGGACGAGTATCGGGTAGAAACAAATACTGACATGTGTTCAGAGATGATGATACGGACGAGTATCAACTGGTTAGCAAAGAACACGGACGAGTGTTGAATCTGAGGGGACTCTTCTGGGGAACAGTAGGCACAGACGAGTGTCTATATTCAAGAAGACAAGAGTGTTTGACACAGTGCATGGATTAAAGATGCGGACGAGCATCCTTAAGTCTATGATACGGACGAGTATCAGGTAGAAACAAACGCTTAACGCATGTTCTGAGATGATGATATGGACGAGTACCAACTGGTTAACAAAGAACACGGACTAGTGTTGAATCTGCGGGGATGTAAATGGTGTATACAAGATACGGACGAGTATCTGTATAAGAGTAACAAGTATGAGCGGTGTATAGATGAGTGTTTAACTTGCTGGGAAGAGTGACACGGACGAGTGTCAAAAAGGAGAAAAGTATAACATAAACAAGTATCTGATATACAAAGTGTTTAGGTAACTGTGTTTGGGAAAGTGACACGGACGAGTGTCAAGGAATTGTACATATGAGTATCTGTGAGTGCAAAGGGGACGCTTCGGCTTTCTATTGGGGATATGACACGGACGAGTGCCACAAGGAGTATATACTGATGTTCGTGAATGTAAGGCAACTGCTCTAGCTTTAGCTCTCTGCTGGGGAACCTGGGGAGCATTCTGTACATCTTTGACGGGTTGTCACAATTTACAAGTGTTTGATTCAGAACATGGCTTATGATTATGCAATATGTTTGATTTTTGCCGTAATGCTCCGTATTAGACGGAATGCTACGCTTTGTGGGGAAAATATGATGCGAATGCTATGATTATGCAAAGATAACGGTCCGGGATTCGGATCCCGTTGCTGTGAAGGTCTCTGGTTGATCTGTTTGAAATGGACATCCTAGCTGGGGATGAGATCATTGGTAGATCTGTCAAGATGCGTCTGCTTGGAGGAATAGGTCACTGATAGACCCATTCTCGGTAATGAGGGACCCATCTGGGGTTTGTAGAAGCTTTCTTCACTCTGTTGTGATTCCCTCATGCGTTGCTCTTCTAGATAGAGGCTGAAACTCTGTGGGGAGATGGTTCCCTGGCTTTAATACTCGGCTGAGAAAGAAGAATGATTGGCACCTCGGCTGGGAGAAGTAACAAGTGGCAACTCAGCTGGGGATAAAAACACTTTGGGTGCTAAGACTGAGTGAGTGTTGATTTGCCAGCTTGCTGGGATGAAGCTTACATCCCCCATGTTGCGCTTTGAATACTTGCAATCCTGCAAAGATAGAGAAACGCACAAGTAATCCCGAGGTATCCCTTACTGGATTCCGTCGTAGGAGTTTAGACACTCCCGGAAGTAAATATATTTCCTGCAAGCACGTATTCTTATTTTTGAAGATAAACATCTGTATTCATGCAATCCGTTTTTTAAGACATCAGACATTCTTTGCAAATGGAAACGTACAAGACGAGACGTGACTGAAAATCTGGTTTTATTAATTCATGTGCCCTGAATTGGCAAGATATAGTCAAATAAACATATCTCCTAAAATGAGGAGATTGTTACAAATTGAGAAACAAAATGCTAGCAATGTTGACGACGCTTCAATGAGCTTCCTTTTTGCTATGACTCGTATGACGTTTGACGTTCTTCTCGTCTTGCTTTCTGAAGAAGGCTGATTCTGATTGAAGCTTGATCCTTTCGAGGTTTACCAAGTTGTAGGTGATACAGACGAATTCAGAATGCAGTTGTTCGCTCATTTCCTTATTTTGCATGGACCGCCCTTTCGGGTTTTCGATCCATCGGGATACCCATTTTTGCCTGAGTTGTCCGATGCGGCTTTTCAACTCAGCGGGTGTACATTTTTGTTTATTTCCCTTATTTTTGCCCGAGTCTTTTATTCTGTTTTTGACTCGCCGGGATGCCCTATTTTTGCCTGGACTTACATTCTGTTTTTATGTCCAGCGGGTCATTTTTTTATGCGAAGTATTTTTTAACTGCATCTGAATTCACAGGGGACGGGAAGTCTTCACCATCCATGGTGCTGAGCATCAGTGCTCCACCCGAGAAAACCTTCTTTACTACAAATGGTCCTTCATAATTCGGAGTCCACTTACCCCTGTGGTCTGTATGAGGAGGGAGGATTCTTTTTAGCACAAGATCCCCTACTTGGTACTCTCGGAGCCTGACTTTCTGGTCGAAGGCTTTCTTCATTCTTTTCTGATATAGCTGCCCGTGACAGATTGCAGCCAGCCTCTTCTCTTCGATCAGACTTAGTTGTTCGTATCGGGATCGGACCCACTCTGCTTTGTTCAACTTAGCATCCATCAATACCCGTAGGGAGGGTAATTCAACTTCAACAGGGAGGACTGCTTCCATACCATACACAAGCTGATACGGTGTTGCCCCAGTGGATGTTCTGATTGACGTGCGGTACCCATGCAAGGCAAACGGTAGCATTTCATGCCAGTCTTTATAGGTGAATACCATCTTCTACACAATCTTCTTGATATTCTTATTTGCTGCCTCAACAGCGCCATTCATCTTTGGCCTGTAAGGAGAAGCATTGTGGTGTTGGATCTTGAAGTCCCGGCATAACTCTGCCATCATTTTATTGTTCAAGTTGGAACCATTGTCAGTAATGATTCGCTCGGGAACTCCGTATCGACAGATGATATCTCTCTTCAGAAATCTGGCTACCACTTGCCTTGTAACGTTTGCATAGGAAGCTGCTTCGACCCACTTGGTGAAATAGTCAATGGCAACCAGGATGAATCTGTGGCCATTTGAAGCAGTCGGTTCAATCTTGCCAATCATTTCAATGCCCCACATAGCAAAGGGCCAAGGTGAAGACATCACATTCAAAGGATTGGGAGGCACATGCACCTTATCCGCATAAATCTGGCATTTATGGCATTTTCTGGCGTAGGCACAACAGTCAGCATCCATTGTGATCCAATAATAGCCTGATCTTAGCAATTTCTTAGCCATTGCATGTCCTCCTGCATGGGTACCAAAGGATCCTTCGTGCACCTCGTGCATTAACAAGTCTGCTTCTGTTCTATCAACACATCTGAGAAGTACCATATCAAAGTTTCTCTTGTACAGGGAACCATCAGTATTCAGGAAGAAACTACCAGCAAGCCTTCTTAACGTCTTCTTATCATGTGAAGATGCCCCAGGTGGGTATGTCTGATCCTCCAAGAAGCACTTAATGTCATGGAACCAAGGCTTATCATCTTTGACAACATCTGCTGCGAACACGTATGCTGGTCTGTCAAGTCTGGACACTGAAATTTGAGGTACAAAGTTGGTTGCTTGAACTTTGATCATGGATGAAATGGTTGGTTTTCGTCCCGAGGGATATACTCAAGCTTGACTGTTGTAAAGAAAGTCAATAACCTCCTTGTATAATCCCTGTAAGGTATCAGATGATCCTGGTGTGTGTACCATTTGCCGTTGGTTTGATTAACTACCAAAGCTGAATCTCCGAATACAGTTAATGTCTTGATCCTGAGGTCAATGGCTTCTTCAAGACCCATAATGCAGGCTTCGTATTCAGCTTCGTTGTTAGTGCAGTTAAAGGTAAGTTTCTCCGAGAAAGGCATGTGAACTCCCTTAGGTGTAATGAGTACTGCACCAACACCACGACCATTCATATTAACAGCCCCATCAAACATCATAGTCCATCCTTCTTCCGGGTCAGGCCCTTTAGTGTGAACAGGCTCTTCATGATCTTTCGCTTTTATGAACATGATGTCTTCATCAGGGAAGTCAAACCTCATGGGCTGGTAATTATCAATAGGTTGCTCAGCAAGATATTCAGACAATACACTGCCCTTGATGGCTTTCTGAGATGTGTACTGGATGTCATATTCTGTGAGGATCATTTGCCATCTTGCAACCCGTCCGATGAGTGCTGGCTTCTCAAAAATGTACTTAACTGGATCCATCTTTGAGATCAATAAAGTGGTGTGGGTCAACATATACTGTCTCAGTCGGCGAGCAGCCCACGCTAAAGCACAGCAAGTTTTCTCGAGCAGTGAATAGCGTCGTTCACAGTCGGTAAACTTTTTGCTCAGGTAGTATATCGCATACTCTTTTCGACCAGACTCGTCATGCTGGCCCAACACACACCCCATCGTCTCTTCTAATACTGTCAAGTACATTATCCGAGGTCTTCCTTCAACTGGAGGCATAAGGATTGGAGGCTCTTGTAAGTACTCCTTGATCTTGTCGAAAGCCTTCTGGCAGTCTTCGTTCCACCTGACCGTTTGTTCTTTTCTTAGCAGTTTGAACAAAGGTTCACAGGTTGCTGTGAGGTGAGATATGAACCGTGAAATGTAGTTCAATCGTCCCAAGAACCCTCGAACTTCTTTTTCCGACTTCGGTGCAGGCATCTCTTGAATAGCTTTGACTTTATCAGGGTCAACTTCAATCCCTTTCTCGCTTACAATAAATCCCAGCAGCTTACCAGATTCGCACCCCGAATGTGCATTTGTTGGGGTTTAACTTTAGCTGGTACTTCCTCAGACGCCTGAATAGCTTCAGCAGATTTACCAGGTGGTATTCTTCCGTGAGGGACTTGGCAATCATGTCATCCACATAACATTCGATTTCTTTATGGATCATATCGTGGAATAATGTCACCATAGCCCGTTGATATGTTGCGTCGGCATTCTTCAGTCTGAATGGCATCACCTTGTAACAGAACGTGCCCCAGGGTGTGATGAAGGTTGTCTTCTCCATGTCTTCAGGTGACATCTTGATCTGATTATATCCTGAAAATCCGTCCATGAAGGAGAATACCAAGAACTGAGCCGAATTATCCACCAATACATCAATGTGAGGTAATGGGAAATCATCTTTCGGGCTTGCTCTGTTCAGATCCCGGTAGTCAACACACATTCTTACCTTGCCGTCTTTCTTAGGCACAGGTACTATATTAGCAACCCACGGCGGATATCTAGTTACAGCAAGGAACCCGGCGTCCCACTGCTTTTGTACCTCTTCTTTGATTTTCATTGCCATGTCTGGGCGAGTACGGCGCAGTTTCTGTTTAACCGGCGGGCAATCTTCTCTCAAAGGAAGCTTGTGCATAACAATGTCGGTGTCCAACCCTAGCATATCTTGATAAGACCAAGCGAACACATCTACATATTCCTGTAGCAGATCAATCAGTTGTCTTTTCACTGAGTCTTGTAAGCAGGCCCCGATTTTAATTTCTTTCAAATCTTCATCTGTACCAAGATTAATCGTTTCGACCTCCTCCTGATGAGGAGTGATAACCCTTTCCTCTTGTTTCAACAGCCTGGCTAGCTCTTCAGGAAGCTCATACTCATCTTCAACCCCTTCATCAGCTTGATTGATTGGATTGTCAAAGTCACACGAAGTCATAGTCGTGCTGTTGTCGGTGCGGTCTGGAAGGCACTCTCTGCAAGGGTTCAGTTTGTTTATTTTAGTGATTGATTTTAATCTTGCTTTTAGAAAAAGGTGAAATGAAGTTATCATTTTGAAAACATTGCCATTTATTTTTGTACAAAAAGAAAAATGGAAAAACAGTGAACGGATAAGAAAAAGACTCATTTGCAAAAGATGTCTGATTGTCATTGATTGATCTATTTGCACAAAATTACAGATGGCCCGGTTACAAAATGAGTCTTGTCATCTTGGGCAAGATGCAAGACTTGATGCATGCTTTAAAAATACAGGAAATAATAATTACTCTGCAGGAGTAACTCTTATAATTTCCTGGGAAGACCAGTTTGAGATACTGCTCCCCGGGATCCTTGGACGTATCCAGCTCTCTAGGTTGCGGTCGCTTTCATCCTCGTCTTCCAAGTTGTTCACGGCATCTGGGGTGAGCATCCCCCCACTGACAAAACTGGGCTTCTTAGCAGCCTCTGCTTGATCTTGTTGATTTGGTTTGTAACCCAACCCAAATCTATCCTCCTTCTTCTCTACGGGCAGCAACTTGCCCCAGCCTTGGGCAGTCCCCTCTTCAACAACCTTTCGGGCTTGCTGATAAGATGTCATTGAGGTTCCAGGTACAGCGGATGCTTCATTTATGTTCAAGGCCTCAAACCCTTGACTCATAGTTTCGTGGATCTCCCCATCCATCTCAATGTATTTGTATGTAGCCAGATGGCTAACAAAAATATCTTCCTCCCCACAAATAGTAACGACTTGGCCTTCCCACTCGAATTTTAACTTCTGGTGAAGGGTAGACGTAACTATGCCAGTGGCATGAATCCAAGGTCTACCCAACAAACAGCTGTAGGTCGGCTGAATGTCCATCACGTAGAAGGTCGTTTTGAAAGTCTGCGGGCTAATCGTTATAGGCAACTCAATTTCTCCCAGAACTGATCTCTTAGAACCTTCAAAGGATCTCACTACCAAGTTGTTGGGACGTAATGTCAATCCTTCATATTCCAAATTCACAAGGGCTTTCTTAGGTAGGACATTAAGGGATGACCCCGTGTCCACCAGTACATGAGAAAGAACTGCACCCTTACACTCCATGGTAATGTGCAAAGCCTTGTTGTGATTGCGACCTTCCGTAGTCAAATCAGTGTTGGTAAATCCTAGTCCATGACTAGCATTGACGTTTCCAACCACAGCCTCTAACTAATTGACGGTAATCTCCTCTGGCACATAAGCTGCGTGCAAGACTTTTAGTAGTGCGTTCCGATGAGCCTCGGAGCACATTAGCAATGATAAAATGGAGATCTTGGAAGGTGTCTGGTGAAGCTGGTCCACTATCTTGTAATCACTTTTCTTGATGATTCTCATGAATTCATCAACCTCCTGATCAAAAGGGGTCTTTAAAGCTTCTTTAGCAACTTGTTCTTCTTGAACCAGGTTCTTCCCTTTTGCTTTGGCAGCAGCTTCTGCTTCGGCACTGGGTCTTGGAATTTGCGGGGCAAAGAGACGTCCGCTTCGAGTGAAGCCTCCGCCTCCCCCCACATTGTCTATTTGTGGTGAAGAAGTTGATGATTCCAAAGTAATTTTCTGTCCTTCGCAGTATAGATCGGAGCCGTAATGCCAAGGGATAGCATTACTGCTTTCATAAGGAACTGGCCCAGGCACTGTGATAGTGACTGGACTGATAACAGCTGCAGAAGGGACCATGATAGGATGTGGATCATAGTATATTGTAACCGGTGCTCTGACAGGAGTGACATTTTGTGAGTTGTAGGCAGAATCATTTGCAGGATCATAATAAATTGTAACCGTTGAGACATTTTCATTGTTTGCTGTTGATGTTGTAGGAGACACTGTTGACTGGATGGATGTTGCTGTTGTAGGAGATTCTGAATGGAGGGGTGCTGAAGTTGTAGAAGAGATGTTTGTTGATATTTGGTCCGTCGAAATGACGGATGAAGCATTTGCTGATGAGATTGAAGAGTTGCTTGGAACAATTGTTGTTGCGGTTGTAGAAGATTCGGGAATTGTTGTTAAGGAATTTGCTGGATTTGAAGGTATTGATGTTGTGATTTGAAGCAGACCACTCTAGATGAGACCATCTATGCCATTTCTCAAGTTATCGCACCCGTTTACTGAAATGTTGCAATAAGCACATCCTAGCTCACATCCGGGGAACATTTGACATTCAAGGAGTTGAGCTTTAATCTCTACCAAGGGTGTTCGAATCTGCCCCACACTGGTTATCAAGTAAGACGGCTTATCTTCTTCAATAGCATTGATTCTGGGTCCTCCGTGGTTGGGCATGGGATTCTTGTTGACATTTGGTGGGGGTGCAAAGTTTAGAGCTTTGGAATCCACCAGATCCTGTACTTTCATGTGCAAAGCTCTGCACTTCTCTGTACTGTGGCCAGGTGCATTTGAGTGAAAAGCACATCTGGCGCTGGCGTCATAATTTCTGGGTAGACTGGCAGGATCTGGAGGTGCCAATGTCCTTAATTCAACCAGGTTGAGTTTCAGGAGTTGTGGCAATAATACGGCATAAGGCATAGGGATCGGATCAATCACCCTATTGGCCTGCGATGGTCTCTGTTGAAACGGTCTTTGCTGATTGTTGTTGCTGGTGTTGTTGTTGTTATAATTTCTCTGAGGTGGATACTGAGCTTGTTGCTGGTAGTGGGATTGTTGCTGTGGTTGGTATGCTGGTTGTGGATGAATTGGAGCGGGAATGGTGACAGCTGCCACAGACCTATGAACATATTGGGGTCTGCCCCTGCTGGTATAGATAGCATTAGTCTCACCAGTTCTTCTTGGGCCCACAAAAGGCTTTCTTGGGTTGCTGGACGAGCTTGCACCGTTGTCAGAAATTTTACCCATCTTTAGGAGGCTCTCGATTCTTTCTCCAGCTATAACCACATCAGCGAAGCTGGTAGAAGAAAAGGCAGCTAGCCTATCAATGTATGTTCCTTGAAGGGTGTTCATAAACATGTCGGCCATCTCCCTCTCCGACATGGGTGGCTGGACAGCAGCAGCCAGCTGTCTCCACCTCTGGGCGTACTCCCGGGAGCTTTCCCTGGATGATTGAGACATTCCCATCAGGAGGGTCCTGTTGGGAGCCATATCCAAGTTATACTGGTATTGTCTAATGAAGGCCTCAGCCAAGTCCTTCCAGCATCTGATGGTTGCTCTGGTCAAATGAGAGTACCATTCCCTTGAAGCTCCCGTTAAACTGTCTTCGAAATAAAACATCCACAGCTTTTCATCCATGGTGTATGCCTTCAGCCACCCCAGAAAGGATTGTAAGTGGGTTCGTGGACAGGAGGTTCCGTTGTACTTCTCAAAGCACGGAGGTTTAAACTTGTGGGGAATCCTGACCCCGTCCACTAGTCCCATGTCCATAACATCAAAACCCAAGGAGTTTTGAGACTCCAGGGATCTTAATTTCTCAGCAATTTCATCTAGCCTTCTGTCATAGGCTTCATCCCCAGCTCCCATCACTGTGAACTGATCTTCCTGGGGGTCTTCTTGCAGTACTCTTCCTGTAGTAGCATTCCCTTTCACATTAGCAGGGATGTTGATCTCTGGGTGAAGATGAGGGCCATACACAGGTGGGTTGACATGAGGATGAACCCTCTCATTGTTGCTCGTTCCACCGGTCCCTAGATGGGGGTCTTCCTGAGTCTGCCTCTCTACCAATGCTCTTAATCTTTCTTGGCTCTGGGCCAATCCATTCATCACCTCCATAAACTGAGTCATCTGATTCCTCATTTCAAGTCTTTCATTGACCATTTGGGCCCTGACCTCTGTAAGGTCCTGTTGTACCTGGTCCATCTGTATACCCAGAAGGTTGTTGCGGGTAGGATATCTGTGTGGACGGTTGAGTGGGAACACCCGACGTCGAGCAATAGTTCCTGAACCACAACAGAGTTAGTAACAAACAAAACAAAAACCTACAAAACAAAACAAAAGGTTAGTATGCAATGCAGTATGCTTATTTGTCTTCAAGGTATCCGGCTTGGCACTTGGTTTTGACCTTTCCAGACCCTTGAGGAAGAGGTTTTTGGTGTTGCTTAGGAGAGAGAGATTCACAATGAAACAAACTAATGAATATATTACAAAAAGTGAATCATACATAGTTTGTTTTTTACAATACATGCCCCTGAGGGGTCAAAATACAACATAAAAAGGAAAAGTACATGAAATGAAAGCAACAACAAGCAAGAGTCAAACACCAAGACCAAACTCATCCTCCTGAACTTCCTTTAGAAGTGCTTCAGTCACAGGGTCAGCTGGATGCTCTGTGAGGTTCCTGATGAGAAGATTCCTGGTGGCAATAGCAGTAGTTAGCTTCTTGTGCCTGCTCTGGTCCTTTGACCTCTTCACACCAGCCCTAATCTTCAACTCTGAGATCTCTTTCTGGGCTGCTAGCAGGGCTTCCTATTGCTCTTTTGCATTAGCCTCCAACTGCTCAATCTTGTCCTGAGTCCTTTTATCTTCCTGAGTACGGGCTTCGGTGATCCTGACCCAACTAGCTTGACTCTCTTTCAGATACAAATCAGTCCTGACCTTCTGAAACTGAGCTTCCTTACAGGCATTTTTCAAAATCTGTTCTCCAGCCCTTGACTTCTTGATGTAATCCTCTGACTTCTCAATTCTGGCTAGATGCTCCACCTTTAGCTTTTCTAACCTTTCAATGTCCAGACGACCATCACTCCTCTCCCAGAGGGTCTTCTGTAGAGCCTGAGTCAGATTCTCATTTCTCTCTTTCAATTTCTCAAACTCTTCTAGGCTGACAGTGGCAGGAGGTGGTGCTGTGGAGGGTCCAGGTGTATCCTCAATGGTGAAGGGCATCCCAGAAATTTGAGCCCTGGCATGAGACCACTCATAGTACTGAGCTGAGGCCACATTGTTGCACCTCCCAAGAATGGTTACCCCTTTGGTCTGGACATTGTCCCAAGCCCAGGATGCTTGCCTGACAACAGCCAGATTAGGCTTAATCTCACAATAAAGGGTTTCAGCCAAATCTTGTGCTCTAGGAGGGTGGACCAATGCATAGCCCAACTGTCTCTTGAATAGCAGAGGGTTGTAGTTGATGCAACCCTTCATTCCTATCAGGGGTACATTGGGGAACTGTCCACAACTAGCAATGATGTCCCTGCCCTTGGTGCTCTGAGTGCACCACCTGATGTCAGCTGAGGTCAAAGCAATGAGTCTTCTAGCCCAATTCTTTTGTTGGTGAGGATTCAAGAATGCATCAGTCTTGGGCAAGTGTTTGAGCAGCCAGGTATGGAACAGGGGAGCACAGCATCTCACCAATCTTCCTCTTTGCTTTTCATTCCCTTGATGGATAGAGTAGTAGAAATCTCCCAGTAAGGTGGGTACTGGGTTCCTCAGAATGAAAAGGTGAATGGCACTCCTGCTAATAAACTTAGGCTCGTCTGCAAAAAGTATAACCCCATATATGCTGAGGGCTAACAAAGCACAGACTGCCTTCCACTCTCCCAAGGAGGCCTTAAGGATGGCCTGAGAAGTCAAGAAATCCAAGTGTAGACCAGGAATTCCAGCTTTTGTAGTCATGTTTTGCCCAATCAGAACAGGTTCTAGATGCAGTGCTTTTGCCATTTCTTCATTACTAGGAAAAGCCATCTCAGGGTTGAAGGGGACTCCACCCCTGACAGGCACACCAACCAATGATGAATACTCCTCTAATAAAGGCCCCAACTGAAAATCCTGAAAGGTGAAGCACCTCAGAGGGGGGTCATAGAACTGCAGGCAAGTATGAATCAAGCTCCTCTGGGAAGGGTCCAAATCCATAACCACATCAAGGATGCCTCCATAATGTTCTCTGAAAAGTGGTATATGGTCTGGAGTAATAAGGGCCTGGATCTTCTTGATGCCAGTCAACTCAGGCTCAAAGAAATGGTAGGAGATGTTGCTTTTCTTAGGTGTCATACTGCTGAAGAAGAGCTGAAACAGATGCTGATGATGGTGACTGATACTAGAAGATGGGCCACTGATAGGCTGATGCTGGTGATGCAGGTGACTGAAGCAAGTAGCTGATGAATGTAACTGAAGCAGACAGCTGGTGAACAGGGGTCTAATCAGATAAAGGGGTCAAAACCAAGCCAAAATATGATGTGGATACCCTGAAAAACAAATAAGCAAATGTTAAATGATGCAATGATGATGTATGCAAATGATATGCAGGGGTTTGTGATCAAGCTGGATCTGATCAAGTGCTCTGATATAAGTCCATGTATGTTTAAGAAGTCCAGATGGAGGTTCAAAGGTCCAGTAACCAAGGTGGGGGACTCAAATAAAGAGTCACATGTCCAGGGTTAAAAATCACAAGAACTGTCCCAAAATGGAGTACTCTTAATCAAAACAAAGTAACAGGGTATGCTGAGGTCAAGGGTACCTGCAAACCTGTAAACAGCCCGACCCCCTCACAGGTGGCGTTCTAAAACAAGGATCCTCAGACTTGGATCAGTTATGAGAAGTGTAAACACTTCTAACCCGGAGGTACAGTGTTTACAATAACCATAAAAGATCCTCCTCTAATTCACCTCAGTTTCTGAAGGTCAATACTAAAGGTCATCCAGACTTAGCAGGCTTCCCAGATAGCCCTAGCACTACAGGAAATCTGTAGCACAGAGTTCTCAAGAAGAAACCCATATATGAACCGTGTTTCATATTCCCGCACCAGACCGAAATGGAATGGGAAAGAACATGAACCACTCTAGCCTAGGTGTCACTCAGGTCCCAGGTATAGGACCTCAACTCTCAATAGAACCCCACCCACCAAAGCAAAACCAGATCCAGCCAGAACAGTATGACAGTATGATATATGTAAAGCTATAAAGAAAGCAGTAAAACAACTGTACATAAAGCAATAAATAAAACAAATATACAAACACAAATAGCACGTAACACCCCAGTAAACACAAAATCAAACAAGCGCTAGGAGGAACCCACAAAAAGAACCAGAAGCCCTGGTTACAGTATAAGGGTCCCCAGCAGAGTCGCCAAGGTGTCGCTCCCACTAAATGAAGCCGGGTCAAATAGGGTACAGACGCGAACGGTCGGAGAAAAGAGGATGCGAGAACACACAGGAGTGAACTCACAGGGAATGAAAAGAGTCGCCAGCTAGGCATTTTTATCCCGGAGGAAAGGCAATGCTGCATAGACCTAGAAAGATATGGATAAGACGGTTGCGAACCAGAGAGACTGAGAAAGGGGGTTGGTTACAACCTGGGAATGTATTAGCACCCAGATTGTCCGCCGTACTCGACGGGATCCACGCTTAAAAGATTTGTGTTTTAAAGGGGTAGTGTCAGTGCAATTTGTGTGAAAAAGAGCTGGAAAAGGATGTACAGGTGTCAGTGTAAAAGAAATGTGAAGTGTATAAGTGAAGTGTCAATGTAAGGACAGAGTGAAATGCTCATGATCATGAGGCTTAAAGAATAGTGCTGGAAGGAGGGGGGATATACAGAGACTTTTGTTCGATAACTATTAAGTTATGCCTACGTATCCTCTCGTGCAATGAGGAAGTCAGAACACCGTAGTTCGACCCAAAGAGACTGAAAGGTAAATTGACTCGTGAACTGCTTGCTTGCCTATGCTCAAGTCTATGACCTGTCTGGCTCAGGTGCAAACTGTCTTGCATTAGACGGAAGAAGCGAGTTCTCGTTTATGAGTGAGTGAGATGAGAAAAGAATCCCGAAGGAGACGATTATTGTTTGTTTTTGAGTTTTCAGTCTTTTATTGCTTTTGAGAGTTTGTCATAAGTTAATGAGCTTAAGCCTAAACCAATGGGTTAGTAGACTCATCACATCTTCCCTCTGATTAGGGGTAATGAGAATGCTTTAAGTGTGAAGTCAGCTTCTCACACTTAAACACCTTGGTGTAGGATTAAGATCATTAACCTACTTGTGATTAATTAGATGTTTTTGTTGTTTTTGTTTAGTGTTAAGTAAGGAGATTAAGCCATAATCAGGGATTAAACAGACCCATTACACCATCCTAATAGAAGGATAATAGATGAGAATGTTTAAGCTGAGGAAGGCTCCTCATATTAATCCATGATTAGAGATTAAACTCATGACAAAACAAAGCCTTTATTAAGTGGATTTTAGTTAATGATAAGATGATGAAGTGGTTTTTAGGGTTTGTAAGACAACTTGAGGGGGACTTGTCCATTAATACTAGGGTTAGTCCTTCTTAACCAGTTAAGGAAGAATTAGAACCTTAATGCAAGGCCCAAGTTACAAGCTTGATGTCTTGATGATTATTAAGTGAATTGATTAAAGGAGTTAAACACATTAAGGGTTTAACACTTAGGATTAAAGTTATACACTCCATCCTAATAGAAGGATGCAGGCATAAGCTTAATCACTATGCCTTAAAGCCTTTAGGGTTTAGTCCATGATTATGAGGGGAGAAAAGAAGACACAAAGATGACACAAAGGTAAAACTAATGGGGGGACTAATCAAAACCCTAATCATTGTCATACTTGGTTGTTCCTAAGGTTTGTGAGGTTAACAAGAGAAATCTTCAGAGGAACCACCAGGAAGCAGATGAAAGGAGCAAAGAGAAGCAAAGTAACTTGCTTCATTTAAGAAGACAAGTCACTTGAAGAAAGAAAGTAAGAAGAAGAAGAAAGAGCAAGCTCAATCTCAAACACAAGACAAAATGCAGCAATGATGCATAAGAGAGATGAAAAGAAGTTGTGAGAAGTGAAGGCAAATTCACTTCTCAAAGAACTTACCACCTGAAAAGTTAGCAAAAGGAATGCAATGCAATGCAAAATGAAATGAAATGGAATGATGCAAACCAAAACCAGAAGCATATATGAGATGATAATGATGCTATGAGATGGTGCAAACATGAAACAAGACATGGGGATGATCATACAAACATGTGGATGCAAGAGAAGCATGCTTGGAACCATGAACATACATGAAGAGTTATGAAATGCAAATGACATACAAAATGGCAAATGAAAGATGCAATGATCAAACATGCTTCTAATATGTCTTAAGATGTCTAATGAATCAAATGGATGCATAGAATGTCATGGGAAGTCATGGTATGCAAGCAAATGCAAGATGAATGCAAAAGGAAGCCCAAATTAGGGTTTATGATCAATGCACAAAATAAAAACCAAAAAAAGAAGCAAACATCAAGATAAAAAATTGAAAATGCATTCAAGGGAACCCTAAACCTATACAAACTCACTGCCCAAAGGAGGGGATCCAATTCTTAACCTAGTGAAGGTTATGAATTTCCTAAGTTTTCTAGGGTTTTAGGGTACCTTGACAAGAAAAATGCCAAACAAAGTGAAAATGCAAGACCAAATCATTCCAATTTAATCCTAAAAACTAGATGATATGCAAGACACAATGCAAAAAGAATCAAAGTCCAACCCTTAAAGACTAGGCAGAAATGAATTTTCAAAGATTGGATCAAAATAATGTCTTGAAATGAAATTAATTCCATGAAAAATTGTCAAAGACATCAAGATCAAAATAGAAATTTGGTTTGAGGGTTGGACAATGTTTCTAAATGATTTTAAAGGTTTCATGAATTTTTTGGTGATTTTTAAATACCTAAAAGTATTTTTAATTAATTAATTCTCATTAATTAATTAAAAATAAACTTTTAAATGATTTAAAAATATTTTTCAATGCAAAAAATAAAAATAAAAATGTTTTTGGTTTCTGAAAATTAATAAAAGATTACATAAAAATTTTCAGAATTTTTAAAAGTGTTTTACTATTTTAAATAAATTGGACAAAACAAATGCAATTAAATGAAAAATAAAATGAATTAAACTGAAAAATAGAAAAGTCAGCAAGATCAAGGGCCAGCATTTAAACCTACACGCGCGCGAATTGACTTGGCGCCACATCCAAGGGCTGACATTCAAAATCCCCTAATTATGATTAAACCCTAATTACATGCCCTAATGACGTTCAGGCGACCGGAACACTGTTCCGGTCGTCTCTCCGGCCAGCCCAAAACTCTAACTCTCTCTACACACAATGAAAATGAAATCTAACTGCCCAGAACTCATCCCCATTCAACACTGAATCAAAACCCGCTAACAAACATCATTTTTCATTCATCAATCAGCCAAATCGAAGCAAAACTCATCTAGGGCAAAAAGTTTCAGACAGTTCATACATGCTGGTTTCTCAACCATTTTCAAAAATAATCACATCCCCATGATCAGGGGAGTGCATAGAAGCTTTTAAGAACTTAAAATGGAGTTTCTGGAAAAAAAGTTTGAGATGACTACCTGAACTGAAGCTTTGGTTTCTGGCACTTTCTGGCTGGTTTCTTGCTTGCAATCAACTCCATTAGACCTCCTGAGAAGCTTTCAATGCTTGTTTGAAGTTTATAATGGATGGTTTGAGAGATGGCAGAAGTTCTGTTCAAGGTGGGGTGGAAATCGTGTTTGTGATTCAGGGAGTTTTAGGCTATGGTGATGGGTGCTTTGTGATCAGGCAAGTGTGCTGAGTATGTTTGTGAAGTTGGTTTGGATGTTTGTAGCTTGTACTGAGTGTTTCGAAGGCTCTTGCAAATGGGGGAGATTTTGATAACTATGGCTCTGGTGTATTTCAGCATGAGTTGTTATGTGCTTTGGCTTGCTTTTGATTTGTATAAGCAACTGTGATAGGTCAGATGAGTTGATGTGTGCTTTAGTGATTGGTATGGCTCAAGTTGCCAAAATGTCAAGTTTGTGTAAGAGAGGCATGGGCTACTTGATAGCCAAGGACAAGTGGGGTGTCCTGCGCAGCAAGATGTGTGGAGAACCCTAGGATGATTTGTGAAGTCAGCAAGCAAGTGGATTCACACTTGAGTGAGTTTTTGCAACTTGCTTCACTTTTGTTTCCTTTGAGAAATCTTGCTCCATAAGCCATGGAAATGAGTGATCCCTTGGCCCATTCTGAATTTTAGATGTCACATGATCATGTTATGGAGAAATGATACACATTTGAGGCCTTTAGATCACTTGAACAAACCATTTTGCAAAATGTCCCTTTGGTAGAAAACTTCAAATTTTGTGATTTTAGCCAACTTTGACAAGCCATAACTTTTGATTCAAAATGAATTAGGTCATGTTCTTGTACTTTTTGAAAAGGTAATGATCTATTCTACAACTTTCATGACCAAATTTTTTCCATTTGAAGCATTTTTGAATCAAAAAGCAAGGGTTGAAAAAGTTTCCTAAATCGGTAATTTCATTAAAAGTCAAACTTCCCCAAAAAGTCAACTTTGCAAATGACTTGAATTTCTTCAATTTTGTGAACTTCCAACTTCTTCTATGATCAAATAAAGATCATACACAATCAAAATGATGATGAACACCCTTTTGTTGGGTCATTGGGGGCCTCAGATGCCCTGATTTTACACTGACTTGCTCAGAAAGTCAACTCTTGATCAGATGACTTCCCCATGGAATTTCTTCATGAAAATTGATATGCATGCTCCCTATACCATATAGAGACCAATAGAAACAAGAATGACCAAAAAATTTGTAGTTATGGCCTCTGAAACCAAAACCCTAATTCTAGGTCATCTGTGTAGTCAAACCTGGCTCTGCTTCCATGCCATTCTCAGTTCTTGTAATTTTTTGACATTCTTGACTTTGAGAGGATATAATATGATGCTTGAACATACATGGACCCCTTTGAAGTGATTGATGACCTTTGGAGTGGCTCAAGAAGCTCTTGGATTGCTCAGATCACAAACCCTAGATGCAGATGACTTTGAACCAATGTAATGTGCTAAAAATGTAATATGAGATGCTATGATTGGACTTATGCATATGAAATGATCACAAGCCATGGTGTGAATGGGTGAGGGAAAATTTGGGGTGTTTACAGCTGGCCCAACACACACCCCATTGATTCATCTAATACTGTCAGGTACATTATTAGAGGTCTTCCTTAAACTGGAGGCATGAGAATTGGAGGTTCTTGCAAATACTCTTTGATTTTGTCAAAAGCTTTCTGACAATCATTGTTCCACCTGACTGTTTGTTCCTTTCTTAGTAGTTTGAACAAGGGCTTGCAGGTTGTAGTGAGATGAGATATGAACCTTGAAATGTAGTTCAATCTACCTAAGAACCCTCAAACTTCTTTCTCAGTCTTAGGTGCATGCATTTCCTGAATTGCTTTGACTTTGTCGGGATCAACCTCAATTCCTTTTCCGCTTACAATAAAACCCAGCAGCTTACCAGAACGTACCCCGAATGTGTATTTGTTGGGGTTCAACCTTAACTGATACTTCCTCGGAAGCTTGAACAATTTCAACAGGTTTACCAAATGGTCTTCTTCTGTGAGGGACTTGGAAATCATGTCATCCACGTAGCACTCGATTTCTTTATGGATCATATCGTGGAATAATGTTACCATAGCCTGTTGATATGTTGCACCGGCGTTCTTCAGACCAAACGGCATTACTTTGTAGCAGAACGTGCCCCATGGTGTGATGACGATTGTCTTTTCCATGTCTTCGGGTGACATCTTGATTTGATTGTATCCAGAAAATCCATCCATGAAGGGAAATACTGAGAACTGAGTTGTGTTACCTACCAATACATCAATGTGAGGTAATGGGAAGTCATCTTTCGGGCATGCTCTGTTCAGATCCCGGTAATCAACACACATATGCACCTTGCCATCCTTCTTAGGTACGAGTACAATGTTAGCAACCCAAGGCGGGTAACTAGTTACAGCGAGAAAATCGGCGTCCCACTGCTTTTGTACTTCCTCTTTGATTTTCATGGCCATGTCTGGGCGAGTACGGCGCAACTTTTGTTTAACTGGCGGGCAATCCTCTTTCAATGGCATCTTGCGCACGACAATATATGTATCCAAACCCGACATATCTAGATAGGACCAAGCGAACACATCGACATATTCTCGCAACATACTAATAAGTTGTTCTTTTATTGGAGCTTGCAGACTGGCTCCAATCTTCACTTCTCTCATGTCTTCCTCGGTACCAATTTGATAGTCTCAACCTCCTCCTGATGAGGAGCAATCACCTTTTCCTCTTGTCTCAATAACCTGGCTAACTCTTCAGGTAAATCGTAGTCTTATTCAACCCCTTCATCTGCTTGATTAATCAGATTGTCGAAGTCATACGAGGTCATAGCAGTGTCATTGTCGGTGCAATCTGGAGGGCTATCTCTGCAAGGGTTGAGATTTGGTTCATTTTAGTGATTGATTTTATCTTAGTTAGAAAAAGTGAATGAAGTTATTTATTGAGAAAAACACTGTCATTTATTGTTTTGTGCGAAAATAACAAAAATGAAAAGACAGTGAGCGAAAAAGATTGTTTGCAAAAAGATGTCCATTGTTCAATAATATTCAATTTGCACAAAATACATATGGCCCTATTACAAAATGAGTCCAAACATCTTAGGCAAGATGCAGGACTTTGATGCATGCATAAAACAGGAAATAATAATTACTCTGAAGCCAACTTTCCTAGGAAGATCAGTTGAGGACTTGTTGGCCCGAGACTCTTGGAGGGATCCAACTTTCCAGGTTGTAGTCGCTCTCAGCCTCGTCTTCCAAAGTGTTGACAACATCCGGGGTCAGCATTCCCCCACTTATGAACTTGGGAGCTTCAGCAGCCTCCTCTGGAACTTGTCGGGATGGTTTGTAACCCAAACTGAATTTGTCTTCTTTCATCTGAACCTTCAGCAGCTTGCCCCAGCCTTGGGAATTCCCTTCTTCCACAACCTTCCGAGCTTGTTTGTAGGAAGCAATTGAGGTGCCCATCCTTTCCTCTTTGGATGCAGTAAACACCTCCATGGTAGCTTCGTTGATGTTCAAAGCTTCAAAACCCTGACTCATGGTTTCATGGATCTCCCCATCCATCTCTATGTACTTGTATGTAGCCAGGTGACTGACAAAGATGTCTTCTTCTCCACAGACGATGATAATATGGCCTTCCCACTCATATTTTAACTTCTGGTGAAGGGTCGATGTCACCGCGCTAGCGGCATGGATCCAGGGTCGACCCAACAAACAGCTATAGGCAGGCTGTATGTCCATCACGTAGAAGCTAGTTTTGAAAACTTGTGGGCCAATCACCACGGGCAGCTCAATTTCTCCGAGAACCGATCTCTTAGCACCATCAAAAGCTCTGACAACTAGGTTGCTCGGATGGAGTGCAAGACCATCATACTCCAGCTTGACTAAAGCTTTCTTCGACAACACATTGAGTGATGATCCGGTATCAACCAGGACATGAGAAAGCACAACACCTTTACATTCCAAAGTGATATGTAAAGCCTTGTTGTGGTTACGCCCCTCCATAGTCAAGTCAGCATTGGTGAAACCTAGTCCATGACTAGTATTGACATTTGCGACCACCGTTTCTAACTAATTGACCGTGATTTCTTCCGGCACATAAGTTGCTTGCAGGACCTTGAGTAGTGCATTCCAGTGAGCCTCGGAACACATGAGCAGAGATAATATGGAAATCTTGGAGGGTGTTTGATGGAGCTGATCCACCACTTTGTAATCACTTCTTTTGATAATCCTCATGAACTTGTCCACATCCTAATCAAAGGACGTCTTCTGAGTTTCTTTTGCAGCTGGTTCTTCTGGCACCATGCTTTTGCCTTTTGCTTTGGCAGCAGTTTCTGCTTCAGCATTAACCCTGGGAAACTATAAAGCAAAGAGACGTCTGCTTCGGGTGAAGCCTCCGCCTCCCCCAACATTGTCAATTTGTGGTGCAGATGTTGAGGAGTCCAGAGTGATCTTCCTTCCGTGGTAGTAAAGATCCAAACCATAATGCCAAGGCACGACATTGTTGTTATCATAATGAATTGGTCTAGGCACTATGATGGTCACCGGACTAATAGTAGCAGAAGAAGGAGTTGTGATAGTCTGTGGATCATAGTAGATGGTGACAGGAGGTCTGATCGAAGATGGTGCAGGTGCAGGAAGTTGTTGATGTTGAGGACGGTGTTGTTGGAAGTTGTTGTTGAGAGAATCCGGAACATGGGTGATTGTTGGATCATAATAGATTGTAACCGTTGAGATGTCGTCACTGGTGTTTGTTGTTATTTTAGCCGATTCCGTTGAAATGACATTTGCTAGTGTTGTAGAAGATTCTGTTGGGATAATGTTTGTTGGTGTTGTAGAAGAGATTTTTATTGCAGTTGTAGAAGATGGAACTGTTGATGTGATTTGCAGGATGCCTTCTCTGATAAGACTGTTGATACCATTCTTTAGTTTTTCACAACCATTGATAGAAACTTTGCAAGCTTCACAACAGGCCTCACAACCCGGAACCACTTGGCACTTCAATAGCTGAGCTTTTACTTCGGCCAGTGGTGTTTGAATACTAGCAATGTCATCAATTAGAATTGATGGTTGGTCCTCCTCAATGGCATTGATCTTTGGCTCACCATGATTCGGTATTAGATTCCTTGTGACATTTGGTGGAGGTGCAAAATTCAAAGCTCTGGAGTCAATCAGATCTTGGACTTTCATGTGCAGAGCCCTACACTTCTCTGTTGAATGACCAGATGCATTGGAGTGAAAAGCACATCTAGCGTTGACATCATAATTCCTTGGAAGATTCAGAGGATCTGGTGGAACCAAAGTCCTCAGTTCAGTTAGGTTAAGCTTCAATAGTTGCGGGAGTAAGAATGTATAGGGCATCGGGATGGGATCGATCACCCTATTATTCTGAGAAGGCCTTTGTTGGAAAGGACGTTGTTATTGGTTGTTGTTGTTGTAAGATCTTTGTTGTTGTTGGGGATATTGTTGTTGCTGAGGTGTTGGAGTAGGAATGGTGACATCAGCCACTGATCTTTGCAAATATTAAGGCCTACCTCTGGCAATATGCACTGAATTAGTCTCCCTCGTCCTTCTAGGTCCTGAGAAGGGTTTCTTTGCATTGCTGGAGCTAGAACCATTGTAAGAAATCTTACCCATCTTCAATAGGATTTCGATTCTCTTGCCTGCTATAACCACATCAACAAAACTGGTAGAAGAGAAGGCATAAAGTCTATCAATGTAGGTCCCTTGCAAGGTATTCATAAACATATCAGTCATTTCCCATTCATACATAGGTGGCTGGACAACAACAGCGAGTTGTCTCTACCTTTGAGCGTATTCGCAGAAACTTTCTCTCGAGGACTGACACATACCCATCAAGAGGGTCCTATTGGGTGCCATATCCAAGTTATACTGATATTGGCGTATAAAGGCCTCAACTAAGTCTTTCCAGTTCCTGACAGTAGCCCTTGATAGGTGTGATTACCATTCTCTGGATGCCCCGGTTAAACTGTCTTCGAAGTAAGACATCCACAGCTTCTCATCCACGGTGTATGCCTTCAATCTTCCTAGAAAAGATTGCAAATGGTAACGAGGACAGGAGGTACCATTATACTTTTCAAAGCATGGAGGTTTGAATTTGTGGGGAATCCTTACCCCTTCCACTAAGCCCATATCCATCACATTGAATCCCAAAGAGTTCTAGGATTCCAGGGATCTCAGCTTCTCAGATATATCGTCCAGACGACGGTCATAAGCTTCATCTGCCCCAGCACCTAACACTGTAAATTGCTCATCCTGAGGATCTTCCTGTAGAATGCGATCTCCAGTGTTTCTTTGGCCATGCCCAAGGATATTAGCTTCGACATTGTTGTCAGGTCCAAACACTAATGGAGTCGTTCGCGGCTGCTCGCGTGCATTGTTATTAGTACCTCTAGTGCTTGCGTGGTTATCTTCCGGGGTTTACCGCTCGACCAAATCCCTCAATCTTTCCTGGGTCTGTGCCAGTCCAGTCATCACAGCCATGAATTGATTCATCTGAGTCCTCACTTCTGTCCTCACATCAGTCATCCGAGTCCTCACATCTGTCAGTTCCTGATGTAGCTGATCCATTTGTAGACTCGGAAGGTTGTGTCAAGTTAGATATCTGTGGATGCGATTGACAGGAAAGACCCTCCCGCGAGCAATATTTCTTGAAACAATCAACAGAGTGAGAAGACAACAACAAAATCACCTGCAAACAAGGGATATGAAGTTAGCATGCAATGCAATATGTCTATTTGTCTTTAGAGGGTATCCGGTTTGGTTTTTGGTTTTGACCTTCTAGACCTCTGGGAGATGAAGATTTTTGAAGCAAACGAAGTCCATAAGAAAATCCAATTCATAATCATAAAAATACAAGTGGCAATGCCAAAATACAAATAGTTCATGAATTACAACCAAACATTCTCCCATGGTGAATCAAAATACAATCAAATTCAGGAATACAACAATCAAGACCACCATGGTGAGCTAAAGCACAATCAAATAGATACATGTAAAGAAAATCAGACATCCAGTCCAAAAGCATCCTCCTTGACTTCCTTCAAGAGAGCATCAGTTATTGGTCCAACTGGGTCCTCTATAATAGTTCTGATGAGAAGGTTTCTGGTTGCAATGGAATTTGTAATCTTCTGATACTTGTCTTGTTCTTTGGATCTCGTTAACCCCGCCCGGAGTTTCAACTCTGAGATCTCCTTTTGAGCTGCTAGCAGTGCTTCTTGGCTTCTTTTCTCATTAGAATCTAACTGCTCTATCTTGGCTTGCATATTCTGGTCTTCTTTCAGACGAGCCTCAGTTATCCTGACCCATCTATCTTGACTCTCTTCCAGATAATGCTCAGCTCTTGCCCTTTGAATCTTTGCTTCTTTACATGCATTCTTCAACACAAGTTCCCCTGCTCGGGATTTCCTAATGAAGTCTTCAGTCTTCTCAATTTTGGTTACATGCTCGATGCATAGCTTCTCTAACCTCTCAATGTCTAGACGACCATCATTCCTTTCCAAAAGGGTCTTCTTCAAAGCTTCATCCAGCTGGGTGTTTCTTTCCTTTAATTTTTCAAACTCTTCCATGTTTATTGTAGCTCTGGGCTCAAATGATGATGGCCCTGGTACATCTTTCAGGGTTAATGGCATACGAGTAATTTGTCCTCTGATGCGTGACCATTCGATGTACTGAGTTGAGGCTATGTTGTTGCATTTCCCCAGAATAGTAGTCCCTTTAGTCTGTATGTTGTCCCAAGCCCAAGCTGCTTGTCGGACAATGGCATGATTGTTCTGAATAGCACAATAAAGAGACTCTGCTAAGTCCTGCTTCCTAGGTGGATGTATCAAGGCATACCCCAATTGTCTTTTGAAAAGTAAAGCATCGTAATTGATGCAACACTTTACTCCAATAAGTGGCACATTTGGGTATTGCCCACAGCTTGTTATTATGTCTCGGCCCTTGGTGCTCTGAGTACACCATTTGATATCTTCTGAAGTAAGGGCAATCATCCTCTTAGCCCAATTCCTTGACTGATGTGGGTTTAGGAAAGCTTCCGTCTTCGGCATATGCTACATCAACCAACTGTAGAAAAGAGGTGCACAACATCTTACCGGTCTTCCTCTCTGTTTCTCATTCCTCTGATGAACTGAGTAGTAGAAGTCTCCCAATAAGGTAGGAACCGGGTTCTTTAGTGAAATTCTGGGATCAGGTACGTGATGTCGAATCAGATGTTTAAACACTTGAAGACTTAAACAAAACTTAAAGTACAGGTAAATTAAATAACACAGGAAATTGTTAACCCAGTTCAGTGTATCTCCACACTTACATCTGGGGGCTACCAAGCCAGGAAGGAAATCCAATATAAGTAATATTAATTCTGGAATTAAACCAACCAGTTTAATCCTTCACTTAATATCTACCCAAGGCAATTTCTACCTAAGACACAACTTAGATATGAGTACCTACTCACTCCCCCTCAATCACACAGTGATATTTTACAAAGTTTAATAAAATTGAAGTCACACTTCAAACACAACAGCTTGATTTTACTTAACAGTTTCAATCAAGTCACAATACACTTTTTGCTTAAAAGCTCATAAAGTGATACACAACTAAAACCTGCTATTAAACACAAACACCCTTTACAGTCTTCTTAATTTCGTACTCTATTCTGAGAGTTTCTGTTCTTTAAATAGATGCTTGGTTTTTGGGCTTTCTGTAGATTATCCAGTCCTGATAAGTCATACTGTCATCACCTTGAATTAGGGTTTGTTACTTCCTTGATTCAAGGTGAGGTAGTTATTCTGTTATACTGAAATCAGATAACTAAGCTCCCTACTGATGCGCCTTGTATTGTTTATCTATTCACAATTAATTCCAGATAAATTCCCTGAATTTACTCAGTTTTGTTATGCATCATTTAAGTCTGGTAGCAGGTTTAAGATGTCACAACATATGGTGTGACATCCTGATGTCTGAACTTAATTCATTAACTTATACTCTTTTTGACAATGTCACAACATCTGGTGTGACACCTGAACTAAGTTCAACACTTCTTGTTTGTCAAAAATTCTGCCAATTCTTAACATCTACAAACTCCCCCTTTGGCTAATTTTTGGCTAACACAATCTTCTGGTTTTATCAGAGTGTAGCAGAGTCTTATTTATCAGAGTGCAGCAGAGTTCTTTTCTGTTGAATCATGTGAAAGTTTATAATAATTTTCTCCCCCTCAAACTTGTATGTATACTGACTTGTTCAACAGAATTTTCAAAAAAAACTTAGTTCAGAAACAGGCATTAAACAGACAAACAGCATTGTTCATTAATCAGGCAAACTGCAGCAGACACTATTGTTGTTCAGTACACTTCTCTTCTCCCCCTTGTTAGACAGAAATTTGGGGCCAAACATAAGCAGAGATAAAAACAAAATATTCAAAATTACAAAGCCAAAATTACAATGTTGAAACAGGCAGTACACTTTCCACACACATTTTCACTCAGATTCATCATATTCAGTATCCTCTTCATCTTCAGACTCATCATCAGACTCATCAGCATTCTGAGCAACCTCTTCCAGCTCCAGCCTTTGAATTATTTCCTCAAGCTTTTTCTTCCTGGCATCCAGCTATTTGCAAGTGGTCTTGAGTTCTACAATCAAGGCTGCTCTGGATATAGGAGTCTTTGCATTTGATGGTCCAACAGATGTCCCACTGGGAGCTTCAACATCAGTAGCATGATGGCTCAAGAACAGTTTGTAGTGGAAGGCCAGTGGACTTTCTCTCTTGCAGACTGAATCCTTCTCAGTGAGGATGCTTGGATATTGGTTGAGGATGATTCCACAGAGCAGAGATGGAAAAGCAATGGGAAGCTTGGTTGCTGATGTTCCTGCATGCTTTAGGGTTTGATCAAAGATGTAAGCCTCAAAGTCCAACTTTTTTTGGGTTCCTACAGCATAGATGAATCTTCCCAATCCAGTAGCTATTGAAGAAGTTTGGTTTGTGGGAACCCAATTTACAGTTCCAATCCTGTGCAGCATAGCATACTTCCTTGTAAGCAAGCTAACAGAAAGTTTGCCTTTGACTGGCCAAGTTTTGACCTGGTTGGCAGTGATGATCTTGCAGACTTGGTTGTCAGTTTTCCCCAGCTCATTAGACCCATCAGATTCTCTCCCTAGGTAATGATTTATAACCCTAGGATAGAATTCAACACATTTCCCTCTTACATAAACCTTTCTGAATTCTTCTGACTTTCCATCAGCACAACCTTCTTGCAGATTGACAATGAACTCCTTGACCAGCAGCTCATAGCAGGGTGAAAATTTTGAAACAGTCTTAAATAAACCAGCAGAGGATATTAAGTCTATTACCTCAGTGCACTCCAATGCATTGCTGCCCAGCTCTCTTTCCAGTCCCACCCTTCTTTGGTAGACATACTTCCATTTTCTCACACTTGAAACATGATGGAAGGACACATTGCTGGCTTCTTCCTTGGTTGGGATGTTGGGACATCCTCCTCAACATCTGAATCAGGTGGAGTAACAACTTTCCTCTTTTGGGTACTCACTTTGCTCCATTGCTTAGTAGGTCCAAATGAAACATTGACCTTGTCTTTCTTTGGAGTTGATTGTTTCTTTTCAGGTGTTGCATGTGCAACAGGCTTCTTCTCCTTCCTAGCCCTAAGCCTTTTGGCTATGCTAGGGTCAACAGATGTAATGATCTCTGTGTCAGAGTCATCATCTATGGTTTCAACAGGAGGAGGTTGGGAAGCCTCCTTTTCAGCAGTTTGATCAGCAGAAGCTTGATCATCAGTGGCTTCATCATCATCAGTTGAGGCCTTGTTCTGGTCCTCAGATGCTTCAACATTTATTGGAACATCCTGTTGAGCAGGAGTGTCCTCTTCAGCCTGATTGCTTTGTTCTTCTTATGGAGCAGGCATGTTGTTCAGGGGAACAGATACCCCACGCACCACTCTTTGTTCAGATAGAATCCTGTTTACAAGATGCTTGATGGATGCATCCACATGGTCAGAAGCTTTGGGGGTGGTGTTTGTAGCTGAAGGAGTCCCTTTGCTTTTGCTGAACACAGGTTCCTTTGCTCTTCTTACATTTGGAGTTCTAGGTTTTTGAGTAATAGGGACACTTCCTCTGATTTCGTCTATGGGAGTAGTATCCATTGGTACCATAGAGATTGGGGTTGCATGCACTACATCTTCTTGGTTGAGATTTTCATCAGTGAAGTTAGGGTTTTGATGTTGAGACATTTTTCGAATGTAGTGGAAGAGGAGTTTAGGTTTGATTGATTTTGATGAGCTCAGAAAATCAGCTTTAGCATGCAAATGGTTTTGAGGAGATAGTGAGGAGATGAAGAGCTGAGAGCACATTTGAGCTTTTATAAAATCCGTTACTAGTGGAATTTTTAAGAGTGGAATACACAGAGTTACTGACCAGACTGGTGCTGCCATCTGGTGATCATGCAACACGATGTCATAGGACATGTTGGCACTTTTCCATAACTGCTATATTTCACATAAGCAGATTCCCAATTTACCCCTTAGGTTTTCAAATTGGGTAGCATCCAAGGCTTTAGTAAATATGTCAGCCAATTGCAGATCTGTGGCTACATGTTCTAATGAGATCACCTTCTCTTCCACAAGATCTCTGATGAAATGATGCCTGATATCAATGTGCTTAGTCCTGCTGTGTTGGATAGGATTTTTTGAGATGTTGATAGCACTTAAATTGTCACAATACAATGTCATGACATCTTGTGGGACATTGTATTCTGTGAGCATTTGCTTCATCCATACCAACTGTGAACAACTGCTACCAGCTGCAATATATTCAGCTTCAGCAGTGGATAAGGATACACAATTTTGTTTCTTACTGAACCAAGAAATCAAATTGTTTCCTAGAAAGAAGCATCCTCCTGATGTGCTCTTTCTATCATCAGCACTTCCAGCCCAGTCAGCATCACAAAAGCCAGTGAGAATTGGTTCACATCCATGAGAGTACATTATGCCATAGTCACAAGTACCATTGACATATTTCAAAATCCTCTTAACCTGGTTTATATGGCTTAATTTTGGCTCAGCTTGATATCTTGCACATACACCTACTGCAAAAGCTATATCTGGTCTGCTAGCAGTCAGATATAATAGGCATCCAATCATGCTTCTGTATAAGCTTTGGTTCACATTCTCACCCTTGTCATCCTTTGTCAGCTTTAAATGAGTGGGGGCAGGTGTTCTTTTGTGGCTTGCATTGTCCATCCCAAACTTCTTGACAGTGTTCTTTGCATACTTGCTTTGGGATATGAACATGGAGTCCTCCATCTGCTTGATTTGCAGTCCAAGAAAGTAGGTTAGTTCTCCTACTAGGCTCATCTCAAACTCAGATTCCATTTGAGTAACAAAATGTTTAACCATCCTGTCTGACATCCCACCAAAGGCTATGTCATCTACATATATTTGAGCAATCATGACATTTCCTTCTTCATCCTTCACAAACAAGGTTTTGTCTATTCCACCTTTCCTGTACCCTTGTTTTATGAGAAAAGTGGTCAGTCTTTCACACCATGCTCTTGGGGCTTGCTTCAGACCATAAAGAGCCTTCCTTAGTTTGTATACATGATCTGGACAACTTGGATCAACAAATCCCTTAGGCTGCTCCACATATACCTACTCATTAAGATACCCATTTAGAAAGGCACTTTTAACATCCATTTGAAATAGCTTGAACTTCAGGATACAATTAATTCCTAAAAGTAGTCTGATTGATTCAAGCCTTGCTACTGGTGCAAAGGTTTCTTCAAAGTCTACTCCCTCAATTTGTGTGAATCCTTGAGCTACAAGTCTGGCCTTGTTCTTTGTAACAACTCCCTGCTCATTTGACTTGTTCTTGTACACCCATTTAGTGCTAATCACATTTATGTCATCAGGCCTAGGAACAAGATCCCATACTTCATTCCTTGTAAACTGGCCTAATTCTTCTTGCATAACAGAGATCCAGTACTCATCATTCAGAGCTTCCTTGATGTTTTTAGGTTCTATCTTTGAAACAAAGCAGGAGCCTGAAATCATCTCTCTTGATCTAGTGATTACCCCACTGTTGGGATCACCAATTATCAGATCTTTAGGATGATCTTTCTTGATTCTGATGGAGGGAGGTTTGTTGGATTGTTCTGTCCTTGCCTCAGTTAGAGTGAAGTTAGGATTATCACTCTTTATTTCAACTTCAGTCTGATTGTCAGCAGATGTTCCAACATCATCTGCAACATCTGCAGGGGCATCATCAATAATCACATTTATTGACTCCATTATAACCTTGGTTCTGGAGTTAAATACTCTATAGGCTCTGCTATTTATGGAGTATCCAAGGAAAATCCCTTCATCACTTTTAGGATCCATCTTCCTTCTTTGATCCCTATCAGCCAGAATGTAACATTTACTTCCAAACACATGAAAGTATTTGACTGTAGGTTTTCTGCCCTTCCAGACTTCATAGATGGTGGACAAAGTTCCTTTTCTTAGAGTGACTCTATTGTGAATGTAACATGTTGTGTTCATAGCTTCAGCCCAAAAGTACAGTGGTTACTTTCTAGCATGAATCATAGCTCTTGCTGACTCTTGGATAGTTCTATTTTTCCTCTCAACAATCCCATTCTGTTGAGGGGTGATAGGAGAAGAATACTCATGATTGATTCCTTCTGAAGAACAGAAATCTGAGAATTTTTTATTCTCAAACTCCTTTCCATGGTCACTTCTTATTCTGACCACACAACTTGCTTTTTCTCTTTGTATTCTTTGGCACAGATTTTTGAATACATCAAACACATCAGACTTTTCTTTGATGAAACTTATCCATGTATATCTTGAAAAGTCATCAACAACCACATAGGCATACCTTTTTCCACCAAGACTCTCAACCTGCATTGGTCCCATAAGATCCATATGCAATAATTCCAAAACTTTGGAAGTTGTCAGATGTTGGAGCTTTGGATGTGACATCTCGGTTTGCTTGCCTATTTGACATTCACCACACACTTTACCTTCATCAATCTTCAGTCTTGGAATACCTCTTACAGCCTCCATAGATATGATCTTCTTTATTCCTCTGAGATGAAGATGACCCATTCTTTGGTGCCACAACTTCACTTCTTCTTCTTTGGCTAAGGAGCAAGTTGAAGTGAGACTGAAATCTTGAGGTTCCCACATATAGCAGTTGTCTTTTGATCTGGCTCCTCTCATGACAACCTTCTGTTCTTTATCAGACACTATGCATTCAGTTTTGGTAAAGTTTACACTGTAACCTTGATCACATAATTGACTTATGTTGATCAAGTTAGCAGTCAATCCTTTTACCAGCAGCACATCATCTAGTCTTGGTACATCTGGGCAGTCCAAAGTCCCAACTCCCTTGATTTCTCCTTTTGCTCCATCTCCAAAGGTTACATATCTGGATGAGTGTAACTTTAAGTCTACCAGCAGATTCTTTAATCCAGTCATGTGCCTTGAGCATCCACTGTCAAAGTACCAGTCTTCCTTAGCTGATACTCTGAGTGATGTATGAGCTATATAGGCAACAACCTTCTTTGACCATTTTTGCCTGTTGTGAGGTTTCCTTTGATGCCTCTGCCCTATGTAGTGTCCATCTTTAGAGCTCCAAGGTTGTTTGTTGAACTTGTTCTTGGGCATGTATTTGTAGTTTTGATCAGCATGAAGACTAGCTTTAGGTACCCATACTTTCTTGATGACCTTTGTCTTCTGCTTGGGGGGTTGCTGATATCTTTGATTTTGATGTCCATGCAGCACTTTCTTGGTGACCTCTGTCTTCTGCTCAGGGGGTTGCTGATACCTCTGATTTGGATGTCCATGCAGCTTGTAGCAAAAAGGTTCGATGTGACCAAACCTTCCACAATGATGGCATCTCCATCTTTGATACTTCTTTTTCATCATGTTCTTGTCATGATGTTGAGACATCTGTTTGGACATCTTGTTTGACTTCATGGGATTTGAAGTTAATTTGCTGGTGCTAGCCTCAAACTTTTGAGCTTTATTAAATCCCAGCCCAGTCCTATCCCCTGAGTGCTTGTTGTTGTTGAGAATGACATCCAGTGTGTTTGAGCTACTGTTCAGCATTCTGACAGATTTGGACATATGCTCCAATTTGGAGTTGAGTAGGCTTACTTCACTTTTCAAAGTGTCAATGATCTCTAGATTACTTGTCTTTTCAGCCTTTAATTCCTCAATCTGCTTCTTCTGCTGTATATTCTCCATGCATACTTCAGTGCTCCTTTTACACAACATCTTGTATGATTCTTCAAGCTCTTCAAATGTCAGCTCCTCATCACTGGATCCCCCTTCAGATTCACATACTCCAGCTGGAGAAGTGATGTGCTTTGCAAATTCTTCTTCTGACTCACATCCTGAGTCTTCATCTGACCAGGTCACAGAGAGACCTTTCTTCTGCTTCTTTAGATAGGTAGGGCATTCACTTCTGATGTGTCCATATCCTTCACATCCATGACATTGAATCCCTTTTCCTTGGTTGTTCTTCTCATCATAATTTGACCTTCTATTAGAATCATAAGGTCTTTTATTCTCAGAAGAGTTTGAGTTTCTTCCACTTGGTCTGGACCTGCTTTCCATTCTTTTGAGAATTTAGTTGAATTGTCTTCCAAGCATAGCAATTGTTTCTGATAAATTTTCTTCAGGGTCTGCTTCATGACTTTCTTCTTCTTTATTAGTATTTGAGACCAAGGCTATGCTTTTGTTTTTCTTCACAATTGTATCATTCATTCCCATCTCAAATGTTTGAAGGGAACTAATGAGCTCTTCAACCTTCATTGTGCATATGTCCTGAGCTTCTTCTATTGCAGTGACCTTCATGTCAAATCTTTTTGGTAATGATCTGAGAATCTTTCTTACCAACTTTTCATCACTCATCTTCTCACCCAAAGCACCAGAAGTATTAGCTATTTCTAGAATGTTCATGTAAAACTCATGAATGGTCTCATCTTCCTTCATTCTCAAGTTCTCAAACTTGGTGGTGAGAAGTTGAAGTCTTGACATCTTCACCTTTGATGTTCCTTCATGAGTGGTTTTGAGAGTGTCCCAAACATCCTTGGCCAGCTCACAGTGATGCACAAGTCTAAATATGTTCCTATCAATGCCATTGAATAAGGCATTTAAGGCTTTGGAATTTCCAAGTGCTGAATCTTCTTCCTCCTTGCTCCACTCTTCTTCAGGCTTCAACACTTTTGCCCCATCCTTATTGTCTTGGACAGGGTGCTCCCATCCTTTATTGACTGCTTTCCAAGCCCTGCAATCAAGTGATTTTAAGAATGCTACCATTCTTGGCTTCCAGTAGTCATAGTTGGAACCATCCAGTATAGGTGGTCTATTCACAGATCCTACATCTCTGTCCATGTTCCTAAAATTTGCAGTCCCTAGATCTCACCCAGTTAAACAGGCAGGGTGCCTGCTCTGATGCCAATTGAAATTCTGGGATAAGGTACGTGATGTCGAATCAGATGTTTAAATACTTGAAGACTTAAACAAAACTTAAAGTGCAGGTAAATTAAATAACACAGGAAATTGTTAACCCAGTTCAGTGTATCTCCACACTTACATCTGGGGGCTACCAAGCCAGGAAGGAAATCCAATATAAGTAATATTAATTCTGGAATTAAACCAACCAGTTTAATCCTTCACTTAATATCTACCCAAGGCAATTTCTACCTAAGACACAACTTAGATATGAGTACCTACTCACTCCCCCTCAATCACACAGTGATATTTTACAAAGTTTAATAAAATTGAAGTCACACTTCAAACACAACAGCTTGATTTTACTTAACAGTTTCAATCAAGTCACAATACACTCTTTGCTTAAAAGCTCATAAAGTGATACACAACTAAAACCTGCTATAAAACACAAACACCCTTTACAGTCTTCTTAATTTCGTACTCTATTCTGAGAGTTTCTGTTCTTTAAATAGATGCTTGGTTTTTGGGCTTTCTGTAGATTATCCAGTCCTGATAAGTCATACTGTCATCACCTTGAATTAGGGTTTGTTACTTCCTTGATTCAAGGTGAGGTAGTTATTCTGTTATACTGAAATCAGATAACTAAGCTCCCTACTGATGCGCCTTGTATTGTTTATCTATTCAAAATTAATTCCAGATAAATTCCCTGAATTTACTCAGTTCTGTTATGCATCATTTAAGTCTGGTAGCAGGTTTAAGATGTCACAACATATGGTGTGACATCCTGATGTCTGAACTTAATTCATTAACTTAGACTCTGTTTGACAATGTCACAACATCTGGTGTGACATCCTGAACTAAGTTCAACACTTCTTGTTTGTCAAAAATTCTGCCAATTCTTAACATCTACATTTAGCATGAAGATGTGAATGGAATTATTGCTTACAAACTTAGGCTCGTCTGCAAACAAAATGATACCATAAATACTGAGGGCTAGGAGAGCACTGACAGTTTCCCAATTCCCTACTGCAGCATGCTTTGTTGCCTGAGTGGTCAAGAAATCCAGATGAAGGCCTAGGATTCCTGCCTTGGAAGTCATATGTTCGTCAATGATAGTTGCTTCCATATGTAATGCCTTGGCTATGTCTTCATTCTTTGGAGGAGTCATTTCAGGATTGAAAGGAATTCCTCTTCTGATAGGGACACCCGATAGCATAGAGTATTCTTCCAGCAAAGGTCCTATCTGAAAATCTGGGAAAGTGAAGCAACATAGAGAAGGGTCATAAAAATGAAGACAGGTGTGAATCATGCTCCTTTGTGATGCATCCAGGTCCATGATCATGTCCAGGATTCCACCATAATGCTCTCTGAATAAGGGAACATGATCAAGGGTGATAAGGGTATGTATCTGCCTGATGCCTGCTAGAGGATACTCAAAGAAGTGGTAGGTGATGTTGATTTTCCTGGTTGAATCCATGTTGAAGATGTGTGCTGAGGGAGATAACTAAAGAGGATAACTGAAGAAGATAGCTTAAGAAGATAGCTGAAGAAGTGTTGAAGCAGATAAGCTGAGCAGAAGAATAGTCAAAACTAAACCAAGTGAAGGTGGATACCCTGTAAAACAAATAGACAAATGTTAAATGATGCAATATGATGTATGCTTATGATATGCTAAGGTTTGTGATCATGTGTTGGATTATCAGTTGCCTTTGGCAGGATCCATGGGTGTTCAAAGTTTCGGATGGAAGTCTGAGAACCAGTAACCGGGTGGAGGACTCAAATAAAGAGTCAATAATCCAGGGTTTCAAAGAACTAGTCCAAAATAGTACAACCTTAAGTACAAATTCCAGTAGTAAGGTATGTTGAGGTCAAGGGTTCCTGCAAACCTGTAAACAACCCAAACCACTCACAGTTATTGTTCTAGAACAAGGATCCTCAGATTCAGATCTATTATGAGAAGTGTAAACACTTCTAACCCGGAGGTACAGTGTTTACCCTAATCATAAAGGATCCTCCTATAATTCACCTCAGATATTGAAGGTCATCTAGACTTAGCAGGCTTCCTAGATAGCCCAAGCACTACAGGAAATCTATAGCACAGAGTTCTCAAAAGGAAACCCATGTATGAACCGTGTTTTCATATTCCCGCACCAGACTGAAATGGAATGGGAAAGAATACAAAACCACTTTAATCCTATTTGTCACTTAGGCCTTTGTGTTGGACCTTTCTCACTGGAATACCCCTCCCACCAAAGCAAACCAGAAATCCAGCACAATGATATGATAATAATAAATGAAATGTAGAAAGCAGTAAATGAAAACGATAAAGTAAATGCAATTAATAAAGTTGTACATGAAGCAATAAATAAAGCAAAAACATAAACACAAATAGCACATAACACCCCAATAAACACAAACAAACAAGCGCTAGGAGAAACCCACAAGAGAACCAGAAGCCTTGGTTGCAAAGGTTCCCCAGCAGAGTCGCCAAGCTGTCGCTCCCCGGATTTTCATCCCGGTACAAACGCGAACTGTCGTTGATGTTGGAGGTTGAGGTTGAATAGAGTCGCCAGCTAGGCATTTTTATCCCGAAGGAAAGGTAATGCTGCATAAACCTAGAAATATATGGATAAGATGGTTGTGAACCAAAGAGACTGAGTAAGGGAGTAGGTTACGACTTGGGAAGGTATTATCACCCAGACCGTCTGTCGTACTCGACGGGATCCATGCTTACTTGATTGTGTTTAAAGGGGAATGGCGTATGTGCTAAATTGTGCATAAAAAGCTAGGGAGGACAGGATGTACAGAGTGTCAGTGCAAAAGAGCAGGAGTTCAAAATGAGACTAAGAAAAGAAAGATGGAAAGAGGAGAGGGGGAGACCTGGGGACTTTTGTTCGATAACCGTTAAGTTATACCTACGTATCCTCTCGTGCAATGAGGAAGTCAGAACACCGTAGTTCGACTCATAGAGACTTAGATGATTTTGTCGTGAAATGCTTGCTTGTCTATGCTCAAGTGTATGACTCATCTGGCGCGAGTGCTAACTGTCTTGCATTAGACGGGAGAAGCGAGTTCTCATTTTCAGAGTGAATGTGATGAGAAAAGAATCCCAGAGGAGACGTTTATTGTTTGTTTTTTGTGTTTTCAGTTTTTTTATTGTTTTTGGGGTTTTGCATAAGATAATGAGCTTAAGCCTTAATCAAGGGTCATAAACTCATTATATTATCCCTGATTAAGGATAATGAGTCTACTTAAGTATGAGATGAAAATCTCAACTTAATTACCCTAATGATACAGGATTAAGATCATTAACCTACTTGTGATTATTATGTATTTTTGGATATTTGTTTTGTGTTAAGTAATGAGTTTAATCTCTAATCGGAGATTAGTGAACTCATTACACCATCCTAAGAGAAGGATGATATATGAGGACACTTAAGATGAGGAAGATACCTCAACTTAATCCATGGTCAGGGATTAAAATCATTATATAACAAGCCTTTATTAAAGTGGATTTTAATTAGAGATGAGATTAAGAAGTGGATTTTATGTTTGTAAGACTAAACCTGAGGGGGACTTGTCCATTGAACACTAGGGTTAGTCCCTCTGAACCAACAGGCAGAGATGTAACCCTAATATAAGGCCCAAGTTACAAGCTTAAGTCTTAATGATTATTAGGTGTTTTGATCAGGAGGTGAAAACGACTTAAAGGTTTAACACTAAGTATTAAAGTTATACACTCCATCCTAATATAAGGGTACAAGCATAACCCTAATTCAGAGTCTTTAAACTCTAACTGTTTAGCCTTGATTATGAGATGAGAAGCAGAGACTCAAGGAGACTCAAAGGTAAAAATTAGGGGAGACTATGTACAACCCTAAAGTTATCATGCTTGGATATTCCTATGGTTTGTGAGTCTTAGAGAAAATTCTTCAGATGGCCACCAAGGAAGAAGAAGCAGATGAAAAGAGAAGAGAAAGGAGAATAGGATACTTACTTCCTGGAGAAGTTAAGTAACCTAAGAGAAGGAAAAGGAGCAAGAGAGATCATAAGTAACTCAAACTCATTTCAAAGACAAATAAAGATGCAAATGAAGAGATAAGAAGAGGTTGGATGTGGAGGCAAATCCACATCCTAAACAACTTACCTGAAGCCCCTGAAAAGTTAGTATGAATGCATAAGATATGAAACAAAAGGAAATAAGGAAAATGAAGATGCAATGATCAAGACCAGAAGTGCAAACACAATGAAAATGTGTTATGAAATGTTGCAAAGACATTTACAATGTTTATGCATGATCATACATCAGATGGGATGCAAAGGAAAGCATGTTAGAAGCTTGAAATCACATGAATACACATAAGAAATGATGAATGCAAAACATACCAAATGGATTCAACAATGATCAACCAATGTTCATACATGTCCTAAGGTATCTAAGATGACATACAAATGCATGGGATGTCATGACAAGTTCATATTATGAAGGTATGTAAAGATGAATGCAAATGAACATGGCAAATTAGGGTTTTAAGAAAGTATCAGATGCACATGTCCACAACAGAAGTATAACACATGATAAAAATTTGAAAATGCAAACAAAATGAACCCTAAACACACATAAGATCATTCCCCAAAGGTGGAGGTCAGAAGCTATACCAAAGTCAAGTTATGGTTTTTCTAAGTTAGGCTAGGGTTTTGGGTACTTCTTCATGAAAAATTCCAAACAAATAGAAAATGCAATGCAAAAATATGAGTTAAATACCCTAGATACTACATCAAAAGTATGAAAGAATTCCAAAAGAACCATGTGCAAACTCATCTTGGTTGATCAGAAATGGATTTTTGAAGTTAGGGTTAGAAAAATAGGAAATTTGGAAACCCTAATTCATGGTTAATTGTCAAAACATGATCAAACCCTAAAAGAAATTTGTAAGATAAGTTTGTAAATTGTTCTAAATATGTAAGAATGCTTCGTGATTTTTTTGGTGATTTTTAAATACCTAAAAGTATTTTTAATTAATTAAAATTAATTAATTAATTAAATAACAAAATTAAATTATTTAAAAATATATTTTTTAATGCAAAAATTAAAAATAAAAATGTTTTTGGTTTCTGAAAATTATTTAAAGTGGAAATGCAAAAGATCAGAATTTTATAAAATGTTTTGCTATTTTAAATAAATATGTGAAATAAAATGAAAGAAATAAAATAAAAATGCAAAAGTAATTGAAATGAAGAGCCAAGATTGCGTGGGAAGTGGATAAAGTGCTGAGATCTCAAGTCAGCTTGACTTGAGGTATGAGGATCTAAGGGTCCAGATTCAAATTTTGCTTACGCGCGTGATCCAAGGGCTGAGGTTCATTATGAGTTAATTTAATTATATTTAACTTAATTAATTAAAATTAGGGTTTAGTGACATATTTGAGCCGTTCATACACTAACCTAATCTCAATCCAATGGTAGTGGTTCAATCTGGGCTCACCAACCCTAATGACTTTCAGATGACCGAAACAGTGCTCCGGTCATCTTCTCCGGCCAACCCCAAACCCAACTTCTTCTACAGGCCACTAAAACTCATGAAACCTGCCCAGAAATGATCCTCTAACATCATACAACACAAATCAATCAACAAAAATCATTCATATTGCATGAACAACAAGAATCGAATCAAAACATTTTTTAGGTCAAACTTTCAGAACAACATGAAATGCTTATTCTCAACCATTTTCAATTTAAAACACATCAGGATTATCAGTGCAACACATAAATTCATTTTATAACAAGAAATCAAGGTTTTGAGAAAAACATTCTTGAGCTATACCTGAGCTGGAGACCTTCAAAGCTGAGCTTTCTGAGCCTTCCCTTTGTGCAAACCACCTCCACGGACCCCCCTGGTACTAATGGTAAGCTTGGATGGAGTTTATATTGGCTATTTTGAGAGGTTTGGTTATGGTGTATCAGAAATCGTGTTTTTGATATGTTTTGTTTCAGGACATTGTGAGGGGTTGGATTTGTTCCTTAGGTGAATTGTGATTGAATGGTGAAAGAATTTATGGAGTTTGATGGCTGAGGAGTGAGACTCAAAGTGATGAATTTTTAGGCAATTTTTGTGCAATCTGAAGTGTGTCCTGTTTCAATGCTGAATGAGTGGCTATATCACTCCCATGATGTTTGAGTAGGCCATAGAGCAGGTTAGTAGAGGCTGCTGATCACTATTCTAAGAGCATGGGAGAAATTGCAATAAGTCAAGGTTTGATGTACTTGAGGTATGGCAAGGTGCAGAGATGGTTTCCTGGCTTGTACTGCATCAGCTGAGTTCAAGGATGACTCTTGGATCAATTGTGGTGAGCTGTATGGCTTGGATCACAAGTTTGAAGTGGTTTTGCATTTTGGCAACTTTGTGAAGTTTGTGACAATTGGACATGAAATGCCTTGGTTCTTGGCTGAATTCTTGTCTTGAAATGTTGCTTATCAATGTTATGATGTGTATACATGAATTAGAGGCCAAACAAGTGCTTAGAAGTCCATTTTGCACATTTCCCTCTTTGACATGAACTTGAAAATTATGTGATTTTTCCCAACTTTGACTTGCCATATCTTTAGCTCTATGATGAATCAAGAGGAGTTCTTGTACTTTTTTAAAATGGGAAGATCCAATCTACTACTTTCATGTTCAACAAAATTTCATTTGAAACATTTTTTATCAAGAAAGAGGAGGTTGAAAATCTTTCCCAAAATGGAAAGTTTTCAAATCAAGTAATGTCCAAAACTGGCAACTTTTGCAATGGCTCAAAATTCTTCAATCTTGTGAACTTCCAACCATTCCTAAGACCAAATAAAGGTCCTAGGACCTAAAAATGATGAAGATGACCCTTTGTTACCCTTGATAGAGGCCTCAGATGCCCTGATTCTGACTTTTCTTGCACAACAAGTTACCATTTGATCAGATGACTTCCACAATGATTTTTTGCTTCAAATTTGATACACATGCTCCTTATAACATACATAGACCAATAGAATCGAGAATGGCCAAAACAATTGAGTGTAAGGGCTTCAAACCCAAAACCCTAATTTCTGGTCATCTGTGTAGGAGCCTTGAGCCTGCCTGGGTAGATGTGCAATCCTCTAAGATTTTGTGACTTTAAAGAAAACTTGGAGGTATAATATGATCATAGAAAACTGATGGACCCTCTTGGCATGCTTCATGGCCTCTGAGATAGCTCAAACCACTTCTAAGATTCACCTGATCACAAACCCTAACTATGCAGCTATGCAGTGAAATAACTATGCAGTGTGAGATGGTATGCTTATGCAATTCAACATGAAGGATCACAAGCCAAGGTGTGAGAAAGAAGAGAGGGAAAATTTGGGATGTTTACACCGGGTTAGAAGTGTTTACACGTCTCATAATAGATCTGAATCTGAGGATCCTTGTTCTAGAACAATACCTGTGAGTGGGTTGGGTTGTTTACAAGTTTGCAGAAACCCTTGACCTCAACATACCTTGCTACTGGAATCTATTCTTAAGGTTATATTATTTTGGACTAATTCTTTGAAACCCTGGATTATTGACTCTTTATTTGAGTCCCCCACATGGTTACCGGTTCTCAAACCTCCATCTGAAACTCTGAATACTCATGGATCCTACCAAAAGGCAACTGATAATCCAGCACTTGATCACAAACCTTTTCATATCATAAGCATACATCATATTTCATCATTTAACATCTGTCTATTTGTTTTACAAGGTATCCATCTTCACTTGGTTTAGTTTTGACCGTTCTTCTGCTCAGCTTATCTGCTTCAACACTCCTTCAGCTATCTTCTTCAGCTATCTTCTTCAGTTGTACTCTTCAGTTATCTCCTTCAGCACACATCTTAAACATGGATTCAACCAGGAAAAGCAACATCACCTACCACTTCTTTGAGTATCATCTAGCAGGCATCAGGAAAATACAGGCCCTTATCACCCCTGATCATGTTCCTTTATTCAGAGAGCATTATGGTGGAATCCTGGACATGATCATGGACTTGGACGCATTGCAGAGGAACATGATTCACACATGTCTTCAATTTTATGACCCTCCCCTTTTTTGCTTCACTTTCCCAAATTTTTAGGTAGGTCCTTTGCTGGAAGAATACTCTATGTTATTGGGTGTCCCTATCAGAAGAGGAATTCCTTTCAATCCTGAAATGACTTCTCCAAAGAATGAAGACATAGCCAAAGCATTATATTTTGAAGCAACTATCGTTGATGAGCACATGACTTCCAAAGCTGGAATCCCAGGCCTTCATCTAGATTTCTTGATCACTCAGGCTACAAAGCAAGCTGCAGTAGGTAATTGGGAAACTGTCTGTGCTCTCCTGGCTCTCAGCATTTATGGTATCATTTTGTTTGCAGACGAGCCTAAGTTTGTAAGCAAAAATGCCATCCACATATTCATGCTAAAGAACCCGGTTCCCACCTTATTGGGAGAATTCTACTACTCAGTTCATCAGAGGAATGAGAAATAAAGAGGAAGACTGGTAAGGTTTTATGTCCCTCTCTTTTACAGTTGGTTGATGAAACATATGCCGAAGACGGAAGCTTTCCTGAATCCATATCAGTCAAGGAATTGGGCTAAGAGGATGATTGCCCTTACTTAAGAAGATATCAGATGGTGTACTCAGAACACCAAGGGTCGAGACATAATAACAAGCTGTGGGCAATACCCAAATGTGCCACTTATTGGAGTAAAGGGTTGTATCAATTACAATCTTTTACTTTTCAAAAGGTAGTTGGGGTATGCCTTGATACATCCACCTAGGGAGCAGGACTTAGTAGAGTATCTTTATTGTGCTGTTCAGAACAACCATGCCACCGTCCGACAAGCATCCTGGGCTTGGGACCATATACATACTAAAGGAACCACCATCCTTGGAAAGTGTAATAACATAGCTTCTGCTCAGTACACTGAATGGTGACGCATCAGAGGACAGATTACTCATATGCCATTCACCCTGGAAGATGTGTCGGGGCCATCAGTAGTTGAGCCCATAGCCACAGTAAGTCTGGAAGAATTTGAGAAGATGAAAGAAAGGAATGCCCAGCTAGCTGTAGCTTTGAAGAAGACCCTTTGGGAAAGGAATGATGGTCGTCTAGACATTGAGAGGTTAGAGAAGTTGCGCATCGAGCATGTAACAAAAATTGAGAAGACTGAAGACTTCATCAGGAAAGTCCGAGCAGGGGAACTTGTGTTGAAGAATGCATGTAAGGAAGCAAAGATTCAAAGGGAAATAGTTTAGCATTATCTGGAGGAAAGTCAGGATAGATGGGTCAGGAGAACTGAGGCTCGTCTGAAAGAGGACTAGAAGATGCAAGCCAAGATAGAGAAATTAGAGTCTAATGAGAAAAGAAGCCAAGAAGCACTGCTAGTAGCTCAGAAGGAGATCTCAGAGTTGAAACTCCGGGCGAGGTCAAAGAGATCCAAAGAACAAGACAAGTATCAGAAGATGACAAATGCCATTGCAACCAGAAACCTTCTCATCCGAACCATTATAGAGCATCCAGTTGGACCGGTAACTGATGCTCTCCTGAAGGAAGTCAGGGAGGATGCTTTTGGACTGGATATCTGATTTTCTGTACTTATATCTATTTGATTTTACTTTAGCTCACCATGGTGATTTTGTTTGTTATATTCTTGAATTTGATTGTATTTTGATTCACCATGGGAATTTGTTTGTAATTCATGAACTATTTGTATTTTGGCGTTGCCACTTGTTTTTTTATGGTTATGTATTAGATTTTCTTATGGACTTTGTTTGCTTCAACATTTTCATCTCCCAGAGGTGTGGAAGGTCAAAACCAAGAACCAAACCGGATACCCTTTGAAGACAAATAGACATATTGCATTGCATGCTAATCTCATATCCCTTGTTTTGCAGGTGTTTTGTTGTTGTTTTCTCACTCTGCTGATTGTTTCAGGAAATATTGCTCGCAGGAGGGTCTTTCTCGTCAATCGCATCCACATATATCCAACTCGACACAACCTTCCGAGTCTACAAATGGATCAGCTACAGCAGGAACTGACAGATGTGAGGACTCAAATGACAGATGTAAGGACAGAAGTGAGGACCCAGATGAATCAGTTAATGGCTGTGATGACTGGAATGGCCCAGACCCAGGAAAGATTGAGGGAGTTAGTCAAGCGGAAAACTCCAAAAGATAACCACGCTGGTACTGGAGGTACTAGCAACAATGAGCGCGAGCAGCCGCGAACGACTCCAGTAGTGTTTGGACCTGACAATAATCCTGAAGCTAATGTCCTTGGGCATGGCCAAAGAAACACTAAAGATCGTATTCTACAGGAAGATCCTCAAGATGAATAGTTTACAGTGTTAGGTGTTGGGGCTGATGAAGCTTATAATCATCGTCTGGACGAGATATCTGAGAAGCAGAGATCCTTGGAATCCCAGAACTCATTGGGATTTGATGTCATGGATATGGGCCTAGTTGAGGGGGTAAGGATTCCCCACAAGTTTAAGCCTCAATGCTTTGAAAAGTATAATGGTACCTCCTGTCCTCGTACCCATTTGCAATCTTTTATGGGAAGATTGAAAGCGTATACCATGGATGAGAAACTGTGGATGTTTTACTTTGAAGACAGTTTAACCGGGGCATCCAGAGAGTGGTATTCACACCTATCAAGGGCTACTGTCAGGAACTAGAAGGACTTTGTTGAGACCTTTGTACGCCAATATCAGTACAACCTGGATATGGCACCTAATAGGACCCTCTTGATGGGAATGTCTCAATCTTCGAGAGAAAGTTTCCGCGAATACGCTCAAAGATGGAGACAACTCGCTGTTGTTGTCCTGCCACCTATGTCTGAAAGGGAAATGGCTGATATGTTTATGAATACCTTGCAAGGGACCTACATTGATAGACTTGTTGCTTTCTCCTCTACTAGTTTTGCTGATGTGGTTATAGCAGGCAAAAGAATCGAAAGCCTATTGAAGATGGGTACGATTTCTGATAATGGCGCCAGCTCCAGCAACACAAAGAAACCATTCTCCGGACCCCGAAGGATAGGAGAAACTAATTCAGTGCATATTGTCAGAGGTATGCCTTAGTATTTGCAAAGGTCAGTGGTTGCTGTCACCATTCCTACTCCAGCACCTCAGCAACAACAATTCCCACAACGGCAGCAGAGACCTTACAACAACAATAATTAACAATAGCGTCCTTTCTAACAAAGGCCTTCTCAGATTAATAGGGTGATCAATCCTATCTCGATGCCCTATGCAGTCTTACTCCCGCAACTATTGAAGCTTAACCTGACTGAATTGAGGACTTTGGCTCCACCCGATCCTCTGAATCTTCCAAGGAATTATGATGTCAACACCAGATGTGCTTTTCACTCTAATGTGCCTGGTCATCCAAAGCTTTAAATTTTGCACCTCCACCAAATGTCACAAAGAATCCAATACCGAACCACGGTGGGCCGAGGATCAATGCCATTGAAAAGGACCAACCATCAATTCTGATTGATGATATTGCAAGTATTCAAACACCACTAGCCGAAGTAAAAGCTCACCTAATGAAGTGCCAAGAATTCCAGGTTGTGAGGCCTGTTGTGAAGCTTGTAAATGTGTTGTACTTTCTCATGTCCTTGTTGATATCGGATCATCACTCAATGTGTTGCCAAAGAAAGCTTTAGTCAAGCTGGAGTATGATGGTCTTGCACTTCGTCCGAGCAACCTAGTTGTCAGAGCTTTTGATCGTTCTAAGAGATCGATTCTTAGAGAGATTGAGCTGCCCGTGGTTTTTGGCCCACAAGTTTTCAAAACTACCTTCTATGTGATGGACATACAGCCTGCGTACAGCTGTTTGTTGGGTCGACCTTGGATCCACGTCGCCGGTGCGGTAACGTCTACCATTCACCAGAAGTTAAAATATGAATGGGAAGGCCAAATTATCACCATCTGTGGAGAAGAAGACATCTTTGCCAATCACCTGGATATGTACAAGTACATAGAAATTGATGGGGAGGTCCATGAAACCATAAGCCAGGGTTTCGAAGCCTTGAACGTCAACGAAGCTACAACTGAGGTGTTTGCTGCATCCCAAGAGGAAAGGATGGGCACCTCAATTGCTTCCTACAAACAAGCTCGGAAGGTTGTGGAAGAAGGGAATTCCCAAGGCTGGGGCAAGCTGCTGAAGGTTCAGATGAAAGAAGACAAATTCAGTTTGGGTTACAGACCATCCCGACAAGTTCCAGAAGAGGCTGCTGAAGCTCCCAAGTTCATAAGTGGGGGAATACTAACCTCGGAAGCTGTAAATACTTTGGAAGACGAGGCTGAAAGCGACTACAACCTGGAAACCTGGATTCGTCCAAGAGTCCCGGGCCAACAAGTCCTCAACTAGTCTTCCCAGGAAATTATAAGGGTTACTGCTGCAGAGTAATTTTTATTTTCTGTTTTAAGCATGCATCAAAGTCCTGCATCTTACCCAATATGTCGGGACTCATTTTGTAATAGGACCATATGTATTTGTGAAAATTAAATATTAATGAACAATGGACATCTTTTTGCAAACAATCTTTTTTGCTCACTGCCTTTTCAGTTTTGTTATTTTTGCACAAAACAATAAATGGCAATGTTTTTCTCAATAATAACTTCATTCACTTTTTCTAAATAAGATAAAATCAATCACTAAAATGAACCAAATCTCAACCCTTGCAGAGATAGCCCTCCAGATTGCATCGACAACAACATTGTTATGACCTCGTATGACTTCGACAATCCGATTAATCACGCAGATGAAGGGGTTGAAGAAGACTACGATTTACCTAAAGAGTTAGCCAGTTTATTGAGACAAGAGGAAAAGGTGATTTCTCCTCATCAGGAGGAGGTTGAGACTAATTAATCTTGGTACCGAGGAAGTTATGAAAGAAGTGAAGATTGGAGTCAGTCTGAAAACTCCGGTAAAAGAACAACTTATCAGTATGCTACGAGAATATGTCGATATCTTCGCTTGGTCCTACCAAGATATGTCAGGATTGGATACAGATATTCTCATGCACAGGTTGCCATTAAAAGAGGTTTGTCTGCCAGTTAAACAGAAGTTGCACCGTACTCGCCCGGACATGGCCATGAAAATCAAAGAGGAAGTACAAAAGCAGTGGGACGCCAGTTTTCTTGCTATAACTAGTTACCCGTCTTGGGTTGCTAACATTGTACCCGTACCTAAGAAGGATGGCAAGATGCGTAGGTGTGTCGATTACCGGGATCTGGACAGAGCAATCCCGAAAGATGACTTCCCATTACCACACATTGATGTATTGGTAGACAACGCAACTCATTTCTCGGTATTTTCCTTCATGGACGGATTTTCTGGATACAATCAGATCAAGATGTCACCTGAAGACATGGAAAAGACAACCTTCATCACACCATGGGTATCGCTCCCCAGATTTCCATCATGGTACAAACGCGAAAGTGGTGCGGAAAGTGGTTAGAGTCGCCCGCCAGGAATGTTTATCCCGAAGGAACGGGAATGGTAATGCTGCACAAACCAGAAGAAAAGAAAGGATGGACAAGGGTCCTGCGAACCAAAGAGACTGGGTTTGGGAGTCGGTTACGACCTGGGAAGGTATTAGCACCCCAGATCGTCCGTCGTACCCGACGGGATCCACGCTTGCAAAGAAAATGTTTCAAAGGGTGAAGAAATGAAAGCTGCTGCAAAACTGAAACTGAAACTGGATAAGAAAAGAAAAGAATGGGGAAAAATGTAGGGAAAATAAAAGAGTGCTCGAACGGGCCCTACCCTACTGCCTACGTACCTCATCTGGACATGAGGATCAGAGACGTCGTAGTTCCCCTAACTAGGGATGGAAAGATTGCTTGTGAATTAAGGCTTGAACGGCCTATGTCAATGCTCAGGTGTTGCAAGCTCTGACGACGAGTGCGTAACCGTCTTGCAAAATGACAAGTAGGAGCAAGTTCGCGGATGGAGCGAAGGAGATGAGAAAAGAAGTCCCGAAGGAAAGACGATTATTGTTTGTTTTTGTTTTTTATGAGCTTTTTATTGGTGTAGCACAAGAGAATGAACTCAAGCTCTTTTCCATGGAATGTGTACTTGCTACTACATTCCAAGATGGAATAATAGAACAAGCACACCAAGCAAGGAGAACTTATCCAAGACTTGTTTCCAAAGGCAAAGGCCTAATTTCATTGACTTGTTGAATTTATTAAGTATCTTAGTGATTAAAAATGAAGAAGTATTTTTATAGGGTTTTTCTTGATGAAGATGACTTCATGATCCGACTTGTGCATCATGCTAGACAAATGCACTATTCCAAGATGGAATGAATACATATGCCCCATGGAATAAGGCTATTACACAAGAAGTCACTTCTTTATTAATGTTTTTTTTTAGGTTTTGTTTTGAGATGAGAAGAGAAAAAACCAAAGGAGCAAAAGGTAAAAATCTAATGGGGAAAGACTAATCCTAATATTAGCATGCAAAAGTGGTCCTAAAGTTAGTGAGGTTTCAACTATTCTAAGAGAAAAGGAGAACCAAAGAGGATCAAAAGAGAGGAGAAGAAAGCTAGTAAGCAACTTACTCCTCTAAAGGAGATAAGTTGCTCCTAAAGGGGAAGTAAAGAGTTGCATCACATGATGGCATAAGGCACATCAAAATCACAAAGAGAAAGCAACTTAAAAAGAAAGGATGAAGAGTTGAAATGTGGATAAACATCCACACTTCTCATACCATGAGCCCCTGCAAGTGTTAGCAAAAATCCAGCACATGTTCATCAATATAATCATGGAAATGACATGCTCAAAGCTCACATCAACAAAGATCATACAACATGTCAAATTGCGCACACAAGCATTTACGTGTCGAGAACATGGAAAAATGCATCAACCAACAAGAAAATCACCCTAAACAAACATATTCAATGGTCATACAATGATCCATGGCAATTAAAACATGTAAGGGGATCAAACAAGCTCAAAACAACTCCAAAATGGCATTCTGCTTCAGTGTTAACCGGTTAACGGTTAACCGGTTAACCATGTCAAACCTGCAGAAAATAACACAGAAAATAGATGGGTTAATAGGTTAACCAAAGCATTAACCTGTTAACACTATCAAAACAGCAACGAATCCTGCAGAAAATCAGCTAAAAACCAGCTTATCCAAACAATCACACACCAGACCAGCAATCAATTATGCATGGAACAAATGGATCAATTCACATTAATTAACATCATTAAGCTCATGAACATTAACACATGGATCCGACTTCAAATCAACCAATCAATTCAAGCAACACAAGCAAATATGATAGCACATGGTGGATTTAAAGCACAAGCATGTAAATAAGCTAAAACAAAGCTAGATCTGAATTAAACCAACCTACAAAGCCGAGGTACGATTTGGTAATTGTTGTTTGAGCTGGGAATGAGAGATCTCGCGGAAAACTTTGAAGATCCGGTGCTAAGCTTCACACTCCATGCAAAATAAATGCAAGCAAAGGGTCTTGATGCAGAATTTTGGATCCAAAAGCACTTCCAATTCCCAAACCAGATCTGAATCACCAATTAAACCAGCAAAATGATGCAAGGGAGCTATGGATGGAGGTCTAGTTCCAAGATCTACACACCTTGATGCAAGGTTATGTGATCTTCAAAGAGGAACTCTTAGTGAATTTGGATAATGTGGGAGAGAAAATGAGAGAATAGGGAGAGAGAAAAGTGAAAATTCAGAATGAGAAGTGAAAAATGAGAGAGCTCCCCCTTGGTTTGGAGGGAAATGGATTAAATATGGTTTAGGTTTGGGGCCCAAAATTTAGGCTTGGGATCCAAAAAATATGGTTTGGTAAAGTGATTAGGATTTAGCAATGGAATTAGGCTTGGATTAATGATCTAGATCCTTCTCCACAATTCAAATGAATAAAAAATCAGAAAATTGGAAATTTGGAGCCAAATCACATGTTGAATTTGCTGCTGGAATTCAAAATTCGCAGCCGTTAACCGGTTAACCAAAGCGTTAACCGGTTAACGGCAGTGAATTTTGAATTCTCCCTCCTTTTGGTGGGAAACCTCAAGAATAACCCGACACCAACCGTTTTAACCTGATTTTGATCCTCAATCCCTTTTTAGGGCCTTGAACATGATACAGAGTTTGTATAACATGCCTTGACTTTGACTTGTAGTGCTTCAAATTTCCTGGATGACTGATCATATGCCTTATGCTAGAACATGCGAGTATTATGCTTCATTTTTCTATGCAATATGCTAAGGATATGACATGATTTTGATGATTATGATATGATGATGATGCTAAACAGGAGAGGGCAAATTTGGGGTGTTACAACTGCCCTTATTCAAGAAACTGTTAATCTGAAGAGGACGGTAGCACGGGCTATTGACTGTTCAAGATGAACTGTGATTGAATACCAAGTATACCTGAAATTTGCACTCTGTTGGAGAATGCAAGCAAATGGGAAATAAACCCAACCATATGACGCTTTGGCGACTGAAGCGGGGACAAAGCAGACGAGCTCCTTCCAACCTGAATTGTTACTTTGGATAGAAAAACTTAGACAAACGTGTCTCCTTCGAGCAACCTTGTTACGCCAGGAACCAGACATACGAGCCCTCTTCAAACAAACCTGTTACGCCAGGAAATGGACATACGAGCCCTCATACATTTTGCAATATATGATTTGAGACAGACGAACCTCCTTCGGATAAACCTGTTACGCCAGGACCGGTGATGCACTTAAGTCTGTGGGATAGACATGCATAATCAGGATAGACAAACCCTCCTCATATGTTATCTGTAGACATATGGTCTAAGACAGACGAGCCTTCTTTGAGCCAACCTGTCACGCCAGGTGCAACATTAGGATTTGACGAACCCTCTTCACCAATCTTGCGTAGATAAGTGGTGCTTGAGACAGACGAACCTCCTTCGGATATACCTGTTACGCCAGGACCGGTAACCATTTTGACGTTTAATCCCACCGTCAGGACTTCAAACCTCTTCAATATAGACGAGTATCAGATGATCATCAAAAGAACACGGACGAGCGCCATAAGTCAATGATGCAAACGAATATCAGACGATGATCTAAGAAACACAAACGAGCGCTTCAGGTGATGATATAGACGAATACCAGCCATTGATACAGACGAATACCAGGAATCCAACACAGACGAGCATTTGGAGTAGCAATACAGACGAGTGTCGCTCCCGACAAATGGGACGAGGCCCAGATGAAGGTACAGACGCGAACGGTCGGCGAGAGGGACAGTGAGAACACACAGCCGTGAACTCACTGGAGAATGAATAGAGTCGCCAACTAGGCATTTTTATCCCGGAGGAAAGGCAATGCTGCATAGACCTAGAAAAATATGGACAAGACGGTTTGCGAACCAGAGAGACTGAGAAAGGGGGTTGGTTACAACCTGGGAAGGTATTAGCACCCAGATTGTCCGTCGTACTCGACGGGATCCACGCTTAAAAGATTTGTGTTTTAAAGGGGTAGTGTCAGTGCAATTTGTGTAAAAATAGCTGGAGAAGGATGTACAGGTGTCAGTGTAAGAAGAATGTGAGGTGTGTAAATGTACAGTGTCAGTGTAAAGATAAGAGTGAAATGCTCATGATCATGAGGCTAAGAAAATAATGCTGGAAGGAGGTGGAATGTACAGAGACTTTTGTTCGATAACCGTTAAGTTATGCCTACGTATCCTCTCGTGCAATGAGGAAGACAGAACACCGTAGTTCGACCCAAAGAGACTGAAAGATGAATTGACTTGTGAACTGCTTACTTGCCTATGCTCAAGTGTATGATCTGTCTGGCACAGATGCAAACTGTCTTGCATTAGACGGAAGAAGCAAATTCTCGTTTATGAGTGAATGAGATGAGAAAAGAATCCCGGAGGAGACGATTATTGTTTTTTTTTTTTGTGTTTTCAGTCTTTTATTACTTTTGAAGGTTTGTCATAAGTTAATGAGCTTAAGCCTAAACCAATGGGTTAGTAAACTCATCACATCTTCCCTCTGATTAGGGGTAATGAGAGTACCTTAAGTGTGAAGTCAGCTTCTCACACTTAAACACCTTTGGTGTAAGATTAAGATCATTAACCTACTTGTGATTATTTAGATGTTTTTGGTGTTTTGTTTAGTGTTGAGTAATGAGGTTAAGCCATAATCAGGGATTGAACAGACTCATTTCACCATCCTAATAGAAGGATAATAGATGAGAATGTTTAAGCTGAGGAAAACTCCTCAACTTAATCCATGATTAGGGATTAAACTCATGACAAAACAAGCCTTTGGTTAAGTGGATTTTATTAATGATATGATGATGAAGTGATTTTTATGATTTGTAAGACAACTTGAGGGGGACTTGTCCATTAACACTAGGGTTAGTCCTTCTTAACCAATTAAGGAAGAATTAGAACCCTAATGCAAGGCCCAAGTTACAAGTGTGATGTCTTGATGATTATTATGTGAATTGATTAAGAGATTTAAACATATTAAGGGTTTAACACTTAGGATTAAAGTTATACACTCCATCCTAATAGAAGAATGCAGGCATAAGCTTAATCACAAAGCCTTAAAGCCTTTACGGTTTAGTCCCTGATTATGAGATGGGAAGAGAAGACTCAAAGAAGACACAAAGGTAAAACTAAGAGGGGAACTAATCAAAACCCTAATCATTGTCATGCTTGGTTGTCCCTAAGTTTTGTGAGGTTTACAAGAATAATCTTCAAAGGAGCCACCAGGAAGCAGATGAAAGGATCAAGAGAAGCAAAGTGACTTGCTTCATTCAAGGAGCCAAGTCACTTGAAGAAAGAAAGTGGGAAGAAGAAGAATGAGCAAGCTAAATCTCAAACACAAACAAAAATGCAGCAATGGATGCAAGAGAGATGAAAAGAAAAGTTATGAGAAGTGAAGGCAAATTCACTTCTCAACCTCACTTACCACCTGAAATGTTAGAAAAGGAATGCAATGCAATGCCAAATGAGATGAAATGACATGATGAAAAACAAAACCAGAAGCATGCTGATGATGATAATGATGTTATGAGATGCTACAAGCATGAGGCAAGGCATGGAGATGTTCATACAAGATCATGGATGCCAATGATGCAAGTTAAGGAGCATGAAAACACATGAAAAGTTATGAAACATACATGGCATACAAGATGGCAAATATGTGATGCAATGGTCAAACATGTTCCCTACATGTCTTATGATGTCAAATGAATCAAATGGATGCTTGAAATGCTAAGGCAAGTCATGTTATGCAAGAGAATGCAAGAAGGATGCAAATGGAAGCCCAAATTAGGGTTTATGGAGCAAACATCAAACAAAAACCAAAAACAGAAGCAAACCCTAAGATAAAAAAATGGAAAATTCCACACAAAGAAACCCTAATCCTATACTAAACCAAGGTCCAAAGGGGAGGTCCCAACTCTTAACCAATCTCAAGTTATGAATTTTCTAAGTTATTAGGGTTTTTAGGGTTCCTAAACAAAAGAAATACCAAACAATTGAAAAATGCAAGATCAAATCATGGCCATTTTATCTCAAAAACTACATGCCAAATACAATGCAATGCAAAAAGAATCAAAGTCCAACTCTTCATAGATAGGCAGAAATGATTTTTTAAACTTTGGATCAAATTAATGCATAAAAATGATTTTAATTCAATGGAAAATTCTCAAAATGCATCAAGATCAAAAAAGAAATTTGGTTTGAAGGTTGGACAATGTTTCTAAATGTCTTAGAACATTTCATGAATTTTTTGGTGATTTTTAAATATCTAAAAGTATTTTTAATTAATTAATTTCCATTAATCAATTAAAAATAATCTTTTAAATATTTAAAAATACTTTTTCAATGATAAAAATAAAAAACAAAAATATTTTTGTGTCATAAAAATTAATAAAACTTATGAGAAAAAGTTTCATAATTTTTACACATTTTTTACTATTTTAAAATAATTGTGCAAGTTAAATGAAATAAATGAAAAATAAAAACAAATAAAAGGGGAAGTAAACAGAATGGAGGGATGAGATGAACCCTGGATTTAAATTGGTTGACCAGCGCGCATCTGGACGGCTGGGGTTGCATCTGATTAAATTAATTTAATTATGGATTAATTAAACTAACACGTGGATTAGGGCTAAGCAAACAGATCTGGACCACACATGCGTGCGGGAAGTCCACTAAGTCAACTAATCTAACGCTCCACATTCAAATGGAAATTAATTACATGATTAGGGCACAAATGACTTTCAGGCTGCCAGAGAAGACTTCCGGTCGTCTTCTCCGGCCAGCATCCCCCATGAGAATCCCCAAAACTCCAAAAAAACCTAACTAAAATGAAATCTAAAAACTGGGAAATGATCCCCACTCACTCACGAACCAGAACCCCTAATCAAAACAAATTTATATTTCCTAACAAGGCTGAATCGAAGCAAACAAAAATTAGGTCAACTGAGTTTCAGAGATCAATTAAACTCTCATTTCATCACCATTTAAAAAACTAAAAGCATATTCATGATCAGGAAGGCATGTAGAACAAGTTTAGAACTTAAAAATCCATTTCTGGAAAAAAAGTTCTTGAGCTACCTGAGATTCGAAGCTTTCACTCCAGCTACTTTCTGACTTCCTCTCTTGGTGAAATCTACTCCTTATGACCTCTTGATGATGCTTGAGTGCTCAAGAGGAATTTATATTGGCTGGATGAAGAGTTTGAGCAGCTTCTGCTCAAGCTCAGTTGAAAATGGCAATGGTGATTCAGGCAGTTTCAGGTCATTGTGAGTGGTTCTTTGTGATCCAGATGGTGAGTGGAGAAGGTTTGTAAAGTTTGTTTGGCTGTTTGTAAGCTGTGGAAGGTGATTCGAAGAGAAATGCAGGCTGAGGTGAATGATGGCAATGGGGTGTTCTTGATCAAAACAGGCCTGGCTCTTGGTGATTTCTACTCAACAAGGCAAGGTGAGATGATGTGTGGAAATAGTTTGGATGTTTGAAGGCTGGGCAGAGAGTTTCGAAGACAAATGCAAAATGGAGTGTTTTTGTGTATGTGATGGTTGAGAGAGTTTCAGCCTTGCTTGGTGTATGAAATGTCTTGCTCTTTGTCCACATAAACCTCTCTCATTGGTCAGATGACATGACATGTGCTTTTTTGATTGGTATGGCCACTTTTGCAATTTGTCAACTTTGGTGTAAGAGAAAGTATGGGAAACTCCTAGGCTAGTACAAGGCATGGTTATGGTGCAGCAAGATGAGGTGAGAGGGCTAGCAAGGTGCAGCATCCAATGCATCAAGTTGGTGAAGTGTGATGAGTGGTTTTGCAAGTTGTCACTTTTTGAAACTTTGTGAAAAATGCCTTGTTACATGAACTATGCACATATGATCTTTGGTCCAATTCTGACTTTTAGGGCCTTTGTGATGTTTGCCTACTGGTTTGAAGTGAATTAGAAGTTACAATTGGCTTTGGTTCATGATTTTTGCAAAATTCTCATTTGAAGCATGCCTTGAAAATCAATGATTTTTGCCAACTTTGTCACACCATAACTTTTGATCCAAGAAGAGTTTGATCATGTTCTTGTACTTTTTGAAAAGGGAAAGATGTAATCTACAACTTTCATGACCAAAGTTTTTCCATTTGAAGCATTTTTGGATCAAGAATCAAGGCTTGAAAAATGACCTAAAATGAAGCATTCTTGAAAAGTCAACTATGCCCAAAAAGTCAACACTTGCAAAAACTCCAAATTCTTGATCTTTGTGAACTTCAACCTTCTTCCATGATCAAATAAAGATCATATACACTCAAAATGATGAAGATCACCCATTGGTTGGGTCATTGGGGGCCTCAGATGCCCTGATTTTGCACTGACTTGTCTGAAAAGTCAACTCTTGATCAGATGACTTCCCCATGGAATTTCTTCATGAAAATTGATATGCATACTCCCTATACCATATAGAGACCAATGGAAACAAGAATGACCAAAAGATTTGGGGTTATGGCCTCTGAAACCAAAACCCTAATTTTAGGTCAACTGTGCAGTCTAGCCTGGCTCTGCTTCCATGCAAACCTCAGTTCTTGTGATTCTTTTGCATCTTTGATTTTGAGAAGATATAATATGATATAAGAACACACATGGACCCCTTTGAAGTGATTGGTGACCTCTGGAGTGGCTCAAGAGGCTCTTGGATTGCTCAGATCACAAACCCTAGGTGCAGATGCCTTAGAAACTATGCAGTGAATCAAAAGTGAGATATGAGATGTTATGATTGTGTTTATGCATATGAGATGATCACAAGCCATGGTGTGAATGGGTGAGGGCAAATTTGGGGTGTTTACAGCTGCCCCTATTCAAACATGAGTTAGCTGTGCAGGATGTAAGCGACGGCTTGACAGGCAAACAAGATAACTTGTGGTTGAATACCAAAGACAGTCCAAAATTTGCACTCACAGAATGAAGAAGAAAAGGGATATAGATTGTAAGAGAAAATAAAGTATATTGTAAAGTGTGGGCGACGGAGGACGACCGTCGAGCAGAGGACGACTGCTGGGTAAATAGCAATGACGGGGACGGCCGACATGCTGGGAAGAGTAGGGGAAGCAAGGCAATGATGGGGACGGCCGTCATGCTGGGGATAAAAGGTTAAGCCAAGACGGGGACGGCCGACTAGCTGGAAAAATAAGATAATATGATGGGGATGGCCATCAAGGTAAAGTTGTAAAATTCTCTGAGGATTTAATGAAACATGACCGGGACGGCCATCAAGTTCATAAAGGTAAAGTAACCAACGATGGGGACGGCCATCGGGCTAAAAGGAAAAGGGACCACGACGGGGACGGCCATCGGGTTAAAGAATAAATGAAATAAACAGATGATGGGGTACGGTCATCAAAGGTGAAGGACGATCACCTAGCAGGGGACGGCTGCTCTGTTGGGGTTAAGATGAGGGACGGTCATCTAAGGTGGAGGACGACCACCTGGCAGGGTACGGCTGCCAAAAGTATCGCGACATAGGACAAATGCCGGATAAAAGGTCAACGATGGGGACGGCCATCGGACGAGCATGATGGAGGACAACCATCAAGAGGTGGAGGACGACCACCTAGCAGGGGACGGCTGCTCTCAAGGTTTGTCATGACATAGGACGAATGCCAGATAACCAAAAATCGACAATGGGGACGGCCATTGGATAAAATGATGAAGGACGATCATCAAAAGGTGGAGGACGACCACCTAGCAGGGGACGGCTGCTAAAAATCAACGATGGGGACGGCCATCGGATGAGCATGATGGAGGACAACCATCAAGAAGTGGAGGACGACCACTTAGTAGGGTACGACTGCTCTCAGGGTTATTATAACACAGGACGAGTGTTAGATAAAAAGGAAAAATTGCTTTGTTGGCGATCTACTAGGGATGTAGTAAACACGGACGAGTGTTTATACCCAAGAAACAAAAGGTATAAGTGTTTAGATGTTTGTGTATAGATTAAAAATGCGGACGAGCATCCTTAAGACTATGATACGGACGAGTATCGGGTAGAAACAAACTGACACATGTTCAGAGATGATGATACGGACGAGTATCAACGGGTTAACAAAGAACACGGACGAGTGTTGAATCTGAAGGGACTCTTCTGGGGAATAGCAGACACAGGCGAGTGTCTATATTCAAGAAGACACAAGTGTTTGACACGGTGTATGGATTAAAGATGCGGACGAGCATCCTTAAGATTATGATACGGACGAGTATCATGTAGAAACAAACACTAGACGCAATGCTCTGAGATGATGATACGAACGAGTACCAACTGGTTAACAAAGAACAAGGACTATTGTCGAATCTGTGGGGATATGAATGGTGTATACAAGATACGGACGAGTATCTGTATGAGATATGAGTAGTATGAGTATATATAGATGAGTGTTTATCTACTGGGGAGGGTGACACGGACGAGTGTCAGAAAAAGAAAAGTATAATAATAACAAGTATACGGGTTGTAGAAGTGTAGGCGACTGCGCTGGGGATATGACATGGACGGGTGTCAAGAAAGTGTATACATAAGTAAGTGTGAGTGCAAAGAGGGTGTCTTTGGCTTTTTGCTGGTGATTTGACACGGACGGGTGTCAGGAAGTATCTGTAATACAGGTGATCTTGTTTGTAAAGAGTGTTCAGGCGACTTTACTGGGGAGTGTTGATACGGACGGGTATCAAAAGGAAATATATACTGGTGTTTGTGATTTGTGAGGCAACTGCTTTTGCTGGGACTCTGGTGGGGATTTCTGTACAATGATGATGAACGGTCATTTCTCACAAGTGTTAATTCAGAACATGGCTTATGATTATGCTATGCGTTTGATTTTTGCCGTAATGCTCCGTGTTAGACGGAATGCTACGCTTTGAGGGGATAGTATGATGTGAATGCTATGATTATGCAAAGATAACACAAATCTGGGATTCGGATCCCGTTATTGCGAAGATCTCTGGTCGATCTGCTGAAGTGGACATCCCAGCTGGGGATGAGATTATTGATAGATGGGATGCGTCTGCTTGGGGATATAGGTCACTGATTGACATATCCTTGTAATATAGGACCCAGCTGGGGTTTGTGGAAGCCTTCTGTACTCTGTTGTGACTTCTTCGTGCGTTGCTCTTCTGGAGAGAGGCTGAGGATCTTGTGGGGAGATGATTCCCTGATTCCTGTATTTTGTTGAGGAAGAATGATTGGTATTACGGCTGGGGAGAATTGTTGGCAACTCAGCTGAAGAGAGTAATGAAAGGAAACTCAGCTGGGGATAGAGCATTTCGGATGCTGAGATTATTTGTTGATTTGCCGGCTTGCTGAGATGTAACTTGCATGCCCCAAGTTGCGTTCTGGATACCTGCAATCCTGCAAAGACAAGGAAACGCACAAATGGTCCCGAGGTATCCTTTACTGGATTCCGTCATAGGAGTTAAGTACTTTCGAGAGTAATTATATTCCCTGCAAGCATGTGCTTTTATTTTATTTTTTCCTTTTTTAGAGAAAAACATCTGTACTTATGTAATCAGTTTTTTTAGAGACATCAGACACTTTTTGCAAATAAAAATATACAAAACGAAACATGACCGAAAAATCTGATTTTATTAATTCATGTGCCCTGAATTGGCAAGATACGGTCAAAGAAACAAATCTCCTAAAATGAAGAGACTGTTATAAATTGAGAAACAAAGTGCTGGCAGTGTTGATGACGCTTTAAGGATCTTCCTCTCCTGCTATGGCTCGTATGACTTTTGACTTTCTTCTCGTCTTGCTTTCTGGAGAAAGTTGATTCTGATTGGAGCTTGATCCTTTGGAGTCCTAACCAAGTTGCTGACAATACAGACGAACTCAGAATGCAGTTGTTCGCTTATTCCCTTATTTTGCATGGATCGCCCTTTCAGGTTTTCAATCCATCGGGATACCCATTTTTGCCTGAGTTGTCCAATGCGGCTTTTCAACTCAGCGGGTGTACATTTTTCATTTATTTCCCTTATTTTTGCCCGAGTCTTTTATTCTGTTTTTGACTCGTCGGGATGCCCTATTTTTGCCTGGACTTACATTCTGTTTTTGTGTCCAGCGGGTCATTTTATGCGAAGTATTTTTTAACTGCATCTGAATTCACAGGGGACGGGAAATCTTCACCATCCATGGTGCTGAGCATCAGTGCTCCACCAGAGAAGACTTTCTTTACCACGAATGGTCCTTCATAATTTGGAGTCCATTTGCCCCTGTGGTCTGTATGAGGAGGGAGGATTCTTTTCAGCACAAGATCTCCCACTTGGTACTCTCGGTGCCTGACTTTCTGATCGAAGGCTTTCTTCATTCTCTTCTGATATAACTGCCCATGACAGATTGCAGCCAACCTTTTCTCTTCGATCAGACTCAGTTGTTCGTATCGGGTCCGAACCCATTCTGCTTCACTCAGTTTAACATCCATTAATACCCGTAACGAGGGTAATTCAACTTCAACAGGTAGGACTGCTTCCATACCATACACAAGTTGATACGGCGTTGCCCCAGTGGATGTCCTGATTGATGTGCGGTACCCATGCAAGGCAAATGGTAGCATTTCATGCCAGTCTTTGTAGGTGACTACCATCTTCTGCACAATCTTCTTGATATTCTTGTTAGCTGCCTCCACAGCGCCATTCATCTTTGGCCTGTAAGGAGAAGAATTGTGATGTTGGATTTTGAAGTCCCGGCACAGTTCTGCCATCATTTTGTTGTTCAAGTTGGAACCATTATCAGTAATGATCCGCTCGGGCACTCCATATCGACAGATGATATCTCTCTTTAGGAATCGGGCTACCACTTGCCTTGTAACATTTGCATATGAGGCTGCTTCAACCCACTTGGTAAAATAGTCGATGGCGACCAGGATGAATCTGTGGCCGTTCGAAGCAGTTGGCTCGATCTTGCCAATCATATCAATGCCCCACATGGCAAAGGGCCATGGTGAAGACATGATGTTCAAAGGATTGGGAGGCACATGCACCTTATCTGCGTAGATCTGGCATTTATGACATTTTCTGGCGTAAGCACAACAGTCTGCATCCATTGTGATCCAGTAATAGCCTGATCTTAACAACTTTTTAGCCATGGCATGCCCTCCGGCATGGGTACCAAAAGACCCTTCATGCACTTCATGCATCAATAAATCTGCTTCCGTCTTGTCAACACATCTGAGGAGTACCATATCAAAGTTCCTTTTGTATAAAGACCCATCAGTGTTCAGAAAGAAACTTCCAGCAAGCCTTCTCAAAGTCTTCTTATCATTGGAAGATGCCCCAAGTGGGTATGTTTGATCCCCCAAGAAGCATTTAATGTCATGGAACCAAGGCTTATCATCCTTAACAACATCTGCTGCAAATACATATGCTGGTCTATCAAGTCTGGACACTGAGATCTGAGGTACAAAGTTGGCAGTCTGGACTTTGATCATGGACGAAATGGTAGCCAGAGCATCCGCAAACTGATTCTCGTCCCGAGGGATATACTCAAGCTTGACCGTTGTGAAGAAAGTCAATAACCTCCTTGTATAATCCCTGTAAGGTATCAGATGATCCTGGTGAGTGTACCATTTGTCGTTGGTTTGATTAACTACCAGAGCTGAATCTCCGAATACAGTCAACGTCTTGATCCTGAGGTTAATGGCTTCCTCAAGACCCATAATGCAAGCTTCGTATTCAGCTTCGTTGTTAGTGCAGTTGAAAGTGAGTTTTGCCGAGAAAGGCATGTGAACTCCTCCAGGTGTAATGAGTACTGCACCAACCCCGCGACCATTCATGTTAACAGCCCCATCAAACATCATAGTCCATTCTTCTTCCGGGTCTGGCCCTTCAGTGTGAACAGGCTCTTCATGATCTTTTGATTTTATGAACATGATGTCTTCATCAGGGAAGTCAAATCTCATAGGCTGGTAGTCATCAATGGGTTGCTCAGCAAGATATTCAGATAGTACACTGCCTTTGATGGCTTTCTGAGACGTGTACTGGATGTCATACTCTGTAAGGATCATCTGCCATCTTGCAACCCGTCCGGTAAGCGCTGGCTTCTCAAATATGTACTTAACTGGGTCCATTTTTGAGATCAACAAGGTAGTGTGGGTCAACATATATTGTCTCAGTCGGCGAGCAGCCCACGCTAAAGCACAGCAAGTTTTCTCGAGCAGTGAATAACGTTGTTCACAGTCGGTAAACTTTTTGCTTAGGTAGTATATTGCGTACTCTTTTCGACCAGACTCGTCATGTTGGCCCAGCACACACCCCATTGACTCTTCTAATACTGTGTAGTACATAATCAGAGGTCTTCCTTCAACTGGCGGCATAAGGATTGGAGGTTCTTGCAGATACTCCTTGATCTTGTCAAAAGCCTTCTGACAGTCTTCGTTCCACCTGACCGTTTGTTCTTTTCTTAACAATTTGAACAAGGGTTCACAGGTTGCTGTGAGGTGAGATATGAACCTTGAAATGTAGTTCAATCGACCTAAGAACCCTCGAACTTCCTTTTCGGTTTTCGGTGCAGGCATCTCTTGAATAGCTTTGACTTTATCAGGGTCCACTTCAATCCCTTTCTCGCTTACAATAAAGCCCAGCAGCTTACCGGATCGCACCCCGAATGTGCATTTGTTGGGGTTCAGCTTTAGTTGGTATTTCCTCAGACGCTTGAACAACTTCAGCAGATTCACCAGGTGGTCTTCTTCAGTAAGGGACTTGGCAATCATGTCATCCACATAACACTCGATTTCTTTATGGATCATATCGTGGAATAATGTTACCATAGCCCGTTGATATGTTGCACCGGCATTCTTGAGCCCAAATGGCATTACTTTGTAACAGAATGTGCCCCAGGGTGTAATGAATGTTGTCTTCTCCATGTCTTCAGGTGACATCTTAATCTGATTGTATCCTGAAAATCCATCCATGAAGGAGAATACCGAGAACTGAGCCGTGTTATCCACCAATACATCAATGTGAGGTAATGGGAAATCATCTTTCGGGCTGGCTCTGTTCAGATCCCGGTAGTCAACACACATTCTTACTTTTCCGTCTTTCTTAGGCACAGGTACTATGTTAGCCACCCACGGCGGGTAGCTAGTCACGGCAAGGAACCCGGCGTCCCATTGCCTTTGTACCTCCTCCTTGATTTTCATTGCCATATCCGGACGAGTACGGCGTAGCTTCTGTTTAACCGGCGGGCACTCTTCCCTCAAAGGCAGCTTGTGCACAACAATGTCGGTGTCCAACCCTGGCATATCTTGATAAGACCAAGCGAACACGTCCACATACTCTCGAAGCAGGTCAATCAACTGTCTTTTTACTGAGTTTTGCAGGCAGGCCCCGATTCTAACTTCTTTCACGTCTTCCTCTGTACCAAGATTAATCACTTCAACCTCCTCCTGGTGAGGAGTAATAACCTTTTCATCCTATCTCAACAACCTGGATAGCTCTTCAGGAAGCCCATATTCTTCTTCAACCCCTTCCTCAGCTTGATTGATTGGATTGTCAAAGTCATACGAAGTCATAGCCGTGCTGTTGTCGGTGCTGTCTGGAAGGCATTCTCTGCAAGGGTTTAATTTGTTCATTTTAGTGATTGATTTTAATCTTGCTTTAGAAAAGTGGAATAAAGTTATCATTTTGAAAACACCGCCACTTATTTTTTGTACAAAAAAGAAAAATGGAAAAACAGTGAGCAGAAAAGAAAAAGACTCGTTTGCAAAAAGATGTCTGATATTTCATTAATTGATCTTGTTTGCGCAAAAAAAGTACAGATGACCCGATTACAAAATGATCCTTGTCATCTTGGGAAAGATGCAAGACTTTGATGCATGCTTATAAAAATACAGGAAATAATAATTACTCTGCATGAGTAACTCTTATAATTTCCTGGGAAGACCAGTTCGAGACACTGCTCCCCGGGATCTTTGGACGAATCCAGCTTTCCAGGTTGCGTTCCTCTTCCAGCTCGTCTTCCAGGCAGTTGATAGCATCAGGGGTAAGCATCCCCCCACTCACAAAATTGGGCTCTTTCGCAGCCGCTGCTCGATCTTGTTGAGTTGGTTTGTAACCCAACCCAAATCTGTCTTCTTTCTTCTCCACCGGTAGTAGCTTGCCCCAGCCTTGGGCAGTTCCTTCCTCAACAACCTTCTGGGCTTGTTGGTATGATGATATTGAAGTACCAGGCACAGCAGATGTTTCATTCACATTCAAGGCTTCAAACCCCTGGCTCATTGTTTCATGGATCTCCCCATCCATCTCAATGTACTTATAGGTTGCCAGGTGGCTGACAAAAATGTCCTCCTCTCCGCAAATTGTAACGATTTGACCCTCCCACTCATATTTTAACTTCTGGTGAAGGGTAGAGGTCACGGCGCCAGCAGCGTGAATCCATGGCCTACCCAACAAACAGCTGTAGGCAGGCTGAATGTCCATCACATAGAAGATAGTTTTAAAGGTCTGCGGGCCAATCGTTATGGGCAATTCAATCTCTCCCAGAACCGATCTCTTTGAACCATCAAAGGCTCTCACCACCAGGTTGCTGGGTCTCAACGCCAATCCGTCATACTCTAGCTTCACCAGGGCCTTCTTAGGTAAGACATTGAGGGATGACCCCGTGTCTACCAGCACATGGGAAAGGACAGCACCTTTGCATTCCATGGTTATGTGCAAGGCTTTGTTATGGTTGCGGCCTTCCGTCGTCAAATCAGTATTGGTGAACCCTAGTCCGTGACTAGCATTAACATTCCCCACTACAGCTTCCAGCTGATTGACAGTGATCTCTTCAGGCACGTAAGCTGCGTGCAAGACTTTGAGTAGTGCATTCCGATGGGCTTCGGAGCACATAAGCAGTGATAGGATTGAGATCTTGGAAGGCGTCTGATGAAGCTGATCCACTATTTTATAATCACTCTTTTTGATGATTCGCATGAACTCATCAACCTCTTGATCGAATGGTGTCTTCAGAGCTTCCTTGATTGTTTGATCTTCCTGCACCGGGCTCTTCCCTTTTGCCTTGGCAGCAGCTTCTGCTTCGGCAGTGGGCCTCTGAATTTGTGGGGCGAAAAGACGTCCGCTTCGAGTGAAGCCTCCGCCTCCGCCCACATTGTCTATTTGTGGTGCAGGGGTTGATGATTCAAAAGTGATTCTTTGTCCTTCACAGTACAAGTCAGAGTCGTAATGCCAGGGGATGGCATTGCTGCTTTCGTATGGTACCGGTCCAGGTACCGTGACAGTGACTGGACTGATTGCTGCTGCTGAAGGGATTGTGATAGTTGGCGGATCGTAATAAATTGTAACTGGTGCTCTGGTGGGAGCAGCACCTTCTGAGTTGTAGGCAGAGTTGCTTTCAGGATCATAAAATATTGTGACAGTAGAGACATCTTCATGATTTGTTGCTGGTGTTGTAGGAGGTATTGTCGGGAGTGTGGATGTTGTTGCTGTAGGAGCTTCATAATGGAGTGGTGCTGGAGTTGTAGAAGAAAAGTTTGTTGATAACTGATCAGTTGAGATAATAGATGAAGTATTTGTTGATGAAGCCGAAGAATTGTCAGGAACAATGGTTGTTGCAGTTGTAGGAGGTTCTGAAACCGTTGCTGATGAGATTGCTGGATTTGTTGGAAATGATGTGGTGATCTGAAGCTGGCCACTCTGAATTAGGCCATCTATGCCATTCCTTAAATTATCGCACCCATTTACTGAGATGTTGCAGTAAGCACAGCCTAACTCACACCCCGGGAACATTTGACATTCCAAGAGCTGAGCTTTGATTTCCACCAACGGTGTCCTGATCTGTCCTACACTGGTTATTAAATAAGACGGCTTGTCTTCTTCAATAGCGTTAATTCTAGGACCACCGTGATTCGGCATCGGGTTCTTATTGACATTGGGTGGTGGTGCGAAATTCAGAGCTTTGGAGTCTACCAGGTCTTGTACCTTCATATGCAGAGCCCTGCATTTTTCCGTACTGTGGCCAGGTGCGTTTGAATGGAAGGCACACCTAGCGTTGGAGTCATAGTTCCTGGGTAGACTGTTGGGATCTGGAGGTGCCAGCGTCCTTAGCTCAACTAGGTTAAGTTTCAGGAGTTGTGGCAGCAGGGTAGCATATGGCATAGGGATTGGATCGATCACCCTATTAGCTTGAGATGGCCTCTGCTGAAATGGCCTTTGTTGACTGTTGTTGTTGTTGTTGCTGTTGTTGTAATTTCTTGGAGGATACTGATTTTGTTGATGGTACTGAGGTTGCTGCTGGTAGCTTTGTTGCGGAGGTTGATAGACTGGTTGAGGATGAGCTGGAGCAGGGATGGTGACTGCTGCTATTGACCTTTGAATATATTGGGGCCTACCCCTGTTGGTGTGGATGGCATTGGTCTCGCCAGATCTTCTCGGGCCTGCAAAAGGCTTCCTTGTACTACTGGACGAACTGGCACCATTATCAGAGATCTTACCCATTTTCAACAGGCTTTCAATTCTCTCCCTAGCTATGACAACATCTGCAAAGCTAGTGGAAGAGAAAGCAGCCAACCTGTCAATATAGGTTCCCTGAAGGGTATTCATGAACATATCTGCCATTTCCCTTTCAGACATAGGTGGCTGAACAGCAGCAGCCAATTGCCTCCATCTCTGGGCATATTCTCGGAAACTCTCCCTTGAAGACTGTGACATTCCCATTAGGAGGGTCCTGTTGGGTGCCATGTCTAAATTGTACTGATACTGTCTGATGAAGGCCTCTGCCAGGTCCTTCCAGCATCTAATAGTTGCCCTTGTTAGGTGAGAGTACCATTCTCTTGACGCTCCAGTCAAGCTATCTTCGAAATAGAACATCCAGAGCTTCTCATCCATTGTATAGGCCTTCAGCCTTCCCAGAAATGATTGTAGATGAGTCCGAGGACAGGAAGTCCCGTTGTATTTTTCAAAGCAAGGAGGCTTGAACTTATGGGGAATCCTGACCCCGTCTACCAAACCCATGTCCATGACGTCGAAACCCAAAGAATTTTGAGATTCTAAAGACCTCAGCTTCTCAGCTATCTCATCCAACCTTCTATCATAAGCTTCTTCTCCAGCACCCATTACTGTGAATTGGTCCTCTTGGGGGTCTTCTTGCAGTACCCTGGCTGCAGTGGCTGTCCCTTGAACATTTTCAGGAATATTGACCTCAGGATGCAGATGTGGGCCAAACACAGGGGGGTTAACATGAGGTTGTACCCTTTCATTGTTACTGGTGCCGGCAGTCCCTATATGTGGATCCTCTTGATTCTGCCTTTCCACTATGGCCCTCAATCTTTCCTGGCTCTGAGCCATGTTATTCATAACTTCCATAAACTGAGTCATCTGCGTTCTCATCTCCAATCTTTCGTTCGCCATTTGATTTCTAACCTCTGCAAGGTCCTGCTGTACCTGATCCATTTGAATGCCCGGAAGATTGTTACGGGTCGGATAACGGTGCGGACGGTTGAGGGGAAATACCCGGCGCCTAGCAATAGTTCCTGAACATCACAACAGAGATTAGCATTCAGTTTGGCATTCAGTTTTGACCCTTCCAGACCCTTGAAGATGCAGTTGATGTTGCTTTCGAAGTGGAATAAACTAAAACATATATTACAAAAGCAAAATGGTACATAGTTTGTTCTACAAATACAAGCCCTCTGAGGGGTCAGAATACACCACAAGAAAAATAAAAAGTACAATGAATAAAAGCAACAACAAACAAATGGTCAAACACCAAGACCAAACTCATCCTCACGAACTTCTTTGAGAAGTGCTTCGGTCACAGGATCAGCCGGACGCTCCGTGAGATTCCTGATGAGAAGATTTCGGGTTGCAACAGCTGCTGTTAGCTTCTTGTGCTGAGTTTGGTCCTTTGACCTCTTCACCCCTGCCTTGATCTTCAGCTCTGATATCTCCCTCTGGGCTGCTGCCAGGGCCTCTTGCTGTTCTTTTGTACTAGCCTCCAGTTGCTCCATCTTGTCTTGAACTCTCTTGTCCTCCAGGGTACGAGCCTCGGTGATCCTGACCCACCGGGCTTGACTCTCCTTCAAATACAAGTCTGTCCTTGCTCTCTGGAACTGGGCTTCTTTGCAAGCATTCTTCAGAATTTGTTCACCAGCCTTAGACTTTTTGATATAATCCCCAGACTTTTCAATCTTAGTCAAATGCTCCACTCTCATCTCCTCCAACCTCTCAATCTCCCTCATACCTTCACTCCTCTCCCGGAGGGTCTTCTGCAAAGCCTGGGTTAGCTTCTCATTTCTTTCCTTCAAGCTCTCAAACTCCTCCAAACTGATAGTGGCAGGGGGTGGTGCTGAAGATGACTCAGGCATGTCTTCTATGGTAAAGGGCATCCCAGAGAATTGGGCCCTGGCACGGGACCACTCATAGCATTGTGCTGACGCCACATTATTGCACTTCCCCAGAACGGTGACTCCCTTGGTTTGAACATTATCCCAGGCCCAGGCAGCCTGCCTAACAATAGCCAAATTAATCTTGTTCTCACAATAAAGAGTCTCCACCAAGTCCTGTGCCTTAGGAGTATGGACCAGTGCATAGCCCAGTTGCCTCCTGAACAGCAGGGGATTGTAATTAATGCTACCCTTGACCCCTATTAGGGGCACATTGGGAAAATGCCCACAGCTGGTGGTGATATCCCTGCCTTTGGTGCTTTGAGTACACCATCTGATATCTGCTGAAGTTAGAGCAGTGAGTCTCTTAGCCCAGTTACTCTGCTGATGAGGATTTAGAAATGCATCTGTCCTGGGTAGATGTCTGAGGAGCCAAGTATGGAATAATGGAGCACAACACCTTACTAATCTTCCCCTCTGCTTTTCATTCCTCTGATGCACTGAATAGTAAAGATCTCCCAATAAAGTTGGCACTGGGTTCTTCAGGATGAACAGATGGATTGCATTCTTGCTAATGAATCGAGGCTCATCTGCAAATAATATAATTCCATATACACTCAAGGCCAGTAAAGCACAGACAGCCTTCCACTCTCCTACAGAAGCTTTCAGGGTAGCTTGAGAGATCAAGAAATCCAGATGGAAACCAGGGATTCCAGCTTTAGAGGTCATATGCTGTTCAATCACAACAGGTTCCAGATGCAAAGCTCTTGCTACTTCTCCATTACTAGGAAAGACCATCTCAGGGTTGAACGGGATTCCACCCCTGATAGGTATGCCAACCAATGATGAGTATTCTTCTAATAGAGGGCCCAACTGGAAGTCTTGAAAAGTGAAGCATCTCAATGGGGGATCATAAAACTGAATGCAGGTGTGGATCAGGCTTCTCTGTGAAGGGTCCAGATCCATAACCATGTCCAGTATATCTCCATAATGCTCCCTGAACAAAGGTATGTGATCTGGAGTGATCAGGGTCTGGATTCTCCTGATATCTGATAACTCTGGTTGGAAGAAGTGATAGGTGATGTTGCTCTTTTTAGGAGCCATGATGCTGAGACTGAGTAGAGACAGGTGCTGGTGATAATACTGAAGAAGTGGGCCACTGACTGGCTGGTGCAGGTGATAACAGATAGCTGATGAAGACAAGTCAATACTGAAGATGGGGTCAAAACCAGAACCAAATGAATATGGATACCCTGAAACAAATAAGCAAATGTCAATATGATGCAATGATTATGTATGCAAATGAAATGCAAGGGTTTATGACTGAGCTGGATCTGATCAAAATGCCCTGATATAGGTCCAAGTGTGTTCAAGAATTCCAGATGGAGGTCTATAAATCCAGTAACCAAGGTGGGGGACTCAAATAAAGAGCCACATGTCCAGGGTTTTAGAATCACAAGAACTGACCCAAAATGGAGTACTCTTAAGCAATCAAAGTAACAGGGTATTCTGGGGTCAAGGTACCTGCAAACTTGTAAACAGCCCAACCCCCTCACAGGTGGTGTTCTAGAACAAGGATCCTCAGACTTGGATCAGTTATGAGAAGTGTAAACACTTCCAACCCGGAGGTACAGTGTTTACAATAACCATAACAGTTCCTCCTCTAATTCTCCTCAGTTTCTGAAGGTCAATACTAAAGGTCATCCAGACTTAGAAGGCTTCCCAGATAGCCCTAGCATTGCAGGAAATCTGCAACACAGAGTTCTCAAGAAGAAACCCATATCTGAACCGTGTTTCATATTCCCGCACCAGACCGAAATGGAATGGGAAAGAATATGATTCACTCTATCCTAGGTGTCACTCAGGTCCCAGGTATAGGACCTTAACTCTCAATAGAACACCCACCCACCTGAACAAAGACCAGATCCAGCCAGCAGCATGACAGTATGATATATACAAAAGCAATAAAGAAAGCAGTAAAACAGACTGTACATAAAGCAAAAATAAGTACAAATATACAAGCACAAATAAGCACATAACACCCCAGTAAACACAAATCAATCAAGCGCTAGGAGGAACCCACAAAAAGAACCAGAAGCCCTGGTTGCAGTATAAGGATCCCCAGCAGAGTCGCCAAGCTGTCGCTCCCGACAAATGGGACGAGGCCCAGATGAAGGTACAGACGCGAACGGTCGGCGAGAGGGACAGTGAGAACACACAACCGTGAACTCACTGGAGAATGAATAGAGTCTCCAGCTAGGCATTTTTATCCCGGAGGAAAGGCAATGCTGCATAGACCTAGAAAAATATGGACAAGACGGTTTGCGAACAAGAGAGACTGAGAAAGGGGGTTGGTTACAACCTGGGAAGGTATTAGCACCCAGATTGTCCGTCGTACTCGACGGGATCCACGCTTAAAAGATTTGTGTTTTAAAGGGGTAGTGTCAGTGCAATTTGTGTAAAAATAGCTGGAGAAGGATGTACAGGTGTCAGTGTAAGAAGAATGTGAGGTGTGTAAATGTACAGTGTCAGTGTAAGGATAAGAGTGAAATGCTCATGATCATGAGGCTAAGAAAATAATGCTGGAAGGAGGGGGAATGTACAGAGACTTTTGTTCGATAACCGTTAAGTTATGCCTACGTATCCTCTCGTGCAATGAGGAAGTCAGAACACCGTAGTTCGACCCAAAGAGACTGAAAGATGAATTGACTTGTGAACTGCTTACTTGCCTATGCTCAAGTGTATGATCTGTCTGGCACAGATGCAAACTGTCTTGCATTAGAAGGAAGAAGCGAATTCTCGTTTATGAGTGAATGAGATGAGAAAAGAATCCCGGAGGAGACGATTATTGTTTTTTTTTTTTTGTGTTTTCAGTCTTTTATTACTTTTGAAGGTTTGTCATAAGTTAATGAGCTTAAGCCTAAACCAATGGGTTAGTAAACTCATCACATCTTCCCTCTGATTAGGGGTAATGAGAGTACCTTAAGTGTGAAGTCAGCTTCTCACACTTAAACACCTTTGGTGTAAGATTAAGATCATTAACCTACTTGTGATTATTTAGATGTTTTTGGTGTTTTGTTTAGTGTTGAGTAATGAGGTTAAGCCATAATCAGGGATTGAACAGACTCATTTCACCATCCTAATAGAAGGATAATAGATGAGAATGTTTAAGCTGAGGAAAACTCCTCAACTTAATCCATGATTAGGGATTAAACTCATGACAAAACAAGCCTTTGGTTAAGTGGATTTTATTAATGATATGATGATGAAGTGATTTTTATGATTTGTAAGACAACTTGAGGGGGACTTGTCCATTAACACTAGGGTTAGTCCTTCTTAACCAATTAAGGAAGAATTAGAACCCTAATGCAAGGCCCAAGTTACAAGTGTGATGTCTTGATGATTATTATGTGAATTGATTAAGAGATTTAAACACATTAAGGGTTTAACACTTAGGATTAAAGTTATACACTCCATCCTAATAGAAGGATGCAGGCATAAGCTTAATCACAAAGCCATAAAGCCTTTAGGGTTTAGTCCCTGATTATGAGATGAGAAGAGAAGACTCAAAGAAGACACAAAGGTAAAACTAAGAGGGGAACTAATCAAAACCCTAATCATTGTCATGCTTGGTTGTCCCTAAGGTTTGTGAGGTTTACAAGAATAATCTTCAAAGGAGCCACCAGGAAGCAGATGAAAGGATCAAGAGAAGCAAAGTGACTTGCTTCATTCAAGAAGCCAAGTCACTTGAAGAAAGAAAGTGGGAAGAAGAAGAATGAGCAAGCTCAATCTCAAACACAAACAAAAATGCAGCAATGGATGCAAGAGAGATGAAAAGAAAAGTTATGAGAAGTGAAGGCAAATTCACTTCTCAACCTCACTTACCACCTGAAATGTTAGAAAAGGAATGCAATGCAATGCCAAATGAGATGAAATGACATGATGAAAAACAAAACCAGAAGCATGCTGATGATGATAATGATGTTATGAGATGCTACAAGCATGAGGCAAGGCATGGAGATGTTCATACAAGATCATGGATGCCAATGATGCAAGTTAAGGAGCATGAAAACACATGAAAAGTTATGAAACATACATGGCATACAAGATGGCAAATATGTGATGCAATGGTCAAACATGTTCCCTACATGTCTTATGATGTCAAATGAATCAAATGGATGCTTGAAATGCTAAGGCAAGTCATGTTATGCAAGAGAATGCAAGAAGGATGCAAATGGAAGCCCAAATTAGGGTTTATGGAGCAAACATCAAACAAAAACCAAAAACAGAAGCAAACCCTAAGATAAAAAAATGGAAAATGCCACACAAAGAAACCCTAATCCTATACTAAACCAAGGTCCAAAGGGGAGGTCCCAACTCTTAACCAATCTCAAGTTATGAATTTTCTAAGTTATTAGGGTTTTTAGGGTTCCTAAACAAAAGAAATACCAAACAATTGAAAAATGCAAGATCAAATCATGGCCATTTTATCTCAAAAACTACATGCCAAATACAATGCAATTCAAAAAGAATCAAAGTCCAACTCTTCATAGATAGGCAGAAATGATTTTTTAAACTTTGGATCAAATTAATGCATAAAAATGATTTTAATTCAATGGAAAATTCTCAAAATGCATCAAGATCAAAAAAGAAATTTGGTTTGAAGGTTGGACAATGTTTCTAAATGTCTTAGAACATTTCATGAATTTTTTGGTGATTTTTAAATACCTAAAAGTATTTTTAATTAATTAATTTCCATTAATCAATTAAAAATAATCTTTTAAATATTTAAAAATACTTTTTCAATGATAAAAATAAAAAACAAAAATATTTTTGTGTCATAAAAATTAATAAAACTTATGAGAAAAAGTTTCATAATTTTTACACATTTTTTACTATTTTAAAATAATTGTGCAAGTTAAATGAAATAAATGAAAAATAAAAACAAATAAAAGGGGAAGTAAACAGAATGGAGGGATGAGATGAACCCTGGATTTAAATTGGTTGACCAGCGCGCATCTGGACGGCTGGGGTTGCATCTGATTAAATTAATTTAATTATGGATTAATTAAACTAACACGTGGATTAGGGCTAAGCAAACAGATCTGGACCACACATGCGCGCGGGAAGTCCACTAAGTCAACTAATCTAACGCTCCACATTCAAATGGAAATTAATTACATGATTAGGGCACAAATGACTTTCAGGCTGCCGGAGAAGACTTCCGGTCGTCTTCTCCGGCCAGCATCCCCCATGAGAATCCCCAAAACTCCAAAAAACCTAACTAAAATGAAATCTAAAAACTGGGAAATGATCCCCACTCACTCACGAACCAGAACCCCTAATCAAAACAAATTTATATTTCATAACAAGGCTGAATCGAAGCAAACAAAAATTAGGTCAACTGAGTTTCAGAGATCAATTAAACTCTCATTTCATCACCATTTAAAAAACTAAAAGCATATTCATGATCAGGAAGGCATGTAGAACAAGTTTAGAACTTAAAAATCCATTTCTGGAAAAAAAAGTTCTTGAGCTACCTGAGATTCGAAGCTTTCACTCCAGCTACTTTCTGACTTCCTCTCTTGGTGAAATCTACTCCTTATGACCTCTTGATGATGCTTGAGTGCTCAAGAGGAATTTATATTGGCTGGATGAAGAGTTTGAGCAGCTTCTGCTCAAGCTCAGTTGAAAATGGCAATGGTGATTCAGGCAGTTTCAGGTCATTGTGAGTGGTTCTTTGTGATCCAGATGGTGAGTGGAGAAGGTTTGTAAAGTTTGTTTGGCTGTTTGTAAGCTGTGGAAGGTGATTCGAAGAGAAATGCAGGCTGAGGTGAATGATGGCAATGGGGTGTTCTTGATCAAAACAGGCCTGGCTCTTGGTGATTTCTACTCAACAAGGCAAGGTGAGATGATGTGTGGAAATAGTTTGGATGTTTGAAGGCTGGGCAGAGTGTTTCGAAGACAAATGCAAAATGGAGTGTTTTTGTGTATGTGATGGTTGAGAGAGTTTCAGCCTTGCTTGGTGTATGAAATGTCTTGCTCTTTGTCCACATAAACCTCTCTCATTGGTCAGATGACATGACATGTGCTTTTTTGATTGGTATGGCCACTTTTGCAATTTGTCAACTTTGGTGTAAGAGAAAGTATGGGCAACTCCTAGGCTAGTACAAGGCATGGTTATGGTGCAGCAAGATGAGGTGAGAGGGCTAGCAAGGTGCAGCATCCAATGCATCAAGTTGGTGAAGTGTGATGAGTGGTTTTGCAAGTTGTCACTTTTTGAAACTTTGTGAAAAATGCCTTGTTACATGAACTATGCACATATGATCTTTGGTCCAATTCTGACTTTTAGGGCCTTTGTGATGTTTGCCTACTGGTTTGAAGTGAATTAGAAGTTACAATTGGCTTTGGTTCATGATTTTTGCAAAATTCTCATTTGAAGCATGCCTTGAAAATCAATGATTTTTGCCAACTTTGTCACACCATAACTTTTGATCCAAGAAGAGTTTGATCATGTCCTTGTACTTTTTGAAAAGGGAAAGATGTAATCTACAACTTTCATGACCAAAGTTTTTCCATTTGAAGCATTTTTGGATCAAGAATCAAGGCTTGAAAAATGACCTAAAATGAAGCATTCTTGAAAAGTCAACTATGCCCAAAAAGTCAACACTTGCAAAAACTCCAAATTCTTGATCTTTGTGAACTTCAACCTTCTTCCATGATCAAATAAAGATCATATACACTCAAAATGATGAAGATCACCCATTGGTTGGGTCATTGGGGGCCTCAGATGCCCTGATTTTGCACTGACTTGTCTGAAAAGTCAACTCTTGATCAGATGACTTCCCCATGGAATTTCTTCATGAAAATTGATATGCATACTCCCTATACCATATAGAGACCAATGGAAACAAGAATGACCAAAAGATTTGGGGTTATGGCCTCTGAAACCAAAACCCTAATTTTAGGTCAACTGTGCAGTCTAGCCTGGCTCTGCTTCCATGCAAACCTCAGTTCTTGTGATTCTTTTGCATCTTTGATTTTGAGAAGATATAATATGATATAAGAACACACATGGACCCCTTTGAAGTGATTGGTGACCTCTGGAGTGGCTCAAGAGGCTCTTGGATTGCTCAGATCACAAACCCTAGGTGCAGATGCCTTAGAAACTATGCAGTGAATCAAAAGTGAGATATGAGATGTTATGATTGTGTTTATGCATATGAGATGATCACAAGCCATGGTGTGAATGGGTGAGGGCAAATTTGGGGTGTTTACAACGAGTACCAGAGTAATTATCAAATCAGTACATATGGATATGAGCTAACACAAACGAGTGTGAGGGATGATACAAATGAGTATCCAACAATGCAAACAAGCTTCGAACAAATACCAAACACAGACGAGTGCTGGAGAATGCATACGAGCATCAAACAAATTTTCAAACACGGACAACTGCCGAGGAATGCGGACGAGCATCAAACAGATGTCACACACAGACAAGTGCTGAGGAATGCGGACAAACATTAGCATCTACCACCCATAGGAGACTGTTGGAGAAAGCATACGAGCAACGACAAAGTGTGAACACAGACGAGTGTTGGAGCGATGCAGAAGAGCAATAAACAGATGTCAAACACGGACAAGCGCTGAAGAGTGCAGACGAGCAATCAACAAATATCAAACACGGATGGATGTTGAGAATTATAGACGAGCATCAAATGCCTTGTAAGAAACACAACTCTGCCGAGGAGAATCAAACCAAGAAAAATTCACGACCGAGCGAGTGCTGGGAATGCAGACGAACATCCAGCAGATATCAAACATCAAACACAGACGAACGTTAAGGGGATGCAGAAGAGAAAAATACGAGCACAAACGCATGTCGAGCATCAAACGAATTGCTCTGGCTGGCAACAATAATCTCGACTCTGCAGGGGAACCTGGTCAAGAGGCTTTAACGATGCCTAATTCTGACTAGGGATATGAACGACGGTTTGTATCATCACATGGCCAAAATAGATTGGCAATCTCTATGGGGAATACCCCCAATGACAGGAGTGAATTTCGATCATGACCTCTGCGGAGGATAACCATCATCAGACTCGACTGAGGAAAAGGCTTGGTCAAGACTTCGGCTGGGGAGTGAATTCTGAAAATTCTGACTCAGTGGGGAAACAGGCATTCAGTTGCTCGCTGGGGATAGCCCATTCTGACACAAAGACTCTGATTGGGGACAAACCTCTTCGATCGGGTTTTGAAGTTCTGCTGGGGATACCACCTTACTCTAATTCCGCTGGGGATCATGCCTTTCTGCTCTACCGGGGATAACCAGATCTTCCTGTGAAGAACAAACTCCTCTTGGGAAGGCCACCATCTTTGATTAAATTTGAAAATCTGCTAGGGGTTCCACTTGCTCTAGCTCAGCTGGGGAGCATTCCCTACTTGGGGAAGTGCAACATCGCCCTACAAAACCTGCAACAACAGTATACACACAGGTACCCCAGGGATTTGCATGGTATGATTTGTTCATCCATTGTCACCCGACACCCAAAGATAATTTTAACTATTTCCCTGCAATGTCAATTTTTTCAGAAAAATCAACATGTTTCATATGCAATGCTCTTTTTTGACAAAAATTCAGGACATTTTTGCAAACAAAGTAAACACAACACCACGACTTTTGACTGGATATTCATTCATTGAATGGCCCCTGAATAGGCAAAGTTTTACATCACGAAGTAACTACCTGGAAAGAGGTAGCCACCGTAAAAATTGAGAAAAGAAACTATCCTAATGGCAATGTATACGACATTCCAATGAGTTTCCTTCCTGCTATGACCAGCATGTCTTCAAGACTTTCTGTTCTTGCCCTTGCTTTATGAAGAAGATGAATGGACTAATTCCTATCCTTCTGATATTGTCAGACTGCATGAAACTGTGATTTGGTTCAGATTACCCGGACCCCAGTTATTCGCTTATTCCCTTGTTTTGCGTGGATCGCCCTTCGGGTTTTCAATCCACCGGGATACCCTTTTTTGCCTGAGTTGTCCGATGTGGCTTTTCAACTCAGCGGGTGTACATTTTTTCTTATTTCCCTAACTTTTACCCGAGATTTTTATTCTGTTTTTAGCTCGCCGGGACGCCCTTTTCTTGCCTGGACTTTAATTCTGTTTGTGTCCAGCGGGTCTTTTTATGCGAAGTATTTTTTAACTGCGTCCGAGTTAACAGGAGACTAGAAATCGTCTCCATCCATAGTAGTGAGCATCAGCGCCCCACCTGAGAAAACTTTCTTCACTATGAATGGGCCTTCGTAGTTCAGGGTCCACTTGCCCTTGTGATCTGAACCTGGAGGAATGATCCTCTTGAGCACAAGCTCGCCTACTTGATACTCTCGAGTACGTACTCGTTGGTCGAATGCTCGCTTCATCCTCCTCTGGTAAAGCTGACCATGACAGATAGCCGCTAATCTCTTTTCCTCAATTAGACACAACTGATTATATCAGGCACATACCCACTCAGCCTCATCAAGCTTCACGTCCATCATCACACGCAATTAAGGAATTTCCACCTTAACAAGCAAGACTGCCTCCATGCCATACACCAATGAGAAAGGAGTTGCCCCGGTTGACGTCCTGACTGACGTTCGGTACCCATGCAGTGCGAATGGTAACTTTTCATGCCAATCTTTGTAAGTGACAACCATCTTCTGCACAATCTTCTTATATTCTTGTTAGCCACCTCTACCACGCCATTCATCTTTTGCCGGTAAGGAGAAGAATTATGATGCTGAATCTTGAAGTCCTGACACAGTTCTGCCATCATCTTGTTGTTTAAATTAGAACCATTATCAGTAATGATTCGCTCGGGCGCTCCGTATCTGCAAATGATATCTCTCTTCATAAATCTAGCTACCACTTGGCGAGTGACATTGGCATAAGATGTTGCTTCAACCCATTTGGTGAAGTAATCAATCGTGACCAAGATGAAACGATGACCGTTTGAAGCAGTAGGCTCTATCTTCCCGATCATGTCAATGCCCCATATAGAAAAGGGCCAAGAGATGACATGATGTTGAATGGGCTAGGAGGAACATGCACCTTGTTTGCATAAATCTGGCACTTGTGGCACTTACGGGCGTACGAACAACAGTCTGCATCCATTATTAGCCAATAGTACCCTGATCTCAACAATTTCTTAGCCATAGCATGTCCTCCTGTATGAGTGCCGAAAGATCCCTCGTGAACTTCCTGCATTAACAAGTCAGCTTCGTGTCTATCCACGCATCTGAGCAAGACCATGTCAAAGTTCCTCTTGTACAAAACCCCATCTGTATTCAAGAAAAAGTTGGCAGCAAGTCGTATCAAGGTTTTCTTGTCATTGGATGATGCCCCAGCTGGGTATTCTTGTTTCTCCAGGAAAATATTAATATCAAAGTACCAAGGTTTCTCATCAGACATTGCGTCTACAGAGAAAACATAAGCTGGTGCGTCAAGCCGGGAAATGTGAATCCTGGGCACATAGTTCCAACATAAGACTTTGATGGACGAAGAAAGAGTAGCCAATGCATTAGCAAATTGATTCTCATCTCGTGGTATATATTGAAACTTAACCGTTGTGAAGAATTTCAACAGTCTTCTGGCATAATCCCTATAAGGAATTAAGTGTTCTTGATGTGTATACCACTTGCAGGTAATCTGGTTAATGACGAGGGCTGAATCTCCGAATATATCGAGGGTCTTAATCCGAAGATTAATAGCCTCCTCTATTCCCATTATGCACACCTTGTATTCCGCTTCATTGTTGGTGCAGCCAAAAGTAATTCTGGCAGCGAAGGGAAAATGAACACCTTCGGGAGTGATAAGAACAACACCAACTCCACGTCCGTTGATATTGACTGCCCCATCAAACATCAACTTCCATTTGGATTCAGGGTCAGGCCCCTCCTCCGGAAGTGGTTCGTCGCAATCTCTTGCCTTGAGGTACACGATGTCCTCATCGGGGAAATCAAACTTCATCGGCTAATAGTCGTTTTCAAGTGGTTATTGTGCAAGATAATCTGACAATACATTTCCTTTGATGGCTTTCTGGGAAGTATATTGTATGTCATACTCTGTTAAGATCATTTGCCACCTTGCAACCCTTCCGGTTAATGCTAGTTTCTCGAAAATATACTTGACGGGGTCCATTTTTTAGATTAGTAATGTGTAACACCCCAAATTTGACCTCTAGCTTTTCTGTCTTTGTCTACTTTTTGTTTTACATATTATTCGCATCATCATTAGATCGTTAACATTTAGACTTGATATCATGTGCATAAGACATGGGATCAACATTTTCTGAAGAATTAGGGTTTCACACTTTATTTGTGGTTATCAGAAGAATTCAAGATTTTTGCTATGCAACAATCAATGGCATCATCCTCTCATTTCTCCTGTCACTAAATTAGGGTTTATTTCCCTGATTTAGCGGTCTTCAAGAATTTCACATCTGCAAGGATTCTTCATTATGCATCTAGCTCATCATCAGGCTATTTTCCGCTTCATCAATTACAAGGCCATTATTTTCTTCTCAACATATCAGACTATTCTTTTCCTCAGTGAGCGTATAATACAAGTGGCTTAGGGTTTCTCTTCCTTTGTATGGGCTTGATTGATTATCATTAACTGAAGATGGTGGTTAGAATTTGATGTCAGAGGCATTTTGATGGTCATGGTGCAAGAGATTCAGTTGTGTACCTACATTATGATTATAGCATTATTGTCCATTCATTTGTTTGTGACTTATTGCTGGTGGTTCAGATTAATTGATTTTTGAGGTTCATCGAGGATAAAATTGTGATGTGCGTTGAGAGTTTGAAGTAATTGTGTTAAGATTGGTCGTTTGAGTTGCTTGGAATTCAGGAAACAAGTCCATTAATCACTATTTGTTTCAAGTTCATACCCATCCACCGAATTTATTCATTTTTCTAACTATCTCTATCCATTTTCCCATGAATTATTCTTAACCATCATCCATTTTTTATTACCAAAATTAAAACCATTTCCTTCTTTTTTTTGTACATATAATCCACTTCTAATTCTATATTTATATTCCATCCAATTCAAAAATCCAAATAAATATTTCTTATTTATTGGACCATTTCATTAAAGTCCATATTTCCTAAAACCATTTTTCTTCATCAATACTTAATCCAATTAATACCATAACCATATCCTTTTTTTAAATCCATTTATTCATTTTTTTAATCCATCTTTCTAACACCATTTTCCAATACCAAATCTCATCATACTTTTTACCTTTGTGATAAAGTAAATCAACAAAATTATAAAAAGAATTAGAAAGTAAGGGTTGTTAGATGCCAGCCATCAACATGCAAAACTCTTGCTCACTCTCACAACAACTTTTCAACCAATTTCAAATGGACCCCACTCAAAATGATCATACACGCATTCTACACAGACAACTCCAACACAAAAATCCAGACGCACACAACGTGCAAGATGACAGCCAAAAATTTCAATTTTCACTGCATAATATTCCTTGAATAAGTTACTGCTCTGCCACACATTTCAAGATTATTATCCAAAATACCCTCATTCCAGCAATAATACCAATATGCCATACTTTTGAATTTATTTTGGTCATTGCCGCCCATTGAATGGGCGGGAGAGTGCAAAAATTTCTTCAACCGCCCTTTGAATGGGCGGCACAGTGTAAACGTGTTTTTTTTTCTTTTTTATTTGTTTTGCATTTTAAATATAAAAATGGATTATTTAATAATTTAAAATATTAATATAAAATAATAATATTAATAATATTAATATTATTAATATAAAATAATAATAATATTATTAATATTAAATAATAATACTATTATTAATATAAAATAATAATAATAATATTAATATAAAATAATAATAATATTATTAATATAAAATAATAATAATATAAATAATTTTGAATAATAATAATATTAATAAAAATGTTAAAGTACAATAATATTAATATAAATAATAATAATAATGAAAAAAAAATAATACATTAATTTTTTCTATTCCCTATTCGGACCCGGACGACGATGTCGCTGATGAGTTCCACAGCCGGGAGGACGTCCTATTCGGTTAGTCCTTCTTAAACCAGGTTGTTCAACGTTTGTTGGTTGAGTAGAAGGTCCTGCTTCACCCGAAGGATTAATAAAATTCGCTAGCACATCATTGTAAACACCCCAAATTTGCCCTCACCCATTCACACCATGGCTTGTGATCATTTCATATGCATAAACACAATCATATCATCTCATATCCCATTTTTGATTCACTGCATAGTTTCTAAGTCATCTGCACCTAGGGTTTGTGATCTGAGCAATCCAAGAGCCTCCTGAGCCACTCCAAAGGCCACCAATCACTTCAAAGGGATCCATGTGTGTTCTTATATCATATTACATCCTCTCAAAGTCAAAAATGCAAAAGGATCACAAGAACTGGGATTGGTGGAGATGCAGAGCCAAGTTTGACTGCACAGTTGACCTAAAATTAGGGTTTTGGTTTCAGAGGCCATAACTCCAATTTTTTTGGTCATTCTTGTTTCCATTGGTCTCTATATGGTATAGGGAGTATGCATATCAATTTTCATGAAGAAATTCCATGGGGAAGTCATCTGATCAAGGGTTGACTTTTCAGACAAGTCAGTGCAAAATCAGGGCATCTGAGGCCCCCAATGACCCAACCAAGGGATGATCTTCATCATTTTGAGTGTATATGATCTTTATTTGATCATGGAAGAAGGTTGAAGTTCACAAAATTCAAGAATTTGAAGTTTTTGCAAAGTTGACTTTTTAGGGCATGTTTGACTTTTCAAGAATATGTCATTTTATGCCATTTTTCAAGCCTTGCTTTTTGATCCAAAAATGCTTCAAATGGAAAAACTTTGGTCATGAAAGTTGTAGAATACATTTTTCCCTTTTCAAAAAGTACAAGAACATGACCTAATTCATTTTGGATCAAAAGTTATGGTGTGACAAAGTTGGCAAAAATCACTAATTTTCAAGTCATGCACTAAATGGAAAATTTGCAAAATCATGTTTCTAGGCAAATTGTAACTTCTAATTGTCATCAAACCATTACACAAGCATCATGCAACTCCTAAAAATCAGATTTGAACCAAGTTTCTCATGGTTCATGGCTTGTGTAGCAAGATAGTCACATGTGAACCAAAGATGATCAACTTGCAAAATTCATGATCACACTTCCTACCACTTGCTACATTGGATGATGAACCTTGCTAGCCCTTCCCCTCACCTTTGCTGCGCCAGCCCCATGCTTGTACTAGCCTAGAACCAAGCTCATGCCTCTCTTACAACAAAGTTGACATTTTGCAAAAGTGAACTTACCAATCAATAAAGTCCAGGTCACATCATCTGACCTATGAGATTATTTTATACTATCCATTTGCAAGCTAAACATATCAAGAAGCCAAGCTGAAACACACCACAACATGACATTTCACAAACTCACCCCATTTTGCATTTCTCTTCGAATCTGCCTCCACAACATACAAACATTCAAACAAATTTCACTAATCATCTCACCATGCTTCATAGAGCCTAAACCAAGCAAAGCCTAAGCCTGAAACCAGCAAGAACACCATTCCTCCATTTTCACTCTCAGAAGCAAAACCATTCGAAACTCACTCCACAGGCCATAAACACCCAAACAAACTCCACAAACCTTCTCCACTCATCATCCTGATCACAAAGAACCACTCACATTGACCTGAAACAGCCTGAATCACCATCACCATTTTCAACTGAGCTTGAACAGAACTTGTTCAATCTCTCAAACCAGCCAACATAAACTCCTTCTAAGCATTCAAGGATCATCAGGGGACCAAGTAGAGTGGATTGCATCAAAGGGGAAGGTCAGAAAGTTGCCAGAGTGAAAGCTTCGAAACTCAGGTAGCTCAAGAACTTTTTCTCCAGAAATGGATTTTTAAGTTCTAAAGTTGTTCTCTATGCTTCACTGATTGTTCTGATGCTTTTAGTTTCGAAAATGGTGATGAAATGAGAATTTAATTGCTTTCTGAAACTCTGTGACCTAAAAAATGTTTTGCTCGATTCATGAGTTTGGGGAAAAATAAATGAGTTTTGGCTTGGGGTTTTGATTCAGCAAGTTGTGGGGATCATTTCCATGTTTTTAGATTTCGTTTTAGTTAGGTTTTGAGAGTTTTAGAGATTTTCAGGTGGGGTTCCCACCGGAGAAGACGACCAGAGGTCTTCTCCGGCCACCTGAAAATCATTATGCCCTAATCCCTGTAATTAATTCCATTTGAATCTGGAGCGTTGGATGCCTTGACTCTGTTGACTTCGCGCGCGTGTGAACGGTCCAGATGTGGTCATTAAACCCTAATCTCTATTATTTATTTAATTAATTGAGTTTAAGTCAGTTTGAATATGGGCCATCAGATGACGCGCGTGGTCAACCATTTCAAATCCAGATTCAATCCCTGCCTTCCATTCTGTTGACTTTTCCCTTTTCTTTATTTTTATTCATTTATTTCATATTTGTTTTGTATAATTTATTAAAAATAGCAGAATTGTTTTAAAAATTATGAAACTTTTTGTCAAGAGTTTCACTAATTTTTAAAACACAAAAATATTTTTATTTTCATTTTTAGCATTTAAAAAGTATTTTTAAATATTTAAAAGATTATTTTTAATTGATTAATGAAAATTAATTTATTAAAAATACTTTTAGGTATTTAAAAATCACCAAAAAATTCATGAAATGTTCTAAGACATTTAGAAACATTGTCCAACCTTCAAACCAAATTTATTTTTGATCTTGATGCATTTTGAGAATTTTTCATTGAATTAAAATCATTTTTGTGCATTATTTTGATCCAAAGTTCAAAAAAATCATTTCTGCCTATCCATGAAGAGTTGGACATTGATTCTTTTTGCATTGCATTGTGTTTAGCATGTAGTTTGTGAGATTAAATGGCCATGATTTGATCTCTCATTTTCAATTTGTTTGGCATTTCTTTTGTTTAGGAACCCTAAAAACCCTAGAATCTTGTAAAAATCATATCTTGAGATTGGTTAGGAGTTGAGACCTATCCTTTGGGCTTTGGTTTAGTATAGGATTAGGGGTCCTTTGTGTGGTGTTTTCAATTTTTTATAATGTTGTTTGCTTCTGATTTTGGTTTGTGTTTGATGTTTGATTCATAAACCCTAATTTGGGCTTCCATATGCATCCATCTTGCATTCTCTTGCATAACATGACTTGCCATGACATTTCAAGCATCCATGTGATTCATTTGACACCATAAGACATATTGAAAGCATGTTTGATCATTGCATCATGTATTTGCCATGTTGTATGCCATGTGCACTTCATATCTTTTCATGTATGTTCATGGTTCATAACTTGCCTCATTTGCATTCATGAACTTGTATGATCATGTCCATGTGTTGCCTCATGTTTGTAGCATCTCATAGCATCGTTAGCATCATGTATATGCTTCTGGTTTTGTTTCTCATCATGTTATCTCATCCCATTTTGCATTGCATTGCATTCCTTTTCTAACCTTTCAGGTGGTAAGTGACTTTGAGAAGTGAATTTGCCTTCACTTCTCATAACTTTTCTTTTCATCTCTCTTGCATCCATTGCTGCATTTGTGTTTGTGTTTGAGTTTGAGCTTGCTCATTCTTCCTCTTCCCACTTTATTTCTTCAAGTGACTTGACTTCTTGAATGAAGCAAGTTGCTTTGCTTCTCTTGGTCCTCTCATCTGCTTCCTGGTGGTTCCTCTGAAGATTGTTCTTGTAAAACCTCACAAACCTTAGGAACAACCAAGCATGACAATGATTAGGGTTTTGATTAGTCTCCCCTCTTAGTTTTCACCTTTTGTGTCTCTTTTGAGTCATCTCTTCTCACCTCATAATCAGGGACTAAACCCTAAAGGCTTTAAGGCTTTGTGACTAAGCTTATGCCTGCATCCTTCTCTTAGGATGGAGTGTATAACTTTAATCCTAAGTGTTAAACCCTTAATGTGTTTAACTCCCTTAATCAATTCACTTAATAACCATCAAGACTTCACACTTGTAACTTGGGCCTTGCATTAGGGTTCTAATTCTTCCTTAATTGGTTAAGAAGGACTAACCCTAGTGTTAATGGACAAGTCCCCCTCAAGTTGTCTTACAAATCATAAAATCCACTTCATCATCATATCATCAAGTAAAATCCACTTAATCAAAGGCTTGTTTTGTCATGAGCTTAATCCCTAATCATGGATTAAGTTGAGGAGTTTTCCTCAGCTTAAACATTCTCATCTATTATCCTTCTCTTAGGATGGTGTAATGAGTCTGTTTAATCCTTGATTATGGCTTAACCTCATTACTTAACACTAAACAAAAACAACAAAAACATCTAAATAATCACAAGTAGGTTAATGATCTTAATCCTATACCAAAGGTGATTAAGTGTGAGAATCTGACTTCACACTTAAGGTATTCTCATTACCCCTAATCAGAGGGAAGATGTGATGAGTTTACTAAATCCATTGGTTTAGACTTAAGCTCATTAACTTATGACAAAATCCAAAAACAATAAAATACTGAAAACACAAAAACAAACAATAATCGTCTCCTTCGGGATTCTTTTCTCATCTCATTCACTCACAAACGAGAACTTGCTTCTTCCGTCTAATGCAAGACAGTTTGCACCTGAGCCAGACAGGTCATACACTTGAGCATTGACAAGCAAGCAGTTCATAAGTCAATTCATTCTTTCAGTCTCTTTGGGTCGAACTACGATGTTCTGACTTCCTCATTGCACGAGAGGATACGTAGGCATAACTTAACAGTTATCGAACAAAAGTCTCTGTATATTCCTCCTCTTTTCAGCTTTATTCTTTTAGCCTCATGATCTTGAGCATTCTCATCCCTACACTGACACTATGCATTTATACACTTCACTTTTCTCTTACACTGACACCTGTACATCCTTTTCCATCTCTTTTACACACAAATAGCACTGACACTACCCCTTTAAAACACAAATCTTTTAAGCGTGGATCCCGTCGAGTACGACGGACAATCTGGGTGCTAATACCTTCCCAGGTTGTAACCAACCCCCTTTCTCAGTCTCTCTGGTTCGCAACCGTCTTATCCATCTCTTTCTAGGTCTATGCAGCATTGCCTTTCCTCCGGGATAAAAATGCCTAGCTGGCGACTCTTTTCATCCCCAGTGAGTTCACGGCTGTGTGTTCTCACTGTTCCCTTCGCCGACCGTTCGCGTCTGTACCCCATTTGACCCGGCTTCATTTGGTGGGAGCGACAGCTTGGCGACTCTGCTGGGGACCCTTATACTGTAACCAGGGCTTCTGGTTCTTTTTGTGGGTTCCTCCTAGCGTCTGTTTGATTTGTGTTTACTGGGGTGTTATGTGCTTATTTGTGTTTGTATATTTGTATTTATTTTTGCTTTATGTACAGTTTTGTTTATTGCTTTCTTTATAGCTTTATGCATATATTATCATATTGTCATACTGTGCTGCTGGCTGGATCTGTTGTTTGCTTTGGTGGGTGGGTGTTCCATTGAGAGTTAAGTTCCTATACCGGGGACCTGAGTGACACCGAGGCTAGAGTGAATCATATTCTTTCCCATTCCATCTCGGTCTGGTGCGGGAATATGAAACACGGTTCAGATATGGGTTTCTTCTTGAGAACTCTGTGTTGCAGATATCCTGCAATGCTAGGGCTATCTGGGAAGCCTGCTAAGTCTGGATGACCTTTAGTTTTGGCCCTCAGAAACTGAGGTGAATTAGAGGAGGAACTTTTATGGTTATTGTAAAAACTGTACCTCCCAGTGAGTTCACGGCTGTGTGTTCTCACAGTTCCCTTCGCCGACCGTTCGCGTCTGTACCCCATTTGACCCGACTTCATTTGGTGGGAGAGACAGCTTGGCGACTCTGCTGGGGACCCTTATACTGTAACCAGGGCTTCTGGTTCTTTTTGTGGGTTCCTCCTAGCGTCTGTTTGATTTGTGTTTACTGGGGTGTTATGTGCTTATTTGTGTTTGTATATTTGTATTTATTTTTGCTTTATGTACAGTTTTGTTTATTGCTTTCTTTATAGCTTTATGCATATATTATCATATTGTCATACTGTGCTGCTGGCTGGATCTGTTGTTTGCTTTGGTGGGTGGGTGTTCCATTGAGAGTTAAGGTCCTATACCGGGGACCTGAGTGACACCTAGGCTAGAGTGAATCATATTCTTTCCCATTCCATCTCGGTCTGGTGCGGGAATATGAAACACGGTTCAGATATGGGTTTCTTCTTGAGAACTCTGTGTTGCAGATTTCCTGCAATGCTAGGGCTATCTGGGAAGCCTGCTAAGTCTGGATGACCTTTAGTTTTGGCCCTCAGAAACTGAGGTGAATTAGAGGAGGAACTTTTATGGTTATTGTAAACACTGTACCTCCGGGTTGGAAGTGTTTACACTTCTCATAACTGATCCAAGTCCGAGGATCCTTGTTTTAGAACACCACCTGTGAGGGGGTTGGGCTGTTTACAGGTTTGCAGGTACCTTGACCTCAGAATACCCTGTTGCTTTGTTTGTTTAAGAGTACTCCATGTTGGAACAGTTCTTGTGATTCTAAAAACCCTGGACATGAGGCTCTTTATTTGAGTCCCCCACCTTGGTTACGGGATTTATAGACCTCCATCTGGAATTCTTGAACATACTTGGACCTATATCAGGGCATTTGATCAGATCCAGCTCAGTCACAAACCCTTGCATATCATTTGCATACATAAACATTGCATCATATTGACATTTGCTTATTTGTGTTTCAGGGTATCCATCTTCATTTGGTTCTGGTTTTGACCCCATCTTCAGTATTTGACCCATCTTCATCAGCACCTGCTTCAGCTATCAGCTATCTACTTCAGTCACCTGCACCAGCCAATCAGTGGCCCATTCTTCAGTGTTATCATCAGCACCTGTCTCCACTCATCTTCAGCATCATGGCTCCTAAAAAGAGCAACATCACCTACCATTTCTTCCAGCCAGGGCTATCTGACATCAGGAGGATTCAGACCCTGATCACTCCAGATCACATACCATTGTTCAGGGAACATTATGGAGATATACTTGATATGGTTATGGATCTGGACCCTTCACAGAGAAGCCTGATCCACACTTGCCTTCAGTTTTATGATCCCCCACTGAGATGCTTCACTTTTCAGGACTTTCAGCTGGGCCCCTTATTGGAAGAATACTCATCATTAGTTGGTATACCTATCAGGAGAGAAGTCCCTTTCAACCCTGAGATGGTCTTTCCTGGTAATGGAGAAGTAGCAAAGGCTTTGCATCTGGAACCTGTTCTGGTTGAGCAGCATATGACTTCTAAAGCTGGAATCCCTGGCTTTCATTGTAAACACCCCAAATTTGCCCTCACCCATTCACACCATGGCTTGTGATCATCCTCATATGCATAAACACAATCATATCATCTCATATCTCATTTTTGATTCACTGCATTGGTTCTGAGTCATTTGCATCTAGGGTTTGTGATCTGAGCAACCTCAGGGCATCTTGAGCCATTCCAAAGGCCACCAATCAACTCAAAGGGGTCCATGTGTGTTCTTATGTCATATTCCATCTCCTCAAAGTCAAAAATGCAGAGGAATCACAAGGACTAGGGTTTGAGTGGATGCAGAGCCAAGTCAAACTACACAGTTGACTGAAAATTAGGGTTTTGGTTTCAGAGGCCATAACCCCAAATTTTTTGGTCATTCTTGTTTCCATTGGTCTCTATATGGTATAGGGAGTATGCATATCAATTTTCATGAAGAAATTCCATGGGGAAGTCATCTGATCAAAGGTTGACTTTTCAGACAAGTCAGTGCAAAATCAGGGCATCTGAGGCCCCCAATGACCCAACCAATGGGTGATCTTCATCATTTTGAGTGTATATGATCTTTATTTGATCATGGAAGAAGGTTGAAGTTCATAGAAATCAAGAATTTAGGGTTTTTGCAAATGTTGACTTTTTGGGCATAGTTGACTTTTCAAGAATGCATCATTTTAGGCCATTTTTCAAGCCATGATTCTTGATCCAAAAATGCTTCAAATGGGAAAACTTTGGTCATGAAAGTTGTAGATCTCATTTTTCCCTTTTCAAAAAGTACAAGAACATGATCAAACTCTTCTTGAATCAAAAGTTATGGCAATGCAAAGTTGGTTAAAATCATTGATTTTTAAGGCATGCCTCAAATGGAAATTTTGCAAAGTCATGAACCAATGCATTATGTGACTTCTAATTCACTATAAACCAGCACACAAACATCATGTAAGTCCTAAAATTCAGAATGAACTAGGCATTGCTCAAGTTTCATGACTTTTGGAACAAGAAATCACATGTGAACCAAAGTTACAACAACTTGCAAAAGCACTCATAACATTTCACCAACTTGCTGCCTTGAATGCTGGACCAAGCCTAGCCTTTCCCTTCACTTTGCTGCGCCAGAACCAGCCCATGTACTTGCCTAGAGTCAAGCCATACTTGCCTTACACAAAAGTTGGATTTTATGCAAAAGTAAACTTACCAATCACTATAGGCCAGGTCACATCATCTGACCTATAGGATTAAAATAACATATCATTTTGCAAGCCATTCCATGTACTAAGCAAGGCTGAAGCTCTCTCATTGATGACATTCACAAAAACACACCACATTGCATTTGTCTTCGAATCTGCCTCCACAGACACAAAACACTCAAGCCAACTTCACCATTCAACTCACCTTGCTCCATAGACCACAAAGCACCAAGAACCCAAGCCTGAAACAACCAGAATACTCCATAGCCATTGCTCACCCTCAGCCTGCATTTCTCTTCGAAACTCTCATCACAGCTTGCAAACATCCAAACAAACACTCCAGACCTTCTCCATTCACCCTCAGGATCACAAACAACCCCTCACCATGACCTGAAAGTGCCTGAAACACCATTGCCATTTCTGATCAAGCTTGAGCAGAAGCTGTCGAATCTCATTATCCAGCCAACACAAACTTCTTTTGAGCATTCAAACATCTTCTGGGGATCAAGTGGAGTGGTTTGCACTGAAAGAAGTGGCCAGAAAGTCCTCAAGTTGAAAGCTCTAAATCTCAGGTAGCTCGAAATTTATTTTTCCAGAAATCATTTTTCTTGTTACAAACTTGTTCTATGTGATTCACTGATTATCCTGATGTCATTGGTTTTGAAAATGGCTTTGATTTGAGAGTTTAATTTGTCTCTGAAGCTTGCGTGCCCTAGTTTTTATTTCTTTCGATTCAGCTTGTTTAGGAAGAAGAAATGTGTTTTGAGAGGGGGGTTTGATTCGTGAGAGGATGGAGATCATTTCTATGTTCTTAGTTTTCATTTTTGATACGATTTCAGGGATTTGGGGATTTTTCAGGGAGAGAGCTGGCCGGAGAAGACGACCGGAGGTCTTCTCCGGCAGCCTGAGAGTGATTAGGGCTTAAACGTCATTAATTAGCAACTTCAAACCTGGGCCCTTGATTTTTGTTTCCCGCGCGCCAGTGAATGGTCAGGATCATTTCATTTGCCCTAATCCACTTAATTAATTTTAATTAATTCGTAATTAATTTAATTTGGTCAGATTGCATCCCCACCCTCCATTCACGCGCCAGTCAACCAGTTCAAATCCAGATTGCATCTCAGCCATCCTTTCCTTTGACTTTTGCTTTTATTTAATTTTTATTCATTTTCTTTTCAATTAACTTGCATATTTAATTTAAAATAGCAAAAAATACATAAAAATTATGAAACTTTTTCCTCTGAGTTTTATTAATTTTTATGACACAAAAATATTTTTATTTTATTTTTATCATCAAAAAAAGTATTTTTAAATATTTAAAAGATTATTTTTAATTGATTAATGGAAATTAATTAATTAAAAATACTTTTAGGTATTTAAAAATTACAAAAAAATTCATGAAATGTTCTAAGACATTTAGAAACATTGTCCAACCTTCAAACCAAATTTCTTTTTTTGATCTTGATGCATTTTAAGTTTTTTTCATTGAATTAAATCATTTTTTATGCATTATTTTGATCATGGGTTCAAAAATTCATTTCCGCCTATTGGAGAAGGTTGAGACATTGATTCTTCTTGCATTGTTTTGTGTTTGGCATGTAGTTTCTAGGGTAAAATGGCCATGATTTGATCTTGCATTTTCTAATTGTTTGGCATTTCTTTTGTTTAGGAACCCTAAAAAACCCTAATAATTTAGAAAATTCATATCTTGAGTTTGGTTGAGAGTTGGGAGTTCCCCTTTGGGCAGTGGTTTGTTATAGGTTTAGGGTTTCTTTGAGTGGCATTTTCCATTTTTTATCTTAGGGTTTACTTCTGTTTTTGATTTTTGTTTGATGTTTGTTTCATAAACCCTAATTTGGGCTTTCACTTGCATCCTTCTTGCATCCTCTTGCATAACATGATTTGTCTTTGCATTTTATGCATGCTTGTGATTCATTTGACATCTTAAGAAATATAGAAAACATGTTTGATCATTGTATTGCATATTTGCCATGTCATTTGTCTTGTATGCTTCACAACTTTCCATGCTTGTTCATGCTCCTTAGCTTGCATCATTTGCATTCATAATCTTGTATGAGCATTTCCATGTGCTGCCTTTTGCTTGTAGCACCTCATAGCATCATTTTCATCATCAACATGCTTCTGGTTTGGTCTAACATCATGTCATTTCATTTCATTTAGCATTGCATTGCATTTCTTTCTAACATTTCAGGTGGTAAGTAAACTTGAGAAGTGAATTTGCCTTCACTTCTCATAACTTTTCTTTTCATCTCTCTTGCATGCATTGCTGCATTTTTATATGTGTTTGAGTTTGAGCTTGCTCATTCTTCTTCCTCCCACTTTCTTTCTTCAAGTGACTTGACTTCTTGAATGAAGCAAGTTGCCTTGCTTCTCTTGATCCTGTTCATCTGCTTCCTGGTGGCTCCTTTGAAGATTTGTCCTTGCAAACCTCACAAACTTTAGGATCATCCAAGCATGATAATGAATTAGGGTTTTGATTAGTCCCCCTCATAGTTTTACCTTTGTGTCTCTCTTTGAGTCTTCTCTTCTCACCTCATAATCAGGGACTAAACCCTAAAGGCTTTAAGACTTTGTGATTAAGCTTATGCCTGCATCCTTCTCTTAGGATGGAGTGTATAACTTTAATCCTAAGTCTTGAACCCTTAATGTGTTTAAATCTCTTAATCAATTCACTTAATAAATATCAAGACATCACACTTGTAACTCGGGCCTTGCATTAGGGTTCTAATTCTTCCTTAAGTGGTTAAGAAGGACTAACCCTAGTGTTAATGGACAAGTCCCCCTCAAGTTGTCTTACAAATCATAAAATTCACTTCATCATCATATCATTAACTAAAATCCATCTAATAAAGGCTTGTTTTGTCATGGGTTTAATCCCTAATCATGGATTAAGTTAAGGAGCTTTCCTCAGCTTAAACATTCTCATCTATTATCCTTCTATTAGGATGGTGTAACGAGTCTGTTTAATCCCTGATTATGGCTTAACCTCATTACTTAACACTAAACAAAAACACCAAAAACATCTAAATAATCACAAGTAGGTTAATGATCTTAATCCTACATCAAAGGTGATTAAGTGTGAGAATCTGACTTCACACTTAAGGTACTCTCATTACCCCTAATCAGAGGGAAGATGTGATGAGTTTACTAACCCATTGGTTTAGGCTTAAGCTCATTAACTTATGACAAATTCTCAAAAGCAATAAAAGACTGAAAACACAAAAAACAAACAATAATCGTCTCCTTCGGGATTCTTTTCTCATCTCATTCACTCACAAACGAGAACTCGCTTCTTCCGTCTAATGCAAGACAGTTCGCACCTGAGCCAGACAGGTCATACACTTGAGCATTGACAAGCAAGCAGTTCACAAGTCAATTCATCTTTCAGTCTCTTTGGGTCGAACTACGGTGTTCTGACTTCCTCATTGCACGAGAGGATACGTAGGCATAACTTAACAGTTATCGAACAAAAGTCTCTGTACATCCCCCCTCCTTCTAGCTTCATTCTTTTAGCCTCATGATCATGAGCAGTTCTTTTTCATTCTCATACTGACACTTTCATACTTCATATCACTTATATACTTTGCACTGACACCTGTACATCCCTTTTTCAGCTATTTTACACACAGATTGCATTGACACTACCCCTTTAAAACACAAATCTTTTAAGCGTGGATCCCGTCGAGTACGACGGACAATCTGGGTGCTAATACCTTCCCAGGTTGTAACCAACCCCCTTTCTCAGTCTCTCTGGTTCGCAACCGTCTTATCCATCTTTTTCTAGGCCTATGCAGCATTGCCTTTCCTCCGGGATAAAAATGCCTAGCTGGCGACTCTATTCATCTCCAGTGGGTTCACGGCTGTGTGTTCTCATTGTCCCTCTCGCCGACCGTTCGCGTCTGTACCTTCATATGATCCGTTTCATTTGTCGGGAGCGACAGCTTGGCGACTCTGCTGGGGACCCTTATACTGCAACCAGGGCTTCTGGTTCTTTTTGTGGGTTCCTCCTAGCGCTTGTTTGATTTGTGTTTACTGGGGTGTTATGTGCTTGTATTTATTTTTGTTTACTGCTTTATGTACATTTGCTTTACTGCTTTCTTTATTGCACTTTGTATATATCATACTGTCATGCTGCTGGCTGGATCTGTTTGTTTGCTTTGGTGGGTGGGTGTTTCATTGAGAGTTAAGGTCCTATACCTGGGACCTGAGTGACACCTAGGCTAGAGTGAATCATATTCTTTCCCATTCCATTTCGGTCTGGTGCGGGAATATGAAACACGGTTCAGATATGGGTTTCTTCTTGAGAACTCTGTGTTGCAGATTTCCTGCAATGCTAGGGCTATCTGGGAAGCCTGCTAAGTCTGGATGACCTTTTAGTATTGACCTTCAGAAACTGAGGTGAATTAGAGGAGGAATTGTTATGGTTATTGTAAACACTGTACCTCCGGGTTAGAAGTGTTTACACTTCTCATAACTGACCCAAGTCTGAGGATCCTTGTTTTAGAGCACCACCTGTGAGGGGGTTGGGCTGTTTACAGGTTTGCAGGTACCTTGACCTCAGAATACCATGTTACTCTGATTTGTTAAGAGTACTCCATGTTGGATAGTTCTTGTGATTCTAAACCCAGGACTTGTGGTTCTTTATTTGAGCCCCCCCACCCTGGTTACTGGATTTATAAACCTCATCTGGATTTCTTACACACATGGACTTATATCAGGGCATTTTGATCAGATCCATCTCAGTCACAGACCCTTGCATATCATTTGCATACATAATCATTGCATCATATTGACATTTGCTTATTTGTTTCAGGGTATCCATCTTCATTTGGTTTTGGTTTTGACCCCATCTTTGGTTTTGACCTGCCTTCATCAGCACTTGCTACCAGCTATCTATTCCAGCCAATCAGTGGCCCTTCTCTTCAGTATCTTCATCAACATTTGTCATCATGGCTCCAAAGAAAAGCAACATCACCTATCACTTCTTCCAGCCAAACTTATCAGACATCAGGAGGATCCAAACCCTGATCACTCCAGATCACATACCCTTGTTCAGGGAGAGTTATGGAGATATACTGGACATGGTTATGGATCTGGACCCTTCACAAAGGAGCCTCATCCACACCTGCATTCAGTTTTATGATCCTCCATTGAGATGCTTCACCTTTCAAGACTTCCAGTTGGGCCCTCTATTAGAAGAATACTCATCTTTGGTTGGTTTGCCTATCAAGAGGGAAATCCCTTTGAACCCTGAAATGGTCTTTCCCAGCAATGGAGAGGTGGCAAAAGCTCTGCACCTGGAACCTGCTTTAATTGAGCAGCATATAACCTCTAAAGCTGGGATCCCTGGTTTTCATCTTGACTTCCTGATTTCCCAAGCTAGTCTGAAGGCCTCCCTGGGGGAGTGGAGAGCTGTTTGTGCTCTGTTGGCCTTAAGTGTATATGGAATTGTGTTGTTTGCAGATGAGCCTCGATTCATCAGCAAGAATGCAATCCATTTGTTCATCCTGAAGAACCCAGTGCCAACTTTGCTAGGAGATCTCTATTACTCAGTGCACCAGAGGAATGAGAGACAAAGGGGAAGATTAGTGAGGATTTGTGCTCCATTATTTCATACTTGGCTTCTCAAGCATCTACCCAGGACAGATACATTTCTCAATCCTCATCAGCAGAGCAACTGGGCTAAGAGACTCACTGTTCTAACTTCAGCAGATATCAGTTGGTGCACTCAAAGCACCAAAGGCAGGGATATCATCACCAGCTGTGGACATTTTCCTAATGTGCCTTTGATAGGAGTTAAGGGCAGTATTAATTACAATCCTCTGCTGTTCAGAAGGCAACTAGGCTATGCACTGGTCCATGCTCCTAAGGCACAAGACTTGGTGGAGACTCTCTATTGTGAGAACAAGATCAGTTTGACTGTTGTTAGGCAGGCTGCCTGGGCCTGGGATAATGTCCAAACCAAAGGAGTCACCATTTTGGGGAAGTGCAATAATGTGGCATCAGTCCAATATTATGAGTGGTCCCATGCTAGGGCCCATTTCTCTGGAATGCCTTTCACCATAGAAGACATGCCTGAGTCATCTTCAGCACCACCCCCCGCCACCATCAGTTTGGAGGAGTTTGAGAGCTTGAAGGAAAGAAATGAGAAGCTAACCCAGGCTTTGCAGAAGACCCTCCGGGAGAGGAGTGAAGGTATGAGGGAGATTGAGAGATTGGAGAAGTTGAGAGTAGAGCATCTGGCTAAGATTGAAAAGTCTGGGGATTATATCAACAAGTCTAGAGCTGGTGAACAAATTATGAAGAATGCTTGCAAAGAAGCCCAGTTCCAAAGAGCAAGGACAGACTTGTATTTGAAAGAGAGTCAAGCCAGGTGGGTCCGGATCACTGAGGCCCGTACTCTAGAAGACAAGAGAGTTCAGGACAAGATGGAGCAGATGGAAAAAGCCCTGGCAGCAGCCCAGAAGGAAATATCAGAGCTAGAAATCAGAGCTGGAGTGAAGAGGTCTAAGGACCAAAGTCAGAGCAAGAAGTTGACTGCAGCTGTTGCAACAAGAAACCTTCTCATCAGAAATCTTACGGAGCGTCCGGCCGATCCTGTGACCGAAGCACTTCTTAAGGAAGTTCGTGAGGATGAGTTCGGCCTTGGGATTTGATCATTTGCTTGTTGTTATTCCTATTCCATGTACTTTTGTTTTTGTGATGTATTTTGACCCCTTAGAGGGCTGGTGTTGTAAAATGAACAAGATGTATTATTTCACCTTCTGTAATATATTTGTGTTAGTTTCCATCTGGGTTTATTTCGAAAGCAACTTCAACAGCATCATCTTCAAGGGTCTGGAAGGGTCAAAACTGAAGGCCAAACCGGATACCTTGAGAACAAATAAGCATAACTGCATTGCATACTAACCCTTTTGTTTGTTTTGTAGGTTTTTGTTTTGTTGTTACTAACCTCTGTTGTGAATCTCAGGAATTATTGCTCGCCGCCGGGTATTTCCCCTCAACAGGCCACACAGGTACCCAACTAGAAACAACCTTCCGGGAATTCAGATGGATCAGATGCAGCAGGACCTTACGGAGGTCAGAAACCAGATGGCCAACGAAAGGTTGGAGATGAGAACGCAGATAACACAGTTCATGGAAGTAATGAACAACTTGGCTCAAAGCCAGGAGAGGCTCAGAGCTTTGGTGGAAGGGAGGAATCAAGAGGAACCCCATGTGGGAACTGCTGGCACAAGTAACAACGAGAGGGTCCAACCTCATGTCAATCCCCCAGTTTTTGGACCCCATCTCCATCCAGAGACTAACATCCCTGTCAATATACAAGGGACTGCCACAGCAGGGAGGGTACTACAGGAAGACCCTCAAGAAGACCAGTTCACAGTAATGGGTGCTGGAGAAGAGGCTTATGATAGAAGATTGGATGAAATAGCTGAGAAGTTGAGGTCCTTAGAATCTCAAAACTCTTTGGGCTTCGACGTTATGGACATGGGTTTGGTAGACGGGGTTAGGATCCCCCATAAGTTCAAGCCTCCTTGTTTCGAAAAGTATAATGGGACTTCATGCCCCCGGACTCATCTACAATCATTTCTGGGAAGGCTGAAGGCCTATACAATGGATGAGAAATTGTGGATGTTCTATTTTGAAGATAGCTTGACTGGAGCTTCGAGGGAGTGGTATTCCCATCTGACAAGAGCAACAATTAGATGCTGGAAGGACCTGGCAGAGGCCTTCATCAGACAGTATCAGTATAATCTAGACATGGCACCCAACAGGACTCTCCTAATGGGAATGTCACAGTCTTCGAGGGAAAGTTTCCGAGAATATGCCCAAAGGTGGAGGCAACTGGCTGCTGCTGTTCAACCACCTATGTCTGAACGGGAAATGGCGGATATGTTCATGAACACCCTTCAGGGAACATATATTGACAGGTTGGCAGCTTTCTCTTCCACTAGCTTTGCAGATGTTGTCATAGCCGGGGAGAGAATTGAAAGCTTGTTGAAAATGGGAAAGATCTCAGACAGTGGTGCAAGCTCGTCCAGTAGTACAAGAAAGCCTTTTGCAGGCCCGAGAAGAACTGGCGAGACCAATGCCATCCACACCAACAGGGGTAGGCCCCAATATGTTCAAAGGTCAATAGCAGCAGTCACCATTCCTGCTCCAGCTCATCCTCAGCCAGTCTATCAACCTCCTCAGCAAAACTATCAACAACAACCTCAGTACCATCAGCAAAATCAGTATCCTCCAAGGAATTACAACAACAGCAACACCAACAACAACAGTCAACAAAGGCCATTCCAACAGAGGCCATCTCAAGCTAACAGAGTGATCGATCCGATCCCAATGCCGTATGCTGCCTTGCTGCCACAACTTCTGAAACTCAACCTAGTTGAGCTAAGAACGTTGGCACCTCCGGATCCCAACAGTCTACCAAGGAACTATGACTCCAATGCTAGGTGTGCTTTTCATTCGAACGCACCTGGTCACAGTACAGAAAAATGCAGGGCTCTGCATATGAAGGTACAAGACCTGGTAGACTCAAAGGCTCTGAATTTCGCACCACCACCCAATGTCAATAAAAACCCGATGCCAAACCATGGTGGTCCCCGGATTAACGCTATTGAAGAAGACAAGCCGTCTTATTTAATAACCAGTGTGGGACAGATCAGGACACCATTGGTAGAAATCAAAGCTCAGCTCTTGGAATGTCAAATGTTCCCGGGGTGTGAGTTAGGCTGTGCTTACTGCAATATCTCGGTAAATGGGTGCGATAGTTTGAGGAATGGCATAGATGGCCTTATTCGGAGTGGCCAACTTCAGATCACCACATCATTTCCAACAAATCCAGCAGTATCGTCAGCAACGATTTCAGAACCTCCTACAACTGCAGCAACTATTGTTCCTGACAATTCTTCGGTTTCATCAACAAGTACTCCATCAGTCGTCTCAACTGATCAGTTTTCAACAGTTTCTCCTGCTACAACTTCAGCTTCATTCCATTTCGAATCTCCATCAACAACAACATCAGTCCTTCCAACAACACCTCCTACAACACCAGCAATCAATCATGAAGATGTCTCTACTGTTACCATATTCTACGATCCTGAAAACAATTCCGCCTACCATTCAGAAGGTGTTGCTCCCGCCAGAGCACCGGTTACAATCTTTTATGATCCACAAACAATAACAGTCCCTTCAGCAGCAGCAATCAGTCCGGTCATTGTCACGGTGCCTGGACCAGTACCATATGAAAGCAATAGGGCCATCCCTTGGCACTATGGCTCTGACGTGTACTGTGAAGGGAAAAGAATCACTCTTGAAACATCAACACCTGCACCACAAGTAGATAATGTGGGGGGAGGCGGAGGCTTCACTCGAAGCGGACGTCTCTTTGCTTCACAAGTTCAAAGACCCACTGCCGAAGCAGAGGCTGCTGCCAAGGCAAAGGGAAAGAGCCCGGTGCAGGAAGATCAAGCTGCCAAAGAAGCCTTGAAGACACCGTTCGATCAGGAAGTTGATGAGTTTATGCGAATCATCAAAAAGAGTGATTATAAAATTGTGGATCAACTTCACCAAACGCCATCCAAAATCTCTATCCTCTCACTGCTTATGTGCTCCGAAGCCCATCGGAATGCACTACTCAAGGTCTTGCACGCAGCTTACGTGCCTGAAGAGATTACTGTCAACCAGTTGGAAACCGTGGTTGGAAATGTTACTGCTAGCAATGGGCTAGGGTTCACCAATACTGACTTGACAGCGGACGGCCGCAACCACAACAAAGCCTTGCACATAACCATGGAATGCAAAGGAGCTGTCCTTTCTCATGTGCTGGTAGACACAGGGTCGTCCCTTAATGTCTTACCAAAGAAGGCTCTGGTGAAGTTAGAATATGATGGATTGGCATTGAGACCCAGCAACCTGGTAGTAAGAGCCTTCGATGGCTCTAAGAGATCGGTTCTGGGAGAGATTGAGCTGCCCGTGACAATTGGCCCACAGACCTTTAAAACTATCTTTTATGTGATGGACATTCAGCCCGCCTACAGCTGTTTGTTGGGTAGACCCTGGATTCACGCCGCCGGCGCAATAACGTCTACCCTTCACCAAAAGTTAAAATTTGAGTGGGAAGGCCAAGTTGTCACAATCTGTGGAGAGGAGGACATTTTTGTCAGCCACCTGGCAACCTATAAGTACATTGAAATGGATGGGGAGATCCATGAAACAATGAGCCAGGGGTTTGAAGCTTTGAATGTGCATGAGGCATCTGCTGTATCTGGTACTCCAATGTCATCATACCAACAAGCCCGGAAGGTTGTTGAGGAAGGAACTGCCCAAGGCTGGGGCAAATTGCTGTCGGTGGAGAAAAAAGAAGACAAGTTTGGGTTGGGTTACAGACCAACTCAACATCAAGCGAAGGCTGCTGCAGAGCCAGGTTTTGTCAGTGGGGGAATGCTTACCCCTGATGCTATCAACTGTCTGGAAGACGAGCTGGAAGAGGAGCGCAATCTGGAGAATTGGATTCGTCCAAAGATCCCGGGGAGCAGTGTCTCGAACTGGTCTTCCCAGGAAATTATAAGAGTTACTCGAGCAGAGTAATTATTATTTCCTGTATTTTTATAGCATGCATCAAAGTCTTGCATCTTGCCCAAGATGACAAGACTCATTTTGTAATCAGGGCCATCTGTACTTTTGTGCAAACAAGATTAAATTAATGAAATATCAGACATCTTTTTGCAAACGAGTCTTTTTCTTTTCTGCTCACTGTTTTTCCATTTTTCTTTTTTGTACAAAAATAAATGGCGGTGTTTTCAAAATGATAACTTCATTTCACTTTTTCTAAAGCAAGATTAAAATCAATCACTAAAATGAACAACTTAACCCTTGCAGAGAGTGCCTTCCTGACAGCACCGACAACAGCACGGCTATGACATCGTATGACTTTGACAATCCGATCAATCAAGCTGATGAAGGGGTTGAAGAAGAATATGAGCTTCCTGAAGAGCTGGCCAGGTTGTTAAGACAAGAGGAAAAGGTTATTACCCCTCACCAGGAGGAGGTTGAAGTGATTAATCTTGGTACAGAGGAAGACGTGAAAGAGGTTAAAATCGGGGCCTGCCTGCAAGACTCAGTGAAGAGACAACTGATAGATCTGCTTCAAGAGTATGTTGATGTGTTTGCTTGGTCGTATCAAGACATGCCAGGGTTGGATACCGACATTGTTGTGCACAAGCTGCCTCTAAGGGAAGAATGCCCACCGGTCAAACAGAAGCTGCGCCGAACTCGCCCAGACATGGCTATGAAAATCAAGGAAGAGGTACAAAAGCAATGGGACGCCGGGTTCCTTGCTGTGACTAGCTATCCACCGTGGGTCGCTAATATAGTGCCTGTGCCTAAGAAAGATGGCAAAGTAAGAATGTGTGTTGATTACCGGGATCTGAACAGAGCCAGCCCGAAAGATGACTTCCCATTACCTCACATTGATGTATTGGTGGATAACACGGCTCAGTTCTCGGTATTCTCCTTCATGGATGGATTTTCAGGATATAATCAGATCAAGATGTCACCTGAAGACATGGAGAAGACAACATTCATTACACCTTGGGGCACGTTCTGTTACAAAGTGATGCCATTCGGACTGAAGAATGCTGGTGCCACATATCAACGGGCTATGGTAACATTATTCCACGATATGATCCATAAAGAAATAGAGTGTTATGTGGATGACATGATTGCCAAGTCCCTTACTGAAGAAGACCATCTGGTGAATCTGCTGAAGTTGTTCAAGCGTCTGAGGAAGTATCAACTGAAGTTGAACCCCAACAAATGCACATTCGGGGTGCGATCCGGTAAGCTGCTGGGATTTATTGTAAGCGAGAAAGGGATTGAAGTTGACCCTGATAAAGTCAAAGCCATCCAAGAGATGCCTGCACCGAAAACTGAGAAAGAAGTTCGAGGGTTCTTAGGTCGATTGAACTACATTTCGCGGTTCATATCTCACCTTACGGCAACCTGTGAACCCTTGTTCAAGCTGTTAAGAAAGGAACAAACGGTCAGGTGGAACGAAGATTGCCAGAAAGCTTTTGACAAGATCAAGGAATATTTACAAGAACCTCCAATCCTCATGCCGCCAGTTGAAGGAAGACCTCTGATTATGTACTTGACAGTATTAGAAGAGTCAATGGGGTGTGTACTAGGTCAGCATGACGAGTCTGGTCGAAAAGAGTATGCAATATACTACCTAAGCAAAAAGTTTACCGACTGTGAACAGCGTTATTCACTGCTCGAGAAAACTTGCTGTGCTTTAGCGTGGGCTGCTCGCCGACTGAGACAGTATATGTTGACCCACACTACCTTATTAATATCAAAAATGGATCCAGTTAAGTACATTTTCGAGAAGCCAGCTCTTACCGGACGGGTTGCAAGATGGCAGATGATTCTCACAGAATACGACATACAGTACACATCTCAGAAAGCCATCAAGGGCAGTGTACTATCTGAATATCTTGCTGAGCAACCCATTAATGACTACCAGCCTATGAGGTTTGACTTCCCTGATGAAGACATCATGTTCATTAAAGCAAAAGATCACGAAGAGCCTATTCACACTGAAGGGCCTGACCCGGAGGAAGAATGGACTATGATGTTTGATGGGGCTGTTAACATGAATGGTCGCGGTGTTGGTGCAGTACTCATTACACCTAAAGGAGTTCACATGCCTTTCTCGGCAAAACTCACTTTCAACTGCACTAACAACGAAGCTGAATACGAAGCTTGCATTATGGGTCTTGAGGAAGCCATTGACCTCAGGATCAAAACGTTGACCGTATTCGGGGATTCAGCTTTGGTAGTCAATCAGACCAATGGGAAATGGTATACACACCAGGATCATCTGATACCTTACAGGGATTATACAAGAAGGTTATTGACATTCTTCACAACAGTCAAGCTTGAGTATATCCCTCGGGACGAGAATCAGTTTGCAGATGCTCTTGCTACCATTTCGTCCATGATCAAAGTTCGAGCTGCTAACTTTGTACCTCAGATTCCAGTGTCCAGACTCGACAGGCCAGCGTATGTATTCGCAGCAGATGTTGTCAAAGATGATAAGCCTTGGTTCCATGATATTAAATGCTTCTTGAAGGATCAAACATACCCACCTGGGGCATCTTCCAATGATAAGAAGACTTTGAGAAGGCTTGCTGGAAGTTTCTTTCTGAACACTGATGGTTCCTTATACAAAAGGAACTTTGATATGGTACTCCTCAGATGTGTTGACAAGACGGAAGCAGATTTGTTGATGCATGAAGTACATGAAGGCTCTTTTGGTACCCATGCTGGAGGACATGCAATGGCTAAAAAGTTGTTAAGATCAGGCTATTATTGGATCACAATGGATGCGGACTGTTGTGCCTACGCCAGAAAATGCCACAAATGCCAGATCTACGCAGATAAGGTGCATGTGCCTCCTAATCCTTTGAACATCATGTCTTCACCATGGCCCTTTGCTATGTGGGACATTGATATGATTGGCAAGATTGAGCCAACTGCTTCAAATGGCCATAGATTCATCCTGGTTGCCATTGATTATTTCACCAAGTGGGTTGAAGCAGCCTCATATGCAAATGTTACGAGGCAAGTGGTAACCAGATTTCTGAAAAGAGATATCATCTGTCGATATGGAGTGCCCGAGCGAATCATTACTGATAATGGTTCCAATTTAAACAACAAAATGATGGCAGAGCTATGCCGGGACTTCAAGATCCAACACCACAATTCTTCTCCTTACAGGCCAAAGATGAATGGCGCTGTTGAGGCGGCAAACAAGAATATTAAGAAGATTGTACAGAAGATGGTAGTCACATACAAAGACTGGCATGAAATGCTACCATTTGCCTTGCATGGGTACCGCACATCAATCAGAACATCCACTGGGGCAACACCGTATCAACTTGTGTATGGTATGGAAGCAGTCCTACCTGTTGAAGTTGAATTACCCTCTCTACGGGTATTGATGGATGTTAAACTGAGTGAAGCAGAATGGGTTAGGTCCCGATATGAGCAGCTGAGTCTGATCGAAGAGAAGAGATTGGCTGCAATCTGTCATGGGCAGTTATATCAGAAAAGAATGAAGAAAGCCTTCGATCAGAAAGTCAGGCACCGAGAGTACCAAGTAGGAGATCTTGTGCTGAAGAGAATCCTCCCTCCTCATACAGACCACAGGGGCAAATGGACTCCCAATTATGAAGGACCATTCGTTGTAAAGAAAGTTTTCTCTGGTGGAGCGCTGATGCTCAGCACCATGGATGGTGAAGGTTTCCCGTCCCCTGTGAATTCAGATGCAGTTAAAAAATACTTCGCATAAAATGACCCGCTGGACATAAAAACAGAATGTAAGTCCAGGCAAAAATAGGGCATCCCGGCGAGTCAAAAACAGAATAAAAGACTCGGGCAAAAATAAGGGAAATAAATGAAAAATGTACACCCGCTGAGTTGAAAAGCCGCATTGGACAACTCAGGCAAAAATGGGTATCCCGATGGATTGAAAACCCGAAAGGGCGATCCATGCAAAATAAGGGAATAAGCGAACAACTGCATTCTGAATTCGTCTGTATTGTCACAACTTGGTAAGCTACAAAGGATCAAGCTTCAATCAGAATCAACTCTCTCCAGAAAGCAAGACGAGAAGAACGTCATTGTCATACGAGTCATAGCAGAAGAGGAAGCTCCTTGAAAACCTCGTCAACATCGCCAGCATTTTGTTTCTCAATTTGTAACAGTCTCTTCATTTCAGGAGATATGTTTCCTTGACTGTATCTTGCCAATTCAGGGCACATGAATTAATAAGATCAGATTTTTCAGTCATGTTTCGTTTTGTACATTTTATTTGCAAAGAATGTCTGATGTCTCTAAAAAACTAATTGCATAAGTACAGATGTTTTTCACTAAAAAGAAAGAAAATGAAACACATGCTTGCAGGGAATATGATTACTCTCGAAAGTACTTAAACTCCTATGACGGAATCCAATAAAGGATACCTCGGGACCCTTTGTGCGTCTCCTTATCTTTGCAGGATTGCAGGTATCCAGAACGCAACCTGGGGCATGCAAGTCACGTCTCGGCCAACTGGTGAATCATTATCAACTCGGTCTGTCTTCTACGTGGCGCTGGAAGGGTCCCATTTCCCCAGCGAAGTTGCCAAATCAACATGCACTCAATCTTAGCATCTGAAATGCTCTATCCCCAGCTGAGTCGCCTCTTGTTGCTCTCCCCAGCTGAGTTGCCTCTCATAATTCCCCAGCCAAGTTGCCGTGTCATCCTCAGCTGAATACAGAAGTCAGGGAACCATCTCCCCACAGAGTTCCAGCCTCTATCCAGAAGAGCAACGCATGAAGATCACAACAGAGTGAAGAAAGCTTCTACAAACCCCAGCTGGGTCCCGTATTATAAGGATGTCAACCAGTGACCTATATCCCCAAGCAAATATCCTCTTATTGGATCTACCAATGATCTCATCCCCAGCTGGGAGGTCCATTTCCAACAGATCGACCAGAGATTTCCGCAGCAACGGGATCCGAATCCCAGTGTGGTATCTTTGCATAATCATAGCATTCGCATCATATTATCCCCTCAGAGCGTAGCATTCCGTCTAATACGGAGCATTACGGCAAAAATCAAACACATAGCATAATCATAAGCCACGTTATGAATTAACACTTGTGAATAATAACCGTTCATCATCATTGTACAGAAAACCCCCCACCAGAGTCCCAGCAAAAGCAGTTGCCTCACAAATCACAAATACCAGTATATACACCTTTTGGCACCCGTCCGTGTCATCACTCCCCAGTAAAGTCGCCTGAACTTTCTCTACAAACAAAATCACCCGTATTACAGATACTTCATGACACCCGTCCGTGTCATATTACCAGCAGAAAGCCAAAGACATCCTCTTTGCACCCACACATATCTATATATACACTTTCCTGACACCCGTCCGTGTCATATCCCCAGCGCAGTCGCTTAGACTTTGTATAGCAGATACTTGCTCATATTACACTTTTATCTTTTGACACTCGTCTGTGTCACTCTCCCCAGCAGATAAACACTTATATATATATACTCACTACTCGCGGTACGCTTATACAGATACTCGTCCGTATCTTGTATACACCATCACTCATACCCCCACAGATTCGACAGTAGTCCTTGTTCTTTGTTAACCAGTTGGTACTCGTCCGTACCATCATCTCAGAACATTGCGTCTAATGTTTGTTTCCACATGATGCTCGTCCGTATCATAAGTCTTAAGGATGCTCGTCCGCATCTTTAATCCATACACTGTGTCAAACACTTGTGTCTTCTTGAACATAGATACTCGTCTGTGTCTACTATTCCCCAGAAGAGTCCCTTCAGATTCAACACTCGTCCGTGTTCCTTGTTAACCCGTTGATACTCGTCCGTATCATCATCTCTGAACATGTGTCAGTTTGTTTCTACATGATACCCGTCCGTATCATAGCCTTGAGGATGCTCGTCCGCATCTTTAATCCTAACAATACCAAACGCTTATACTTTCTTTTCTTGGTTGTGAACGCTCGTCCGTGTTCACTATATCCCCAGTAGATCACCAACAAAGCATTTTCTTTTATCTGACACTCGTCCTGTGTCATGATAACCCTGAGAGCAGCCGTCCCCTGCTGAGTGGTCGTCCTCCACTTCTTGATGGTCGTCCTCCATCATGCTCATCCGATGGTCGTCCCCATCGTTGTTTTTAGCAGTCGTCCCCTGCTAGGTGGTCGTCCTCCACCTTTTGATGATCGTCCTTCATCATTTTATCCAATGGCCGTCCCCATTGTTGATTTTGGTTATCTGGCATTCGTCCTATGTCATGAGAAACCTCGAGAGCAGCCGTACCCTGCTGAGTGGTCGTCCTCCACTTCTTGATGGTCGTCCTCCATCATGCTCGTCCGATGGCCGTCCCCATCGTTGACCTTTTCTATCCGATGGCCATCCCCATCGTTGATATTTTCGGCAGCCGTACCCTGCCAGGTGGTCGTCCTCCACCTTTGATGGCCGTCCCCATCATATTTCCTTTATCCCCAACAGAGCAGCCGTCCCCTGCTAGGTGATCGTCCTTCACCTTTGATGGCCGTACCCCATCATCTGTTTATTTCATTTATTCTTTAACCCGATGGCCGTCCCCGTCGTGGTCCCTTTTCCTTTTAGCCCGATGGCCGTCCCCATCGTTGGTTACTTTACCTTTATGAACTTGATGGCCGTCCCCGTCATGTTTCATTAATCCTCAGAGAATTTTACAGCTTTATCTTGATGGCCGCCCCCATCATGATTTTATTTCCCCAGCATGTCGGCCGTCCCCGTCATCGCTTTGTTTTCCGCACCTTTACAATATACTTTATTTTCCTTTTGCAATCTATATCCCTTTTCTTCTTCATTCTGTGAGTGCAAATTTTGGACTGTCTTTGGTATTCAACCACAAGTTATCTTGTTTGCCTGTTAAGCCGTCACTTACAACCTGCACAGCTAACTCATGTTTGAATCGGGGCAGCTGTAAACACCCCAAATTTGCCCTCACCCATTCACACCATGGCTTGTGATCATCCTCATATGCATAAACACAATCATATCATCTCATATCTCATTTTTGATTCACTGCATTGGTTCTGAGTCATTTGCATCTAGGGTTTGTGATCTGAGCAACCTCAGGGCATCTTGAGCCATTCCAAAGGCCACCAATCAACTCAAAGGGGTCCATGTGTGTTCTTATGTCATATTCCATCTCCTCAAAGTCAAAAATGCAGAGGAATCACAAGGACTAGGGTTTGAGTGGATGCAGAGCCAAGTCAAACTGCACAATTGACTGAAAATTAGGGTTTTGGTTTCAGAGGCCATAACCCCAAATTTTTTGGTCATTATTGTTTCCATTGGTCTCTATATGGTATAGGGAGTATGCATATCAATTTTCATGAAGAAATTCCATGGGGAAGTCATCTGATCAAAGGTTGACTTTTCAGACAAGTCAGTGCAAAATCAGGGCATCTGAGGCCCCCAATGACCCAACCAATGGGTGATCTTCATCATTTTGAGTGTATATGATCTTTATTTGATCATGGAAGAAGGTTGAAGTTCATAGAAATCAAGAATTTAGGGTTTTTGCAAATGTTGACTTTTTGGGCATAGTTGACTTTTCAAGAATGCATCATTTTAGGCCATTTTTCAAGCCATGATTCTTGATCCAAAAATGCTTCAAATGGGAAAACTTTGGTCATGAAAGTTGTAGATCTCATTTTTCCCTTTTCAAAAAGTACAAGAACATGATCAAACTCTTCTTGAATCAAAAGTTATGGCAATGCAAAGTTGGTTAAAATCATTGATTTTTAAGGCATGCCTCAAATGGAAATTTTGCAAAGTCATGAACCAATGCATTATGTGACTTCTAATTCACTATAAACCAGCACACAAACATCATGTAAGTCCTAAAATTCAGAATGAACTAGGCATTGCTCAAGTTTCATGACTTTTGGAACAAGAAATCACATGTGAACCAAAGTTACAACAACTTGCAAAAGCACTCATAACATTTCACCAACTTGCTGCCTTGAATGCTGGACCAAGCCTAGCCTTTCCCTTCACTTTGCTGCGCCAGAACCAGCCCATGTACTTGCCTAGAGTCAAGCCATACTTGCCTTACACAAAAGTTGGATTTTATGCAAAAGTAAACTTACCAATCACTATAGGCCAGGTCACATCATCTGACCTATAGGATTAAAATAACATATCATTTTGCAAGCCATTCCATGTACTAAGCAAGGCTGAAGCTCTCTCATTGATGACATTCACAAAAACACACCACATTGCATTTGTCTTCGAATCTGCCTCCACAGCCACAAAACACTCAAGCCAACTTCACCATTCAACTCACCTTGCTCCATAGACCACAAAGCACCAAGAACCCAAGCCTGAAACAACCAGAATACTCCATAGCCATTGCTCACCCTCAGCCTGCATTTCTCTTCGAAACTCTCATCACAGCTTGCAAACATCCAAACAAACACTCCAGACCTTCTCCATTCACCCTCAGGATCACAAACAACCCCTCACCATGACCTGAAAGTGCCTGAAACACCATTGCCATTTCTGATCAAGCTTGAGCAGAAGCTGTCGAATCTCATTATCCAGCCAACACAAACTTCTTTTGAGCATTCAAACATCTTCTGGGGATCAAGTGGAGTGGTTTGCACTGAAAGAAGTGGCCAGAAAGTCCTCAAGTTGAAAGCTCTAAATCTCAGGTAGCTCGAAATTTATTTTTCCAGAAATCATTTTTCTTGTTACAAACTTGTTCTATGTGATTCACTGATTATCCTGATGTCATTGGTTTTGAAAATGGCTTTGATTTGAGAGTTTAATTTGTCTCTGAAGCTTGCGTGCCCTAGTTTTTATTTCTTTCGATTCAGCTTGTTTAGGAAGAAGAAATGTGTTTTGAGAGGGGGGTTTGATTCGTGAGAGGATGGAGATCATTTCTATGTTCTTAGTTTTCATTTTTGATACGATTTGAGGGATTTGGGGATTTTTCAGGGAGAGAGCTGGCCGGAGAAGACGACCGGAGGTCTTCTCCGGCAGCCTGAGAGTGATTAGGGCTTAAACGTCATTAATTAGCAACTTCAAACCTGGGCCCTTGATTTTTGTTTCCCGCGCGCCAGTGAATGGTCAGGATCATTTCATTTGCCCTAATCCACTTAATTAATTTTAATTAATTCGTAATTAATTTAATTTGGTCAGATTGCATCCCCACCCTCCATTCACGCGCCAGTCAACCAGTTCAAATCCAGATTGCATCTCAGCCATCCTTTCCTTTGACTTTTGCTTTTATTTAATTTTTATTCATTTTCTTTTCAATTAACTTGCATATTTAATTTAAAATAGCAAAAAATACATAAAAATTATGAAACTTTTTCCTCTGAGTTTTATTAATTTTTATGACACAAAAATATTTTTATTTTATTTTTATCATCAAAAAAAGTATTTTTAAATATTTAAAAGATTATTTTTAATTGATTAATGGAAATTAATTAATTAAAAATACTTTTAGGTATTTAAAAATTACAAAAAAATTCATGAAATGTTCTAAGACATTTAGAAACATTGTCCAACCTTCAAACCAAATTTATTTTTTTGATCTTGATGCATTTTAAGTTTTTTTCATTGAATTAAATCATTTTTTATGCATTATTTTGATCATGGGTTCAAAAATTCATTTCCGCCTATTGGAGAAGGTTGAGACATTGATTCTTCTTGCATTGTTTTGTGTTTGGCATGTAGTTTCTAGGGTAAAATGGCCATGATTTGATCTTGCATTTTCTAATTGTTTGGCATTTCTTTTGTTTAGGAACCCTAAAAAACCCTAATAATTTAGAAAATTCATATCTTGAGTTTGGTTGAGAGTTGGGAGCTCCCCTTTGGGCAGTGGTTTGTTATAGGTTTAGGGTTTCTTTGAGTGGCATTTTCCATTTTTTATCTTAGGGTTTACTTCTGTTTTTGATTTTTGTTTGATGTTTGTTTCATAAACCCTAATTTGGGCTTTCACTTGCATCCTTCTTGCATCCTCTTGCATAACATGATTTGTCTTTGAATTTTATGCATGCTTGTGATTCATTTGACATCTTAAGACATATAGAAAACATGTTTGATCATTGTATTGCATATTTGCCATGTCATTTGTCTTGTATGCTTCACAACTTTCCATGCTTGTTCATGCTCCTTAGCTTGCATCATTTGCATTCATAATCTTGTATGAGCATTTCCATGTGCTGCCTTTTGCTTGTAGCACCTCATAGCATCATTTTCATCATCAACATGCTTCTGGTTTGGTCTAACATCATGTCATTTCATTTCATTTAGCATTGCATTGCATTTCTTTCTAACATTTCAGGTGGTAAGTAAACTTGAGAAGTGAATTTGCCTTCACTTCTCATAACTTTTCTTTTCATCTCTCTTGCATGCATTGCTGCATTTTTATATGTGTTTGAGTTTGAGCTTGCTCATTCTTCTTCCTCCCACTTTCTTTCTTCAAGTGACTTGACTTCTTGAATGAAGCAAGTTGCCTTGCTTCTCTTGATCCTGTTCATCTGCTTCCTGGTGGCTCCTTTGAAGATTTGTCCTTGCAAACCTCACAAACTTTAGGATCATCCAAGCATGATAATGAATTAGGGTTTTGATTAGTCCCCCTCATAGTTTTACCTTTGTGTCTCTCTTTGAGTCTTCTCTTCTCACCTCATAATCAGGGACTAAACCCTAAAGGCTTTAAGACTTTGTGATTAAGCTTATGCCTTCATCCTTCTCTTAGGATGGAGTGTATAACTTTAATCCTAAGTCTTGAACCCTTAATGTGTTTAAATCTCTTAATCAATTCACTTAATAAATATCAAGACATCACACTTGTAACTTGGGCCTTGCATTAGGGTTCTAATTCTTCCTTAAGTGGTTAAGAAGGACTAACCCTAGTGTTAATGGACAAGTCCCCCTCAAGTTGTCTTACAAATCATAAAATTCACTTCATCATCATATCATTAACTAAAATCCATCTAATAAAGGCTTGTTTTGTCATGGGTTTAATCCCTAATCATGGATTAAGTTAAGGAGCTTTCCTCAGCTTAAACATTCTCATCTATTATCCTTCTATTAGGATGGTGTAATGAGTCTGTTTAATCCCTGATTATGGCTTAACCTCATTACTTAACACTAAACAAAAACACCAAAAACATCTAAATAATCACAAGTAGGTTAATGATCTTAATCCTACATCAAAGGTGATTAAGTGTGAGAATCTGACTTCACACTTAAGGTGCTCTCATTACCCCTAATCAGAGGGAAGATGTGATGAGTTTACTAACCCATTGGTTTAGGCTTAAGCTCATTAACTTATGACAAATTCTCAAAAGCAATAAAAGACTGAAAACACAAAAAACAAACAATAATCGTCTCCTTCGGGATTCTTTTCTCATCTCATTCACTCACAAACGAGAACTCGCTTCTTCCGTCTAATGCAAGACAGTTCGCACCTGAGCCAGACAGGTCATACACTTGAGCATTGACAAGCAAGTAGTTCACAAGTCAATTCATCTTTCAGTCTCTTTGGGTCGAACTACGGTGTTCTGACTTCCTCATTGCACGAGAGGATACGTAGGCATAACTTAACAGTTATCGAACAAAAGTCTCTGTACATCCCCCCTCCTTCTAGCTTCATTCTTTTAGCCTCATGATCATGAGCAGTTCTTTTTCATTCTCATACTGACACTTTCATACTTCATATCACTTATATACTTTGCACTGACACCTGTACATCCCTTTTTCAGCTATTTTACACACAGATTGCATTGACACTACCCCTTTAAAACACAAATCTTTTAAGCGTGGATCCCGTCGAGTACGACGGACAATCTGGGTGCTAATACCTTCCCAGGTTGTAACCAACCCCCTTTCTCAGTCTCTCTGGTTCGCAACCGTCTTATCCATCTTTTTCTAGGCCTATGCAGCATTGCCTTTCCTCCGGGATAAAAATGCCTAGCTGGCGACTCTATTCATCTCCAGTGGGTTCACGGCTGTGTGTTCTCATTGTCCCTCTCGCCGACCGTTCGCGTCTGTACCTTCATATGATCCGTTTCATTTGTCGGGAGCGACATTCATCTGGATTTCTTGATTTCTCAAGCTACCCTGAAAGCTTCTTTAGGAGAGTGGAAAGCTGTCTGTGCTTTATTGGCCTTGAGTATATATGGAATTGTGTTGTTTGCAGATGAGCCTCGATTCATTAGCAAGAATGCAATCCATCTTTTCATCTTGAGGAACCCAGTGCCCACTTTATTGGGGGATCTCTATTATTCAGTGCATCAGAGGAATGAAAAGCAGAGGGGAAGATTAGTGAGGTGTTGTGCTCCATTGTTCCACACTTGGCTTCTCAGGCATCTACCCAGGACAGATGCATTTTTGAACCCTCATCAGCAGAGAAACTGGGCTAAGAGACTCACTGCTCTAACTTCAGCTGATATCAGATGGTGCACTCAGAGTGCCAAGGGCAAGGATATCATCACCAGCTGTGGGCATTTCCCTAATGTGCCCCTAATAGGAGTCAAGGGGAGTATTAATTACAACCCTCTGCTGTTCAAAAGGCAACTGGGCTATGCACTGGTCCACACTCCTAAGGCACAGGACTTGGTGGAGACACTCTATTGTGAGAACAAGCCTAATCTGGCTAGTGTTAGGCAGGCTGCCTGGGCCTGGGATAATGTTCAAGCTAAGGGGGTAACCATCCTGGGGAAGTGCAACAATGTGGCATCAGCACAATATTATGAGTGGTCCTATGCCAGGGCTCAATTCTCTGGGATGCCCTTTACCATAGAAGATATGCCTGAATCATCTTCAGCACCACCCCCTGCCACTGTCAGTTTGGAAGAGTTTGAAATCTTGAAGGAAAGAAATGAGAAGTTAACCCAGGCTTTGCAGAAGACCCTCCGGGAGAGGAGTGATGGTAGGATGGAGATTGAGAGGTTGGAGAAGTTGAGAGTGGAGCATCTGACTAAGATTGAGAAGTCTGGGGATTATATCAAAAAGTCTAAAGCTGGAGAACAAATTCTGAAGAATGCTTGCAAGGAAGCCCAGTTCCAGAAAGCAAGGACAGACTTGTATCTGAAGGAGAGTCAGGCTAGGTGGGTCAGGATCACCGAGGCTCGTACTCTGGAGGACAAGAGAGTTCAAGACAAGATGGAGCAACTGGAAGCTAGTGCCAAAGTGCAGCAAGAAGCCCTGGCAGCAGCCCAGAAGGAGATATCAGAGCTGAAGACCAAAGCTGGAGTGAAGAGGTCAAAGGACCAAAGTCAGCACAAGAAGTTAACAGCAGCTGTTACGACCCGGAACCTCCTCATCAGGAATCTCACGGAGCGCCCGGCTGATCCTGTGACCGAAGCACTTCTCAAGGAAGTTCGCGAGGATGATTTTGGTCTTGGTGTTTGACCATTTGTTTGTTGTTGCTTTCATTCCATGTACTTTTATTTTCCTGTAATGTATTTTGACCCCTCAGAGGGCTTGTATTTGTAAACAAACTATGTACCATTTTGCTTTTGTAATATATGTATTAGTTTGTTCCATCCAAGTTTCACTTCGAAAGCAACATCAACAGCATCTTCAAGGGTCTGGAAGGGTCAAAACTGAATGCCAAGCCGGATACCTTGAAAGCAAATAAGCATACTGCATTGCATGCTAACCCTTTTGTGTGTTTTGTAGGTTTTTGTTTTATTGCCACTAACTCTGTTGTGATGTTCAGGAACTATTGCTCGGCGCCGAGTATTTCCCCTCAACCGTCCGCACCGTTATCCGACCCGTAGCAATCTTCCGGGCATTCAAATGGATCAGATGCAGCAGGACCTTACTGAGGTCAGAAATCAAATGGCAAATGAAAGGCTAGAAATGAGGAATCAAATGACTCAGTTTATGGAAGTGATGAACAACATGGCCCAGAGCCAAGAAAGATTGAGAGCCATGGTGGAAAGGCAGAATCAAGAAGATCCACATGTAGGGACTGCCGGCACCAGCAACAATGAAAGGGTCCAACCTCATGTTAACCCCCCTGTATTTGGCCCACACCTCCACCCTGAGGTCAACATCCCTGCAAATGTTCAAGGGACTGCCACTGCAGCCAGGGTACTTCAAGAAGACCCCCAAGAGGATCAATTCACGGTAATGGGTGCCGGGGAAGAAGCTTATGATAGAAGGATGGATGAGATAGCTGAGAAATTGAGGTCCTTAGAATCTCAAAATTCTCTGGGTTTCGACGTCATGGACATGGGCTTGGTAGACGGGGTCAGGATCCCCCATAAGTTTAAGCCTCCTTGTTTTGAAAAATACAACGGGACTTCATGCCCCCGGACTCATTTACAATCATTTCTGGGGAGGCTGAAGGCCTATACTATGGATGAGAAGCTCTGGATGTTCTATTTCGAGGATAGCTTAACTGGAGCGTCAAGAGAATGGTACTCTCACCTGACAAGGGCAACTATTAGATGCTGGAAGGACCTGGCAGAGGCCTTCATCAGACAGTATCAGTACAACTTAGATATGGCACCCAACAGGACTCTCCTAATGGGAATGTCACAGTCGTCAAGGGAAAGTTTCCGAGAATATGCCCAGAGATGGAGGCAATTGGCTGCTGCTGTTCAACCACCTATGTCTGAAAGGGAAATGGCAGATATGTTCATGAACACCCTTCAGGGAACCTACATTGACAGGCTGGCTGCCTTCTCATCTACCAGCTTTGCAGATGTTGTCATAGCCGGGGAGAGAATTGAAAGCCTATTGAAGATGGGTAAGATCTCAGACAGCGGTGCAGGCCCGTCCAGTAGTACAAGAAAGCCTTTTGCAGGCCCGAGAAGAACTGGCGAGACCAATGCCATCCACACCAACAGGGGCAGGCCCCAATATGTTCACAGATCAGTGGCAGCAGTCACCATTCCCGCTCCAGCTCATCCTCAACCAGTTTATCAACCTCCGCAACAAAACTATCAGCAACAACCTCAGTACCATCAACAGAATCAGTATCCTCCGAGAAATTACAACAACAGCAACACCAACAACAATAACCAGCAAAGGCCATTCCAACAGAGGCCTTCTCAAGCCAACAGGGTAATCGATCTGATCCCTATGCCATATGCTACATTGCTGCCACAACTCCTGAAACTTAACCTAGTTGAGCTAAGGACGTTGGCACCTCCAGATCCCAACAGTCTACCCAGGAATTATGACTCCAACGCCAGATGTGCTTTTCATTCAAATGCACCTGGCCACAGTACAGAAAAGTGCAGAGCTTTGCACATGAAGGTACAAGACCTGGTAGACTCAAAAGCTCTGAATTTCGCACCACCACCCAATGTCAATAAGAACCCAATGCCAAACCACGGTGGTCCCAGAATTAACGCTATTGAAGAAGACAAGCCGTCTTATTTGATAACCAGTGTGGGTCAGATCCGGACACCGTTGGTGGAAATCAAGGCTCAACTCCTCGAATGTCAAATGTTCCCGGGGTGTGAGTTAGGGTGTGCTTACTGCAATATTTTTGTCAATGGGTGCGATAACCTGAGGAATGGCATAGACGGTCTCATTCAGAGTGGCCAACTTCAGATCACCACATCATTTCCTATAAATCCAGCAATCTCATCAGCAACAACTCTAGATCCTCCTACAACTGCAGCAACCATTGTTCCTGACAATTCTTCGGTTTCATCAGCAAGTACTTCATCTATCATCTCAATTGATCAATCATCGACAAATGTTCCTGCTACAACTCCAGCACCACTCCATTTTGAAACTCCTACAACAACAACATCCATCCTTCCACCAATGTCTCCTACAACATCAGCAACAAATCATGAAGACGTCTCAACTGTCACAATATTTTATGATCCTGAAAACAACTCCGCCTACAACTCAGAAGGTGCTGCTCCCATCAGAGCACCAGTCACAATTTATTTCGATCCACAGACTATCACAGTTCCTTCCGCAGCTGCAATCAGTCCAGTCACTATCACGGTGCCTGGACCAGTACCTTATGAAAGCAGTAATGCTATCCCCTGGCATTACGGCTCTGACCTGTACTGTGAAGGACAAAGAATCACTTTTGAATCATCAACCCCTGCACCACAAGTAGACAATGTGGGAGGAGGCGGAGGCTTCACTCGAAGCGGACGTCTTTTCGCTCCACAAATTCAGAGACCCACTGCCGAAGCAGAAGCTACTGCCAAGGCAAAAGGAAAAAGCTTGGTGCAGGAAGAGCAGACTGCTAAAGAAGCCTTGAAAACACCCTTCGATCAAGAGGTTGATGAGTTCATGCGAATCATCAAAAAGAGTGATTATAAAGTAGTGGATCAGCTTCATCAGACGCCTTCCAAGATCTCAATCCTATCATTGCTTATGTGCTCCGAAGCCCATCGGAATGCACTACTCAAAGTCTTGCACGCAGCTTACGTGCCTGAAGAGATCACTGTCAATCAGCTGGAAGCTGTAGTTGGAAATGTTAATGCTAGTCACGGACTAGGGTTCACCAATACTGATTTGACAACGGAAGGCCGCAACCATAACAAAGCCTTGCACATAACCATGGAATGTAAAGGTGTTGTCCTTTCCCATGTGCTGGTAGACACGGGGTCATCCCTCAATGTCTTACCTAAGAAGGCCCTGGTGAAGTTAGAATATGACGGATTGGCGTTGAGACCCAGCAACCTGGTGGTGAGAGCCTTTGATGGTTCAAAGAGATCGGTTCTCGGAGAGATTGAGTTGCCCATAACGATTGGCCCGCAGACCTTCAAAACGACCTTCTACGTGATGGATATACAGCCTGCCTACAGCTGTCTATTGGGTAGGCCATGGATTCACGCCGCTGGCGCCGTGACCTCTACCCTTCACCAGAAGTTAAAATACGAGTGGGAGGGTCAAATCGTTATAATCTGTGGAGAGGAGGATATTTTTGTCAGCCACCTGGCTACCTATAAATACATTGAGATGGATGGGGAGATCCATGAAACAATGAGCCAGGGTTTTGAAGCTTTGAATGTCAATGAAGCATCTGCTGTGCCTGGTACTTCAATATCATCATACCAACAAGCCCGGAAGGTTGTTGAGGGAGGAAACGCCCAAGGCTGGGGCAAACTGCTATCAGTAGAGAAGAAAGAGGACAGATTTGGGTTGGGTTACAAACCAACTCAACAAGATCAAGCAGAGGCTGCGAAAGAGCCCAACTTTGTGAGTGGGGGGATGCTCACCCCTGATGCTGTCAACTGTCTGGAAGACGAGCTGGAAGAAGAACGCAACCTGGAAAGCTGGATTCGTCCAAAGATCCCGGGGAGCAGTATCTCAAACTGGTCTTCCCAGGAAATTATAAGAGTTACTCATGCAGAGTAATTATTATTTCCTGTATTTTTATAGCATGCATCAAAGTCTTGCATCTTGCCCAAGATGACAAGACTCATTTTGTAATCGGGCCATCTGTACTTTTTGTACAACAAGATTGATCAATGAAATATCAGACATCTTTTTGCAAATGAGTCTTTTTCTTTTCCGCTCACTGTTTTTCCATTTTTCTTTTTGTATAAAAAATAAATGGCAGTGTTTTCAAAATGACAACTTTATTTCACTTTTTTTAACAAGATTAAAATCAAATCACTAAAATGAACAAACTGAACCCTTGCAGAGAGTGCCTTCCAGACAGCACCGACAACAGCACGGCTATGACTTCATATGACTTTGACAATCCAATCAATCAAGCCGATGAAGGGGTTGAAGAAGAGTATGAGCTTCCTGAAGAGCTAGCCAGGTTGTTAAGACAAGAGGAGAAGGTTATTACACCTCACCAGGAGGAGGTTGAAGTGATTAATCTTGGTACAGATGAAGACGTGAAAGAGGTTAAAATCGGGGCCTGCCTGCAAGACTCAGTGAAGAGACAACTGATTGACCTGCTTCAAGAGTATGTGGACGTGTTTGCTTGGTCTTACCAAGATATGCCAGGGTTGGATACCGATATTGTCGTGCACAAGCTGCCTTTAAGAGAAGAATGCCCGCCGGTTAAACAAAAGCTACGCCGTACTCGTCCAGACATGGAAATGAAGATCAAGGAAGAGGTACAAAAGCAATGGGACGCCGGGTTCCTTGCTGTGACTAGCTATCCGCCGTGGGTCGCTAACATAGTACCTGTGCCTAAGAAAGACGGCAAAGTAAGAATGTGTGTTGACTACCGGGATCTGAACAGAGCCAGCCCGAAAGATGACTTCCCATTACCTCACATTGATGTATTGGTCGATAACACGGCTCAGTTCTCGGTATTCTCCTTCATGGACGGATTTTCAGGATACAATCAGATCAAGATGTCACCTGAAGACATGGAGAAGACAACCTTCATCACACCCTGGGGCACTTTCTGCTACAAGGTAATGCCATTTGGGCTCAAGAATGCCGGCGCAACATATCAACGAGCTATGGTAACATTATTCCACGATATGATCCACAAAGAAATAGAATGTTATGTGGATGATATGATTGCCAAGTCCCTTACAGAGGAAGATCACCTGGTAAATCTGCTGAAGCTATTCAAGCGTCTGAGGAAGTATCAACTGAAGTTGAACCCCAACAAATGCACATTCGGGGTGCGATCTGGTAAGCTGCTGGGATTTATCGTAAGCGAGAAAGGGATTGAAGTTGACCCTGATAAAGTCAAAGCCATCCAAGAGATGCCTGCACCGAAAACTGAGAATGAAGTTCGAGGGTTCCTAGGTAGATTGAACTACATCTCAAGGTTCATATCTCACCTCACAGCAACCTGCGAACCCTTGTTCAAGCTGTTAAGAAAAGAACAGACGGTCAGGTGGAATGAAGACTGCCAGAAGGCTTTTGACAAGATCAAGGAGTACTTACAAGAACCTCCAATCCTTATGCCTCCAGTTGAAGGAAGACCTCTGATCATGTACTTGACAGTATTAGAGGAGTCGATGGGGTGTGTGTTGGGCCAGCATGACGAGTCTGGTCGAAAAGAGTATGCAATATACTACCTAAGCAAAAAGTTTACCGACTGTGAACAGCGTTATTCACTGCTCGAGAAAACTTGCTGTGCTTTAGCGTGGGCTGCTTGCCGACTGAGGCAGTATATGTTGACCCACACCACTTTATTGATCTCAAAGATGGACCCAGTCAAGTACATTTTCGAGAAGCCAGCGCTTACCGGACGGGTTGCAAGATGGCAGATGATTCTTACAGAATATGACATCCAATACACCTCTCAGAAAGCCATCAAGGGCAGTGTATTGTCTGAATATCTTGCTGAGCAACCTATTGATGATTACCAGCCTATGAGATTTGACTTCCCTGATGAAGACATCATGTTCATAAAAGCAAAAGATCATGAAGAGCCTGTTCACACTGAAGGGCCCGACCCGGAAGAAGAATGGACTATGATGTTTGATGGGGCTGTTAATATGAATGGTCGTGGTGTTGGTGCAGTGCTCATTACGCCTAAAGGAGTTCACATGCCTTTCTCGGCAAAACTCACTTTCAACTGCACTAACAACGAAGCTGAATACGAAGCTTGCATTATGGGTCTTGAGGAAGCCATTGACCTCAGGATCAAGACATTGACCGTATTCGGAGATTCAGCTTTGGTAATCAATCAAACCAACGGCAAATGGTACACCCACCAGGATCATCTGATACCGTACAGGGATTATACAAGGAGGTTATTGACTTTCTTTACAACAGTCAAGCTTGAGTATATCCCTCGGGACGAGAATCAGTTTGCAGATGCCCTGGCTACCATTTCGTCCATGATCAAAGTTCAAGCTGCCAACTTTGTACCTCAGATCTCAGTGTCCAGACTTGACAGACCAGCGTATGTGTTCGCAGCGGATGTTGTTAAAGATGACAAGCCTTGGTTCCATGACATTAAATGCTTCTTGGAGGATCAAACATACCCACCTGGGGCATCTTCCAATGATAAGAAGACTTTGAGAAGGCTTGCTGGTAGTTTCTTTCTGAACACTGATGGGTCTTTATACAAAAGGAACTTTGATATGGTACTCCTCAGATGTGTTGATAAGACAGAAGCAGACTTGTTGATGCATGAAGTGCACGAAGGATCCTTTGGTACCCATGCAGGAGGGCATGCCATGGCTAAGAAATTGCTAAGATCAGGCTATTACTGGATCACAATGGATGCAGACTGTTGTGCTTATGCCAGGAAATGCCACAAATGCCAGATTTACGCGGATAAGGTGCATGTGCCTCCCAATACTTTGAACATAATGTCTTCACCCTGGCCCTTCGCTATGTGGGGCATCGACATGATTGGCAAGATTTAACCGACTGCTTCGAACGGCCACAGATTCATCCTGGTCGCCATTGACTATTTCACCAAGTGGGTTGAAGCAGCCTCATATGCAAACGTCACAAGACAAGTGGTAGCCAGATTTCTAAAGAGAGATATCATCTGTCGATATGGAGTGCCCGAGCGAATCATTACTGATAATGGTTCCAACTTGAACAACAAAATGATGGCAGAGCTGTGTCGGGACTTCAAAATTCAACACCACAATTCTTCTCCTTACAGGCCAAAAATGAATGGCGCAGTTGAGGCAGCTAATAAAAATATCAAGAAGATTGTGCAGAATATGGTAGTCACTTACAAAGACTGGCATGAGATGCTACCATTCGCCTTGCATGGGTACCGCACGTCAATCAGAACATCCACTGGGGCAACACCGTATCAGCTTGTGTATGGTATGGAGGCAGTCCTACCTGTTGAAGTTGAATTACCCTCCCTACGGGTATTGTTGGATGTTAAGCTGAACGAAGCAGAATGGGTCCGATCCCGATTCGAACAACTGAGTCTGATTGAAGAAAAGAGATTGGCTGCAATCTGTCATGGGCAGTTGTATCAGAAAAGAATGAAGAAGGCCTTCGATCAGAAAGTCAGGCATCGAGAGTACCAAGTAGGAGATCTTGTGCTGAAGAGAATCCTCCCTCCTCATACAGACCACAGGGGCAAATGGACTCCAAACTATGAAGGGCCATTCGTGGTAAAGAAAGTTTTCTCTGGTGGAGCGCTGATGCTCAGCACCATGGATGGTGAAGATTTCCCGTCCCCTGTGAATTCAGATGCAGTTAAAAAATACTTCGCATAAAATGACCCGCTGGACATAAAAACAGAATGTAAGTCCAGGCAAAAATAGGGCATCCCGGCGAGTCAAAAACAGAATAAAAGACTCGGGCAAAATAAGGGAAAATAAACAAAAAATGTGTACACCCGCTGAGTTGAAAAGCCACATTGGACAACTCAGGCAAAAATGGGTATCCCGATGGATCGAAAACCCGAGAGGGCGATCCATGCAAAATAAGGGAATGAGCGAACAACTGCATTCTGAATTCGTCTGTATCATCTACAACTTGGTAAGCTTCGAAAGGATCAAGCTTCAATCAGAATCAACATTCTTCAAAAAGCAAGATGAGAAGAACGTCAAAAGTCATACGGGTCATAGTGAAGAGGAAGCTCCCTAAAGCATCATCAACACTGCCAGCATTTTGTTTCTCAATTTGTAACAATCTCCTCATTTCAGGGGATATGTTCCTTTGACTGTATCTCGCCAATTCAGGGCATATGAATTAATAAAATCAGATTTTCAGTCATGTCTCGTTTTGTACATTTTATTTGCAAGAAAATGTCTGATGTCTAAAAAAAAAACCTGATTGCACAGAATACAGATGTTTTATCCTCAAATAAAAAACGTGCTTGCAGGAAATGTGCTTACTCTCAGAAGTATTCTAAACTCCTATGACGGAATTCAGTAAAGGATACCTCGGGATTATCTTGTGCGTTTCTCTATCTTTTTCAGGATTGCAGGTATCCAGAACGCAACTTGGGGCATGTAAGCTTCATCCCAACAAGCTGACAAATCAACACTTAATTTTAGCACCCGAAGTGCTCTCTCCCCAGTTGAGTTGCCTCTCATGACTTCCCCAGCTGAGTTGTCATTTCCCCATCAGAGTTACCAGGCATCACGGAAGGCGCCCATATCCCCGGCTGAGTCAAGGATCCTCTTCAACAGAATCCCTAGGAAGGTCTCTCAATGATCTCTTTTCCTCCCCAGCCGAGTTGCCATCTCTCTCTCAGCCAAGTACAAAATCCAGGGAACCACTTCCCCACAGAGTTCCAGCCTCTATCCAGAAGAGCAGCGCATAGAACTCACAACAGAGTGAAGAAAGCTTCCACAAACCCCAGCTGGGTCTCTCATTTATAAAGGATAGGTCTACCAATGACCTATATCCCCAAGCAGATATCATATCATCGGATCTACTAATGATCTCATCCCCAGCTGGGATGTATACTTCAAACAGATCAGTCAAAGATCTTCGCAGCAACGGGACCCGGATCCCGGTTTGGTAGCTTTGCAATCATAGCATTCGCATCATGTTCACCCACAAAGCGTAGCATTCCGTTTTAACACGGAGCATTACGGCAAAATCCAACACATAGCATAATCATAAGCCATGTTTTGAATCAGCACTTGTGAATAATGACAGTTCATCAACATACAGAAAAACCCCCACCAGGGTCCCCAGCAAAACAGTTGCCTCATAATCACAAACACCAGTATATACTCCTTTCTGACACCCGTCCGTGTCATCACTCCCCAGTAAAGTCGCCTGAACACTCTTTGCAAACAACACCACCCGTATTACAGATACTCCCTTTGACACCCGTCCGTGTCATATCCCCAGCAGAAAACCAAGACTTTCTCTTTGCACTCACAGGTATTCTTGTATATACAATCCCTTGACACTCGTCCGTGTCATATCCCCAGCGCAGTCGCTTACACTTTTGCAACCCATTTACTTACTTATATTATACTTATTTTCTCTTGACACTAGTCCGTGTCACTCTCCCAGCAGATAAACACTCATCTATACAATACTCATACTCGCTACTCATGTTACTCTTATACAGATACTCGTCCGTATCTTGTATATACCTTTCATATCCCCACAGATTCAACACTAGTCCTTGTTCTTTGTTAACCTCGTTGGTACTCGTCCGTACCATCATCTCAGAACATGCGTCAGGCGTTTGTTTCTACATGATACTCGTCCGTATCATAGTCTTAAGGATGCCCGTCCGCATCTTTAATCCATACACTGTGTCAAACACTCTTGTCTTTTTGAATATAGATACTCGCCTGTGCCTACTATTCCCCAGAAGAGTCCTCTCAGATTCAACACTCGTCCGTGTTCTCTGTTAACCAGTTGATACTCGTCCGTATCATCATCTTTGAACACGCGTCGGTATTTGTTTCTACCCGATACTCGTCCGTATCGTAGTCTTAAGGATGCTCGTCCGCATCTTTAATCTATACACAATACCAAACACTTATACCTTTTGTTTCTTGGATATAAACACTCGTCCGTGTTTACTACTCCCCAGAAGATCGCCAACAAAGCAAACCTTCCTTCTTATCTGACACTCGTCCTGTGTCATGGTAAACCCTGAGAGCAGCCGTACCCTGCTAGGTGGTCGTCCTCCACCTCTTGATGGTCGTCCTCCATCATGCTCATCCGATGGCCGTCCCCATCGTTGATATTTTTAGCAGCCGTCCCCTGCTAGGTGGTCGTCCTCCACCCTTTGATGATCGTCCTTCATCATTTTATCCAATGGCCGTCCCCATTGTTGATTTTGGTAATCTGGCATTCGTCCTATGTCATGATAAACCTTGAGAGCAGCCGTCCCCTGCTAGGTGGTCGTCCTCCACCTCTTGATGATCGTCCTTCATCATTTTATCCAATGGCCGTCCCCATTGTTGATTTTGGTTATCTGGCATTCGTCCTATGTCATGATAAACCCTGAGAGCAGCCGTCCCCTGCTAGGTGGTCGTCCTCCACCTCTTGATGGTCGTCCTCCATCATGCTCATCCGATGGCCGTCCCCATCGTTGATATTTTTGGCAGCCGTACCCTTCCAGGTGGTCGTCCTCCACCTTTGATGGTCGTCCTCATCATAATTCCTTTATTCCCCAACAGAGCAGCCGTCCCCTGCTAGGTGGTCGTCCTCCACCTTTGATGGCCGTCCCCATCATCTGTTTATTTCATTTATTCTTTAACCCGATGGCCGTCCCCGTCGTGGTCCCTTTTCCTTTTTAGCCCGATGGCCGTCCCCATCGTTGGTTACCCTGCTTCATGAACTTGATGGCCGTCCCCGTCATGTTTCATCAATCCCCATAATTTTACAGCTTTACTTGATGGCCGTCCCCATCATAATATCTTATTTTCCCCAGCCAGTCGGCCGTCCCCGTCTTGGCTTTACCTTTTATCCCCAGCATGTCGGCCGTCCCCGTCATTGCTCTACTTCACACACTTTTCTCAGCATGTCGGCCGTCCCCGTCATTGCTCTTTACCCAGCAGTCGTCCTCTGCTCGACGGTCGTCCTCCGCCGCCCACACTTTACAATATACCTCATTTTTCTTTTACAATATATATCCCTTTTCTTCTTCATTCCGTGAGTGCAAATTTTGGACTGTCTTTGGTATTCAACCACAAGTTATCTTGTTTGCCTGTTAAGCCGTCGCTTACATCCTGCACAGCTAACTCATGTTTGAATAGGGGCAGCTGTAAACACCCCAAATTTTCCCTCACCCATTCACACCATGGCTTGTGATCATTTCATATGCATAAACACAATCATATCATCTCATATCCCATTTTTGATTCACTGCATAGTTTCTAAGTCATCTGCACCTAGGGTTTGTGATCTGAGCAATCCAAGAGCCTCCTGAGCCACTCCAAAGGCCACCAATCACTTCAAAGGGATCCATGTGTGTTCTTATATCATATTACATCCTCTCAAAGTCAAAAATGCAAAAGGATCACAAGAACTGGGATTGGTGGAGATGCAGAGCCAAGTTTGACTGCACAGTTGACCTAAAATTAGGGTTTTGGTTTCAGAGGCCATAACTCCAATTTTTTTGGTCATTCTTGTTTCCATTGGTCTCTATATGGTATAGGGAGTATGCATATCAATTTTCATGAAGAAATTCCATGGGGAAGTCATCTGATCAAGGGTTGACTTTTCAGACAAGTCAGTGCAAAATCAGGGCATCTGAGGCCCCCAATGACCCAACCAAGGGATGATCTTCATCATTTTGAGTGTATATGATCTTTATTTGATCATGGAAGAAGGTTGAAGTTCACAAAATTCAAGAATTTGAAGTTTTTGCAAAGTTGACTTTTTAGGGCATGTTTGACTTTTCAAGAATATGTCATTTTATGCCATTTTTCAAGCCTTGCTTTTTGATCCAAAAATGCTTCAAATGGAAAAACTTTGGTCATGAAAGTTGTAGAATACATTTTTACCTTTTCAAAAAGTACAAGAACATGACCTAATTCATTTTGGATCAAAAGTTATGGTGTGACAAAGTTGGCAAAAATCACTAATTTTCAAGTCATGCACTAAATGGAAAATTTGCAAAATCATGTTTCTAGGCAAATTGTAACTTCTAATTGTCATCAAACCATTACACAAGCATCATGCAACTCCTAAAAATCAGATTTGAACCAAGTTTCTCATGGTTCATGGCTTGTGTAGCAAGATAGTCACATGTGAACCAAAGATGATCAACTTGCAAAATTCATGATCACACTTCCTACCACTTGCTACATTGGATGCTGAACCTTGCTAGCCCTTCCCCTCACCTTTGCTGCGCCAGCCCCATGCTTGTACTAGCCTAGAACCAAGCCCATGCCTCTCTTACAACAAAGTTGACATTTTGCAAAAGTGAACTTACCAATCAATAAAGTCCAGGTCACATCATCTGACCTATGAGATTATTTTATACTATCCATTTGCAAGCTAAACATATCAAGAAGCCAAGCTGAAACACACCACAACATGACATTTCACAAACTCACCCCATTTTGCATTTCTCTTCGAATCTGCCTCCACAACATACAAACATTCAAACAAATTTCACTAATCATCTCACCATGCTTCATAGAGCCTAAACCAAGCAAAGCCTAAGCCTGAAACCAGCAAGAACACCATTCCTCCATTTTCACTCTCAGAAGCAAAACCATTTGAAACTCACTCCACAGGCCATAAACACCCAAACAAACTCCACAAACCTTCTCCACTCATCATCCTGATCACAAAGAACCACTCACATTGACCTGAAACAGCCTGAATCACCATCACCATTTTCAACTGAGCTTGAACAGAACTTGTTCAATCTCTCAAACCAGCCAACATAAACTCCTTCTAAGCATTCAAGGATCATCAGGGGACCAAGTAGAGTGGATTGCATCAAAGGGGAAGGTCAGAAAGTTGCCAGAGTGAAAGCTTCGAAACTCAGATAGCTCAAGAACTTTTTCTCCAGAAATGGATTTTTAAGTTCTAAAGTTGTTCTCTATGCTTCACTGATTGTTCTGATGCTTTTAGTTTCGAAAATGGTGATGAAATGAGAATTTAATTGCTTTCTGAAACTCTGTGACCTAAAAAATGTTTTGCTCGATTCATGAGTTTGGGGAAAAATAAATGAGTTTTGGCTTGGGGTTTTGATTCAGCAAGTTGTGGGGATCATTTCCATGTTTTTAGATTTCGTTTTAGTTAGGTTTTGAGAGTTTTAGAGATTTTCAGGTGGGGTTCCCACCGGAGAAGACGACCGGAGGTCTTCTCCGGCCACCTGAAAATCATTATGCCCTAATCCCTGTAATTAATTCCATTTGAATCTGGAGCGTTGGATGCCTTGACTCTGTTGACTTCGCGCGCGTGTGAACGGTCCAGATGTGGTCATTAAACCCTAATCTCTATTATTTATTTAATTAATTGAGTTTAAGTCAGTTTGAATATGGGCCATCAGATGACGCGCGTGGTCAACCATTTCAAATCCAGATTCAATCCCTGCCTTCCATTCTGTTGACTTTTCCCTTTTCTTTATTTTTATTCATTTATTTCATATTTGTTTTGTATAATTTATTAAAAATAGCAGAATTGTTTTAAAAATTATGAAACTTTTTGTCAAGAGTTTCACTAATTTTTAAAACACAAAAATATTTTTATTTTCATTTTTAGCATTTAAAAAGTATTTTTAAATATTTAAAAGATTATTTTTAATTGATTAATGAAAATTAATTTATTAAAAATACTTTTAGGTATTTAAAAATCACCAAAAAATTCATGAAATGTTCTAAGACATTTAGAAACATTGTCCAACCTTCAAACCAAATTTATTTTTGATCTTGATGCATTTTGAGAATTTTTCATTGAATTAAAATCATTTTTGTGCATTATTTTGATCCAAAGTTCAAAAATATCATTTCTGCCTATCCATGAAGAGTTGGACATTGATTCTTTTTGCATTGCATTGTGTTTAGCATGTAGTTTGTGAGATTAAATGGCCATGATTTGATCTCTCATTTTCAATTTGTTTGGCATTTCTTTTGTTTAGGAACCCTAAAAACCCTAGAATCTTGTAAAAATCATATCTTGAGATTGGTTAGGAGTTGAGACCTCTCCTTTGGGATTTGGTTTAGTATAGGATTAGGGGTCCTTTGTGTGGTGTTTTCAATTTTTTATAATGTTGTTTGCTTCTGATTTTGGTTTGTGTTTGATGTTTGATTCATAAACCCTAATTTGGGCTTCCATATGCATCCATCTTGCATTCTCTTGCATAACATGACTTGCCATGACATTTCAAGCATCCATGTGATTCATTTGACATCATAAGACATATTGAAAGCATGTTTGATCATTGCATCATGTATTTTCCATGTTGTATGCCATGTGCACTTCATATCTTTTCATGTATGTTCATGGTTCATAACTTGCCTCATTTGCATTCATGAACTTGTATGATCATGTCCATGTGCTGCCTCATGTTTGTAGCATCTCATAGCATCATTAGCATCATGTATATGCTTCTGGTTTTGTTTCTCATCATGTTATCTCATCCCATTTTGCATTGCATTGCATTCCTTTTCTAACCTTTCAGGTGGTAAGTGACTTTGAGAAGTGAATTTGCCTTCACTTCTCATAACTTTTCTTTTCATCTCTCTTGCATCCATTGCTGCATTTGTGTTTGTGTTTGAGTTTGAGCTTGCTCATTCTTCCTCTTCCCACTTTCTTTCTTCAAGTGACTTGACTTCTTGAATGAAGCAAGTTGCTTTGCTTCTCTTGGTCCTCTCATCTGCTTCCTGGTGGTTCCTCTGAAGATTGTTCTTGTAAAACCTCACAAACCTTAGGAACAACCAAGCATGACAATGATTAGGGTTTTGATTAGTCTCCCCTCTTAGTTTTCACCTTTTGTGTCTCTTTTGAGTCATCTCTTCTCACCTCATAATCAGGGACTAAACCCTAAAGGCTTTAAGGCTTTGTGACTAAGTTTATGCCTGCATCCTTCTCTTAGGATGGAATGTATAACTTTAATCCTAAGTGTTAAACCCTTAATGTGTTTAACTCCCTTAATCAATTCACTTAATAACCATCAAGACTTCACACTTGTAACTTGGGCCTTGCATTAGGGTTCTAATTCTTCCTTAATTGGTTAAGAAGGACTAACCCTAGTGTTAATGGACAAGTCCCCCTCAAGTTGTCTTACAAATCATAAAATCCACTTCATCATCATATCATCAAGTAAAATCCACTTAATCAAAGGCTTGTTTTGTCATGAGCTTAATCCCTAATCATGGATTAAGTTGAGGAGTTTTCCTCAGCTTAAACATTCTCATCTATTATCCTTCTCTTAGGATGGTGTAATGAGTCTGTTTAATCCTTGATTATGGCTTAACCTCATTAATTAACACTAAACAAAAACAACAAAAACATCTAAATAATCACAAGTAGGTTAATGATCTTAATCCTATACCAAAGGTGATTAAGTGTGAGAATCTGACTTCACACTTAAGGTATTCTCATTACCCCTAATCAGAGGGAAGATGTGATGAGTTTACTAAATCCATTGGTTTAGACTTAAGCTCATTAACTTATGACAAAATCCAAAAACAATAAAAGACTGAAAACACAAAAACAAACAATAATCGTCTCCTTCGGGATTCTTTTCTCATCTCATTCACTCACAAACGAGAACTTGCTTCTTCCGTCTAATGCAAGACAGTTTGCACCTGAGCCAGACAGGTCATACACTTGAGCATTGACAAGCAAGCAGTTCACAAGTCAATTCATTCTTTCAGTCTCTTTGGGTCGAACTACGATGTTCTGACTTCCTCATTGCACGAGAGGATACGTAGGCATAACTTAACAGTTATCGAACAAAAGTCTCTGTATATTCCTCCTCTTTTCAGCTTTATTCTTTTAGCCTCATGATCTTGAGCATTCTCATCCCTACACTGACACTATGCATTTATACACTTCACTTTTCTCTTACACTGACACCTGTACATCCTTTTCCAGCTCTTTTACACACAAATAGCACTGACACTACCCCTTTAAAACACAAATCTTTTAAGCGTGGATCCCGTCGAGTACGACGGACAATCTGGGTGCTAATACCTTCCCAGGTTGTAACCAACCCCCTTTCTCAGTCTCTCTGGTTCGCAACCGTCTTATCCATCTCTTTCTAGGTCTATGCAGCATTGCCTTTCCTCCGGGATAAAAATGCCTAGCTGGCGACTCTTTTCATCCCCAGTGAGTTCACGGCTGTGTGTTCTCACTGTTCCCTTCGCCGACCGTTCGCGTCTGTACCCCATTTGACCCGGCTTCATTTGGTGGGAGCGACAATCATCACTAAAGTCGTCATGTATTGCCGCCGCACTGCCATAATCTAGACGCGTTCCCGCATGACTCCAACTTGGTTGGTTAGTAGGTGGCATTGAGTAATTCATGTAGGGGATGTATGGATGTTGGTCTTGGGATGAATTAAAGGTGAATGTTTGTGGTGGATAAAATGGCATTTGTGGTTGGGGTGTTTGGTAATTGTGTTCTTGTGGGGTATGTTGTGAGAATGAATGTTGTTGTGTGTATGATGGGGAGGGGCTAAAATTGAGGTTTTGTTGGGTGTTGTAGGGGGTTGGGTTAAATGATGGGTTTGGTTGATTGTAAGGGTGTTGGCTTGGGGTATAAGGTTGTTGTGTGGGTTGTTGGTTGATATTAAATGTTTGTTGGGAGGAAAATCGGTGTGGTTGGTTGGGGTTAAATGTTTGTTGGGAGGAAAATGTGTGTTGTTGGTTGACATTCAATGCGGGTTGGATACGAGGGTCAAATAAATCTCTGTTGACCGATAGGTACAAATTGGTAACAAATCTATACCAATTCATGTATTCTCTATTTGGTTTACATTCAGTATTCATTACATTTCCGTGTATGACGGCGCGATGACGGTTTATCCATTCCTGGCGTTCTTCTCTGTTGTGGTCTTTCCAATCTTCGTAAGCCCATTGTTGATTTACCTTGCTGTTATGATATTTTTTCATGCATCTCGGTGGACCAGGAATTTCTTGTTGTATCCCAAATTGAAGCTTAACCCGATCCGATTGGTGCATTTAAACATAAGTGAAACAAAAGATATATGTTGTTGCAGTCCAAATATGACTTTCGGTTGGGTCCTCATCCTCGAGTCCAAGATATGGTCTCCATATAAACTGCGAAGATGTTGAAAAAATGCATTAGAGCAATAAAAATATTAAATAGAGATGGTAAAAATATTTCAATATTAAAACGTATAATTCTAAAAGATATTACATCATTGGGCTCAAAATGATCGAAGAAAGCCCGATATCCAACCGCACAATGATGGGGGGTTTTGTCATAATTCATTCCATAAGCAGACCACCTAAAAATATTAAATATAAAAATAAATAGAGTTTAAATATTAGATAAATAAATATATTAAGTAGAAAAATAAATAGAGTTTAAATAAACATACTTTGTTGCATAGGGAAAATGGAATGGATTTTCGTTGATCGGTGCCAGTCTAGGCATTCTGGACCAACCCCAAGCCTGAAGTAAGACTGCACATCCGACAAAATTGTGAGCGTCCTTCAAAGCGCATCGACACAAGTTTTGGTATAGATGTGCTAAAGTTTTTGCGCCCCAACTATAGCTATTTATTTGGTCGAAATCTTCGAGTAACGGTAAAAATTGAAGGTGTATGGTGTTACCGTTAGTATCAGGAAACAAAAAACAAGCAAAAAGTAACATAATATATACTCTTGCTTTCATTATTTTGAGTCCCTCGGGGGTGTCTTCGCTTAACTGGATAGAATTGTATTTGTCCCGTAGTACCACTATTCTCAAAGATTGTCCCCGTCTCTCCGAAGGATCCATCGTAATCCCCGTCTCTTCGCTTGACTGCAGACTATTTAATTTCGTTGACCACCGCCCATCCAATGGGCGGCAGAGTGCAAATGGAATAAATGCGTGTCTGGCAAGTGGCAGACTGCCTCCCATTCAATGGGCGGCAGAGTGGAAACATGTCTGACAAGTGGCAGACTGCCTCCCATTCAATGGGCGGCAATGTTGAAACGTGTCTGGCAAATGGCAGGCTGCCTCCCATTCAATGGGCGGCAATGTTGAAACGTTAATCAGCTTATTTTATTTAATATTTGTACCAACTAAAACATTCATATTATACACCAACGAATTTTCTATAAATCTATCATATTATACATCAACTAAAACATTCAAAAAATTCATCACATTCTAAAATGCCTCAAAGAGAAAATTATGTTATCTGTGCACATTACAATGGTGGTGTGGTTGTAACTGATGAGCTCGGATATAGCTTCGAAAATACAGAAATATGTCGTTTCAATATTAATAGAAGATCAACATTTCAACATTTCAAAGATCGACTGATTATGAAGATGGGACGATGAAGATGTGGAATCCATGTTTTACAATCATGAATGTTATGGATTTCCATCGATTGAGTTATATATCAAATTTGATCAATATCAACTAACCCAACAGTCTCAAGTTATCAATGCACCTGAAGGAGATGAACTAGCAATAATACCATACGAAAATGTAGAGGAAGAAGATGTTGAAGAAGAGACCGAAGCACAGGTGGATGACTTGTACACAACAATATTTGAAGAAGGAGTCATTGTTCAGGAGGACACCGATGACCAACACATTCCAGTTGGAAATGTTTTTTCACCACCTGCCCACATGACAAACATATCCTCGGATGCAGATCAAACATCAGATGATTGGCCGTACATGCCTCGTCTTCCGGTGGAAGGAGACATAACAGTAGGTAATCAGTTCAAAACTAAATCTGATTGTGTGCTTGCAATAAAACAATATCACATGAAACACGGTGTAGATTTTAGGGTGAAGGATTCAGATAAAAAGAGATATATCATTTGTTGTAGACACGATACGTGCAAGTTTCATCTGGTAGCGTCGTATCGTAAAAGAAGTGATTTGTGGGAAATAGGCATTATGAACCCCCTTCACAGTTGTTCAACAACCATGTTTGACCAGGATCATCGACAACTAAGCTCGCAATTAATGTCTCAAGTTTTAATGACTTTTGTAGACAATGATCCATCTATCAAGGTGAGCATTTGCATTGCAAAGATTGTTCATGAGTACAAGTTCACGCCGTCGTACAGGAAAACATGGATTGCGAGGAATAAAGCTATTGAACAGGTTTACGGTAACTGGGAGAAGTCATACAACGAACTTCCACATTTCCTTATGGCACTTAAAAAATTTGTTCCGGGGACAGTGATGGAAATGGAAACATTACCCATGTACACTGATGAAGGAACACTTGTTGAAGGGAAACAGATCTTTCACCGGCTATTCTGGGCATTCCAACCATGCATTAGAGGTTTTTCATATTGCAAGCCTATTTTGCAAATTGATGGAACCTGGTTATATGGTAAGTATAAAGGGACACTGCTTATGGCTGTTGCACAAGATGGCAACAGTAATATTTTTCCAGTTGCTTTTGCACTTGTTGAGGGTGAGACTGCTGAAGGTTGGGTTTTTTTTTTACGAAACTTGAGAAAACATGTTGCTCCGCAAGCAAATCTATGTTTGATTTCAGATAGGCATGCATCCATTGAAAGTGCATACAATAATCCGGAAAATGGTTGGCAAGATCCCCCATCAGTACATGTCTATTGTATCCGACATATTGCTCAAAATTTCATGAAAGAGATTAAGGACAAGAACCTCCGGAAAAAGGTCATTAACATGGGTAATAATTTTTTCCATCCTCTCTAACATTATATCTTTGTCAATTATGTTATTAACTTAAACAATTTTTTTATATATAGGATATGAATTAAACCAACCAACGTTTCAGTACTACCAGAATGAAATAGCTATGGCAAATGGTGATGCTTTGAGGTGGCTAAATAATATTCCTGTTGAAAAATGGACAAGAGCATTTGACGGGGGTCGACGTTGGGGACACATGACAACCAACCTTGTTGAGTCACTGAATGGAGTATTCAAAGGCACCCGTAATTTACCGATTACAGCATTGGTTAGTGCTACATATTATAGATTGGCTACACAATTTGCTGAGAGAGGTGCAAAATGGAGTGCAGTATTAAATTCAGGCCAAATATTTACAGACAATTGCGTAAAGGTTATGAAAGAAGAAACCGTGAAATCCAGCACACATCAAGTCAGCATTTTTGACTACAATAACAATACTTTTAGTGTGCGGGAAACAATGGATCACGGTGAAGGGAAACCTATGGGTCGTTACAGGGTGAACCTAATAGAAGGGTGGTGTGATTGCGGAAAGTTTCAGGCATACCGTGTCCCTTGTTCACATGTTATCGCTGCATGTTCAAGTGCTCGCAACGACGCATACGCACTTTTGTCGGGCGTTTGCAGGGTTTCAAACCTATTTGGAGTATACAACACAAGTTTTCCGGTGCTCCCGTACAGTGACTATTGGCCAGTGTACGAGGGAGATCAAATTTGCCATAATCCAAGAATGCGAAGGAACAAGAAAGGACGCCCAGTCAGCACACGCATTAGAACAGAAATGGATATCGTTGACAAGCTGGAGAGAAAATGTTCTAGGTGTCGTCAAACTGGTCACAACTGAACTAAGTGTCCAAATGTTGGAACTAGTAACAATTAGTGTTTTATGTTGTTATCATGTATCACTTTCATAATATTATTTAATATTATTATTAATATTTTTATTTTTTAAAAAATAGTAATATTTAATATTAATATTACTATTTTTTAATATTATTATTATTATTATATTATTATTATTTAATATTAATATTTTATATTACTATTTAAAAAATAGTAATATTTAATATTAATATTACTATTTTTTAATATTATTATTATTATATTATTATTATTATTTAATATTAATATTTTATATTATTTAATAATCTATTTATCTCCTAAAAATATAAAACAAAATAAAACTTTTTTTTAGAATCAACGAACAACACTGCCGCCCATTCAAAGGGCGGGATTAAAAAATTTGTACACTGCCGCCCATTCAATGGGCGGCAAAGGCAAAAAAAAATTCAACTTTTTTTGAAATCATGGCATATTGGTATTTTTGGTGAAAAAGTTGGTATATAGGAATATATGTTGAAAAGAGATGGCAGAACAGTAAATCATTCACAGTAAATCATTCATATTCCTTCCACTCCCCATCGATTCGTACGCAGGCTGCACACGATAATACTGTGGCCAAGAAAAATCTCACGCACAACCAACATTCTCATGTTGTCACTCTTCTTCGAAAACTCTATAACCCTTCTTCACCTTCATCAAGCCTTCAACCATCACCTCCTTTCATCAAACCACACACCAACAAATAGTAAAATAACAAACCTCCTTCATACTCTAACTCACTCACTCATAGCAGCCACCACCATTAATCTAATCCTCTATGACTCTGCACAACCGCAACAAACCATTTTCACAACCAAACACAAAACACAGAAAAGATCAAAATAGAATAAGATGAGATGAGAGAGATATCATGAACCCCAAAACTCACTTTCAACAAAACTGACACAAACCTTTCCAAACTTCTTCAACAAATACCACCCCCTTTCAAAAATCATAATAACCGGATCTTGAACGAACGGACGAAACCGAAATTGCAAGGAGGAGGGAAACGCCATTGAGTTTGTGCGAGAGAGATTCCGCGAAAAATCCAAACCCCAATGTCAGAGATGGAGACACCCACAATGGATTTTTGTTGTTTCGTGTCGGTTCCGACATAGACGAAGTGAAGCCGTGAAGAATACATTGAGGACGAGAGCTAATCAAGGGCGTGAGCTGCGATTTTGATCCTTCTTCGTTCCCTTTTGTGAACTGTAGCCGCAGACAAGAAAAGGAAAGCGAGACAGAACTGAGATCACTGACAGTGGATTATTAGAGAGGACTGGGACGGAGACGACACAGCTTGATCGCAGACGGCGACTTGGTTTTCTTTGTTATTTTTTTTGGGTATCGACGGCGCGATCTGAGACGGAAGAGGGAAGGGTTTTGTCGCCGTCGATTTGAAGAGAAGGCCGCCGAGAGTTGTCTGACGACGAAGCCGCGAGAGGGGTTTGTCGGAGATGACGGCGCCGATTAAAGAGATGCAGCGGCGACGAAATGTCCGATGATGCTTTGGTTGACCGAGTTTTCCCTTCATTTGTTTTTTTCTGTTGTTGTTGAAGAACGAAGAAGAAGAGTTCATCTATTTTTTATTTTGATTTTTTAATATGAATTGTGAATTAAAATGCTGGACTCTTGTTTGTTTTCTTCAGGTCAACATGAAAGTATTCCAGCCAATCGAATTGGGCTTTAGGATCCCCCAAATGGACTGCTAACTGAACTCTCAAAGCGGCTTTTGACACCCCTGTGTATTGGACATGACTCGTTGGGCCAATTGATTTTTGGATCTCACCCCACAATCCAGGATCAGATCCCCCTTTCTTTTTCATTGTTCTTTTTTTTTTATTGATAGTATAGTTTTTCTTTTAAAACTTATTAGAAATAATTTTGTTAATTAGTTTTTATTAGCATTTGTTAGAAGTTTAATTTGGAACTTTATTAGATTCCATTTTGTTTTTGTTTTGTTTTGTTTACCTTAATATATTTAAGTTCTTATTTAATTATAATATTGTATAATTGTCTTCAATTTTAATTTTTAATTTTGGTTTGACTTGGTTCTAGTTTGACAACTTTGGTTAATTATAATAGGATTTTTGGTTTAGTTTCTTGGTTTAGATTTATAATTACTTGTTAATGTTAGAGTGATTAATTCGTATCTTGTGACTTATTTTCATAACCTTGTTTGGACTGATGAAATCTTTGGATGCAATTTGCATTTAGACTTTGATTTTGCACAGACTAATTTTTGGTTTAATTCTGGATGCTGGAAGCTTATATTCGACCTTTGTCTGATATCCTGATAATGAACGTTACGCCTGACTGTTGAATCTGCTTTGAACTTGACATATATCCTTTAGTTTCTTTTGCCAGCATTGAAGAGGCAACAGACCTTCTCCGTTAGGTACCACTGGATCTATTATTTCTCGCACCTCATTCTAGTCTTAATGCTATGTTAGGAGCATGTTGCTGCATCTGGAAGTCCTACTGGTGTAGGCTCTATTTGTGCATTGTTCGATTACTCCATACTGCATTCTCCTATCCTCACTCATTTCTTTTTCATCTCAATTTCTTCTTTCTCCTCTTCTTTTATTCTTTCTTAACTGGAGGTGTACTTAGGCCACCATGGTTCTTCTTCTTTCTCCTTCTTCTTTTCTTATCTCCTTCTTCTTTAGGATAGTTAAAGCCTCACTAACCTAGGTTCATCCATGCATGATAACATTAGGATTAATACTCCCCTTTAGATTTTACATTTAAGATCTTTGGTTCTTTTCTCTTCTCATCTCAAAACAAAACTCTAAAAAACATCTTAATAACGATTGAAGTGGTCTCCTGTGCAATAGCCTTATTCTATGGAGCACTTGTAGTCTTCCCATCTTGGAATAGTACAAGTTTGTCTATCATGATGCACAAGTCTGATCATGAGACCATCTTCATCAAGAAAATCATAAAACACATTTCTTCATTTTTAATTACAAAAACACTTATTAAATTCAATGAGTTAGTGAGCTTAGGCCCTAATCTCTGGAATCAAGTTTTGGGGATCTTCTCCTTACTTGAGTGTGCTTGTTCTATTATTCCATCTTGGAATCTAGTAGCAAGTACACATTCCATGGAAAAGAGCTTGAGTTCACTTCCTTGTGCCACACTCATAGAAAACTCATAAAAAACACTGGGCAAACAATAAGCGTCTTTCCTTCGGGAATTCTTTTCTCATCTCCTTCGCTCTGTCCGCGAACTTGCTTCTTCATGTCATTTTGCAAGACGATAACGCACTCGTCGTCCGAGCCTGCAACACCTGAGCATTGACATAGGCAGTTCAAGCCTTAAGACACACGCAATCTTTTCCACCCTTAGTCAGGGGAACTATGGCGACTATGATCCTCATTGTCCAAATGAGGTACGTAGGCAGCGGGGTAGGGCCCGTTCGTGCATAATCTTTATTTTCCCTACATTTTTCCTTTTCATTTCCTTTTCATTTCTTTTTCAGTTCCCTTTTATTTTCTTTTTATCCAGTTCAGTTCCTTTTCTTTGCAACAACTTTCATTTCTTCACCCTTTGAAACAGATTTCTTTGCAAGCATGGATCCCGTCGGGTACGACAGACGATCTGGGGTGCAAATACCTTCCCAGGTCGTAACCGACTCCCGAACTCAGTCTCTTTGGTTCGCAGGACCCGCGTCCTTCCTTTTCTTTTCCTCTGGTTTGTGCAGTATTACCATTCCCGTTCCTTCGGGATAAAAATGTCTGGCTGGTGACTCTAACCTTTTCCGCGCCACTTTCGCGTTTGTACCAGGATGGAAATCCGGGGAGCGACACAATGTGGTATGGGTCAACATGTACTGTCTCAGTCGGCGAGCAGCCCATACCAAAGCGCATCAAGTTTTCTCAAGCAGTGAGTAACGAGATTCACAGTCGGTAAACTTTTTGCTAAGGTAGTAAATACCATGCTCTTTTCGACCAGACTCGTCATGTTGGCCTAGAACACACCCCATCGACCCTTCTAACACAGTCAAGTACATGATAAGTGGTCGTCCAGGAACTGGAGGCATTAGGATCGGAGGCTCCTGCAAATATTCTTTTATCTTTTCAAAGGCCCTCTGACAGTCCTCATTCCACCTGGTCGTTTGTTCTATTCTCAACAATTTGAATATTGGCTCGTATGTGGCAGTTAGATGAGATATAAACCGCGAAATGTAGTTCAATCTCCCTAAAAACCCACGCACTTCTTTTTCTGTTTTCGGTGCAGGCATATCTTGTATTGCTTTTACTTTTGCAGGATCTACCTCGATCCCCCTTTGGCTAATAATGAAACCCAGCAATTTACCGGAAAGCACTCCGAAAGTGCACTTGTTAGGATTCAACCTCAATTTATACTTTATCAACCTATCAAACAGCTTTTTGAGATTGACCAGATGCTCTTCTTCGTCCCGGGACTTGGCAATCATATCGTCCACATAACACTCAATTTCCTTGTGTATCATGTCGTGGAACAAAGTTACCATAGCCCGTTGATACGTTGCCCCAGCATTCTTCAATCCAAAGGGCATAACCTTATAACAGAATGTACCCCATGGGGTAATGAAAGTCGTTTTCTCCATGTCCTCCGGTGCCATCTTGATCTGATTGTACCTGGAGAAGCCATCCATGAAAGAAAATACCGAGAACTGAGCGGTGTTATCTACCAGCACATCAATGTGAGGTAATGGAAAGTCGTCTTTTGGACTTGCTCTGTTTAGATCCCGATAATCAACGCACATCCGGACCTTACCATCTTTCTTCGGTAAAGGTACAATGTTAGCTACCCAAGGCGGGTAACAAGTCATAGCAAGGAATCCAGCATCCCACTGCTTTTGAACTTCCTCTTTGATCTTCATAGCCATATCAGGGATAGTTCTTCTCAACTTTTGTTTTACTGGAGGACAATCTTCCTTTAGTGGTAGCTTGTTCACAACGATGTCAGTATCCAGCCCTGTCATATCCTGATACAACCAGACGAAGATATCCACATATTCACGTAGCATACCAATCAATTCCCTCTTTACCTCGGCCTGCAGACTGGCCCCGATCTTTATCTCTTTCCTTACATCCTCAGACCTAATGTTGATGATCTCTATTTCTTCCTGATGAGGCTGAATGACCCTTTCCTCTTGTTTCAACAACCTAACCAATTCTTTCGGGAGTTCACAGTCTTCCTCAACCACTTCATCAGCTTGGTAGATAGGATTGTCGAAGTCATGCATAATCATAGTGGGAACGTTATCACGAGAATCCGGATGATCAACACTTCACAAATGAAGTGCTCATTTCATAATCTGTTCTTTCAATGGAGACGCAAACACACAAAAACACTGGAAAGAAAAACATTTCCATTTTATTTGTTTTGTGAAAAATTTAAAAACGAAAGAAAGAGAACGCAATTTGCTTGAAAAAATGTCCTTTATTTCATGGAAAAAAGTAAATGCACTAAAAACATGGTGGCCCTACAAATGGATCCATGCACCTTGGGCAGAGCGCAGGATTTGACATGTAGTATGATAAAAATGGAAACAAAGAAAATTACTTTGACTGCCAAGTAACTTGAACAAAATCTTCAGCATACCAGTTCCGGAGCTCCTCCCGTACGCATGGGTGAATCCAGTTATCCAAGTCGCAGTCACTATCCCCATTGGCATCTGTTATACAAACATTGTTGTAGTCGAGCATTCCAGCGCTTGTGAATGTTATGGGCTTACTGCCCTGAGACTAGATGGACTGACCAGGTTGATATCCGAGACCAAACTTTTCGTCCTTCTTTTCCACTTCTAACAGCTTGCCCCAACCTTGGGCATTTCCGGATTGAACTACCTCCTTAGCTTGCTTGTAGGAGTAGATAGGAGTCCCTTCCTTTTCATTGCTCTGAACCGCTGGAGACAAATTACTGACACTGACCATCTCAAAAGCTTGACAAAGTGTATCATGGATCTCCCCGTCCATTTCCATATACGTGAAGGTTGACAGATGGCTTACGAAAATATCCTTTTCTCCGTATACAGTAACAACTTGGCCGTCTACCACATACTTCAACTTCTGATGCAACGTGGATGTCACTGCGTCAGCAGCATGAATCCAAGGACGTCCCAGCAAGCAGCTATAAGCGGGTTGAATATCCATAACAAAGAATGTACCCTTGAATACCTGAGACCCAATATTTACTGGTAACTCTACCTCCCCAAATATAGATCTTCGTGACCCGTCAAAGGCTTTCACAATCAAATCACTGGGCTGCAAAACGATGCTATCAACATTCAACTTCATGAGGGCCTTCTTAGGAGCACGTTGAGAGAAGAACTTGTACCTACCAGGACGTGTGATAGACCATCACCCTTACACTCCATGGTGATATGTAAGGCTTTGTTGTGATTACGTCCCTCAGAAGTAAGCTCTCTATCTGTGAATCCCAACCCATGGCTGGCGTTTACGCTGCCTGCCACGGCCTCCAACTGGTTGACAGTTATCTCCTGTGGTACATACGCCATTTTCAAAACTTTTAACAAAGCCTCTCGGTGAGCTTGAGAAAACATCAGCAATGACAAAATAGATATCTTGGACGGGGTTTGATTCAACTGTTCAACCACCTTATAGTCACTTTTCTTAATTATTCTCATGAATTCCTCGACTTCCTTTTCAAAAGTGCCCTGATAGGAAGCAGAAGTTGTCACCTCTTCAGTTGCTATCTGCTTACCCTTAGCTTTTGCAGTAGCTTCAGCTTCGGGATCACCTCTGAGAACTTGAGGAGCAAAGAGACGCCCACTCCGAGTAAACCCACCAACTCCTCTGACATTCACAATAGTCGGGTCAATTGTTACTGCTTTACTTTCCACCTTCTGGACCTCTACGTACACGTCTGAGCCATAGTGCCAAGGGATGGCTTTGTCGTCAGCATATGGAACTGGTCCCGGAACAGTAATGGTCACTGGACTCACTTCGGGAACATAGATAGTCACTGGTTCTCTCCGAGCAGGAACTTCAGCAGGATCAAAGTAAATTGTCACTGTAGACACACAATCGCCTTTGTGGTCAACTCTGTCGAACTATAGGGACCCCTCATCAATCAAACACTGCAGCCCAACCTTCAAATCCCCACAACCATTAACAGAATTCATGCAACCCTTGCAGTCGAAATCACAACCTGGGAAAACCTGCCCTTTCAACAATCTGTCATTTACCACTAACAACGAAGTCTTCACTTCATCCACATCCAAGATCAGGTTCAACCTCTCGCCACTGCCGATAGTGTTTATCTTGGCCCCTCCATGATTTGGAATGGGGTTTGATGTAACATTTGGAGGAGGTGTGAAATTAATTGTATTTGAATCAATCAAGTCCTGGACTTTATGTTGTAACACCCTGCACTTCTCCGTTGAGTGCTCGGGAGCTCCTGAATGAAATGCACATCCTGCATTAGCATCATACCCCACTGGAAGCTCTCCAGGTGGAGGTGGTGCTAACGTCCTCAACTGCACCAAGTTCAAGTCTAACAATCTCTGGAGCAATGTTGTGTACGTCATCGGGGTAGCCTCAAGCACCCTGTTAGCTGGACGAGCTTGTCTCTGTTGATAAGGTCTTTGCTGATAGTTATTGTGTTGTGGCTGTTGTTGTTGCTGTTGTTGTTGTTGCACAGGGCCTGTGGGGATGGTGACAGTTGCCACCTGCTCATAAGATCCTCTGTATCCGCGGCCCCGAACTCGACCGTACACAACATTAGTTTCTCCATCCCTTCTTCTTGGAGGTCCATTAAAAGCTTTTCTCACAACGCTTGAGCTACCCGTACTACTGTCCTGAATCTTCCCCATTTTCAACAGAGTTTCAACCCTTTCTCCAGCTATCACGATGTCATTGAACTTTGTCGCTGAACAAGACGCCAATCTCTCAATAAACACCCCTTTCAGTGTTCCCATGAACATATCTGCCATTTCATTCTCTAACAAGGGAGGTTGCACTCGAGCAGCAAGCTGACGCCACCTCTGGGCGTACTCTTTGAACCCTTCTTTAGCATTCTGAGACATTGTCTGCAACTGGGTACGACTTGGAGCCATATCCAAATTATACTGATACTTTTTCACAAATGACTCAGCTAATGCCTTCCAGCTTCGGATATTGACCCTGCTCATCTTCATATACCATTCCAAGGAAGCTCCTACAAGACTATCCTGGAAGTAATACATCCACAACTTTTCATCATTTGTATGCGCAGCAATCCTTCCCACAAACGAATGAAGATGAGTTTTCAGGCAAGCTGTGTCGTTGTACTTATCAAAAGTAGGGACTTTGAATTTGTAGGGAATTCTCACCCCTGGCACTAAGCCCAGATCAGTGATGTCAAACCCCAGAGAACTCTGAGATTAAATGGCACGAATCTGCTCATCCATTTCTTCAAACCTTCTATTCATGTCAACCCCTTGGCCTTCCGCCTCATCTAGCAAAGTAAACTGCTCGTCTTGCCCATCCATTTGCAGATTAGTCACTCCATCATTGACAATAGTGATCCCTGGTTGCACCACAGGGATTTCAACATGACGGGCGCCAGCATTGTTGTGATTACCTCCATCTACTGTCCCATTGTTCCTGGCTTGATTGTTCTATACCATTTCGCGCAAACAATCTTGAGTTTGACCCATCCCAGCCATGAGGGTCATGAAATTGTCCATTCTCGTCCTCAAGTCATCCAGATCTGCTTGCATCTGCTCCATTGCTCTCTCTCTCTCTCTCTCTCTCTCTCTGTTCACCTTCGTAGGGTATTTGTGCACCGTTGACTGTGTCTGAACCTTCTTGGGAGCTATAGTGCCTGAAAGTGACATGAACGTTAAAACACTGGAGAAATACCTGCAAAACAACAAACATGTTATATGCATGCAATGTAACTATCCATGCTTCCATGTTCAGGCATTAATATGTCCCAGTTCTGGTATTTTGACAGAAAATACTCCAGATGACTTCTAAATCTAGCTTTTCAAACTCTTTCGAGGAGTATTCATATCCTGACGGCTTAAGGCAAACAACTTTGCTTATTCAGAAACAATAATTGGAAAGTATCATTGCATAGCAGGAAAAAACTACCAACAATCAGAGTCATAGACATAAACAGTATTCCCCAAAGGGTTACAATTCAATACAGAAGACAAGAAGATAAAGCAAGACTCCTACAACAAGCTTGTAGGTAGTCTGAACACGAATAACAGTAAACTAAAACCCTAGGCTGAAGGAAGATCCAGGCTCCTCTTCTGCAGTCACCACCCCCGTCTGGCTCTTCTTGACGCTTGCTCTCATCTTAAGATCTGCAATCTCCTTCATTGCTTCTTCCAGGGATAGCTGGCTCTGCACCAATTGCTGAGTATTTTTTCTTCGTATCCTATGAACTTGTTCGACCTCTTCTTTCTTGAATGCCATCTGTGCCTCAATGAATTCCTCTTTTTCTTTGTATTTCTTCTGCTTCTGTTCTCTTTGGCCCTGTAACCAAGTAATGGATTGACGAGCTTCTCTGAGAGTCTTCACAATATTTTTACGCTCCGTTTCTCTTTTTGACTCTGTAAGACCCAATCTCTGAAAATGAGCTTCTCTCCCAGCAAACTACTTTTCTTTAGCGTCTAAGGTAGCATGCATCTTCTGTAGCTTTTCTTCTGCTTCTTGCTTAGCATGATTGGCACGGTGATACAAGCTAGCCATTTCAAAATTCTCTACCCGAACCTCGTGCAACTGAGCTTCCAATTTCTTGTAATCTTCTAGAGAAACAACGGTTTGTGCCGATACCTCTTTTGGATATAGTGGGACCTCAACTGAGAATGGAAGGAAAAGATATCAAGCCTACCTTGTATCCAAGCAGCAAATTAGGGATAAGTCTTAGCGTCCACCCTCCCAAACTCTTTATTTCCCTTACTCAACCTCACATCCCAAGCCTGAAACGCCTGAGTGACTAGCTTCTCATTCCATTCCAGTGGTGCATACATCGATTCCAAAATTTCTTCAGCGGAGGGAGGATCTTTTAAAGAGTAACCAAACTGTTTCCGATCATTGAGGATCTTGGTGGAAACATCCCTCTCCAGTGGTGACAGTGGCATACCACATTCCGTGGCAAACCCATTCGCACCCGAGGGCCCACTAGAAACTCGCATAGGATGACCTGGTTCTTTTATAGGAACTTAGTCAGAGTATCTGGTCGTATCACAATAGTATTGTACCCTTCGAGATGAATGTACTATAGTTTCTCGATTCCAACACTCTGAAGCTGGGAACTTATAAAGGATGCTTGTTTTTCCCGGACTCACGATGAGGCCTCCCTGAGTAGTACATAATGCCAAACCGATTCCCTGATTTGGTCATGAGCCATTTCTCGGAAATGGTGAACGTATTATTGCTATTCGTCTTTGAGAGTCCGTGATGTTTGACCCGGAGCACACCTATGATATTGGGAGGGGTTTACAGGTTTGCAGGAACCCTCGACCTCATCATACCTCATTGCCAATACAGTGCTATAATTTGATAAGGCTACATGGATCCTGGATTTCTGATATCTGATGTTGGGCTTTTAAGACTGAATTCTTGTTCATGGGGCTTTATTCAGAGGATCTTGGTTCTTGGTCACTTGGGTCCAGTGTTCCGTACCCAGACAGTCCCAGTTGTTGATCATATGCCTGCATTGCATTTGCATCGCATCATACTTGCATTAACCATATGTGTTTCCATTTCAGGTTAGCATTTAGGCTTTGTACCCAGTTCTGGTATTCATTGTCTCTCCAAATGACAGAAATCCAAGAGTTACCTAGGAAAAGAAATATGCATTACACTTTCCCACAACCAGGGACAGGGAGTATTTAGAAGCTGATAGACTTGATGACTGATAAGGTTTTAGCAGATTTCCAGAAGAAATTTGGGAAGGTTTTGAATTATGTAAGCAAGCCAACTGCTGACCAGAGGGATAGTCTTCATTCTTTAATGTAGTTTTATGATCCTCAATTGCGTTGTATTTCCAGATTATGCTTGGAAGATATTGCTAGCATCTTGAAGATTCCTATCGGAAAGGGTATTCCTTATTATGCTTCAGGGAAGGCTCCCTCGCATGCAGACATAGCCAGTGCTTGCCACCTTAGTGTTCTCAGAATCAAGATGGGTTTAGAAGCTAGTGAGGGGAAAGGAATTGCCTTGGATTTTCTAGTGACAGAGGCTCACTTGTTTGCTCTTGGGAACAAGTGGGAAGGTTTCAATGCATTACTAGCTATGATGGTTTACGGGATATGTTTGTTCCCAGGGGAGAAGTGGTTAATTAGTATAGAGGCAATTTCCATCTTTATTCAGAAGAATTCAGTACTTACTTTGTTGGGAGATTTTTACTATAATGTTCATTACAGGAATGAGAGAAGAAAATTATTCGTAAGTTGTTGTGCACCTTTATTCACTGATTGGTTTGTTAAACAACTTCCAAAGTCAGGACCGTTCACATATTTGAAGCAAGATTGGAAGTGGTCTAGAAGATTGATGGGCTTGACCTCAACCGATATAGCTTGGGGAAGTAACACATACTTATTGGGAAGAGAAATGATTATAAGTTGTGGAGAGTTTCCCAATGTACCGTTGTTGGGTAGGAAAGGAATAATCAATTATAATCCCAAGCCTGAAACGCCTGAGTGACTAGCTTCTTATTCCATTCCAGTGGTGCATACAGCGATTCCAAAATTTCTTCAGCGGAGGGAGGATCTTTTAAAGAGTAACCAAACTGTTTCCGAACCAGCACGGGATTATAATTGATCATTCCTTTCCTACCCAACAACGGTACATTGGGAAACTCTCTACAACTTATAATCATTTCTCTTCCCAATAAGTATTTGTTACTTCCCCAAGCTATATCGGTTGAGGTCAAGCCCATCAATATTCTAGACCACTTCCAATCTTGCTTCAAATATGTGAACGGTCCTGACTTTGGAAGTTGTTTAACAAACCAATCAGTGAATAAAGGTGCACAACAGCTTACGAATAATTTTCTTCTCTCATTCCTGTAATGAACATTATAGTAAAAATCTCCCAACAAAGTAGGTACTGAATTCTTCTGAATAAAGATGGAAATTGCCTCTATACTAATTAACCCTTTCTCCCCTGGGAACAAACTTATCCCGTAAACCATCAGAGCTAGTAATGCATTGAAACCTTCCCACTTGTTCCCAAGAGCAAACAAGTGAGCCTCTGTCACTAGGAAATCCAAGGCAATTCCTTTCCCCTCACTAGCTTCTAAACCCATCTTGATTCTGAGAACACTAAGGTGGCAAGCACTGGCTATGTCTGCATGCGAGGGAGCCTTCCCTGAAGCATAATAAGGAATACCCTTTCCGATAGGAATCTTCAAGATGCTAGCAATATCTTCCAAGCATAATCTGGAAATACAAAGACTCGCAATTGAGGATCATAAAACTGCAATAAAGAATGAAGACTATCCCTCTGGTCAGCAGTTGGCTTGCTTACATAATTCAAAACCTTCCCAAATTTCTTCTGGAAATCTGCTAAAACCTTATCAGTCATCAAGTCTATCAGCTTCTAAATACTCCCTGTCCCTGGTTGTGGGAAAGTGTAATGCATATTTCTTTTCCTAGGTAACTCTTGGATTTATGTCATCTGGAGAGGCAATGAATACCAGAACTGGGTACAAAGCCTAAATGCTAACCTGAAATGGAAACACATACGGTTAATGCAAGTATGATGCGATGAAAATGCAATGCAGACATATGATCAACAACTGGGACTGTCTGGATACGGAACACTGGACCCAAGTGACCAAGAACCAAGATCCTCTGAATAAAGCCCCATGAACAAGAATTCAGTCTTAAAAGCCCAACATCAGATATCAGAAATCCAGGATCCATGTAGCCTTATCAAATTATAGCACTGTACTGGCAATGAGGTATGATGAGGTCGAGGGTTCCTGCAAACCTGTAAACCCCTCCCAATCTCATAGGTGTGCTCCGGGTCAAACATCACAGACTCTCAAAGACGAATAGCAATAATACGTTCACCATTTCCGAGAAATGGCTCATGACCAAATCAGGGAATCGGTTTGGCATTATGTACTACTCAGGGAGGCCTCATCGTGAGTCTGGGAAAAACAAGCATCCTTTATAAGTTCCCAGCTCCAGAGTGTTGGAATCGAGAAACTATAGTACATTCATCTCGAAGGGTACAATACTATTGTGATACGACCAGATACTCTGACTAAGTTCCTATAAAAGAACCAGGTCATCCTATGCGAGTTTCTAGTGGGCCCTCGGGTGCGAATGGGTTTGCCACGGAATGTGGTATGCCACTGTCACCACTGGAGAGGGATGTTTCCACCAAGATCCTCAATGATCGGTCCCCAGAGGCACATAACTATCGAGGTCCTTTAATGATCTAGAAAGATTCTGATATCAATACATTCCCAAGAAGGTCGCCAGTCTGGGCGTGGAACTCACTAATACCAACATAGCAAGATGCCATGAAGCCAAGGTGGAACCACTCTAATTCCTAGGGTGCACTCGAGCCTCGGTTACGAGCTCATCTCTCAATAGCGGTTCCCAATCCCACAGAAAAAAAGGAAACCAACACAACCAGACAGTCCAGTATAATATGTATGATGCATGAAAATAAATACTGAAAATTGTAAATAAAGCTGTAAATAAAACTGTAAATAAACAATAGTAAAATAAATACGCAACAACAAATAATCAGCACCCAATGAAACAGAAACATGCAAGCGCTAGGATTGACTCTCAAGGGGAACCAGAGATTCTGGGTTCGATCCTCAACGGGATCGCCAGTTGTCGCTCCCCGGATTTCCATCCTGGTACAAACGCGAAAGTGGCGCGGAAAGAGGTTAGAGTCTCCAGCCAGGCATTTTTATCCCGAAGGAAAGGGAATGGTAATGCTGCACAAACCAGAAGAAAAGAAAGGAAGGACACGGGTCCTGCGAACCAAAGAGACTGGGTTTGGGAGTCGGTTACGACCTGGGAAGGTATTAGCACCCCAGATCGTCCGACGTACCCGACGGGATCCACGCTTGCAAAGAAAATGTTTCAAAGGGTGACGAAATGAATGTTGCTGCAAAACTGAAACTGAAACTGGATAAGAAAATAAAAGAAGGGGGGAAAATGTAGGGAAAATAAAAGAGTGTTCGAACAGGCCCTACCTCGCTGCCTACGTAACTCATCTGGATATGAGGATCAGAGACGCTGTAGTTCCCCTAACTAGGGGTGGAAAGATTGCTTGTGAATTAAGGCTTGAACTGCCTATGTCAACGCTCAGGTGTTGCAGGCTCGGACGACGAGTGCGTAACCTTCATGCAAATTGACAAGTAGGAGCAAGTTCACGGACGGAGCGAAGGAGATGAGAAAAGAAGTCCCGAAGGAGAGATGATTATTGTTTGTTTGTGTTTTTTATGAGCTTTTTATTGGTGTAGCACAAGAGAATGAACTCAAGCTCTTTTCCATGGAATGTGTACTTGCTACTACATTCCAAGATGGAATAATATAACAAGCACACCAAGCAAGGAGAACTTATCCAAGACTTGTTTCCAAAGGCAAGGGCCTAATTTCATTAACTTGTTGAATTTATTAAGTATCTTAGTGATTAAAAATGAAGAAGTATTTTTTAGGGTTTTTCTTGATGAAGATGACTTCATGATCTGACTTGTGCATCATGCTAGACAAATGCACTATTCCAAGATGGAATGAATACATATGCCCCATGGAATAAGGTTATTACACAAGAAGTCACTTCTTTATTAATGTTTTTTTTAGGTTTTGTTTTGAGATGAGAAGAGAAAGAACCAAAGGAGCAAAAGGTAAAATCTAATGGGGAAAGACTAATCCTAATATTAGCATTCAAAAGTGGTCCTAAGGTTAGTGGGGTTTCAACTATCCTAAGAGAAAAGGAGAACCAAAGAGGAGCAAAAGAGAGGAGAAGAAAGCTAGTAAGTAACTTACTCCTCTAAAGGAGATAAGTTGCTCCTAAAGGGGAAGAAAAGAGTTGCATCACATGATGGCATAAGGCACATCAAAACCACAAAGAGAAAGCAACTTAAAAATAAAGGATGAAGATTTGAATTGTGGATAAACATCCACACTTCTCTTACCATGAGCCCCTGCAAGTGTTAGCAAAAATCCAGCACATGCTCATCAATATAATCATGGAAATGGCATGCTCAAAGCTCACATCAACAAAGATCATACAACATGTCAAATTGTGCACACAAGCATTTACGTGTCGAGAACATGGAAGCATGCATCAACCAGCAAGCAAATCACCCAAAACAAACATATTCAATGATCATACAATGATCCATAGCAATTAAAACATGTAAGGGGATCAAACAAGCTCAAAACAACTCCAAAATGGCATTCTGCTTCAGTGTTAACCGGTTAACCAAAGCATTAACCGGTTAACCATGTCAAACCTGCAAAAAACATCATAGAAAACAGATGCGTTAACGGGTTAACTAAAGCATTAACCGGTTAACACTGTCAAAACAACAACAAATCCTGCAGAAAATCAGCTCAAAACTAGCTTATCCAAACAATCACACACCAGACCAGCAATCAATTATGCATAAAATAAATGGATCAATTCATATTAATTAACATCATTAAGCTCATGAACATTAGCACATGGATCCGGCTACAAATCAACCAATCAATTCAAGCAACACAAGCAAATACGCAAGCACATGGTGGATCTAAAGCACAAGCATGTAAATAAGCTAAAACAGAGCTAGATCTGAATTAAACCAACCTACAAAGCCAAGGTATGCTTTGGCAATTGTTGTTTGAGCTGGAAATGAGAGATCTCGCAGAAAACTTTGAAGATCCGGTGCTAAGCTTCACACTCCATGCAAAATAAATGCAAGCAAAGGGTCTTGATGCAAAATTTTGGATCCAAAAGCACTTCCAATTCCCAAACCAGATCTGAATCACCAATTAAACCAACAAAATTATGCAAGGGAGCTATGGATGGAGGTCTAGTTCCAAGATCTAAACACCTTAAGGCAAGGTTCTGTGATCTTCAAAGAGGAACTCTTAGTGAATTTGGAAAATGTGGGAGTGAAAAGGAGAGAATAGTGAGAGAGAATAGTGAAAAATCAGAATGTGAAGTGAAAAATGAGAGAGCTCCCCCTTGGTTTGGAGGGAAATGGATTAAATATGGTTTAAGTTTGGGGCCCAAAATTTAGGCTTGGGATCCAAAAAATATGGTTTGGTAAAGTGATTAGGATTTAGCAATGGAATTAGGCTTGGATTAATGATCTAGATCCTTCTCCACAATTCAAATGAATAAAAAATCATAAAATTGGAAATTCGGAGCCAAATCACATGCTGAATTTGCTGCTGGAATTCAAAATCCACAGCCTTTAATCGGTTAACCAAAGCGTTAACCGGTTAACGCCAATGAATTTTGAATTCTCCCTCCTTTTTGTGGGAAACCTCAAGAATAACCCGGCGCCAACCGTTTTAACCTGATTTTGATCCTCAATCCCTTTTTAGGGCCTTAAACATGATACAGAGTTTGTATCACATGCCTTGACTTTGACTTGTAATGCTTCAAATTTCCCGGATGATTGATCATATGCCTTATGCTAGAACATGCGAGTATTATGCTTCATTTTTCTATGCAATATGCTAAGGATATGACATGCTTATGATGATTATGATATGATGATGATGCTAAACAGGAGAGGGCAAATTTGGGGTGTTACAATGGGGCATGTTCTACTACAATGTAATGTCGTTTGGTCTGAAGAACGCCGGTGCAACATATCAACAGGATATGGTAACATTATTCCATGATATGACCCATGAAGAAATTGAGTGCTACGTGGATGACATGATTTCCAAGTCCCTAACAGAGGAAGAGCATTTAGTAAACCTATTGAAACTTTTCAAGCGTTTGAGAAAGTATTAGCTGAGGTTAAACCCCAACAAATGCACATTCGGGGTACATTCTGGTAAGCTGCTGGGGTTCATTGTGAGCGGATGAGGAATTGAGGTTGACCCCGACAAAGTTAAAGCAATTCAGGAAATGCCTGCACCTAAGACTGAGAAAGAAGTTCAAGGGTTCTTAGGTAGATTGAATTACATTTCAAGGTTCATAACTCATCTCACTGCAACCTGCGAGCGTTTGTTCAAACTGCTAAGAAAGGAACAAACAGTCAGGTGGAACGATGATTGTCAAAAAGCTTTTGACAAGATCAAAGAGTATTTGCAAGAACCTCCAATTCTTTTGCCTCTAGTTGAAGGAAGACCTCTAATAATGTACCTGATAGTATTAGATGAATCAATGGGGTGTGTGTTGGGCCAGCATGACGAGTCTGGTCGAAAAGAGTATGCAATATACTACCTAAGCAAAAAGTTTACCGACTGTGAACAACATTATTCACTGCTCGAGAAAACTTGTTGTACTTTAGCGTGGGCTGCTCGCCGACTAAGACAATATATGTTGACTCATACTACCTTGTTGATCTCAAAGATGGACCCCATCAAGTACATATTTGAGAAACCAGCACATACCAGAAGGGTTGCAAGGTGGCAAATGATTCTGACAGAATATGATATTCAGTACACCTCTCAAAAGGCCATCAAGGGCAGTATATTGTTTGATTATCTGGATGAACAACCCATTGACGATTACCAACCTATGAGATTTGATTTCCCCGATGAAGACATCATGTTCTTAAAGTCAAAAGATTGTGAAGAGCCTATTCACACTGAAGGGTCTGATCCAGAAGAAGCATGGACTATGATGTTCGATGGGGCAGTTAATTATAACGGTCGTGGAGTTGGTGCAGTGCTTATTACACCCAAAGGAGTCCATCTGCCTTTCTCAACAAAGCTCACCTTTGCCTGCACTAACAATGAAGTGAGTACGAAGCTTGTATCATGGGTCTTGAGGAAGCCATTGACCTCAGGATCAAAACCTTGAATGTATTCAGAGATTCGAATTTTGTGATCAACCAAACTAATGGCAAGTGGTATACTCATCAAGAGCATCTGGTTCCCTACCGCGACTATACGATGAGATTGTTGACCTTCTTTACAACAGTCAAGCTTGAATACATCCCTCGATATGAGAATCAGTTTGCAGATGCCTTGGACACTATTTCATCTATGATCAAAGTATAGACTACTAACTATGTACCTCAGATTTTAGTATCTAGATTAGACCGACCGGCGTATGTATTCTCTGTGGACACTGTCATTGACAACAAACCTTGGTTTCATGACATCAAATTCTTCTTAGAGACTCAGATATACCCACTTGGGGCATCGTCCAATGATAAGAAGACATTAAGAAGGCTAGGCGGCAGTTTCTTCCTCAACATTGATGGCTCCTTATACAAGTGAAACTTCGACATGGTCTTGCTCAGATGTGTTGACAAGAAGGAAGCAGACCTGCTAATGCACGTAGTACATGAAGGCTCTTTCGGTACCCATGTCGGAGGACATGCAATGGCAAAGAAATTAATATGATCAGGTTACTACTGGATCACATTGGATGCAGACTGTTGTGCCTATGCCAAAAAATGCCATAAATGCCAGCTCTACGCAGACAAAGTGCATGTGCCTCCCAATCCTTTGAATATATTGTCTTCACCCTGGCCCTTCACCATGTGGGGCATTGATATGATTGGAAAGATCAAGCCAACTGCTTCAAATGGTCACAGATTCATCCTGGTAGCCATTGATTACTTCACCAAATGGGTTGAAGCAACTTTTTATGCAAATGTCACCAAGTAAGTGGTAGCCCAATTTCTGAAAAGGGATATCATTTGTCGATACGGAGTTCCCGAGCGAATCATTACTGATAATGGTTTAAACCTTAACAACAAGATGATGGAAGAACTATGCCGAGACTTCAAAATTCAACATCACAACTCTTCTCCTTACAGGCCAAAGATGAATGGTGTTGTTGAGGCGACTAACAAGAACATTAAGAAGATTGTGCAAAAGATGTTAGTCACGTACAAAGACTGGCATGAAATATTACCATTCGCCCTGCATGGGTACCGAACTTCCATCAAAACATCTACCGGGGCAACACCTTATCAGCTTGTGTATGGTATGGAAGCAGTCCTACCTGTTGAAGTTGAATTACCCTCCTTGCGGGTAATGATGGATGTAAAACTAGATGAAGCAGAATGGGTCCGATCTCGCTATAACCAACTGAGCCTGATTGAAGAAAAGAGATTAGCAGCTATCTGTCATGGTTAGTTATATTAGAAACGGATGAAGAAAGCCTTCGATCAAAAAGTCAGACCTCGGGAATATCAAGTGGGAGAGCTTGTATTGAAGATAATCCTTCCTCCTCATACAAACCACAGGGGCAAGTGGACACTGAACTATGAAGGTCCCTATGTGATAACTAAAGTCTTCTCGGGAGGAGCACTGTTGCTCTCAACCATGGATGGTGAAGACTTCCCATCCCCTATGAATTCAGATGCGGTAAAAAAATACTTCGCATAAATGACCCGCTGGACATAAAAAACAGAATGTAAGTCCAAGAAAAAAGAGGGCATCCCGGCAAGTCAAAAAACAGAATAATAGACTCGGGAAAAAATAAGGGAAAATTGAAAAAAATGTACACCCGCTGAGTTGAAAAGCCACATCGGACAGCTCAGGCAAAAAAGGTATCCCGGTGGATTGAAAACCTGAAAGGGCAATCCACTCAAAATCAGGGAGTAAGCGAACAACTTTATTATGAATTCGTCTGTATCACTCCCATAACATGGCAAGCTTCAAAAGGAAAAAATGTCGGTCAGAGTCAAATTTTCTTCAGAAAGCAAGATAAGAAGAGCGTTCAGGTCATACAGGTCATAGCAAAAGGAAGATTGGAGCATCAACTTCAGCATTACCGAATAGGACTTTTATTTTCTCAATTTTATAGCAATCTCCTCATATCAGGGATTAGCTTCCTCATTGTACTCGCCTATTCAGGGCACATGAATCAATAAAGTCAAATATTCATTCACGCTTTGTTTTGTACCTTTTTGTTGTTTGCAAAATGTCAAAAGTTCGTAATACAACATTTGCATGAAAACATATAAGTCGTTTTCAATAAATGCTTGCAGGAAAATGCGCTCTTAAGCAAATCTAACTCCTATGAAGGAATCCGGTTGAGGTTACCTCAGGGCACTTGTGCGTTTCCTTTGTTTGACAGGTTGCAGGTACTCAAGGCGCACCAACCTTCCACAACATGGGGCATATCAGGAACTATATCCCCAACCAAGCCGACAGTCACATCATCAAAAGGACTACTTGACGAAAGTATTCCCCAATGGAGCTTTTATCCCCTCAGAGTATCTCCCACAAAGTTGATCCTCCGACTGATTACTTCCCAGAAGTTCTCTCCTCCCCAAGCAGGATCTCCAAGGCAATGCCTAAATCACTTTTCCCCAGCGAGTTGCCAGGTCTTCTCGTCCCCAGCATTGGATCCCCACAAAGTTCTTCCCCCTGAGTTCTCCAGAAATATCGGGCAGTGATCCTTCCTCCCCCACAGATCGCCCAGCGATCCGTTCTCCTGGCAGATTTCAGATCTCGGATCTCGTTTCTCTCATTTGCATAATCGTATAATTCACATTATTCCTCCCCAAACAGAGCGTAGCATTCCGTCTAATACGGAGCATTATGGCAAAACTCAAACATCTGCATGATCATAAGCCAGGTTCGAGCCAGTCACCTGCAAATACCAAAATCACTCCTCCAACAATATGCAAAAACTTATCCCCTGCAGATAAAAGCCAAAATGTCCTTTTGCACTCTCAATACAAATACTTGTATATACTTATACACAATCCTTTTGATACTCGTTCGTATCCTACTTATACATAAGTCGTTGATACTCATCCGTATCTTATGCATCTCCCCAACAAATCAACACTCGTCTGTGTTCCTTGTTCAAACAGTTGATACTCGTCTGTATCATCACTCCTTAAACACGCGTCATTGTTTGTTTCTATCGATACACGTCTGTATCGTGGTCCTAAGGATACTCGTCCGTATCTTTAATCTATACACACTGTCGAAGCACTTATACCACTTTATTTTTAGGGCTTAAACACTCGTCCGTGTTTATCTATCCTCAGAAATCACCAACAAAACAAATTTTTATCCGACATTCGTCCTATGTCGTTATCTTTTCAGCAGCCGTACCCTGCTAGGTGATTGTCTTTCACCTTTTGATGACCGTACCTCATCATTCATCTGATGGTCGTCCCCGTCATCGAACCTTTTATCCGACATTTGTCCTATGTCGAGATAATCCCCAACAGAGCAGTCGTCCCCTGCTAGGTGATCATCCTTCACCTCTTGATGACCGTCCCTTATCATTTATTTTGATGATCGTCCCTCATCATGTTGTCCGATGGCCGTCCCCATCGTTGATCTTTCGATTCGACATTCGTCCTATGTCGTGATCTTTTCAGCAGCCGTCCCCTGCTCGGTGATCGTCTTTCACCTTTTTTATGATCGTCCCTCTTCATTGTTTCATTTATCCTTTACCCGATTGTCGTCCCCGTCGCGGATTCTTTATTCCCCAACATGGTGGTCGTCCCCATCTATGCGTTTCTCACCATTTTTATCCCCAGCAGTCATCCTCTGCTTGATGGTCGTCCTCCGTCGCTATCATTTTATATTCATTCTACATTGTCTATTACAATTTATATCCCTTTTCTTCTTATAATAACGAGTGCAAATTTCGAATTGTCTTGGTATTCAACCACAAGTTATCTTGTTTATCTGTTAAGCCAGGCGCTTACATCCTACACAGCTAACTCATGCTTGAATAGGGGCAGCTGTAAACACCCCAAATTTTCTCACACCTTGGCTTGTGATCCTTCATATTTCATTGCATAAGCATACCATCTCACACTGCATATTTATTTCACTGCATAAGTTGCATAACTAGGGTTTGTGATCAAGTGAATCTTAGAAGTTGTTTGAGCTATCTCAGAGGCCATGAAGCATGCCAAGAGGGTCCATGAGTGTTCTATGATCATATTATACCCCCAAGGGTTCTTGAAATTCAAAAGATCACAAGAGATTACAGAGCCACCCAAGCAAGCTTGGGGTTTCCTGCACAGATGACCAGAAATTAGGGTTTTGGGTTTGAGGCCCTTACACTCAAAAAATTTGGCCATTCTTGATTCTATTGGTCTATATATGTTATAAGGAGCATGTGTATAAATTTTGAAGCAAAAATTCCTTGTGGAAGTCATATGATCAAATGGTAACTTGTTGTGCAAGAAAAGTCAGAATCAGGGCATCTAAGGCCACCAACAAGGGTTCCAAATGGTCATCATCATCAACTTGAGGTCCTATGATCTTTATTTGATCTTAGGAATGCTTGGAAGTTCACAAAATTGAAGAATTTTGAGCCATTGCAAAAGTTGGCATTTTTGGACATGACTTGTAATGAAAACATTCCATTTTGGGAAAGATTTTCAACCTCCTCTTTCTTGATCAAAAAGGTTTCAAATGAATTTTCTTAAAACATGAAAGTTGTAGATTGGGTCTTCCCATTTTCAAAAAGTACAAGAACTCCTCTTGATTCATCCTAGAACTCAAGTTATTATGGATCAAAGTTGGCAAAAATCACATAATTTTCAAGTTCATGCCAAAGAGGGAAATGTGCAATTTTAATTTCCAAGCCTTCTCATGACCTCTAATGCACTTCTACACATCATAGAAACATAATGCAACTTGTTTAGACCAGAATTGTGCCAAGAACCAAGGATTTTCATGACTTGCATCTCAAGATTTCTCAAAGTTGTTAAAATGCAAAATCACTTCAATGTCATGATCCAAGCCATACAGTTCACCACAATTGATCCAAAGGACATCCTTGAAGCCAGCTGAACACAATCTAGTCAGAAAATAAGCTCTGCCATGGCCCATGCCTCTAGTACACAAATCTTAACTTTTTGGCCAATTGAGCCATGTCATTCCCACAGTGCACAACCACTCCTCTAACTCATTCCAATTGTTTATGCAAACCCTAAGCATCATAAAACATATCACAACAAGCCTTGAACACACACACAAGCTCATATTCACAAAAATCCTCTCAAAACTTCATTTCTTCGAAACTCATTGCACAGCCATCAAAAATCACATTTTCTTTCACCATTCAACTCCTCATCACTCAAGGAACAAAACCCACCCATCACCATGACCTGAAACAGCCTCAAACACAAACATGATTTCTGCCATATCAGAATTGTGCCTCACAAACTAGCCAAAATAAACTCCATCCAAGCATCTCAGTAGCTTCAGGAGGTCCAAAGGAGTTGGTTTGCACAAAGGGAAGGCCTTGAAAGCTCCAGTTTGAAGAACTCCATCTCAGGTATCCCTTAAGAACAATTTTTCCAGAACCCTAATTTCTTGTTAAAATGTGAATCTACATGCTATGTTGGTCATGTTGATATGTTTAGAATTGAAAATGAGTGAAAAATGAGTATGTTATGATGTTTTGAAATTTTTCCTGTGTTTGATGTTTGCTTCGAATCTCATGATTTTTGTTGATTGATTTGTGTTGTATGATGTTAGAGGATCATTTATGGGCAGGTTTTATGAGTTTTAGTGAGCTATAGAGGAAGTTAGGGTTGGGGTTGGCCGGAGAAGATGACCGGAGCACTGTTCAGGTCACCTGAAAATGATTAGGGTTAATTAGGTTTAGGGTTTCCAGATTGAACCACAACCCTAGGATCTTGATTAAGCCAGCGCATGAATGGACCAGATTGCATCATTAATTTTAATTCTAATTAATTAAGTTAATTATAATTAATTTAATCAGAATGAACCCCAATAATTGGATCACGCGCGAAGCCCAAATTTGAATTTGATCCCTTAGATCTTCATACCCCAAGTCACGCTGACTCACCATCTCAGCCCTTGATCTCCTTAACTTTGCATCTGAGCCATTGCTTGTGATTACTTTTCATTTTTTTGTTTTATTTATTTCATTTTATTTCACATATTTATTTAAAATACCAAATCATTTTATAAAAATACAATCTTTTGCATTTCCACTTTAAATAATTTTCAGAAACCAAAAACATTTTTATTTTTAATTTTTGCATTAAAAATCTTTTTCTAAATCATTTAATTGTATTATTTAATTAATTCATTCATTTTAATTAATTAATTAAAAATACTTTTAGATATTTAAAAATCACCAAAAAAAATCATGAAGCATTCTTAAACATTTAGAACAATTTAAAAACTCATCTTACAAATTTCTTTTTGGGTTTGATCATGTTTTGACAATTAACCATGAATTAGGGTTTCCAAATTTCCTATTTTTCTAACCCTAACTTCAAAAATCCATTTCTGATCAACCAAGATGAGTTTGCACATGGTTCTTTTTGCATCCTTTCATACTTTACATGTAGTATCTAGGGTATTTAACTCATATTTTTGCATTGCATTTTAATTTTGTTTGGCATTTTTCATGAAGAAGTACCCAAGACCCTAGCCTAACTTAGAAAAACCATAACTTGACTTTGGTATAGCTTCTGACTTCCATCTTTGGGGAGTGATCTTATGAGTGTTTAAGGTTCATTTGGTTGCATTTTCAAATTTTTATCATGTGATATCCTTCTGTTGTGGACATATGCATCTCACACTTTCTTAAAACCTTAATTTGCCATGTTCATTTGCATTCATCTTTGCATACCTTCATCATGTGAACTTTTCATGACATCTCATGCATCTGTATGTCATCTTAGATACCTTAGGACATGTATGAACATTGGTTGATCATTGTTGCATCCATTTGGTATGTTTTGCATTCATTACTTCTTATGTGTGTTCATGTGATTTCAAGCTTCTAACATGCCTTCCTTTGCATCCCATCTCTTGTATGATCATGCATAAACATTGTACATGTCTTTACATCATTTCATAACACATTTGCATTGTGTTTGAACTTCTGGTCTTGTTCATTGCATCTTCATTTGCCTTATTTACTTTTGTTTCACATCTTATGCATTCAAACTAACCATTTCAGGGGCTTCAGGTAAGTTGTTTAGGATGTGGATTTGCCTCCACATCCAACCTCCTCTTATCTCTCCATTTGCATCTTTATTTGTCTTTGAAGTGAGTTTGACTCACTTAAGCTCTCTTTTTCTCCTTTTCTTTTTCTTAGGTTACTTAACTTCTTCAGGAAGTAAGTAACCTACTCTCCTTTCTCTTCTCTTTTCATCTGCTTCTTCTTCCTTGGTGGCCATCTGAAGATCTTTCTCTAAACCTCACAAACCATAGGAATATCCAAGCATGATAACTTTAGGGTTGTACATAGTCTCCCCTACTTTTTACCTTTGAGTCTCTACTTCTCATCTCATAATCAAGGCTAAACAGTTAAAGTTTTAAGACTCCGAATTAGGGTTATGCATGTATCCTTATCTTAGGATGGAGTGTATAACTTTAATACTTAGTGTTAAAACTTTAAGATGTTTACACCTCCTAATCAAAACACCTAATAACCATTAAGACTTAAGCTTGTAACTTGGGCCTTATATTAGGGTTACATCTCTGCCTGTTGGTTCAAAGGGACTAACCCTAGTGTTCAATGGACAAGTCCCTCTCAGGTTTATTCTTATAAACATAAAATCCACTTTAATAAAGGCTTGTTATATAATTATTTTAATCCCTAACCATGGATTAAGTTGAGGAGTCTTCCTCATCTTAAGTGTTCTCATCTATTATCCTTCTCTTAGGATGATATAATGAGTTCACTAATCCCTGATTAGAGATTAAACTCATTACATAACACAAAACAAATTCCAAAAACACTTAATAACCATAAGTAGGTTAATGATCTTAATCTTGCATCATTAGGGTAATTAAGTTGAGATTTTCATATCATACTTAAGTAGACTCATTATCCCTAATCAGGGGTGATATAATGAGTTTACTACCCTTGATTAAGGCTTAAGCTCATTATCTTATGCAAAACACCAAAAACCAATAAAAAAACTGAAGACACAAAAACAAGCAATAAACGTCTCCTCCGGGATTCTTTTCTCATCACACTAACTCTGAAAACGAGAACTCGCTTCTTCCGTCTAATGCAAGACAGTTAGAACTCGAGCCAGACGAGTCATACACTTAAACATAGACAAGCAAGCAGTTCACACCAAAATATCCAAGTCTCTTTGAGTCAAACTACGGTGTTCTGACTTCCTCATTGCACGAGAGGATACATAGGCATAACTTAATGGTTATCGAACAAAAGTCTCTTTGTCTCCCCCCTCCCCTCATTCTAATTTTCTTTCCTCAGTCTCAGTTTTGAGCACTCACTTTCTTCTTGCACTGACACTCTGTACATCCATTCCTCCCTAGCCTTTTATACACAATTTAACACATACACCATACCCTCTTAAACACAATTTGGTATGCGTGGATCCCGTCGAGTACGACGGACGATCTGGGTGCTAATACCTTCCCAGGTCGTAACCTACCCCCTTACTCAGTCTCTCCGGTTCGCAGTCGTCTTATCCATATCTTTCCAGGTTTATACAACATTACCTTTCCTTCGGGATAAAAATTCTTAGCTGGAGACTCTATTCAACCTTAACCTCCAACATCACCAACAATTCGCGTTTACACCGGGATGAAAATATGGGGAGCGACATGCCTCATAGAGCATCATAAAACGGCAGAAGAGTGAGAAACATTATCATAATAACAAATCATCCCTCATCACCTATACCCATCGCAACGTGTACATACATAATTCAAGCATATTCATCATGCACCAATTCACTAATTCACATAAACTTATATTATTTATGGTTATTCCTCAATTCTATTCATTCCGCATAAACATACGTCTAGCTATGTTTAATCACACATAAACATTACAAATATATAAATCATATACATATACATATATCAAACATGCATATATATACAAACAAGTATGTTTCATCGCACATACTATCATCTCCATAATACTCCAAATAAACATATGCACATTCATGTTTATTTCTGCATATCATAATAAAAATAATAAAATGCAACTCATAGATACCGACACACGACTCTATGCAGATGCAATGCGGTACCGACTCAACATTTCAGCAAGTTCACTCAGGAACCAAATGGAATCATCGCTTGTTACCTAAAGTAACTCCCTGTCAGGTACACGATGTTCCCCATTGCTCACACCCCACATGGGCACACAATGTTTATGGATTTCTCACACCCCACACGGGCACACAACCCGATCGCTCATACCCCACATGGGCACACGATCAATGTGAATAAATCACCCATCGCTCACACCCCACACGGGCACACGATGTTTCTCGATTGCTCACACCCCACACGGACACACAATCTGATCGCTCACACCCCACATGGGCACACGATCTTGTTGTAGTCATCGCTCACACTCCACATGAGCACACGATGCTACAACGGATTCACAAAGAATCCCACAGCATAAGAATGCATACATTATGCTTTAAATGCAAAATGACACCCAACATTCTTGAAAATACATACATTATTCACAACATAATTATGCATTCCACTCATTCAATTAACATACGTTTTCATTCATTTCAAGCAATGTATTCATTTGCCAAATGGCCACATCATCACATCAAACCCACATTCCCATAATTAACTTATTTACGTTTTATCGGAAAAGTCCGGTGAAAGTCGGCTAAAAATTACATTTCTTAGCATCATTAATTTCTACGCGTTTCTAGCTTCGAATCGATATTTGGATTACTAGAAACGGATAGCCAAAACTAAAACTACGGATTAAAACACAATTTTCTCAAAAACCTACAGCCTCGCTGAGCGCCCTCTCGCTCGCTGAGCGAGAAAATCCCTAGAACTTCTGTTGAGCGAGGGATAGCTTGCTGAGCGACTACTGTGATTTCCAGAATTTATCAGTTGCGAACAGACCTACCAAAACCTTCTCAATCTCCATAATACTTCCATAAACATGATCTAAATCATATATCTAACATCATACTTCGATTACAATGATTTCTAACCGATTAATCCATCATTTTCTCACATTTCCACTAAAACCCTAACTATTCATCTTCTCTAAACTTTCCAAAATCAAAACCCAATCAACCAAACACATACATAATCATACACAATATCAAGATAACAATGTTTATCACCCTTACCCGATTGTTTCGTCTACGCGGAGCAATCTTGATCAAAACCTAGCTTTTTCCTCTTCTCTTTTTCTTATTCTTTTCTTCCTCTTCTCTTTCTCTCTAACACTTTTCTTACCAACTTTTCTTATTTTTTTTCTATTCTTATTCTTTCCTTCCTATTTCTACACTTAACTCTATTCTTTCTATTTCTTTCCAACCAAATATTATTTCTCTCACAAATTCGATTCTACTAATTTCTAATCTTAATAAAAATTGTGAAAAGTCTAAAATACCCTATTGTCCAATTTTACCCGAAAATTCACCAAATGGTAAAATCACATATCACACCAACATATCACATTAATTCATCAACATATCATATCATCATGATAATTTCACAAATAAAACAATTATCATTCAAATAAAATAAAAGACTCCACAAAAATGGGAATTATCGAATCGGGGCGTTACAACTCTCCCCCACTTTAGAAATTTTTGTCCTCGAAAATATTACCTAATTCAAACAACTCCGGATACGACACACGCATCCTACTCTCCAATTCCCAAGTCATATTGCCTTCCGCGGCGCCTCCCCACACTACCTTCACAAGCGCAATATCCTTGCCTCTTAGCTTCTTGATTTCACGATCCAAAATCCTAACCGGCAAAGCTTCCACCGTAAGGTTATCTCTTACTTCAACCTCATCCATAGGAATAATATGTGACGGATCCAGAACATACTTCCGAAGTTGCGAAACATGGAACACATCATGCAAATTTGAAAGATTCGGAGGCAACGCCACACGATAAGCCACAACACCAACTCGTGCAGTAATCTGATACGGCCCAATAAAACGAGAAGTCAAATTTTTCGACTTCAAAGCACGACCCACACTTGTAACCGGTGTAATTCTCAAAAACACATGATCGCCTTCCTGAAACTCAAGATCCATCCTTCTTTTGTCATGATAACTCTTTTTCCTACTTTGAGAAGCTCTCATCTTCTCCCGAATAAACTTCACCTTTTTCGTCGTTTGTTGTACCATCTCCGGTCCAACTACCGTTCTCTCTCTGGTTTCATGCCAACACAAAGGTGTTCAATATCTCCGTCCATATAAAGCCTCAAATGGTGCCATACCAATACTCAAATGAAAATTGTTATTATAGGTGAACTCAATCAACGCTAAATAACTATCCCAAACACCACCTTGCTCTAGCACACAAGCATGCAACAAATCCTCCAACAATTGAATTGTCCTTTCGGTTTGACCGTCCGTTTGCAGATGGTAAGCCGAATTCAATCTTAGCTTAGAACCCAAATCCTTTTGCAAACTTTCCCAAAACATTGATGTAAATCTAGGATCCCTATCCGATACAATACTCTTAGGAATTCCATGTAACTTCACAATCACAAAAACATAAATCTCAGCTAGCTTCTCCAATGGATAACTTATATTAATTGGAAAAAAGTGAGCAATTTAGTAAGCATATCCACAATCACCCAAATAGCATTATGACCTCTTTGCGTATTCGGCAAACCTGTAGCAAAATCCATCGATATACTATCCCATTTCCATTCTGGAATGTCCAACGGTTGCAAGAAAATCATTCGTAACATGTAGCATACCAAGTCTCACACTTCTCGGTGTCATCTCGCAAACCAAATTCAAGTCTCTAAAATTCTCCAAAAGTTCCCATTCTCTTATCATCAATGCGGACATATGTAACAACATACGACTTAAGGCATCCGCCACCACATTCGCCTTACCCGGATGGTAATTCAAACCAAAATCATAATCCTTCAAAAGTTCTAACCATCTCCTTTGTCTCATGTTCAATTCCTTTTGATCGAATAAATACTTCAAACTTTTTTGATCACTAAAAACTTCAAATCTTGCACCATAAAGATAATGCCTCCAAATATTTAGAGCAAAAACCACAGCTGCTAATTCCAAATCATGCGTAGGATAATTCTTTTCATGCACCCTCAATTGTCTTGAAGCATAAGCTACAACTTTTTCATCTTGCATCAAAACACCACCTAACCCAAACAATGAAGCATCACAAAACACCACAAATGGTTCCGTCAGATTCGACAAAATCAAAATTGGAGCCGTTGTTAACCTTCTCTTAAGTTCCAAGAAACTCTCTTCATAATGAATATCCCAAATGAAAGTCTTTGCTTTACAAGTCAATTGCGTTAACAGAAGTGCCAACTTTGAAAATCCTTCAATAAACCTCCGATAATAACCCGCAAAGCCTAAAAAGCTTCGAATCTCTGTAGCCGATCTAGGAACTTCCCATTGCATTACTGCATCAATCATGGATGGATCAACACTAATACCACCATCGGAAATAACATGCTCAAGAAAACTCACCTTTGATAACCAAAACTTGCACTTTGACAACTTAGCATACAATTGTTTCTCTTTCAAAATCTGTAACACAATCCTTAAATGCTCTTCATGCTCTTCTTGAGACTTGGAGTAAATCAAAATGTCGTCGATGAACACAACCACAAAAAGATCTAACTGTTCATGAAAAATATGATTCATGTATTCCATAAACACACCCGGCGCATTAGAAACTCTGAATGGCATCACGGAATACTCGTAATGACCATACCGTATCCTAAAAGCCGTCTTTTGAATATCCTCTTCTTTCACACGAATCTGGTGATATCCTGATCTCAAATCAATCTTACTAAAAACACACGCACCAACCAATTGATCCATCAATTCATCAATCCTCAGAAGCGGATACTTGTTCTTAATTGTTACCTTATTCAACTGTCGATAATCAATCCATAACCGCATACTTCCATCCTTCTTCTTTACCAACAATATCGGCACACCCCAAGGAGAAACACTCGGCCTAACAAACCTCTTATCTAACAAGTCGTTCAATTTCTTCTTCAATTCTACTAATTCCGAAGCTGATATACGATACAGTGCCATCGAAATTGGTCTAGTACCCAATTAATAAATAAATCAATTAGGCATAAAAATAATATTCCATCAGAGTATATTTAAATAATGGCATAAAAGGGGTATGTTGCATTATACTTGAAATTTAAACCATATTACACCTGCTCATAATAGATATGCAACAATAGTATAGTTTTCAAATGTATAAAGGATTATACATCGGAAACTTTTCAAAAACATCAAACATATATATTTTTTCATTCATATATATGTATACAGATATCAACAAGTTTGATGCCAACAACAATATTCATGTTTATACAAATCATTCATCCAAAAGATACATGTAGAAAATGCATCACAAAAATGGCGCTAGGCCAACCTAACTACCCATATGCTACATATCAGAGTCGACCGACCAAAAGATGAAGACGAGCTTCACAAAAAATACCATCCAACAACCTATTCTGCAATGTCTCATAGAGCATCATAAAACAGCAGAAGGGTGAGAAACATTATCATAATAACATTGCATATAATTATATATTCTCAACATATAAAATGCATATAAAACATTTCTCACCACAAATCATCCCTCATCACCTATACACATCGCAACGTGTACATACATAATTCAAGCATATTCATCATGCACCAATTCACTAATTCACATAAACTTATACTATTTATGGTTATTCCTCAATTCTATTCATTCCGCATAAACAAACGTCTAGCTATGTTTAATCACACATATACATTACAAATGTATAAATCATATACATATACATATATCAAACATGCATATATACAAACAAGTATGTTTCATCGCACATACTATAATCTCCATAATACTCCAAATAAACATATGCACATTCATGTTTATTTCTGCATATCATAATTAAAATTATAAAATGCAACTCATAGAGATCGACACATGACTCTATGCAGATGCAATGCGGTACCGACTCAACATTTCAGCAAGTTCACTCAGGAACCAAATGGAATCATCGCTTGTTACCTAAAGTAACTCCCCTTCGGGCACACGATGTTCCCCATTTCTCACACCCCACATGGGTACACAATGTTTATGGATTGCTCACACCCCACACGGGCACACAACCCGATCGCTCACACCCTACATGGGCACACGATCAATGTGAATAAATCATCCATCGCTCACACCCCACACGGGCACACGATGTTTCTGGATTTCTCACACCCCACACGGGCACACAATCTGATCGCTCACACCCCACATGGGCACACAATCTTGTTGTAGTCATCGCTCACACTCCATATGAGCACCCGATGCTACAACGGATTCACAAAGAATCTCGCAGCACAAGAATGCATACATTATGCTTTACATGCAAAATGACACCCAACATTCTTGAAAATGCATACATTATTCACAACATAATTATGCACTCCACTCATTCAATTAACATACATTTGCATTCATTTCAAGCAATGTATTCATTTGCCAAACGGCCACATTATCACATCAAACCCACATTTCCATAATTAACTTAATTACGTTTTATCGGAAAAGTCGGGTGAAAGTCGGCTAAAAATTACATTTCTTACCATCATTAATTTCTACACGTTTCTAGCTTCGAATCGATATAAGGAATACTAGAAACTGATAACCGAAACTAAAACTACAGATTAAAACATAATTTTCTCAAAAACCTACAGGCTCGCTGAGCGAGAAAATCCCTTGAACTTTCACTGAGCGAGGGATAGCTCACTGAGCGACTACTGCGATTTCCAGAATTTCTCAGCTGCGAATAGACCTACCAAAACCTTCTCAATCTCCACAATACTTCCATAAACATGATCTAAAGCATATATCTAACATCATACTTCGATTACAATGATTTCTAACCGATTAATCCATCATTTTCTCACATTTCCACTAAAACCCTAACTATTCATCTTCTCTAAACTTTCCAAAATCAAAACCCAATCAACCAAACACATACATAATCATACACAATATCAAGATAACAATGTTTATCACCCTTACCCGATTGTTTCGTCTACACGGAGCAATCTTGATCAAAACCTAGCTTTTTCCTCTTCTCTTCTTCTTATTCTTTTCTTCCTCTTCTCTTTCTCTCTAACACTTTTCTTACCAACTTTTCTTTTTTTTTCTATTCTTATTCTTTCCTTCCTATTTCTACACTTAACTCTATTCTTTCTATTTCTTTCCAACCAAATATTAGTTCTCTCACAAATTCTATTCTACTAATTTCTAATCTTAATAAAAATTGTGAAAAGTCTAAAATACCCTCTTGTCCAATTTTACCTGAAAATTCACAAAATGGTAAAATCACATATCACACCAACATATCACATTAATTCATCAACATATCACATCATCATGATAATTTCACAAATAAACAAATAAAATAAAAGACTCCACAAAAATGGGAATTATCGAATCGGGGCGTTACAGTTCGACTTCTAATCGTCTGTATCTTATTCTTCTTCTTCGAATTTGTCGCTACGGGATTAAGCCCTATTACGATTTAGGGTTTTTATGGTTGGTGCTCGGGTTGACGGTTTCGTGATTTGGTGTGATGTGAGGGTGGAGATTCGCACAGCGGTCCGTCGCTTTTGTTTGCGGTAAGGTTTGATTCTTGTTACTGAGAAACTCTAGTCTTTTGTTTTTTCGGTTTAAAAAAAATTATATCTCTGTGTTTTTTTTTGAAGAAAATCCCCTTCCTTCCTTCTAAAAACTCGTCCCCTTTTATAGGGTCCAGTTAGGGTTTTTCACTTGAATTGAAACTTGTCAATTAAGTTTGATAACTGAGTTTTTGTTTTGATACTTATGTTAAGTCATTTTCAGATTGCAGGTTCTTGTTGGGCTTTTATGCTTCGGTGTGGAGTTTAATCATATTTTGGTATAAGCTAGATGCAAGGGCCTTGGGCTGCAGATTCGCATAGCTCATTTCGATGCTTGCTGTGGACCTGTGGAGAGAGAAAACATCTGCAATCCTGCTGCAAAAAGGGTCAGTGGTTCTTGTAACACCCTAAAATTTGCCCTCCTATTTATTATTAACCTAAATGGTTTGTGCTAGCATGCGAAGATAAGATCTCGTCGTTACGAGTACCTCATCACCAAATGTTGTTTCTTAAAGGGCTAAGGAAATTCAGTCTTTATCATCATTCTCAACGGATAAAGCTATGGACTAGGTTGTTTCATCGTGATTCAAATGGTAATAAATTCAAGGTTGATGCATGTCTAGTATCAATTCAGTTCAAGGTTAGTTTAGAAGATTTGTCTCAAGCATGGAAATTGAGTTCAATTAAAGGGAGTATCAATGTCATATAATATTCAAGGTTTTAGCATTCAAACAAATCCAAGTGATAGTTGTTGTTGTCATCCATTCAATATTGAATTCAAATTTGTGGTCTATTATGGGAAAAGCTTTCCATTTTATTCAGAATCCAGGTGGTAGATGTGTCATCCAAATTATGTTAGCAATGTGATATATTTGTGGTTTTGGTACAAGGAATAATACAACTTTGTAATAATTTATTTATTCCAATGCCACATTAGGACTTGGATGAGTTTTGAAAGTGGCCTTGAAATTCAAGATAGGCATAAAAAGGGTCAATTCTTATTATTAAGATTGATGAGTATGCACGATAATTAAGAAGGCAATGGAAGATTACTAGGAACTGTTTATCAAATTCAGTCTCAAAAACGTTCAGAAAGTATAAAGGGTTCATCACTCAATAACCCTGGATTACCAATATATTTTATACAATAAAATTGATACTATAATTTCACAAAAGTCATGAAGAAAGAGGCTGAGAGGAGTTCAAGCTGACACAAAATTCGGTTACAAATCTTAACAGAATGACAACTGAATCTAACTGATTTTATGGTGAAGTTTCCAGATTACCCCCTAATCTTCCTATAAAGGTTCATTGGATCTTCATCCTCAGGGGTCCTTTTTTATTCTTTTTCTGGATACTCAGTTTCAGTCTATCATCTACATCTCTAAATTCTTTCTTTCCTTCCTGCCACCATTCTCAAGCTAAAAGATCCCTTTCCATTGAGCCTTCAATTTCAGAGTCTCCACCATCTTCCTCACTCCTGCTGCAGTCATTAATCCTCCACCATTTCAGCCCACTGTCAATAGCACACCCATAATGTTCATCACATTTCATCAATCATCCTACAAACAAAGAAAAAGTGTCAGCAATAGTCGAATTCAGCGCCGATTGCATACTTACAACCCCTACAAGTCAGAATCGTAGAGTATGGAACAAGAATTAAAAAAAGGGATCTTTGAATAAAGATTCAACAACAAATTTCAGAAGAGGGTTCAGGATCAAGATTCAGCATAATTTAATTACAATTGGCAATATCAAAGTCTGGTAACGATAACATCGCAACAGCAACGATTCACACATCACAATGGTTCGAATCAACAACAGAAGCGTAAATGATTCGAAGTCAAAGAAAGCATACCTAAGCGTTGTGTTTCCGTTGGTGATTGAGAAAAACGCAGTGACTTCAATCCAAACCTCAACCGGCTGCATCACATTCAGCAAGTCCGCGACAAATTCAAGAGTGCTCAAACTCTCATCAAGATGCTAACTGCAAGAAACCAGAGAACAGATCACAAGTCTTCGATCGTAGGCGGAATGCTTCTCATCCATAACAAGAAAACGCAAACTACACCAATCCGAATTTTAACAAATATTCATAGCAACTTGCAAACTTGCACACCTACGCCAAACGCAAGATTCGAATTACGAAAAGAGCAAGATTCACAGCAAAATCTTTCTTCAATCACCGTTTAGCCGAACGTTTCAAACCTGAAAGTTGACAAGATAACGTCATCCAACAACGATTTGCAACTACCAAGTCTCGACAAGGAACGTAATCAGAAGCCAAGCAGAAGAAGCGAACGAATTAAGGATAACGACGAAGATAAACACACATACCTGAGCTATTATTGTTTTAATCGTCGCTGAGTTTTTGCAGGTGTGATCGGTGAGTTCTTACGTCAAACTGATAGGAGGGATATGTTTGAGCAAGGCGAAGGAAGCCACGGCACAGAGGGATTTCGAATCTCGCCTCATCGTCAAGCTTTGGGTTGACGGAGAAATTGAAGCAAGAGCGAGACACTTCGATGTTCTTCATCAGGCGAAGACGACTTCACCGATTCCCTTCTTCAACCTCAACAGGTCTTCGATCGGTTGAAGGTTTCTTCTTGGTGATGTTGAGATGAGAGAAAAGATGATATGATGGTTCACGGCGTCGGCATGGCTTGGAGGTCACTGGAGTATCATTGACGGCGCGGTTAGGTTTGTGAGTTAAGGAGATGAAGAGAGGAGAATGTCGCCGAAGATGAGGGTTTCAAGGCGAGAGTAGGAGGAGAGATGAATCGCGACGTTTCTCAGGGCAAGTTATTCAGGGAAGAAGCTACGACGGCGTTAAGTCTTTGTGGATGAAGAAGGTGAAGATGAGCGGCGGACGGAAGATTGAAGGAGGTGAAGGCGCCGCGGAGTGTAACAATGAGTCTAGGGTTTGTCATTTCTTCCCCTTTTGTGCTGAAGCCCTTTTACTTTATGTTTTGTTTTGATATGAAATTAAATCAAATAAATTAGAGATTTAAGAATAATGTCTTGCTATTAATTAAATGAATTAATCACATTAAAACAGATTAAACCCACCATTTGATTTATGTTTTCAAATTTTGGAAAAGGATAAGCTCCTATGCGAATTGGGCCCGGAGAACTGCTTTTCTCACCCCCATTCTGGGCCCAATTTCATTCTTAAGTTAAAAATATTTCTATTCTTCCCCCCTTTTTGCTCTTCTTTTTATTTAAATTCTATTTTATATCATTTCAAATTAATTCTGTAAAAAATACGAAAATGAATAATAAAAATCCACCAAAATTATATTAGAATATTAAGACATTTTAGAAACACTCCCAATTTTCACTTTCCGAATTTAATCATTTTTCAATTTATTTTCGAATTTTCATTTAATTGATTTTCTATTGAATTCTCATGTGGATACATAAATTTGTACAATTTGTTTCTACCACTTCCCATAATATTTTCTGCCCATTCTTTTTGATATGATTAAAAGACAAGTTAAAGTACCTAGAATATTTTTTTGTGAATTTTTAGGACATTTTTTCTATTGTTTTGGTAGTATAATTTGTGTAAATTTGTGATTGAACTTTACATAGGATTAAGTGACCATTTGCTTTAGTTAGGATTAGAATTTCTAAGAGATTTTTTAGCATAGTGTCATAATCAGGTTCAAGACCTTAGGAATTTAATTTCACATTTTTTTCATGAATTTTAATATTTTTTTCATTTTAATTCATTCCTTCACATTATGCATATTCATAATCCATATCATTTACTAACTATTTGCTTTTCCTTTGTGCAAGGTATGTTTTCAAGGATTGGCTTATTGGACTTGGATATTTTTATGCCTTAATTGTGTTTTATACTTTGTATGCGTTGTGATGTAATATCCTAGAACTTGTATGCTTTTATAGTTTCCTTAATTAGGATTAGAAAAGATAAAACAAATCGTTAGAAAACGAAAATCTCCAAAATAAGTAAAAGGCTCGATCCAACGTCGAGTATATTTTCAAATAAATAAATAAAGTTCATATTATTTTAGGGTTCCTCGATTACCATCGTTCCATTCCATTCAACCAAAATCAAGCCTTGTATGTTTCATACCATAAGTCGTGTGTCTTAGCACCACGCAACCGACCCACCCGATTCATCGTTTCATCCCATTTATGTTTCATTCACGTTTTTACCTACCATGACTTAGGAGGACCATATTGCTCATTATTAACTTCTTTTACTTGCATTTCTAGTTCTAATATCTCTTAGGTAGATTTAATTGCAAACCTCACTAACCATAGGTTATCCATGAATTCAATTAACTTAGGGTAAGTCTAGTTTCCCTTAGAATTTTTCCTTTGACAATTTGAGTCTCTCTTCTCATCTTAAAAGAAAATCAAAAACACTTAATAAAGGGAAAGGTGTACAAATGCGCCACGAGCCTTAAGCTATACGGGAAATGACTAGTGGAGGTCCCCTTCACTCTTCTAGGATGCTTTACAAACGTTCCATTGGGGGCGACCTTGGAAAGTATTCGCTCCTGTGTCATAGTCTTTAGTTTTGTACATTCAATAAATACAAATTCAAAACATTTCTTATAAAAGACAACAAACCAAGAAGTCACGTCTTCTCATCTCACCTCATACTCTTTGCGGACGAACATGACTTGTCTCGACAGTTCAAACAGCGACACGGTAAACACCCTCGAGTCAGAGCCGGTAACACCTGAGCTAGAGCTATGGCAACGTCATCCTAAAAACCAAAAACGAGTGTAAGCCTTAGTTAGACGAACTACGGCGTCTCTGATCCTCATTTATCCCGATGAGGTACGTAGGCAGTGGGGTAGGGCCCATTTGAGCACAATCTTTCTTTTTCCCTACATTTTTCCCCTTTGTTCCCATTTCTCAATACCATTTTCTTTTCTCATTTCCATTTTCATTCCAGGTAGTCATTCTTTCCTTTGAACAGCATATTATTTCTCACCCTTTGAAAACAGACTTTTAAGCGTGGATCCCGTCGGATACGGCGGACGGATTGGGGTGCTAATACCTTCTCAATTCGTAACCGACTCCCGTATCCAGATCTTTGGTTCGCAAGGCCTCGTCCTTTTCCTTCTTCCTCAGGTTTGTGCAACATTACCTTTTCCATTCATTCGGGATAAAAATGTCTGGCTGGCGACTCTAACTTTTCCGCGCCACTTTCGCGTTGGTACTAGGATGAAAATCCCGAGAGCGACAGCTGGCGACTCTGCTGGGGACCTTTAGAAATTCTAATCTCCCCTTTGAGAGTCAATCCTAGCGCTTGTCTGTTTCTGTTTTCTTTGGGTGTTTATTCATTCGCTGTTATACTTTTGTTTAGCTTTACTGTTTTACAGTTTATCGCTTTCCTTTACAGTTTTATTTACAGCTTTCTGCACTTTACTTTACTGTCGCATATACTGGCATATACTGTACTGGCTGTTCTGGTTTTCCTTGGCGGGATGGGATTATTATGAGATAAGCCAAACACCCGGCTTGAGTATACACATAGGATTTAGAGTGGGCAGTCGTGTGGCTTGCGTGGTCTTGAGCACGTGTAGTTTTCACGAGTCCCACACCCAGATCAGGCTCTCTTGGGATATGTTCTATACTGCCTAGGCAGACCATAGAATGTTCCCACCTGAGCTGCTAACACTGGGAACCGATCATCGAGGACCTTAGTGGAGACAACCCTCTCCAGTGGTGACAGTGGCAGACCACATTTCGTGGCAAACCCATTCGCACCCGAGGGCCCACTAGGAAATCGCATAGGATGACCTTGTTCTCTCGTAGGAACCTGGTTAAAGCAACTGGTTGTATGACGGTAGTATTGTACCCTTCGGGATGAATGTACTATTGTTTCTCGACTTCAGTGCTTGAAGCCGAGAGCTTATGAGGGATGCTTGTTTTTCCGGAATTCAGCTGAGGCCTCCCTGAGTAGTACATAATGCCAAACCGATTCCCTGATTTGGTCATGAGCCGTTTCTCGGAAATGGTGAACGTATTATTGCTATTCGGCTTTGAGAGTCCGTGATGTTGACCCGTAGTAGCACACCCGTGAGATTGGGAGGGGTTTACAGGTTTGCAGGAACCCTAAAAACTTCCAACATACCCGCTTTTGCTAGTATTACTCTGTGTTATGATCTGGTCCTATATGATACTTGTTTGAGAATTCTGGAACTTCTGCACAGAGATACTGATATCATGATCTTCACCAACACTTGGTTATCTGATCCACACCAGCGTCAGACCGCTGACCACATGCCAGTTGCATACATGACATCATGGCATTTTAGCATACATGTTCAGTTACTTCTAAGGATCCCATATCTGGATTATGTCGGATTTACTTCTGCATTAAAACTTGGACCAAAACAGATGGGTTCCTTGGAAATAACTAAACATGACATTTGCATACATCCTTGCATATTTTTACAGGTGTTCAGAGACAAATTCTCATCCTGACCTGGTTTCTCTCCAGAATGGTCAATTTGAATCGCGACTGTCAAGGTTTAGACATGGAACAACTCCGAGCGGAGGTGACTGAGATGAAGGCCCAACTGGGGCATGTTGTAGTGGACATTCGAGCGTTGTCCCAGGATCAGAAATTGCTGAGAGAAGAATTCAACTTGATGAAGACTCAGATAAAGCTGCTTACAGGAATCATGAATGCTATGTCGAAAAAGGAAAATATTTGTGTCTACTTTTCAAACAGAATGTCATGTTTCTCCCATCTCTTTGGGATGTCCAATAAATCAGGGTTCTTTAGATGGATTTCCTTTACAGTTCGAATCTCTTTACCAGCAATCGTCACTCGTCAGTCAGGAAGAGCATCAGATAGGAACCAACTCCACATGTGAACTGAATGATCCTACACCAATCGTTACCAAAGAAGTGAGCACTTTCTTTCCTTATCAGAGATCCTCCTCAGCTGCTACGCCTTGGTTTCCAGAAGAAATGCTTCAACCGATTTCATCTATAGCTCATCCATCGCTAGCGACCTGTCATCAACAGGAGCAAGAAAGGGTTATTGATCCGACACCCGTGTCTTATGCTGAATTATGTCCACAACTGTTCAAAATGGGGTTGATTGAGTGTCACGAGCTAACTCCTCCTTCAGCATGCAGAAATACAAAAGAAGTGGTCGACTTTCCTTCTTCTAGAATCATTGCTCAGGCTAAGTCTTCAAAGGGGCTGCATCAACAATCTTCATTCACTCCTCGGCCGAGTATGAGTAAGAAAGTACAGGGGCATGTCAGGCGTCCAATGCAATGTCAACAACGAGGTTTTCAATCACGACCACAGGGTCAGCCACAACAGGTACAAAGACCGTTTCAGGAAAGAACAAGAGCGAGGAACCGCAAACTTGATCCTATCCCATGTCCATATGCTGTATTGCTTCCAGAACTTCTAAAGTTGAACCTGGTTGAGCTCCGTACCATGAGAGCTCCTTCTGCTGATAATCTACCACCAAATTTTGATCCACACTCTAGGTGCGAATTCCATTCAGGTGCCCAGGGGCACAGTATTGAGAAATGTTGGGCTTTTCAGAACAAGGTACAAGACCTAATTGAGTCCAAGACAATCATTTTTTCCCCTCATCCAAGGGTATTCCAGAATTTGATGACTAATCACGACGGAACCGGTGTCACGGTTATTCTACCAGATGGTCCATGTTAAGCTGAAGTCTTCGAGTTAATCACCCAGGACGCCAGGGTATTCATGAAGCAAATAGAGCCAGAAGTATTCAAATACTCTCAGTGATGGCATTTATGTGTTTGCCTTTCTTCATTGTTCATTTTCATCCCTATTGAGGGGAACTACGTCGCTCTGATTCTTCATTGGTCATCAGTCAATGGAGATACGTAGGCAGAAGATCATCAGATCTTTCCGAGCAACCTTCTGGGGCAACTTTACTCCCCAGCTTCACTCTTTCCTTCAGATGTCTCGTGTCAAAGTCAGAATAGCTAGAAGAGGAAATATTACTGCCATGGTTGGGCATGCGGCTGCAAATTGAAGATTACAAGTCTGTGAAAAGAGCTATTGATCGTTGAAAGTATCCAAGACTGACAGGTCCAGACGGAGCCAAGCCTCCTCAACTACGGCAATATTCAGTTTCTTTACTACATTTCCATTTGTAGTTTTTTTTATATGCTAAACATTTGTTTACATGTATGAAATTTGTTTGCTTTTGAATGTTAGCAATAATAAAACTCACATGGTTTTTTTTCTTGAAGTAATTTCATTTGCATTCCCTTATAATTTTGCATATGCACATCGCAATACCAATTGTCATGCTTAAATTCCGTGAAAGGAGAATGACGAAATAAAAACGCAAAATCTCTAATTGTGTGCTCTCAAGTAAGACCCTGTTGACGATGTACAGGCATTGTTTCAAATCCTAAACACTGAAGATATAAGGAAGATAGACCCTCGCTAACCCCTTTGAGCCTTGAAGTAGGAGTTTCTTTTCACATAAAGAACCCTCACATGTAACCCAGGGGCAGGGTAGATGTCAGCTAGTCAGACCAAGCGTTCAGACTTCCATAAAGAAGTGTATTTGAAGATCCGTTGCATCCTATTATGCTAATCAAGAGGTCCAAAGACCCGAAACCACAATGGTTATCCAAGTCAAAAGGTCCAAAGACCCGAAACCACAATGGTTATCTAAGTCAAAAGGTCCAAAGATTGAAAACCACAATGGTTATCCTTCGTCGACCAAGGAATGAGGCAGTCACAACTCTCGCGAAGCAATCAAGACAAACAAAGTCACGCGACTTGTGCAAAGTACAAAAAGAAAAAAGGAAAGAAAAGCCCGCTAAGTCGAAACTTGAAAACAAGCGACTTAGGCAAAAGTTAGGGCATCCCGCTGGACTTCACAATCAAAGATTCACAAGAATCAGTCCAGGCAAAAGTTAGGGATAAGCAAAATAACGCAAAAGCGAAAGACAGAAAGGATTACATAAGAAAGATCCTCAAATAAGAACAAAGTCGTGTGGCACAGACACGAAAGATAGAGGAGTGACTGACTCTCAACAATAACCTGATTGGTGCTTGAACTAATAGCAGCAATGGTTCTTCAATCAACACGAAACCCCTATGAAAGGTGAATGCTTGTGAAAACTAGCTGAACATAGGAATGGAGAACATCACGAAGAGTGGGTGGGCACAAATAAACTTCGAGCCTATATCCTTTGTTTCTATAACCGTGAACCAGGCCACGATACAACCCCTAAAAGTCCTAACTGAAACAGGGTTAATTTGAGAGCGTATTACCACGAGACCGCGTTCCTGACTCCTATGAGTTGTGCTAAAAGACGTTTGTTGGTATTGCATGTACATACTTTCATTCAAATAAAGGTCGTATCTTAACCAGTGATTCGCTCACGAAGGTTAACGATCCATTTTCAAAAACTTCAAGATTAACATGTTTGTTGAATTAGGATTTTCATTCTAAGAATAAACATTTTTCTCACTTGCATACATTTGTTGAGCATCATAAATGGTTCACATGCGGAAATTCAATCCAGAAGCTCAAGCTTGCCAGGTTGAGAAGTCTAAAACTTCCGAAAGACTGTCACGTCGAGGTGCACTTTTTTGAGAAAGATTCATTGGGCAAGGACTTTCCCAATTAGTCGCGGTAAGAGCTAGCCAATCCGGGGCAGTTAAGTCGAGCAATCTCTTCAAACTTCAGTCGAACTGGGGCAATCACCTCGAGATTCAGATCTCTCCAAGAGCAAAGATCAGTCGGTCGGGTGCAAAGCTATTCAAATACTCGTATTGGGGCAGGCCACCCCAATAGTGCGAGAGTTCATTCTTTCCCGAAGACAGACGATCGAAAGCATTTACCCGGAGTTTAGAATACCGTGGTCACTTGTCAAGCCAACTATATCATTCAACACTTCTGACAGATACAAACTCATCCGCATTGGCAATGGTTACCTCCCCAGCAAGGTTATTACATTGATTCATGCAGTCGTTACAATACCTAAGAGTTTAAAGACGCCAAGTCTTTTTGTAAAATCCTCTTGAGGTAAAATCCATACGGAAGCAGCTGATCCCCAGCCCGGGACAATTTGAAATCTTTCCTCCTCAGCAGGACGTGTCTCGGTGTTGTCATCTCCAACAGGCAAATGGAAGTAGTCCTCACTAAAGTCAGCACTTTTTCTTTCAGTTGGTTTCCTTGATCCTGATTCCTCATCAGATCCAAGGCAATTCTTATTCCCCTAGAAGATTTCAGATAAATCATTCTCCTCCCCAGCAGGTCCTTAAGAGTGGATATTCCTCAATAATCAAGGTATCCTCGGGCACGACCCTCAAATCTAAAAGTCCAATTTATTTTTTGGCAAAGGTGATGATTCGGACATATGAATTATTCACGCTCCTCTCTGACAGAGATGTTATCCCCACAGGGCTTCTTGATATCGAATTCGCGATCATTGTGTTTCCCCGCAGAGTTAGCAGGGACTTATTACTTCCGTGTCAGGAATTTCTTTTACATTCATATCAGTTCAGTAACAATACTTAAGACATAATATCCCCAGTGTCATGGGGCAACATACCATGCAATTCAACATATGCAAAGTCCAGCCGCAGACTGGCCAAATTCCATCTTCGGGTGGCAAATTTCAAAGTCCAGCCGCAGACTGGCCAAAGTCCATCTTCGGGTGGCAAGTTTCAAAGTCCAGCCGCAGACTGGCCAAAGTCCATCTTCAGGTGGTAGATTTCAAAGTCCAGCCGCAGACTGGCCAAAGTCCATCTTCGGGTGGCAAGTTCCAAAAGTCCACCCGCAGTGTGGCAAATCTTCAAAGTCCCCCGCAGTGGGAAAAAACCTCCCGTAGTGAGCAAAAGTCTCCCGTAGTGAGCAAAAGTCCAGCCGCAGACTGGCCAAAGTCCATCTTCGGGTGGCAAATTTCAAAGTCCAGCCGCAGACTGGCCAAAGTCCATCTTCGGGTGGCAAGCTTCAGAAGTCCACCCGCAGTGTGGCAAATCTCTAAAGTCCCCCGCAGTGGGCAAAAGCCTCCCGTAGTGAGCAAAAGTCTCCCGTAGTGAGCAAAAGTCCACCCGCAGTGTGGCAAATCTCTAAAGTCCCCCGCAGTGGGCAAAAGCCTCCCGTAGTGAGCAAAAGTCTCCCGTAGTGAGCAGAAGTCCACCCACAGTGTGGCAAATCTCTAAAGTCCCCCGCAGTGGGCAAAAGCCTCCCGTAGTGAGCAGAAGTCCACCCGCAGTGTGGCAAATCTCTAAAGTCCCCCGCAGTGGGCAAAAGCCTCCCGTAGTGAGCAAAAGTCTCCCGTAGTGAGCAAAAGTCCAGCCGCAGACTGGCCAAAGTCCATCTTCGGGTGGCAAGTTTCAAAAATCTCCCGCAGCGAGCAGAAGTCCACCCGCAGTGTGGCAAACCCTTAAAGTCCACCCGCAGTGTGGCAAATTATCCAAGTCCACCCGCAGTGTGGCAATGTATTTTGAAGTCCAACCGCAGATTGGCGAAAGTCCATCCTCAGGGTGGCATCATATCACAAATCCACCCACAGTGTGGCAAGTCAGTAGCCATCTGACATCAATCAAAAGGCATCCCATGTTTACTATTTCTTCCCATCATAATTATATCCAGGCGGAGTTCGTTCGGTTGAATTTATTTCCCTGTTCTTCTGCCACAGAGTGCAAATTTTCGGGTTGTTTCTAGTATTCAATCCCTGCATACTTCAAACGTCTGAAAGCAACTGCTATCATCCATTCAAGTCTACAGTGGTTGAATAGGGGCAGCTGTAACACCCCAAAATTTGCCCTCCTATTTATTATTAACCTAAATGGTTTGTGCTAGCATGCGAAGATAAGATCTCGTCGTTACGAGTACCTCATCACCAAATGTTGTTTCTTAAATGGTAATAAATTCAAGGTTGATGCATGTCTAGTATCAATTCAGTTCAAGGTTAGTTTAGAAGATTTGTCTCAAGCATGGAAATTGAGTTCAATTAAAGGGAGTATCAATGTCATATAATATTCAAGGTTTTAGCATTCAAACAAATCCAAGTGATAGTTGTTGTTGTCATCCATTCAATATTGAATTCAAATTTGTGGTCTATTATGGGAAAAGCTTTCCATTTTATTCAGAATCCAGGTGGTAGATGTGTCATCCAAATTATGTTAGCAATGTGATATATTTGTGGTTTTGGTACAAGGAATAATACAACTTTGTAATAATTTATTTATTCCAATGCCACATTAGGACTTGGATGAGTTTTGAAAGTGGCCTTGAAATTCAAGATAGGCACAAAAAGGGTCAATTCTTATTATTAAGATTGATGAGTATGCACGATAATTAAGAAGGCAATGGAAGATTACTAGGAACTGTTTATCAAATTCAGTCTCAAAAACGTTCAGAAAGTATAAAGGGTTCATCACTCAATAACCCTGGATTACCAATATATTTTATACAATAAAATTGATACTATAATTTCACAAAAGTCATGAAGAAAGAGGCTGAGAGGAGTTCAAGCTGACACAAAATTCGGTTACAAATCTTAACAGAATGACAACTGAATCTAACTGATTTTATGGTGAAGTTTCCAGATTACCCCCTAATCTTCCTATAAAGGTTCATTGGATCTTCATCCTCAGGGGTCCTTTTTTTTTCTTTTTCTGGATACTCAGTTTCAGTCTATCATCTACATCTCTAAATTCTTTCTTTCCTTCCTGCCACCATTCTCAAGCTAAAAGATCCCTTTCCATTGAGCCTTCAATTTCAGAGTCTCCACCATCTTCCTCACTCCTGCTGCAGTCATTAATCCTCCACCATTTCAGCCCACTGTCAAGAGCACACCCATAATGTTCATCACATTTCATCAATCATCCTACAAACAAAGAAAAAGTGTCAGCAATAGTCGAATTCAGCGCCGATTGCATACTTACAACCCCTACAAGTCAGAATCGTAGAGTATGGAACAAGAATTAAAAAAAGGGATCTTTGAATAAAGATTCAACAACAAATTTCAGAAGAGGGTTCAGGATCAAGATTCAGCATAATTTAATTACAATTGGCAATATCAAAGTCTGGTAACGATAACATCGCAACAGCAACGATTCACACATCACAATGGTTCGAATCAACAACAGAAGCGTAAATGATTCGAAGTCAAAGAAAGCATACCTAAGCGTTGTGTTTCCGTTGGTGATTGAGAAAAACGCAGTGACTTCAATCCAAACCTCAACCGGCTGCATCACATTCAGCAAGTCCGCGACAAATTCAAGAGTGCTCACACTCTCATCAAGATGCTAACTGCAAGAAACCAGAGAACAGATCACAAGTCTTCGATCGTAGGCGGAATGCTTCTCATCCATAACAAGAAAACGCAAACTACACCAATCCGAATTTTAACAAATATTCATAGCAACCTGCAAACTTGCACACCTACGCCAAACGCAAGATTCGAATTACGAAAAGAGCAAGATTCACAGCAAAATCTTTCTTCAATCACCGTTTAGCCGAACGTTTCAAACCTGAAAGGTGACAAGATAACGTCATCCAACAACGATTTGCAACTACCAAGTCTCGACAAGGAACGTAATCAGAAGCCAAGCAGAAGAAGCGAACGAATTAAGGATAACGACGAAGATAAACACACATACCTGAGCTATTATTGTTTTAATCGTCGCTGAGTTTTTGCAGGTGTGATCGGTGAGTTCTTACGTCAAACTGATAGGAGGGATATGTTTGAGCAAGGCGAAGGAAGCCACGGCACAGAGGGATTTCGAATCTCGCCTCATCGTCAAGCTTTGGGTTGACGGAGAAATTGAAGCAAGAGCGAGACACTTCGATGTTCTTCATCAGGCGAAGACGACTTCACCGATTCCCTTCTTCAACCTCAACAGGTCTTCGATCGGTTGAAGGTTTCTTCTTGGTGATGTTGAGATGAGAGAAAAGATGATATGATGGTTCACGGCGTCGGCATGGCTTGGAGGTCACTGGAGTATCATTGACGGCGCGGTTAGGTTTGTGAGTTAAGGAGATGAAGAGAGGAGAATGTCGCCGAAGATGAGGGTTTCAAGGCGAGAGTAGGAGGAGAGATGAATCGCGACGTTTCTCAGGGCAAGTTATTCAGGGAAGAAGCTACGACGGCGTTAAGTCTTTGTGGATGAAGAAGGTGAAGATGAGCGGCGGACGGAAGATTGAAGGAGGTGAAGGCGCCGCGGAGTGTAACAATGAGTCTAGGGTTTGTCATTTCTTCCCCTTTTGTGCTGAAGCCCTTTTACTTTATGTTTTGTTTTGATATGAAATTAAATCAAATAAATTAGAGATTTAAGAATAATGTCTTGCTATTAATTAAATGAATTAATCACATTAAAACAGATTAAACCCACCATTTGATTTATGTTTTCAAATTTTGGAAAAGGATAAGCTCCTATGCGAATTGGGCCCGGAGAACTGCTTTTCTCACCCCCATTCTGGGCCCAATTTCATTCTTAAGTTAAAAATATTTCTATTCTTCCCCCCTTTTTGCTCTTCTTTTTATTTAAATTCTATTTTATATCATTTCAAATTAATTCTGTAAAAAATACGAAAATGAATAATAAAAATCCACCAAAATTATATTAGAATATTAAGACATTTTAGAAACACTCCCAATTTTCACTTTCCGAATTTAATCATTTTTCAATTTATTTTCGAATTTTCATTTAATTGATTTTCTATTGAATTCTCATGTGGATACATAAATTTGTACAATTTGTTTCTACCACTTCCCATAATATTTTCTGCCCATTCTTTTTGATATGATTAAAAGACAAGTTAAAGTACCTAGAATATTTTTTTGTGAATTTTTAGGACATTTTTTCTATTGTTTTGGTAGTATAATTTGTGTAAATTTGTGATTGAACTTTACATAGGATTAAGTGACCATTTGCTTTAGTTAGGATTAGAATTTCTAAGAGATTTTTTAGCATAGTGTCATAATCAGGTTCAAGACCTTAGGAATTTAATTTCACATTTTTTTCATGAATTTTAATATTTTTTTCATTTTAATTCATTCCTTCACATTATGCATATTCATAATCCATATCATTTACTAACTATTTGCTTTTCCTTTGTGCAAGGTATGTTTTCAAGGATTGGCTTATTGGACTTGGATATTTTTATGCCTTAATTGTGTTTTATACTTTGTATGCGTTGTGATGTAATATCCTAGAACTTGTATGCTTTTATAGTTTCCTTAATTAGGATTAGAAAAGATAAAACAAATCGTTAGAAAACGAAAATCTCCAAAATAAGTAAAAGGCTCGATCCAACGTCGAGTATATTTTCAAATAAATAAATAAAGTTCATATTATTTTAGGGTTCCTCGATTACCATCGTTCCATTCCATTCAACCAAAATCAAGCCTTGTATGTTTCATACCATAAGTCGTGTGTCTTAGCACCACGCAACCGACCCACCCGATTCATCGTTTCATCCCATTTATGTTTCATTCACGTTTTTACCTACCATGACTTAGGAGGACCATATTGCTCATTATTAACTTCTTTTACTTGCATTTCTAGTTCTAATATCTCTTAGGTAGATTTAATTGCAAACCTCACTAACCATAGGTTATCCATGAATTCAATTAACTTAGGGTAAGTCTAATTTCCCTTAGAATTTTTCCTTTGACAATTTGAGTCTCTCTTCTCATCTTAAAAGAAAATCAAAAACACTTAATAAAGGGAAAGGTGTACAAATGCGCCACGAGCCTTAAGCTATACGGGAAATGACTAGTGGAGGTCCCCTTCACTCTTCTAGGATGCTTTACAAACGTTCCATTGGGGGCGACCTTGGAAAGTATTCGCTCCTGTGTCATAGTCTTTAGTGTTGTACATTCAATAAATACAAATTCAAAACATTTCTTATAAAAGATAACAAACCAAGAAGTCACGTCTTCTCATCTCACCTCATACTCTTTGCGGACGAACATGACTTGTCTCGACAGTTCAAACAGCGACACGGTAAACACCCTCGAGTCAGAGCCGGTAACACCTGAGCTAGAGCTATGGCAACGTCATCCTAAAAACCACAAACGAGTGTAAGCCTTAGTTAGACGAACTACGGCGTCTCTGATCCTCATTTATCCCGATGAGGTACGTAGGCAGTGGGGTAGGGCCCATTCGAGCACAATCTTTCTTTTTCCCTACATTTTCCCCCTTTGTTCCCATTTCTCAATACCATTTTCTTTTCTCATTTTCATTTTCATTCCAGGTAGTCATTCTTTCCTTTGAACAACATATTATTTCTCACCCTTTGAAAACAGACTTTTAAGCGTGGATCCCGTCGGATACGGCGGACGGATTGGGGTGCTAATACCTTCTCAATTCGTAACCGACTCCCGTATCCCGATCTTTGGTTCGCAAGGCCTCGTCCTTTTCCTTCTTCCTCAGGTTTGTGCAACATTACCTTTTCCATTCATTCGGGATAAAAATGTCTGGCTGGCGACTCTAACTTTTCCGCGCCACTTTCGCGTTGGTACTAGGATGAAAATGTGTTGAATATGTTTTGATAATCATATTTTGGTATAAGCTAGATGCAAGGGCCTTGGGCTGCAGATTCACATAGCTCATTTCGATGCTTGCTGTGGACCTGTGGAGAGAGAAAACATCTGCAATCCTGCTGCAAAAAGGGTCAGTGGTTCTGCCATGACATCTTGTATGCTATTACTTTTTATTTTTTCCATAGTGTTTCTCTTTAAAACCTGCTAGTGTGTCTGTTGTGGACCCTATTGAACTTTGTTTGTTTGGCTGCTACTGGGTTATACTTTGTCTTTTCTTATTTTCTTACAAAAACCTGCTAGTGTATGACATTGGTTTTGCTGTTGTATTGACCTAAACATTGTTTTTTTAATGATACAATACAATGCAATATGACTATGTATGAACTATATCTTGAACATGCTAGATGGATTAACATTATGATAACATGATAAAATGTGTTGAATATGTTTTGATAAAAAATGTTGAATGAAAAATTGAAATATGGATAAAGTGCTTTGAATGCTTGAATGCTTTTTGCCATTGCATGTGAACATTGATGAAATGATGGTGTATGATGCATATTGATGAACATGGTTTGAATGAATTATGGATGAATTTTGAATTGAGATGTGTCTTGAATTTTGTAGGTTGTCGAAACATGGACCGAGGTAAAACAAGGGTTCGAAGATAAACATGATGGAAGCTTAACATAGGTTAAAGACGCACACACCAATGGATCTTAAGGCTCAAATTTGACCTCTGTTTTGTAGATTGGCCATGAGTCATTGAAAATTGATTTAAAACACACAAAAACTTAGAACTTGTATCAAAACAAACTTTGATTCCACTTCTTGGTAGTTTTGTGATTTGTAATATTTTTTCAATATGCTTGGAATAAAAATTGAGACTTTTGACGTGGATTCATATTTGGAAATTATTATGACTTATGAATTTGATGCACTTGCGTGACTATGAATGATTCTTGAATGAAATTAAAATTTGAACATTGAATTGAAACTTTGTATTAGGAATTGAAATCATGTTGAGATTGAAGTGAGAATTTGAATTTGAAACTAGTTGGAAAATTTTGATTTGGAACTTGAATGAGGTGGGACTTTGTGGTTTGAAACAAACCTTTTTTTTATGAATTTGGAGTGAACTAGGGAGTAAAAATTTGAAATTGAGAGTTTATATGGATGAAAAATTGAGAAATTGAACTTGAGTTTGGAAATAGAATGCGGAAATTGGACTTGAACTTTGTTTTGGAAATGAACTTGAAATTGGAACGGGAAGCTTGAAGTAGAATTTTGGCATTTGGAAACATGAACGACATTGAACTTTGAAATGAGAATTGAAGATTTGAAATGAACTTGTAACTTAGAATTTAAAAATAGACAAAAAAATAAGATTTGGAATAGATTTACAACTTAGAATTTGAAATAGAAAAACAGAACTTTGGTAATGACTAAGAATTGAACTTGGGATCTAGAAACAAGAATTTAGGATGGAACAAAATTTGGATTGAAATTTTATTTCAATTTTTCAATCCAACTAAAAAAAATAAAAAGGGACAAAATCCTATTCCTAAACTTGCGAGAACACTTCAAAACGTCTGAGATCTTAATGCTCAAAAACTCTTAAAATCAAGCAGGACATCCTAGCTCTCCATAGCCACTAAATTAATCTCCAACACTTGTTTCAAAGAAAAAAATTAAAACCTTGAAATTCTCTTGCCAAACCAAATGTATGGTAACGATGAGATGGATGCATGATAGGAAAAGTTAGGGGTAAAATTTGGGGTGTGACAGTTGCCCCTATTTAAATAACTTTACCAAATGGCATGAGTGACGGTAATCCTCATAAAATCACAGTGAAAGGTATTTAAATATAGAAATAACAAGAAATTTTGCCCCTAAATGCAATGACATGATATGAACTTATGAAGGACTCATTTGTTTTGTTGGGGATACGACATGCGAGATGCAATGAACCCTAGCATGCTGATTTTTTTTTATAAAAAAATGATGAATATGATGAATATGGTATGATGAAGATAAATGCTAATGGTGATTCATAAAAACAAAACCGAGGGTGAAGGCTCACTGGGGATAACAATATGATGGGGATGACAAGACGGAAACAGGATGTATTCAAAGTGATAGATCATCAGGTTCAAGTGTAACTGCTGGCACTAAGAATAACAAAAGACGGGAAACAAAACGAAAATCCTAAACATAAGATTAAAGACAGACTGACACCCTAGGATAGCAAGAAAATAGTTCAAAGTAAAACATAACAGCTTGATGCGCCCAATTGACACCATGAAGGAGAACAGACTATCTGAAGTGATGAACTAAGCAAGTTCAAGGGTGACTATTGGGGATCCCAATACAGGAACTCGGTGGTTGAGAAAGATAGTTGAAACGTCATCGACTCGGCGGTCGGGAAAACAAACACAACTCGGCGGATGAGGAAATAAATAACGGATATCGACATGGCGGTCGGGAAAGCAAACTCAACACGGTGGTTGAGGAAATAAATAATAAACATCGACACGACGTTCGGGAAATAAAATAGCGGACATCGACATGGCGGTAGGAAATAAAATAGAAGACATCGACACGGCGGTCGGGAAATAAAATAGCAGACATCGACACGACGGTCGGGAAAACAAAATAACAAACATTGACACGGTGATCGGGAAATAAAATTCACCACGGCGGTTGAAGAAATAAATATCTGACATCGACACGGCGATCGAGAATAAAATTTAACATGGAGGTTGAAGAAATGAATAACAGACATCGAAATGGCGGGCGGAAAAACTAAATAACAGACATCGACACGGCGGTCGGGAAATAAAATTCAACACGGCGGTTGAAGAAATAAATAACTGACATCGATACGGCGGTCGGGAATAAAAATTCAACACGGCGGCTGAAGAAATAAATAATTAGATCTCGACACGGCGGTCAGGAAATAAAGTAACAGACATCGACACGACGGTCGGGAAAATGAAATAGCAGACATCGACACGGCGGTCGGGAAAATGAAATAACAGACATCGACACGATGGTCGGGAAATGAAATAACAGACGTCGACACGGCGGTCGGGAAAATGAAATAACAGACATCGACACGGCGGTCGGGAAAACAAAATAACAGATATCGACATGGCGGTCAGGAAAATGAAATAACAGATAAATAATCCAAGGTGGTAAATCAACAGGTTCAAGTGTAACTGTTGATACCGAGAATAAAGAAAACGAAAAAACAGTGCTTGGGCAGTGGCTCTGTGCAACCAACTGATACTGGGAGTAGAATGTGAAGCAATTAAAGATAAATCCAACGGCTCTAAGCGACCAGTTGGCAAATAAGAATAAATGTTGGAGTTTTCAACGAGATAAACGACCAACCTCTGGAAATTCCTTAAATGAAGAGTTCAAAGAAGAACCTTTAGGAATTATCAAGAGAACACGGATGCGTGTTGAATTAAACAGCCTTAAACCTTAAGCAAATAGCTTAAAGGATTTATGCCAATGATAATTGGGCTTAAGAGAAATATTGGTGGTACTAAGGTACATATCAGGGAGGGTCTCTGCAGGGGATACCAGTGTTACTGGGAAAAAGACCTTGATTAACTACGCTTCGGGGTACCAGCAACAATGGATTTCAAAAATGAAAATTGACAGTAATCTAGACCTGGAGTCAGACAGACGACAACTGGGGAAGGACAAATGATTATGTCAAATGTGTATGATTGAGCATGATGCGAATGATTATGATATGCAAATGCTGACTCTGGGGAGACAGGGAGTTTTCACAAAGCATGGGAGAATAGGATCTCAACGACAATACTTAGACGAGCAATATGAAAGATGCTGGGGAGATGTCTTCGAACTTGGAACTCAATGTTTGGTCCAATGATCCATCCAAGAGTGCTACCAGCTTTCAATCCTTTATGGGGATTTCTATAATAATGGCATGAGAGTGTTGCTGCAAGCCAGAGGTTTTTTTTAGAAGACAAAAGATTTTTAATCTTTCTAATGTCAAAGAAATTTGAAAGTTTTTTCATATGTTTCCAAAAAAACAATTTCTAAAATATTTGTCATTTTCAGAGTTAAATTGTAATTCAGCAAAGACATTTTGCATAACAAAAGAAAATAAGAAGCTGAAAGACAAAGTTTATAGGAAAAGGTTGTATTTCATTCGAGAATGGTAGCTAGCCTATGGCAAAAACTCCATGGAAAATTACAATTTGAAAAATAGCAATGGGGAAAGGTCTACATTGAAACCAACGACCATTATAATCCCTAATGACTAAAACCGCCCAACGCCTCGCTTCTGACAAAAGGAACTGGATTGGTCTTCAGGTAATGATCTTCAATAATGTTAAACACCATCTGATACAATCAAATGCATTTGTCCCTAACTTTTTCCTAGACCGCCCTTTCGGGTTTTCAATCCTCCGGGACGCTCTTTTTTTCCTAAGCCGCCCTTTTAAGTTTTCAACTTAGCGAGCTCTCATTTTTTATTTTTTATCCCTAACTTTTGCCTGGATCTCCTTCATAGGTTTTGATCCACCGGGATACCCATTTTTTTGCCTAGGTCGCCATTTCTGGTTTTCGACCTAGCGGGCTTTATTTAGGCATAATATTTTTTGACTGCATCAGAATTCACCGGGTGTTTCAGTTGTTCGCCATCCATAGTTGTGAGGATCAAGCAACCTCCAGAGAATGCCACCTTCACAACATATGGGCCTTCATAGTTAGGATTCCACTTTCCATGCATGTCTTTATGGACTGGCAAGATTTTCTTGAGTAGAAGGTCTCCTTTTTTGAATTCTCAGAGACGGACTTTCTCGTCAAATGCTCTCTTGATGCGCTTCTGGTACAGCTGGCCATGGCACATAGCGGTCATTCACTTTTCATCAATGAGGTTTAGTTGGTCATATCTGTTCTGAACCCACTCAGCTTCCTCCAGTTTGGTTTCCATCAAGATTATCAAAGATGATATCTCGACTTCAATAGGGAGAACTGCATCCATCTGATACACCAGAGAGAAAGGGGTTGCCCCTGTTGAAGTGCAAACTGATGTTCTGTATCTGTGTAAAGCATACGGTAACATCTCGTGCCAATCTTTGTAAGTCTTCACCATCTTCTGCAGAATCTTCTTGATGTTCTTGTTCGCAGCTTCAACAACTCCATTCATCTTCGGACGGTAAGGAGAAGAGTTATGGTGTTCAATATTGAATGTCTCACACAATTATTTCATCGTCTTGTTGTTCAAATTGGTCCCATTATCTGTGATGATTCGGCTTGGGATCCCATAACGGTTGATAATTTGATTCTTGATGAAACAGGCAACCACTTGCTTTGTCACATTGGCGTAGGAAGTTCCTTCTACCCATTTGGTAAAATAATAAATTGCAACCAAGATAAATCAGTAACCATTGGAGGCTTTAGGCTCAATTTCCCTTATCATGTCAATACCCCACATTGAGAAAGGCCAAGGCGATGACAGAACATTCAAAAGGGTCGGAGGTACATGCACCTTGTCGGCATAAATCTGGCATTTATGACAATTCCTGGCGTATTTGAAACAATCTGATTTTATGGTCAACCAGAAGTATCCAGCTCTCAAGATCTTTTTGGACATGGCATCTCCATTGGCATGTGTTCCAAACGATCCTTCATGGATTTCTCTGATCAATAAGTCTGCTTCGCACTTGTCCACACATCTGAGCTGAACCATATCATGATTTCTCTTGTAAAGCACATTGTTGCTGAGGAAGAACTTAATCTTCTCTGAGTCTTCTTGTCTAAAGTTGTTGCATCTGCTGGGTACACTTGATTTTTCAAGTAGTTCTTGATGTCATAGAACCATGGTTTCTCATCAGTTTCTTCTTCGACTAGTAGACAGTAGGCTGGTGTAGTTTTTCGCTCGATTGTAATGAGTGGAGCTTAATTAAGAAATCTGACTTGAAACATAGAGGCCAACATAGCCAAGGCGTATGCTATTTGATTCTCTGCCCTTGGAACATGGTGGAAAGTGGCTTCATCAAAGTATTTGATCAATTCCACAATGTGGGCACGGTACGGGATCAACTTCTCGTCACAGGTTTCCCATTCACCTTTGACTTGGTAGATCACCAAAGCTGAATCCCCATATACTTCAAGGATCTTGATTTTGGTATCAATTGCAGCTTCGATACCCAAAACACATGCTTCATACTCTGCGATGTTGTTTGTACATTCGAAAAATAATCTGGTTGTGAAGGGAGTATATCCACCATCAGGATTAATCAAAACAGCTTCCACGCCATGCCCTCATGTAATTAGAGGAACCATCAAACATCATTTTCCAACGAGAACCTGGCTCGGGACCTTCATCTGGACCCGAAACTTCACAGTCCTTTATCAACATAATGTCCTCGTCTGGAAAATCAAATTTCAAAGGTTCATAATCTTCAACAGGTTGATCAGCAAGGTAATCAGACAAAACACTGCCCTTGATAGACTTCTGGGTTACATATTGGATGTTGTAACACCCCCTTTCTATACCCCCAAATAATCAATTAAATCATTTAGGCACATGTTAAAAATTTCATCAGAGTATATTCGAAATATGGTATAAAAGAGCAATGCCACATTATACTTGAATATTTAAAACATACAACACCTACTCATTAAGATATACAACAAATGGGGTAACTTACAAACACGAAGGATTTCATCCTTACATTCATATTCATGTAATTCAAATAACAGCGAAAACCACATAACAATTTCAAACTTATATACTTATCATAAATATATCCACAAGTTTGAATCACCAAAATAATGCCATGTTTACATAAAACATCTATCATAAAAATACATATACAAATGCATTCACAAACACCACCTTGTTCTAGCACACAAGCACGCAACAAATCCTCTAACGATTGGATTGTCCTCTCGATTTGACCGTCCGTTTGCGGATGGTAAGCTGAACTCAATCTTAGCTTAGAACCCAAAGCCTTTTGCAAACATTCCCAAAACCTCGATGTAAATCTAGGATCTCTATCCGATACAATACTCTTAGGAACTCCATGTAACTTCACAATCACAAAAACATAAATCTCGGCTAGCTTCTCCAAAGAATAACTAATATCAATCGGAATAAAGTGAGCATATTTAGTAAGCCTATCCACAATTACCCAAATAGCATTATGACCTCTTTGTGTATTCGGCAAACCCGTAACAAAATCCATCGATATACTATCCCATTTCCATTCCGAAATATCCAACGGTTGCATCAAACCACTAGACTTCTGATGTTCCACCTTAGACTTCTGACAAGTCAAACACGCATAAACAAAATGAGCTACATCTCTCTTCAATCCGGACCACCAAAAGATCTTCTTCAAATCTTGGTACATCTTATTCGCCCCCAGATGTATACTTAAATTACTCCGGTGTCCCTCTTCCAATATCATCTTTTTCAACTCCTCATCATCGGGAATACAAATACGACCACGGAATCTCAAAACTCCAAAATTATCAACCTTGAAATCCTCATTCTGATTCATCATCAAATCAACAAATTTCAAATCCAACTTTTGCTTTTCACAAACGGTTGCAAGAAAATCATTCGTAACACGTAGCATACCAAATCTCACGCTTCTCGGTGTCATCTCACAAACCAAACTCAAGTCTCTAAAATTCTCCAAAAGTTCCCATTCCCTTATCATCAATGCGGACATATGTAACAACTTACGACTCAAGGCATCGGCCACCACATTCGCCTTACCCGGATGGTAATTCAAACCAAAATCATAATCCTTCAAAAGTTCTAACCATCTCCTTTGTCTCGTGTTCAATTACTTTTGATCAAATAAATACTTCAAACTTTTGTGGTCACTAAAGACTTCGAACCTTGCACCATAAAGATAATGCCTCCAAATTTTTAGAGAAAAAACCACAGCCGCTAATTCCAAATCATGCGTAGGATAATTCTTTTCATGCACCCTCAATTGTCTTGAAGCATAAGCTACAACTTTTCCATCTTGCATCCAAACACCACCTAACCCAAACAATGAAGCATCACAAAATACCACAAATGGTTCCGTCGGATTCGACAAAATCAAGATCGGAGCCGTTGTTTACCTTCTCTTAAGTTCCATGAAACTCTCTTCACACTGAATATCCCAAATGAAAGCCTTTACTTTACAAGTCAATTGCGTTAACGGAAGTGCCAACTTTGAAAATCCTTCAATAAACCTCCGATAAAAACCCACCCAGCCTAAAAAGCTTCGAATCTCCATAACCGATCTAGGAACTTCCCATTGCATTACCGCATCAATCTTTGATGGATCAACACTAATACCACCATCAGAAATAACATGCCCAAGAAAACTTACCTTCGACAACCAAAACTCTCACTTTGACAACTTAGCATACAATTGCTTATCTTTTAAAATCTGTAACACAATCCTTAAATGTTCTTCATGCTCTTCTTGAGACTTAGAATAAATCAAAATGTCGTCGATGAACACAACCACAAAACGATCCAACTGTTCATGAAAAATATGATTCATGTATTCCATAAACACACCCGGCGCATTAGAAACTCCGAATGGCATCACAATATACTCGTAATGACCATATCGTGTCCTAAAAGCCGTCTTTTGAATATCCTCCTCTTTCACACAAATCTGGTGATATCCTGATCTCAAATCAATCTTACTAAAAACACGTGCACCAACCAATTGGTCCATCAAATCATCGATCCTCAGAAGCGGGTACTTGTTCTTAATTGTCACCTTGTTCAACTGTCGATAATCAATACATAACCGCATATTTCCATCCTTCTTCGTTACCAATAATAGCGGTGCACCCCAAGGAGAAACACTCGGCCTAACAAACCTCTTATCCAACAAGTCATTCAACTGCTTCTTCAATTCTCCCAACTCTGAAGCTGACATACGATAAGGTGCCATCAAAATCGGTCTAGTACCCGGAACTAGATCAATAGAAAACTCAACTTCTCTTTCTGGCGGTACATCCTTAATATCATCCGGAAACACTTATGGAAAATCACACACCACTGGAAACCTACTTATCTCCATTTTGCTTTCCACTGACAACGATGCAAACAAACCAAACAATTGAGCTTCGTCCACTAAAAGTTTCTTCAACTCTTTCGTGGATAGGAAACTCTCTTCTTCATCATCCAAAGAAGGAAACCTTACTAACTTATGATAACAATCTATATGAACTCGATTAAATTGAAACCAGTTCATACCCAAGATCACGTCCAAACCTTCCAACGGAAAACAAACTAAATCCATAACAAAATATTTACCATACATGGTCAAAGAACAACTTACGCACACCAAAGAAGTAGTTACTGACCCTGAAGCAGGAGTCTCAATAACCATCTCACCACCCCAAGAAGACATAAACAAATTCAAACGCTTAGCGCACTCAAGAGAAATGAATGAATGAGTCGCTCCCATATCAATAATATTAACTAAAGGCGTACTATTAATAAAGCATGTACCTTTAATCAAACGGTTTGCACTAGTAGTATCCTTCCCTGCTAATGCAAACACCTTTCTGCCCGCCCGAGCTTGCTTCGGCTTAGTAAACTTAGTACACTCTTGTAATGCGTAGAACGAGCTTTGCTATCTTCTTCAAAGATTCTACAACATTCAGTCAAATCTGAAAACCTCCTAATTCTCTGATATCCCACAACTTGCTTAATCTCAGGACACAAAACATTCTCATACTTAATGCACTTAGAAAACTCAGCAGTAGCAGCAGCATAATGAGGATGAAACTGAACCAATTCCACAAACTTAGTAGTATAGTCAACTACCAACATACTACCTTGCTTCAGCTCAAGGAATTCCATCTCTTTCTTTCCCTTCACACTCTCAGGGTAGTACTTCCCTAAGAACTCAGTACTGAAAACTTCCCAAGTTATCTCTTCATCCTCCTCCTCAAGGGCTTGACTTCTACCGACCCATCAATCATCGGCTTCTTCCTTCAGCATGTGAGAACCAAGCCTCACCTTACTCTCTTCAGCACAGCCCATGACTCTGAAGATTCTTTCAATCTCCTTCAACCAATTCTGAGCACCATCAGGATCGAATCTTCCTTTGAAGACCGATGGTTGGTTCTTTCTGAACTCATCATTAGCATTCATATTCGGCGCTCCCTACATCGCACTAGCCATTGCTTCCAAAGCATCAGCCATAACATTTTCATTTCTACCAACCATATTTTGATTGTTCCCAAAGATAACAACAAGATTAAACAAAAGTTCAATCATAACAACATCAAGACAGGCACAAATGACTCGAACACTGGCTCTGATACCACTTAATGTAACACCTCCTTTCTATACCCCCAAATAATCAATTAAATCATTTAGGCAAATGTTAAAAATTTCATCAGAGTATATTTGAAATATGGTATAAAAGAGAAATGCCACATTATACTTGAATATTTAAAACATACAACACCTGCTCATTAAGATATGCAACAAACGGGGTAACTTGCAAACACGAAGGATTTCATCCTTACACCTGTATTCATGTAATTCAAATAACAGCAGAAACCACATAACAATTTCAAACTTATATACTTATCATAAATATATCCACAGGTTTGAATCACCAAAATAATGTCTTGTTTACATAAAACATATATCATAAAAATACATATACAAATGCATTCACAAAAAGGCATCAAGCCAACCCTAGCTACCCGATGCTACATATCAGAGCCGACCGACCAAAAGATGAATACGAGCTTCACAAAATATTATCCGGCAACCTACTCAGCAATGCCTCGTAGAGCATCATAAAACAGCAGAAGGGTGAGAAACATTATCATAATAACATTGCATATAATTATATATCTCAACATATAAAATGCACATAAAGCGTATTCTCACCACAAATCATTCCTTATCACCTATACACATTGCAACGTGTACATACACAAAATCAAGCATATTCATCATGCACCAATTCACTAATTCACATAAACTTACATTATTTATGTTTATTCCTCAACTCTATTCATTCCGCATAAATATACGTCTAGCTATGTTTAATCACACATATACATTACAAATGTATAAATCACACACACATATATATATATATATATATATATATATATATATATATATATATATATATATATATATATATATATACATATATAAAACATGCATACATATAAACAAGTATGTCTCACCACACATACTATCATCTCCATAATACTCCAAATAAACATATGCACATTCATGTTTATTTTTGCATATCATAATTAAAATGATAAAATGCAACTCATAGAGACCGACACACGACTCTATGCAGATGCAATGCAGTACCGACTCAACATTTCAGCAGGTTCACTCAGGAACCAAATGGAATCATCGCTTGTTACCTAAAGTAACTCCCCGTCGGGCACACGATGTTCCCCATTGCTCACACCCCACATGGGCACACAATGTTTATTGATTTCTCACACCCCACACAGGCACACAATCAATGTGAATAAATCACCCATCGCTCACACCCCACACGGGCACACGATGGTTATGGATTGCTCACACCCCACACGGGCACACAATCTGATCGCTCACACCCAACATGGGCACACGATCTTGTTATAGTCATCGCTCACACTCCACGTGAGCACACGATGCTACAACGGATTCACAAAGAATCCCACAGCACAAGAATGCATACATTATGCTTACATGAAAAATGACACACAACATTCTTGAAAATGTATACATATTCGCAATATAGTTATGCATTCATCTCATTCAATTAACATACATTGACATTCAATTCAAACAATGTATTCATTTTCCAAACGGCCACAACATCACATCAACCCACATTTCCATAATTAATTCATTTACGTTTTATCAGAAAAGACGGGTGGAAGTCGGCTAAACATTTCATTTCTTCGCATCATTAGTTTCTACACATTTCTAGCTTCGAATCGATATAAGTGTAAACACCTTAAATTTTTTCTCACCCTTTATCACACCATGGCTTGTGATCTTTCATTTTTGCATTAGCATAAGCATACTATGTCATATTGCATGTTTGCTTCACTGCATAGTTCAAGTTCATCTGCACCATGGTTAATGATCTGAGCAATCCAAGAGTTCATCTGAGCCATCCCAAAGGTCTTAAATCTTTCCAAGAGGTTCCATGTGTGTTCTATGATCATATTATTCTCCCAAAAGTTCATGAAATTCAAGGGATCACAAAGATTGGCAAAGGCTTGGAAGCATAGCTAGGGTTTTCACTGCATAGATGACCAAAATTAGGGTTTTGGTTTTTGAGGCCTTAACTCCAATATTTTTTGGTCATTCTTGTTTCTAATGTTCTTAATATGTTATAAGTATCATTTTTACCAAGTTTGATGAAGAAACTCATTATGGAAGTCATCTGTTCACTGGGTAACTTCTTGAGCAAGTTAAGTCAAAATCAGGGCATCTGAGGCCCCCAACAATGGAACCAAAGGGTCATTTTCATCAAATTGAAGTTCAATGATCTTTATTTGATCTTATAAGTGGTTGGAAGTTCACAATATTGAAGAATTTTGAGCCAATTGCAAACTTGCCATTTTTGGAAATGACTTGAAATGCAAACTTTCCATTTTGGGAAAGATTTTCAACCTCCTCTTTCATGACCAAAAATGCTTCAAATGAAAAATTCTTGGGCATGAAAGTTGTAGATTAGGTCTTTCTCTTTTCAAAAAGTACAATAACATGTCTTGATTCATCCTAGAACTCAAGATATGGCCTTTCAAAGTTGGCAAAAATCACATAATTTTCATGTTCATGTCAAAAAGGGAATTTTGCAATTTCACTTGCCAAGCATTTTAATGACCTCTAATCAACTTCTATGCATCATAACATGTCAAATAAACTTCAAGAGATCAGAATTTTCCTTTGAACCTATGGTTTTGGTAGCTTGATTCACAAGAAACATCAAAGAGGGAAATTTGCATAAACCATGAGAACTCTTCATCCAAGCCTTCCAGCTCATCAAATTCAATCCCATGGTTCTCCATGAATCAAGCTGAGGCGGGACAAGCCATATAAACAGCTCTGACCCATGTCATGCTTCAAGTACACATAACCTTGACTTTTTGCAACTTGGCCCATACCAATCAAGTTGTGCCACCGCCCACTTTCTGAGCAATCCCATTGGTTTATACAAACATCATGGATCACAAAACACATAACAAACAAGCCTGAATGCAACCCTAAGCTAAGATTGCCAAAAACTTGCAAAAACTTCAAGTCTTCGAATCTCACTGCCTAGCCACTCAAACTCATTCATTCTTTCACCATTCACCTCAAAATCATCCATAGAACACAAAGCACCCTCCATTTCGCCCTAAAAGCCACTCTAGCAAAAATACAATTTCTGACAAACCAGAAATGTATCACACAAACCAGCCATTCTAAGCTTCATTCAAGCTTGCCAATAGCCTCAGGAGGTCAAAGGGGACTAGATTGCACAAGGGAGAGGCCCAGAAAGCTCAAAAATTGCAAAGCTTCATCTCAGGTATCATGAAGAACATTTTTCCAGAACTTTTGTTTTAAGTTCCTAAATGATTCTAAATGCTTAACCGGTCACTCTTATATGTTTAGAATTGAAAATGGTTGAGAAATGAGTATGTATGTTTGTTTTGAAACATTTTGATCTGAAAATATTTCTCTTCGATTTGTGCGTTTGATGCAAAATAAATGTTGTTTGTGGCCTGATTCTTGTTTAGAATGATTAGGGGATTGATCCTGGAGAGTGTGGGGGTTTGGGATAGCCTAGGGAAGAAGTTAGCATGGGTGACTCACCGTAGAAGATGACCGGAGCTTGCTCCGGTCACCTGAAAGTCATTAGGGTTTGATTAGGGTTTAATCTTTCCAGTTTGAACGTGAGCCATATGTCGCTCCCACCCGATGACACATGGGGCCAAGAGGGGTACAGACACGAACGGTCGGTGAAAGAAGAAAACACACAAGGGTGAACTGGAAAGAAAAGAGTCGCCAGTTAGGCATTTTTATACCGAAGGAAAGGTAATGCTACATAAACCTAAGAAGAGATGGATAAGACGGTCGCGAACCAGAGAAACAGAGAAAGGGGGTTGGTTATAACCTGGGAAGGTATTAGCACCCAGATTGTCCGCCGTACTCGACGGGATCCACGCTTGAAAGTTTGTGTATAAAGGGGTAGTGTCAGTGCTATTTTGTGTGCAGGAGTTGGAAAAGGATGCAAGTGTCAGTGCAAAAGAAGTGAGGTGAAATAAAGGAGTGTCAGTGTAAGGGGAGAGTACAAAGCTCAAGACAATGAGGATAAAAGAAAAATGCTGGAGGAGGGGGAATATACAGAGACTTTTGTTCGATAACTGTTGTGTTATGCCTACGTATCCTCTCGTGCAATGAGGAAGTCAGAACACCGTAGTTCGACTCAAAGAGACTAAAAGATAAATTGACTTGTGAACTGCTTACTTGCCTATGCTCAAGTGTATGACCTGTCTGGCTCAGGTGCTAACTGTCTTGCATTAGACGGAAGAAGCAAGTTCTCGTTTGTGAGTGAATGAGGTGAGAAAAGAAGACCGGAGGAGACGATTATTGTTTGTTTTTGAGTTTTTAATCTTTTATTGCTTTTTGTGTTTGTCATAAGAAAATGAGCTTAAGCCTAAACCAAGGGTTAGTAAACTCATTACATCTTCCCTCTGGTTAGGGGTAATGAGAATATTTTAAGTATGAAGTAAACACCTCACACTTAATCACCATGATGTAGGATTAAGATCATTAACCTACTTGCATTTATTTAGATGTTTTTGTAGTTTTTGTTTAGTGTTAAGTAATGAGTTTAAGCCATAATCAAGGATTTAATGGACCCATTACACCATCCTAATAGAAGGATGATAGATGAGAACATTTAAGTTGAGGAAGGCTCCTCAACTTAATCCATGATTAGGGATTAACCTCATGACAAAACAAAGCCTTTATAAAAATGGATTTTAGTTAATGGTAAGATTAAGAAGTGAATTTTATGGTTTGTAAGACAACTTGAGGAGGACTTGTCCATTAACACTAGGGTTAGTCCTTCTTAACCAATTAAGGAAGAATTAGAACCCTAATGCAAGGCCCAAGTTACAAGCTTGATGTCTTAGTGATTATTAGATGGATTGATTAAAGGATTTAAACACATTAAGGGTTTAACACTTAGGATTAAAGTTATACACTCCATCCTAATAGAAGGATGCATGCATAAGCTTAATCACAAAGCCTTAAAACCTTTAAGGTTTAGTCCTTGATTAAGAGGTGAGAAAAGAAGACACAAAGGATGACACAAAGGTAAAGCTAATGGGGGACTAATCAAGCCCTAATTGTGATCATGCTTAGGTATTCCTAGGGTTTGTGAGGCTTGCAAGAGATCTTCAAGATGAGCCACCAAGGGAGAAGCAAAGGAGGAGAAACAGAAAGAAGCAATACAACTTACTTCACTTAAGAAGATAAGTTGCTTGAAGAAAGAAAGTGAGGAGAGAGCATGAATGAGCAAGCTCACTCTAATTCACAAATAAAATGCAGCAATGATGCATAAGAGAGATGAGAAAAGATTATGAGAAGTGAAGGCAAATTCACTTCTCAAACACTTACCACCTGAAAAGTCAGCAACAAGAAATGAAATGAAATGAAAAGGAGAAAGATGTAAGATGCAAACCAAAACCAGAAGCAAAATCAAGATGTACATGATGCTATGGGATGATGCAAAAGCAAACCAAAAGATGTGGATGATCATACAAAGGATGGAAATGCAAATGAGACATGTAAGAAGCATGAAAGTTCATGAAAACCTATGAAATACAATGGATGCATAACATGGCAAATGGATGATGCAATGATCAAACATGATTCTAATGTGTCCTAAGATGTCTTATATGTCATGTGGATGCACAAAATGTCATGGCAAGTTCATGTATGCAAGCATATGAAGGATGAATGCAAATGAAGGCAAAAATTAGGGTTTACATACAATATGCAATGCAAAATTCAAAATCAGAAGCTAATGACAAGATAAAAAACTGAAAATAGGATCAAAGGAACCCTAACCCTACATAAGTTCACTGCCCAAAGGGGGAGACCAAACTCTTGACCTAATGTGAGTTATGATTTTTCAAAGTTTGCTAGGGTTTTAAGATACCTCTTCAAGATAAATGCAAAACAAATTGAAAATGAAGAATAAATTCAAACCAATTTTATCCTAGGAACTACATGACATGAGGGATGCAATGCAAAAAGAACCATCATCAAACCCTTCTTGGTTAGGCAGAAAGGATTTTTCTAAGTTAGGGCAAAAACATTGACTTTTTAAAGACCCTAAATCCAAAGAAAAATGTCAAAATAGGTCAAGAACCAAAAAGAAATTTGTGTGAAGGGTTTAATAATGTCTCTAAATGTATCAAGATGCAATGTGATTTTTTTGGTGATTTTTAGAAACTTAAATGGTATTTTAATTAATTAATTCTCATTAATTAATTAAAATAAACACTTAAATATTTTAAAAATACGAATTTTATACAAAAAATAAAATAAAAATTATTTTCAGAATGAGAAAAATATTTGAAAGGGAAATGCAAAAAATAAAAAATTTTAAAAGTGTTTTGCTATTTAAAATAAATTGTGCAAGAAAAATGAGAAAAAAATGAATAAAAAAACAATTTAAATGGGAAGTATGCAAATCCAGTGATCCAGATTCAAAAGAAATGCGCGGGAGTTGACTGGCGCGTGTTTGAAGGGTTGGGATTCACTCTGAGATTTTTGAATTCTTAAACATAATTAATTAGGTTAATGACTGGATTAGGGTTTTAACACGTGATCTGGGCCACTCACCTCACGCGGGAAGGACAAATCCAAGGACCATTATTCAAATTTCATTAATTACGCAGATTAGGGCTAAACACTCTCAGGTGACCGGAACAGTGTTCCGGTCATCTTCTGCGGTGGACTCAAACCCTAGCTTCTTCCCTAAGCCTCTAATCCTCAAATTTCTTGCCCATAAATGATTCCCCAACAATCTTAAACCTAAACCCTCAATCAAAAATCATGTATTTCGCATCATGAGCAAGAATCGAACCAAAACGTGAAACGGGCAGAAATTTCAGAGCTTGCATACATGGTGGTTTCTCAACCATTTTCAATAATAATCATATCCCCATGACCAGGGGAACTCGAGGAATCATAAAAGAACTTAAAAATAAACTTCTGAGAAAAAAGTTCATAAGTTGTACCTGAGATGGAACCTCCTGATTCTGGGGTTTCTGGGTCCCCCTTTGATGCAAATCCTTTCCTATGAACCTCCTGATGATGAAATGAAGCTTAGAACAAGCTTGTATGGTCTGGTTTGATGGTTTTGTTTCTGGTGTAGCAGATTTGGAAGGTTGTGTATGTGGTGCTTTAGGCTGTTTCAGTGCTTGATTCTTAATCCATAGATGGTATATGACTTGTTGGTGAAGAGTAATTTTAGGTTTGAGGGCTGTGGGCAAAGTTTCGAAGAGATGAAGAAATTTGCAGTTTTCTCAATCCTGACTTATGGGAGGATACTGGCTTGTGTGTGTGTATGTTTCAAGTCCATGAGGTCCACATATTAAGTTTTGATTGGGCAGAGGGTTGGTAATGTCACAGTTTGATTGGTATGGGAAAAGATGCAAAAAGTCATGATTTGGTGTACCATAGGTATGGATCGGGTCAGAAGAAGATTAGGGGCATGGCTGGGCTCAGCATGGATCAGGGAAAGCCTTTGTATTGTTTTTGTGCAGCTGTAAAGGCTGAGACAAGTGGTAGCATGGCTCTTGCAACTTTTCCCTCTTTGGAATTCTTTGTGAACCAAGGAAATGAAACCTATGAACTCTTGGGCAATTTGCAGAAAAATGGACCATATGAAGTTGTTATTATGCTTTGAGATCCCTTAGCAACTAATCCAATCACTAAAAGTCCCTTTTGCAAAAATTCCATTCTTGAAGATTCGTGAGAAATGCCTTATGGTGACTTGTAAATCAAGGCATGAAAATGAGAAATTCCTTGGGCAATTCTGAAGTTTATGTCATGTATGATGTTTGTGTAATGGTTATAAGTCAAATTGAGGTCACAAAATGCTTTGGCGAGTGTTTTTGCAAGTTTCCCTCTTTGGTGCATAAGTGAAATTTAGTGATTTTTCCCAACTTTGCAAGGCCATAACTTGAGTTCTATGATGAATTAGATCAGGTTCTTGTAATTTTTGAAAAGGGAATGATCCAATCTACAACTTTCATGACCAAGAATTTTTCATTTGAAGCATTTTTGAATCAAAAAGAGGAGGTTGAAAAACTTTCCCAAAATGGCAAATTTACATTACAAGTCACTTTCCCAAAATGGACACTTTGCAAATGGCTTGAAATTCTTCAATTTTGTGAACTACTAACTTCTTTTAAGATCAAATAAAGATCATATACATCAAAAATGATGGAGAAGACCCTTTGGTTGGATGATTGGGGGCCTCAGATGCCCTGATTTTTCATTAACTTGCCCAAGAAGTCATCTATTGATCAGATGCCTTCCCCATTGAATTTCTTCATGAAAATTGGTGTGTAGGATCCTTATAACATATAGAGACCAATAGAAACAAGAATGACCAAAAAAATTGGAGTTATGGCTGTCGTACCTCGAAAAATACGATCCTCGCGAATGCGGTCGCGGCTGGGCTGACTTGAGAGTCGCCACCTAATTTTATTTATTCCCAAAGAGGGAAAGGGAAAATATAGATAAAACCCGGGAAGAAAGGATAAAGACAAGGTCATCGTAGCCATTGTCGGGGTTCGGAAGTCGGTTATGCAGGGGGAAGGTATTAGCACCCCCTACATCCATCGTACTCGATGGGAACCTTCTAAGTTGTCACGCGCGGAAGTATGTTTATGCCTAATGAATTACTTGCTAAAAGAGGAAAAGGATTCAAATTTTATTTATCTTTCTTTAGGAGTCAAATTGTACTAAAGACTATGGATAGTTTATTCCGAACCAACAAGCCAAGTGTCTTGCGACGGAATAATCGGAGCGAATAACGAAAGCTCGTAATCCTCCTTTCTACCACTTAAGGCCCGTGGCGTACAATTTCTCTCATATTATTAAAGTGTTTTAATACCTAAGACCACTTGACGTTGGATCAAGGGTTTGGATTTAAAGAACATTTTGGTAGGTCGATTGCGAGGCATAAAGCGATCGCGAAGGGTGAGTGCAAAGATGGAGGTTAAAGGTTAAATGGTTATGCGAGATCGATTCATAATACTAAGCTAAGGTGGAGCCGTTGGAGCTCTTTAACTATCTTAGAATCGATTCAAATTTTGCTCTTTAACTATCTTAGAATCGATTCATAAACCGAAAGCGACAAAATGTTGCTCTTTAACTATCTTAGAATCGATTCAAATTTAGAATCATTCTATGAGAAGTCGAGCATTACTTTTATAATCAAATAATTATTTAAATAAAAGAAATGCGATAAAAATAATAATTAGTCTCATATTGATTTAAATAACATCGATTTGTTGAAATCGAATATTTAAATCGTTTGTTATATCATCGACCATAAAAATAAAATAAAGTCGAAATAATAATAAAATAATAGTTTGGCCTCATATTTAATTTAAATAACGTCGATTTATTTGAAATCGAATATTTAAATATTTATTCATTGGCCGGAATAAAATAAATAGAAATAATGAGAAATAATATGGAAAATAAACGTGTGGCCTCAAATTAGGAGATAACGTCGATTTATTAGAAATCGAATATCACCACTTATCATTGGCCGAATAGAAGAATAAAGTCGATAATGACAATGGATCTAAAATTAATTAGAAAAAAACATAAAATAATGGAAAGAGGTCTCATATCAATTTGGACAACGTCGCAAAGTGGAATATCACAAATCGGATGATAATATCATAGACCAAATAATGAATATAAATAAATCGATAAACCGATAAATGAATAAGAAATATAAAAATGGCCTCAAATTGGTTTAGACAACGTCGATTAAAAAATCGAATATCAATAAACCATTAGTTATATCATAGGCCCTAATAAAATGAATGTAAATAATAGAATGAGTATATAAAATACTTACGAATTAATATAGACAAAATGGTCTCATAATGATTCCTGATAACGTCGGTAAACCGAATATCAAGGAAACGCGGTTATATCATAAACCATAAAATAATAATAAATAAGAGATTTTTCCTTTTAAGACATTTTATTATTTTTTATGTCAAGGAGATAAACCAAAATAAAAACATATTAGTTTATAAAAAAAAACAAATGGTATCTGAACATAAGGGGAGGTGCATGCCTACCTATCCCAGTCCAAAATCTACCAAACTCGGGTCAATAATAACCCGGTCTGCTTCACTATTCCCCCAAGAAAAAGAAACAAAGTATGAGGGTGATACTAGAAGACCCTAATATATAATAACTAGAGAAAGCAAATTATAAGATAATGAATTTCTAAGATAAATCTTAAATTAAAATCCTAATAATAATCAAATAAGATTAATAATATAAACAAACAAAAACTTAAAGGAAATTAAAAACAAGGAATAAAAGAAAAAAAAGTGTATGTCGTGTGTACTGTGTGAGTGTGTAGAGGAACAAGACTATGGTCTTCATCCATGAGTTCTAAGCCCAACGGTTTAAAAAAAATGCAATACATCTCAGCAAATAAATAAAGAATAAATCGTAAGAAAATATCAAATACAGTTTAGGGAGACGCAAAAATCAAAACGGTAACCCCACCCTTATTAACGAACTCAGCGGCGACAATTTCTCCCTCACGGCGGATCTGTCTCACTCACGATTACGCAAGGATGTCTCTCGATGCGTTCTCAGTTCTCTCTCTCAGCACAATCTCGCACGATATTTGGTTTTGGTGAGTTATTTGGATTTAGTTTTTTTTTTGGGAAAAGCTTGTTCTTTAGGATTTTGCTCAGATGTTTTTCTTCTCTCTTTTGTTTTCGGGTTATTTTGATTTCTGGTTTGTGGTTTATGATGAAGGTATGAAGGTGTTTATGGAAAACGGTTTAAAGAAGATGAGGGCTTATGGTGTTCTATGGTGATAAATATGAATGGATGTGGAAAGGAGTTTTTGATAGGGATTTTCAAAGTTTTCTGCGGCTAGGGCTTTTTCTAATGCATTGATTCCCCCTGAAACTTCATTGATAACCGAATTTATAGGACTATTGAGTGAAGCGGTTAGGAGAATCATGTGCAAGGACCCTGAGCTGTAAAAAGTCCGTTATAGGGATTCGAGCTGGGATTTCGTGAATCAGATTTGTGAGGATCTTGTGGGGACCTCAGGTGAGTCATGGATTTACTTTGTCTGTAGTGAAATTCTAAATTAAGTGTAGTCCTTTGCTGACTATGAAAATTTTACCACTTACCTTTTTACTACCTGTAAATTATGACTTTTACTGTCAGCTCACTACTCTCACCACGACAAGTTATGAAGCTTGCGTTCTTACTACTACGGAAAACAAAATTCACGTGAAACTGATAACCTGTGTATCTGTAAACAAATGTTATCCTTGTCCCTATTCTCAAGAGTTGGAATAATCCCTATTGTTGACACTTTGCAGGTTGGGAATGGAGAGGAGTTCAGAACTTGAAATAATGACCTGGAAATCGGAATGCTTGCAAATGGAATTCCTAGGAAAACTTTTCTGCACACCCTTGGCTTCTATTGCAACTATTTGAATATTTCAGGGTATATTAATTCTCAAATTGTCTTAATGTAAATGGTTCTGAACATTGTCTTGTTGTACTTGTGATAATCTTGCCATTTTGAACTCTTCATTAGCCATGCTCATGCTGCAAATTCCTGAAGAATTGCTCTGTTCCTTGCAGGTTTAACGGCGCGAAGTATCGTAAAGCGAGGACGCCAATGGAAGTTATGGCTTACGAACGTCAGTCCTTGCAAAGCTTAGCTAAAGGCTAACATGAGATTGAAAATAGTAAGTAGCAAATTACCTTTCCAATACTGATGCCTAAAAACCTCTTGCTGTAACTGAATTTGTTCAATGACTACCTGGCGTCTTGTTTTTTTTTGATGAAGTAACACTCAACCAACCACAATTGAGTTGAAATGGATATGTCAGTGTCGTCTTTTACGCCGAAACATTCCTTGTGACTTAAGAGTTGAAGGATGATGGAATCTCAGAATTTGCAATATAGTGTATGATTATGGCTTGTGCAATCATGCTTCCTTAATATGCCCTTGAGCAGTTTTGTTGTACATCGTTTTTAATCATTCATTTCTTTCTGATGTATCTGTTACTACAGGTTTTGTGGCTTTGGTTTTGAAGGAATAAAGTGATACTCTGCTCTGCTTGTATGAACCTGAATTGGAACTGATACCTTGTGCATCTATTCACATTTGTATTTGGTTCTCAAGAATTGAACTGATCTTCTTTGTTGATACTTTGGAGATTTGAAGAGAAACCTTTGTCCCTGAGGTACCACTTGATGATCATGAGTGGCCGTAAGATGATTCGTTGTAGCATACTGAATTCGTACTCATTGTTGTAACCATTTTGTAACTGACTCATTTGCTGCAGCATGTCGTAGTTGCTGAAGTTTGTTGTGATTTTGTTTGCAGATGTTAACGATTAAGCTTATCGAGACAGGCACAAGAACTGCAATATTGCAAGAAATTGGATGCTGATGAGTTTTTTTTGTGTGAATAGGGCGTGATGATCGTTACGGTGTGCTGTAATGAAGGTTCACCTGCAAGGAGTTGTTTTGCGGAAAGATTTATGATCCTCATGCATCACAAATTCCTTGAAAACTTCTATTATAATTTTGTAGGTTGTATTTTAACAAACTCAAATGCCTCTGTATTGATAGCTTCACGAAAATTTCCTTGTATCAAGTGACTTTGAATTTTAAACCACTAATCTCTTAAAACTTGAACCATTAAGCCATGGATTCAAAATTAATCTTGAAGGATAATGACCAGGTGAAATTTATTGGACCTGAGTTAAGGGCGATCAACTATTATGTATTTTGGGATGTGGATTTGTTTAATAATGAATATGATGCACCAAGAGTAAAACCAAATCCTAATAGAAACCATAAATCTGATTTCAATGCACTTGCGGAAAACTGAGTTTTAGCATCCAGCAATCCATTAACCATGTGTTAATTTTGGAATGAAGTCACAATTTTGTCTTTATTTCCATAGAATTTAATAAACTCGGAAAACACAGCCCAAGAACCTACTTGAAACATATCATCCACGCCTTGAATCAAATCATGTCTAATGGCCACCTTGTATTGCTTTGAAATGAACATGAGTTGTGTAATGAGCTTTATACCTTGCAATGATCTTAGAATCTGCTTTGAAACTATTTTTTAATCTTTGCAATTCACCCAACATAAATCAAGGTTGGTAGTAATTCAAATTGTAATCTTTGTATCAAACAAAAAAACGTTCTTGCTTTAATCTTTGTAAATTATGGAACACACGAATGTAATGGGAATGGGGAAATCCGCTTGGTTACAATCATGTAGTTTGATTCACATATTTTCCTCTTCAGAATGCAAACTTAATTGAATTAGATTCATATCCATGAAACTCTCGAAATCAACCCTGGCTTGATTAACCATTTGAGCTTCAATCTCGAAACATCTTTGTAAAATCTGGAGGAAAACACAACATATATCTTTTGATTTTACGAATAAATGGTTAGTATAAAAATGCAAATTTAATAAATACATAAGTGGGACAAATTTAGGGTATGACAGATGCCCCTATCTAATTGTCTTAAATCCGAAGAACTGAAATTCTAGGATAAAAGTCAATTAGATATAAAAAATACCCAAATTTTGGCCGATGCAAAATGCCATGCGATAGCGAAGCATGAGATGTATGTATGGATGTAAAAGCTAGGGTTTAATGCAATTTGAATGCGATATGAAGTATGATGACATAAAGTTTATGGAGAATGATGAAATGATTAAATGATGAGAATCTACTGAAAATAGTAATGTAGGAAACGTGGCTGGGGATACAAGATATTTCTGAAAATTTGTCTGGACAACAGAGAATAATCAGGAATACTTGAGATGAGAAATAAAACCTGAGAAAGGTATTACAGACATCCAGAAAAATCTATGGACGCACAAACACCAAATTTGGAAATCAACGCCCGAAACATCTAAAAGAATACTAGATGTGGGATGAGGCCAAATTGTGAAGGTATACCAAGGGAGACATCAAACTCTTCAACTAGAAAATTAAAAGGGATGTCACTTGAAATAGGGATACATCAAACTTAACATAGTTCGAAGGAAAAGAAAATATCCACGCCAAATTTTCTTAATAAGACAAATTTGAAGGAAAAAAAGGTTCCACGCCAAACTTCACGAAGTTTGAAGGAAAAGGGTTGCACGCCAAATTTATCAATCAGACAAATTTGAAGGAAAAAGGGTTCCACGCCAAACTTGACACAGTTTGAAGGAAAAGGGTTCCACGCCAAACTTGACACAGTTTGAAGGAAAAAAGGTTCCACGCCAAACTTAACGAAGTTTGAAGGAAAAGGGTTCCATGCCAAACTTGACACAGTTTGAAGGAAAAGGGTTCCACGCCAAACTTGACATAGTTTGAAGGAAAAGGGTTCCACGCCAAACTTAACACAGTTTGAAGGAAAAAAGTTCCACGCCAAACTTAACACAGTTTGAAGGAAAATAAAATATCCACGCCAAATTTATCAATAAGACAAATTTGAAGGAAAAGAAAAATATCCACGCCAAATTTATCAATAAGACAAATTTGAAGGAAGAGAAAAAAAAACACGAAAGACAGGGTGACAGACACGACTGCTTTGGTAGGTGCCAAGTGAGTTGGACTTCAATTTTTGTGGTTGCCAATGGGAATTGGATTTTAAGGATGCCAAGCGAAATTGGACTTTGACCATAAGGTAAGATAACAAGACCTCGGGAAATGCATATGAGCATGAAGTAAACTTCGTGCTATGCTTGATATGAAATGGTATGATGTAAATGGTGCAGTGATTGCAATGCAAATGCTGAGACCACGGGATAAGACTCTTTTGGATAAGTGCGGCTGAAGTAGCTGATTCCACAACACAATGAACTTTTGCCAACTATGCCTTTGAATGATGTTCTCAACCATTCTTGTATGAAGTATCAAGATGCTGATCTTTTTAGGAAGGAGTGATAAGCTTTGCTTGGGGGTCGCTCGAAGTAGACTGCCCCATGCTGAATGATTCTGAAGTGACTGCTTGGCTGGTGGCTTAAAATACTTGCCCCAGTGTGAGTCTAGAAAGAAGATTCCTTGAAGAATGTGATCTTTGACTGTAAGGTGCCCCTGATAGGACCACTGATCAAGTTTCTCAACTGTTTAGAGTTCCCTGATGATAAGTGCTTATTGTAAATAAAATATTCATTCAAAAAAATGTTAATTTTAATACAATGCTCAAGCACAAATTTTGGAATCAAAATCATTATTGGAATGATATTGGTGTAAAGAAAATGAATATACTGGCGAGAATGCACTGTTTATTAAGTCATGCAAAGTGCAAAGTGAAAGATAATGCAAATTAAAAAATATAAAAAGGTATGATACCAAAGCAAATGATCGGCAGATCTCTTGGGGAGTCAGCTTACGCAACCTTGCTGAGATATGCTTTCGAAACAAACCGAACTTCAATTAGGTCTTTAAAGGGTTGTAACGCGGCTTGGTTCACGGTTTATGAAACAAAGGATATAAGGCTCAAAATTTAATTTTTACCCAACCCATTCTCCATGATGATCTCCAGTCCTACGCTCAATTAATTCTACCTATATATTCAGGTTATTTGGATTTGTATTGACAATGATGGCTTAAGAGCCAAAGGATCACTGGATAGCAGTCATTGCTTATTCACAACATTTGTTGGTTTATTTGATGAGGATTTTGGATCAGCTCATCTTTGTATTTGTTGAGGAATTTTGGTGACCTCTTTTGATTTGAATTATCCCTAACTTTTGCCTGGACTGTATCTTTGACATTTTCAATCCAGCGGGATGCTTTGCCTAAGTCGCCTTTTAGGTATTGACTTAGCGGCTTTTTCATTTTTTGATTTGGACAATGACTGCCATCAAGTTCCTTGACAATTGTGCAAAGGAAAACTCGGGCTTGAAAGCCTTATTGAAAGGTGTAAGGAATGATTCTCCTGAAATTGAATTCACATTCGAATTTATTGAGAACTACCCTGCCCCGGGTTAAAATTATGGTTTTTTTCGTGTAGAAAGAAACTCCAACTTCTAGGCTCAAAGGGGTTGGCAATGGATTAACTTCCTTATTTCTCCAGTGTTTGGGAGTTAAAACAATGCCTGTATATCATCAGCAAGATTTTATTTTGAAAGCATACCATTCAACAATTTGGATATTTTTCGTCATCCTCCCTCCAATCATTGCTTGAACAGCAGATGAATGAGAGAAACAGTGGCATATATATTTTTTTGGAAAATTTGAAAATGAAAAGCACGAATACGCATAAATATGGAGGTGAATGAATTGATTCAAAACATGTGATGCTCATTTCATTAACATTAACATTAAAGAACAAACAAAGTCTTTAAACAAGTACACCTAATACAAACAAGGAAATTAAAACTGATAAGAAACGAGGCCTAGTATCTAATCAGTAGCAAGGATGAGCTTTCCCGTCTGACCCACTGGATTTAGGTAGTAACCTGTGACTCTTCGACCAAATCTTCAGTCACTTTGTTTTGGCATGTGATCTTTTCCAACCTGGGGAATCCCTCTCGGTGTGAAGGTGATCACATCTCCTCTGACCAAATCCTGAACTCGAGACTGGAAAGCATAACAACATTCAATGTCATGACCCGCAGCTCCTTCATGGAATGGGCAATGAAGATCAGTTCTGAACCCATCTGGAAGAATATTCGGAGGATTAAGTGCTCTAGTTGTGATAAGGCCTTTCAGAACCAAGTAAGGATATAGCTCAGCATATTTCATGGGAATAGGATCAATCTGAGTTCTAGGCCTGGGATTACGAGTCTGACTCTGACGAGCACTCCTTTGTGGGGGAGCCCTACCTTCAGCTTTTGTCACAAACTCCTTCCTCTTTTGAAGCTTTTCAGAGGAATTTCTAGAAGACTCAGCATCATGGTACAAAAAGTGAGGATTCTCATAAACAACTTGGGAAACAATACCCGTAGGGGTAACATTAATTTGAGGTATGACAATCCTATGGGACTGAGCTTCCCTAGCCAACAATGTTTGCATCATCTCCATGAGTACATTCATGTTTCCTTTCAACTCATTGAGGTCTTCTCTAACCCTTCTGTTATGCTGCTCTTGATTTTCCATTCTTCTTCCGATGTTGGCTTCAGTTCTGAATCTGTGCTTAGGAATCAGCTTGACGGGTACTCAACAACTGAAGATGGGAACGAATGAACATGAGAAACTATGAATGCAAAATGAATGCAAATATGAATGCAATGATATGCAAATAAAATGCAAAAAGATGTTAAACATAACGTCACGGTATCATAAGTCCAAGGTATAGATGGAGGATACTCTGGTCAGGAACTCACTGGGTAGACTCTAAAGTTTTAGGGGTCCCAAAGTTAACAATCCCTATGGTTGTTCATCACACACGCCAGAAGCATGACGGTTGATTGACTCCACCATGTGAATCTCTTTTGGGTGAGATCTTCGTATCGAGCCACGCGAGAGGGAAGGCTCTCGGTGCCCCATACTAAGCGATCATCGACACGAGGTTTAAAACAAAGTCTCAGAGTTATGGACCTTCCTCAATTGTTTGATGCACATGTCAGTTTTATATCCTTGACAGTCAATCAACTCCATTGAGTAAGTCTATTCCAAGTGAGGTTTTCGTATCGAGCCATGCGAGGGTGAACCCTGGTGCCCCATACTACGCAACCATCAACCGATGTTTTAACCAAAAGGTTCTAAAGGTCCTCAGAGTCGACGACCCTAATGAAAATAACTGAGCACACACGTCAAAAGCTTGACGGTCGTCATTGTTCTCATTAGAATCTACTCCAAGTGAGGTTTTCGTATCGATAACCCATGAGAGTGGTTCTCTCAGGAGCCCATACTACACAACCTCGCTAACTTATGTTTGCGCTCGAAAGCCCGGGTATAAAGCCTTTCACTCAAGTTTCAAAATATCGATCCAAGAACCACAAGGTATAATATGGAAAACGATAAAGAAAGCAGTAAAACAAGTAAGACATAAAGGTAAACATACAAACAAGCGTGAAGCAACCTAGATTAGGCTTGACTTGCATAGGGGTGAACCAGTCCCCAGCAGAGTCGCCAGCTGTCGTACCTCGAAAAATACGATCCTCGCGAATGCGGTCGCGGCTGGGTTGACTTGAGAGTTGCCACCTAATTTTATTTATTCCCAAAGAGGGAAAGGGAAAATATAGATAAAACCCGGGAAGAAAGGATAAAGACAAGGTCATCGTAGCCATTGTCGGGGTTCGGAAGTCGGTTATGCAGGGGGAAGGTATTAGCACCCCCTACATCCATCGTACTCGATGGGAACCTTCTAAGTTGTCACGCGCGGAAGTATTTTTATGCCTAATGAATTACTTGCTAAAAGAGGAAAAGGATTCAAATTTTATTTATCTTTCTTTAGGAGTCAAATTGTACTAAAGACTATGGATAGTTTATTCCGAACCAACAAGCCAAGTGTCTTGCGACGGAATAATCGGAGCGAATAACGAAAGCTCGTAATCCTCCTTTCTACCACTTAAGGCTCGTGGCGTACAATTTCTCTCATATTATTAAAGTGTTTTAATACCTAAGACCACTTGACGTTGGATCAAGGGTTTGGATTTAAAGAACATTTTGGTAGGTCGATTGCGAGGCATAAAGCGATCGCGAAGGGTGAGTGCAAAGATGGAGGTTAAAGGTTAAATGGTTATGCGAGATCGATTCATAATACTAAGCTAAGGTGGAGCCGTTGGAGCTCGAATTAAACCGAAAGCGACAAAATGTTGCTCTTTAACTATCTTAGAATCGATTCAAATTTAGAATCATTCTATGAGAAGTCGAGCATTACTTTTATAATCAAATAATTATTTAAATAAAAGAAATGCGATAAAAATAATAATTAGTCTCATATTGATTTAAATAACATCGATTTGTTGAAATCGAATATTTAAATCGTTTGTTATATCATCGACCATAAAAATAAAATAAAGTCGAAATAATAATAAAATAATAGTTTGGCCTCATATTTAATTTAAATAACGTCGATTTATTTGAAATCGAATATTTAAATATTTATTCATTGGCCGGAATAAAATAAATAGAAATAATGAGAAATAATATGGAAAATAAACGTGTGGCCTCAAATTAGGAGATAACGTCGATTTATTAGAAATCGAATATCACCACTTATCATTGGCTGAATAGAAGAATAAAGTCGATAATGACAATGGATCTAAAATTAATTAGAAAAAACCATAAAATAATGGAAAGAGGTCTCATATCAATTTGGACAACGTCGCAAAGTGGAATATCACAAATCGGATGATAATATCATAGACCAAATAATGAATATAAATAAATCGATAAATCGATAAATGAATAAGAAATATAAAAATGGCCTCAAATTGGTTTAGACAACGTCGATTAAAAAATCGAATATCAATAAACCATTAGTTATATCATAGGCCCTAATAAAATGAATGTAAATAATAGAATGAGTATATAAAATACTTACGAATTAATATAGACAAAATGGTCTCATAACGATTCCTGATAACGTCGGTAAACCGAATATCAAGGAAACGCGGTTATATCATAGACCATAAAATAATAATAAATAAGAGATTTTTCCTTTTAAGACATTTTATTATTTTTTATGTCAAGGAGATAAACCAAAATAAAAACATATTAGTTTATAAAAAAAAAACAAATGGTATCTGAACATAAGGGGAGGTGCATGCCTACCTATCCTAGTCCAAAATCTACCAAACTCGGGTCAATAATAACCCGGTCTGCTTCACTATTCCCCCAAGGAAAAGAAACAAAGTATGAGGGTGATACTAGAAGACCCTAATATATAATAACTAGAGAAAGCAAATTATAAGATAATGAATTTCTAAGATAAATCTTAAATTAAAATCCTAATAATAATCAAATAAGATTAATAATATAAACAAACAAAAATCTTAAAGGAAATTAAAAACAAGGAATAAAAGAAAAAAAAGTGTATGTCGTGTGTACTGTGTGAGTGTGTAGAGGAACAAGACTATGGTCTTCATCCATGAGTTCTAAGCCCAACGGTTTAAAAAAAATGCAATACATCTCAGCAAATAAATAAAGAATAAATCGTAAGAAAATATCAAATACAGTTTAGGGAGACGCAAAAATCAAAACGGTAACCCCACCCTTGTTAACGAACTCAGCGGCGACAATTTCTCCCTCACGGCGGATCTGTCTCACTCACGATTACGCAAGGATGTCTCTCGATGCGTTCTCAGTTCTCTCTCTCAGCACAATCTCGCACGATATTTGGTTTTGGTGAGTTATTTGGATTTAGTTTTTTTTTGGGAAAAGCTTGTTCTTTAGGATTTTGCTCAGATGTTTTTCTTCTCTCTTTTGTTTTCGGGTTTTTTTTATTTCTGGTTTGTGGTTTATGATGAAGGTATGAAGGTGTTTATGGAAAACGGTTTAAAGAAGATGAGGGCTTATGGTGTTCTATGGTGATAAATATGAATGGATGTGGAAAGGAGTTTTTGATAGGGATTTTCAAAGTTTTCTGCGGCTAGGGCTTTTTCTAATGCATTGATTCCCCCTGAAACTTCATTGATAACCGAATTTATAGGACTATTGAGTGAAGCGGTTAGGAGAATCATGTGCAAGGACCCTGAGCTGTAAAAAGTCCGTTAGAGGGATTCGAGCTGGGATTTCGTGAATCAGATTTGTGAGGATCTTGTGGGGACCTCAGGTGAGTCATGGATTTACTTTGTCTGTAGTGAAATTCTAAATTAAGTGTAGTCCTTTGCTGACTGTGAAAATTTTACCACTTACCTTTTTACTACCTGTAAATTATGACTTTTACTGTCAGCTCACTACTCTCACCACGACAAGTTATGAAGCTTGCGTTCTTACTACTACGGAAAACAAAATTCATGTGAAACTGATAACCTGTGTATCTGTAAACAAATGTTATCCTTGTCCCTATTCTCAAGAGTTGGAATAATCCCTATTGTTGACACTTTGCAGGTTGGGAATGGAGAGGAGTTCAGAACTTGAAATAATGACCTGGAAATCGGAATGCTTGCAAATGGAATTCCTAGGAAAACTTTTCTGCACACCCTTGGCTTCTATTGCAACTATTTGAATATTTCAGGGTATATTAATTCTCAAATTGTCTTAATGTAAATGGTTCTGAACATTGTCTTGTTGTACTTGTGATAATCTTGCCGTTTTGAACTCTTCATTAGCCATGCTCATGCTGCAAATTCCTGAAGAATTGCTCTGTTCCTTGCAGGTTTAACGGCGCGAAGTATCGTAAAGCGAGGACGCCAATGGAAGTTATGGCTTACGAACGTCAGTCCTTGCAAAGCTTAGCTAAAGGCTAACATGAGATTGAAAATAGTAAGTAGCAAATTACCTTTCCAATACTGATGCCTAAAAACCTCTTGCTGTAACTGAATTTGTTCAATGACTACCTGGCGTCTTGTTTTTTTTTGATGAAGTAACACTCAACCAACCACAATTGAGTTAAAATGGATATGTCAGTGTCGTCTTTTACGCCGAAACATTCCTTGTGACTTAAGAGTTGAAGGATGATGGAATCTCAGAATTTGCAATATAGTGTATGATTATGGCTTGTGCAATCATGCTTCCTTAATATGCCCTTGAGCAGTTTTGTTGTACATCGTTTTTAATCATTCATTTCTTTCTGATGTATCTGTTACTACAGGTTTTGTGGCTTTGGTTTTGAAGGAATAAAGTGATACTCTGCTCTGCTTGTATGAACCTGAATTGGAACTGATACCTTGTGCATCTATTCACATTTGTATTTGGTTCTCAAGAATTGAACTGATCTTCTTTGTTGATACTTTGGAGATTTGAAGAGAAACCTTTGTCCCTGAGGTACCACTTGATGATCATGAGTGGCCGTAAGATGATTCGTTGTAGCATACTGAATTCGTACTCATTGTTGTAACCATTTTGTAACTGACTCATTTGCTGCAGCATGTCGTAGTTGCTGAAGTTTGTTGTGATTTTGTTTGCAGATGTTAACGATTAAGCTTATCGAGACAGGCACAAGAACTGCAATATTGCAAGAAATTGGATGTTGATGAGTTTTTTTTGTGTGAATAGGGCGTGATGATCGTTACGGTGTGCTGTAATGAAGGTTCACCTGCAAGGAGTTGTTTTGCGGAAAGATTTATGATCCTCATGCATCACAAATTCCTTGAAAACTTCTATTATAATTTTGTAGGTTGTATTTTAACAAACTCAAATGCCTCTGTATTGATAGCTTCACGAAAATTTCCTTGTATCAAGTGACTTTGAATTTTAAACCACTAATCTCTTAAAACTTGAACCATTAAGCCATGGATTCAAAATTAATCTTGAAGGATAATGACCAGGTGAAATTTATTGGACCTGAGTTAAGGGCGATCAACTATTATGTATTTTGGGATGTGGATTTGTTTAATAATGAATATGATGCACCAAGAGTAAAACCAAATCCTAATAGAAACCATAAATCTGATTTCAATGCACTTGCGGAAAACTGAGTTTTAGCATCCAGCAATCCATTAACCATGTGTTAATTTTGGAATGAAGTCATAATTTTGTCTTTATTTCCATAGAATTTAATAAACTCGGAAAACACAGCCCAAGAACCTACTTGAAACATATCATCCACGCCTTGAATCAAATCATGTCTAATGGCCACCTTGTATTGCTTTGAAATGAACATGAGTTGTGTAATGAGCTTTATACCTTGCAATGATCTTAGAATCTGCTTTGAAACTATTTTTTAATCTTTGCAATTCACCCAACATAAATCAAGGTTGGTAGTAATTCAAATTGTAATCTTTGTATCAAACAAAAAAACGTTTTTGCTTTAATCTTTGTAAATTATGGAACACACGAATGTAATGGGAATGGGGAAATCCGCTTGGTTACAATCATGTAGTTTGATTCACATATTTTCCTCTTCAGAATGCAAACTTAATTGAATTAGATTCATATCCATGAAACTCTCGAAATCAACCCTGGCTTGATTAACCATTTGAGCTTCAATCTCGAAACATCTTTGTAAAATATGGAGGAAAACACAACATATATCTTTTGATTTTACGAATAAATGGTTAGTATAAAAATGCAAATTTAATAAATACATAAGTGGGACAAATTTAGGGTATGACAATCGCCTCTGAAACCAAAACCCTAATTTTAGGTCATCTGTGTAGTTAAGCTTGGCTCTGCTTCCATGCCTTTCTCAGTTCTTGTGATTTTCTGACTTCCTTGATCTTGGGAGGATATAATATGATGCTTGAACATACAGGGACCCTCTTGAGATGATTGAAGATCTTTGGAGTAGCTCAGATGACTCAGGGATTGCTCAGATCACAAACCCTAGATGCAAATGACTTTGAAACCATGCGGTGAAGCAAAAATGTAATATGAGATGATATGATTGAACTTATGCTAATGAAAAGATCACAAGCCATGGTGAAATAAGTGAGGGCAAATTTGGGGTGTTTACAGCTGCCCCTATTCAAACATGAGTTAGCTGTGTAGGATGTAAGCGACGGCTTAACAGGCAAGCAAGATAACTTGTGGTTGAATACCAAAGACAGTCCAAAATTTGCACTCACTGAATGAAGAAGAAAAGGGATATAGATTGTAAAAGAAAATAAATTATGATTATAAAGTGCGAGCGACGGAGGACGACCGTCGAGCAGAGGATGATTGCTGGGAATAAGGCAATGACGGGGGCGGCCGACATGCTGGGAAAATAAAGAGATTATGATGGGGACGGCCATCAAATAAAGTAACAGGGTTCTCTGGGGTTTTAAGGACAAGGGTAATGATGGGACGACCATCAGGTTAATGAAATAAATGATGAGGTACGATCATCAAAGGTGCAGGACGATCACCTAGCAGGGGACGACTGCTCTGTTGGAGATAAGATGAGGGACGGTCATCTAAGGTGAAGGACGATCACCTAGCAGGGGACGGCTGCTCTGTTGGAGATAAGATGAGGGACGATCATCTAAGGTGAAGGACGATCACCTAGCAGGGGACGGCTGCTCTGTCGGGGATAAGATGAGGGACGGTCATCTAAGGTGAAGGACGATCACCTAGCAGGGTACGGCTGCTTTCGGGGTTTACCATGACATAGGACGAATGTCAGATAACAGAATCAACGATAGGGACGACCATCGGATAAGATTGATGAAGGACGATCATCGGAAGGGTGAAGGTCGATCACCTAGCAGGGGACGGCTGCTAAAAAAATCACGACATAGGACGAATGTCGGATAGAAAAGGATTCCAATAATGGAGACTCCGTTGGGGAAACGATGAAGGACGATCATCAAAAAGGTGAAGGACAATCACCTGGAAGGGTACGGCTGCCGGAAGTATCATGACATAGGACGAATGTCAGACAGAAAGGAAACTTTGCCAAGAATTTGCTGGGAACTCTTCTGGGGAATAGTAGATACAGACGAGTGTCTACTTTCAATGTAAGAATGGTAAAAGTGTTTTAACTCTGTGTATAGATTAAAGATGCGGAAGAGCATCCTTAAGACTATGATACGGACGAGTATCGGTAGAAACAAACGCTGATGCATGTTCAGAGATGATGATAAGGACGAGTACCGAAAGATTAACAAAGAACAGGAACGAGTGTCGACTCTGAGGGGAATTAAGTGTGTATAAGCGTTGTGAGGCATGGACGAGTGTTCAACTTGTTGGGGAGAGCATGATACGGACGAGTATCATAAAGGGACGTGTATAAGTTATAAGAGATATCTTTGAAAATCCGTGGGGACAAGATGACACGAACGGGTGTCGGAAGAAGTGTATTATAAACAAGTGTTTAGGAAATTATGCTAGGGATAGGTGACACGGACGGGTGTCAGGAAAATGTATTAATATGTTTTTGTGAGTGCAAAGGGGACGCTTTGGCTTTCTGCTGGGAATTTGAGAGGTGTCTTGTATATTTTTGATGGGATGTCAATATTCACAGGCGACTGATTCAAAACATGGCTTGTGATTATGCCATATGTTTGATTTTTGTCGTAATGCTCCGTATTAAACGGAATGCTACGCTTTGGGGGAAAACATGATGCAAATGCTATGATTATGTAACAGATACCGATCCGGGAGTCGGATCTCGTTGCTGCGAAGATCTCTGGCTGATTTGCTTGTAGTGATATATCAGCTGGGGATAGGATCATTGGTAGATCTGCTAAGATGTATGACTGCTTGGGGATACAGGTCACTGATAGACCTATCTTTGATGATGAGGGGCCCAGCTGGGGCTGCGGAAGCTTTCGTCACTTTATTGTGAGATCCTCAGGCATTGCTCTTCTAGACGGAGGCTGAAACTCTGCGGGGAGGTGGTTCCCTGTCTTTGCGCTTGGCCGGGGAGGAATGATCACTGAACGATCTTCCCAGAGATTTCTGTGAGGAACCTGCTGAGGATGATGTACTTAGTTGGGGGATACGAGTCCCTCATGATGCTATTTTGAAAAAAGATGCTGGGGAAGAATGCTTTTAGCAACTTTGTTGGGGAAAACATTCCAGATATTGTCTGGAAGAGGTGCTGATGGCATAATGATCTGGAAATGTTGCTGGGGAAAAGCTTTCATTCCCCATGTTGCATTTTGAATACCTGCAATCCTGTTATGACAAAGAAGCGTACAAATACCCCGAGGTATCCTTTACGGGATTCCATCATAGGAGTTTAAACACTCCTGGGAGTAAATATATTTCCTGTAAGCATGTAATTTAGAAATGACACATCTGTATTTATGCAACCATTATACTAAGGATATCTGACATTGTTTCAAATAAAGATAAAATGTACGAGACAAAAGTGTGACTGAAGATCTGATTTTATTAATTTGTGTGCCCTGAATTGGCAAGTACAGTCAAAGAAATAAATCCCCTGAAATGAGGAGATTATGAGAAACAAAAAGGTGCTGGCAATGTTGATGACGCTTCAGTGTGCTTCCATTTTGCTATGACTAGTATGACATTGACGTTCTTCTCATCTTGCTTCTGAAGAGGCTGATTCTGACTGAGGCCTGAATCCTTCGAGGCTTGTCATGTTGTAAGTGATACAGACGAATTCAGTGTGCAGTTGTTCGCTTATTTCCTAATTTTGCGTGGATCGCCCTTTCGGGTTTTCAATCCACCGGGATACCCATTTTTGCCTGAGTTGTCCAATGTAGCTTTTCAACTCAGTGGGTGTACACATTTTTTTTTATTTTCCCTTATTTTTTCCTGAGTCTTTTATTCTGTTCTTGACTCGCCGAGATGCCCTATTTTTACCTGGACCTACATTCTTTTTCTATGTCCAGCGGGTCATTTTATGCGAAGTATTTTTTAACTGCATCTGAATTCACAGGGGATAAGAAATCTTCACCATCCATAGTACTGGGCATCAGTGCTCCACCAGAGAAAACTTTCTTTACTATGAACGGACCATCATAATTCGGAGTCCACTTGCCCCTGTGGTCTGTATGAGGAGGAAAGAGTCTTTTCAGCACAAAATCCCCTACTTGGTATTCCCGAAGCCTGACTTTCTGATCGAAGGCTTTCTTCATTCTTTTCTGGTATAACTGCCCATGATAGATTGCAGCTAATCTCTTCTCTTCGACCAGGTTCAGTTGTTCGTATCGGGATCGGACCCATTCTGCTTCATTCAGTTTGACATCCATTAATACCCGCAAGGAGGGTAATTCAACTTCAACAGGTAGGACTGCCTCCATACCATAAACAAGTTGATACGGTGTTGCCCCAGTGGATGTTCTGATTGATGTACGGTACCCATGCAAGGCAAATGGTATCATTTTATGCCAGTCTTTGTAGGTGACCACCATCTTCTGCACAATCTTCTTCATATTCTTGTTAGCTGCCTCAACAGCGCCATTCATCTTTGGCATGTAAGGAGAAGAATTGTGGTGTTGGATCTTGAAGTCCCGGCACAGTTCTTCCATCATTTTATTGTTTAAGTTGAAACCATTATCAGTAATGATTCGCTCGGGCACTCCATACCGACAGATGATGTCTCTTTTCAAGAATCGGGCTACCACTTGCCTGGTAACGTTTGCATACGAGGCTGCTTCAACCCATTTGGTAAAATAGTTAATGGCTACCAGGATGAATCTGTGACCATTTGAAGCAGTCGGCTCAATCTTGCCAATCATATCAATGCCCCACATGGCAAAGGGCCAAGGTGAAGACATCACATTCAGAGGATTCAGAGGCACATGCACTTTATCTGCATAGATCTGGCATTTATGACATTTCCTAGCATAAGCACAACAGTCTGCATCCATTGTGATCCAGTAATAGCCTGATCTTAACAACTTTTTAGCCATTGCATGCCCTCCAGCATGGGTACCAAAAGATCCTTTGTGCACCTCGTGCATCAACAAATATGCCTATGTCTTATCAACACATCTGAGGAGTACCATATTAAAGTTTCTCTTGTACAAGGAACCATCATCATTCAAGAAGAAACTACCAGCTAGCCTTCTTAATGTCTTCTTATCATTGGATGATGCCCCAGGGGGGTATGTTTGATCCTCCAAGAAGCAATTGATGTCGGGGAACCAAGGCTTATCATCTTTGGCCAGGTCTGTAGAGAATACGTATGCTGGTCTATCAAGTCTGGATATTGAAATCCGAGGCACAAAGTTGACAGCTTGAACTTTGATCATGGATGAAATGGTAGCCAGAGCATCTGCAAACTGATTTTCATCTCGAGGGTTATACTCAAGCTTGACTGTAGTGAAGAAAGTGAGCAACCTTCTCGTATAATCCTGGTAAGGTATCAGATGCTCCTGGTAAGTATACCATTTTCCGTTGGTTTGATTGATTACCAAAGTTGAATCTCCGAATACAGTTAAAGTCTTGATCATGAGGTCAATGGCTTCCTCAAGACCCATAATACAAGCTTCGTATTCAGCTTCATTGTTAGTGCAGTTAAAGGTGAGTTTTGCCGAGAAAGGCAAGTGAACTCCCTTAGGTGTAATGAGTACTGCACCAACACCACGACCATTCATATTAACAGCCCCATCAAACATCATAGTCCATTCTTCCTCTGAGTCAGGCCCTTCAGTGTGAATAGGCTCTTCATGATCTTTTGCTCTTATGAACATGATGTCTTCATCAGGGAATTCAAATCTCATAGGCTGGTAATCATCAATGGGTTGCTCAGCAAGATAATCAGACAATACACTGCCCTTGATGGCTTTTTGAGATGTGTATTGAATGTCATATTCTGTAAGGATCATTTTCCATCTTGCAACCCGTCCGGTGAGTGCTGGCTTCTCAAAAATATACTTGACTGGGTCCATCTTTGAGATCAATAAGGTAGTGTGGGTCAACATATACTGCCTTAGTCGGCGAGCAGCCCACGCTAAAGCACAACAAGTTTTCTCGAGCAGTGAATAACGTTGTTCACAGTCGGTAAACGTTTTGCTTAGGTAGTATATTGCATACTCTTTTCGACCAGACTCGTCATGCTGGCCCAGCACACACCCCATTGACTCTTCTAATACTGTCAAGTACATTATTAGAAGTCTTCCTTCAACTGGAGGCATAAGGATTGGAGGCTCTTGTAAGTACTCCTTGATTTTGTCAAAAGCCCTCTGGCAGTCTTCATTCCACCTGACTATTTGTTCTTTTTTTAACAACTTGAACAAAGGTTCACATGTTGCTGTAAGGTGTGATATGAACCTTGAGATGTAGTTCAATCTAACTAGGAACCCCCGAACTTCTTTTTCAGTCTTTGGTGCAGGCATTTCTTGAATGGCTTTGACTTTGTCAGGGTCAACTTCAATTCCTTTCTCACTTACAATAAATCCCAGCAGCTTACCGGATCGCACCCCGAATGTGCATTTGTTGGGGTTCAACTTCAATTGGTACTTCCTCAGACGCTTGAATAGCTTTAACAGATTCACCAGGTGGTCTTCTTCTGTGAGGGACTTGGAAATCATGTCATCCACATAACATTCAATTTCTTTATGGATCATGTCATGAAATAATGTTACCATAGCCCGTTGATAAGTGGCACCAGCATTCTTCAGTCCGAATGGCATCACCTTGTAACAGAATGTGCCCCAGGGTGTGATGGAAGTTGTCTTCTCCATGTCTTCAGGTGACATCTTGATCTGATTATATCCTGAAAATCCATCCATGAAGGAGAACACCGAGAACTGAGCCGTGTTGTCGACCAATACATCAATGTGAGGTAATGGGAAGTCATCTTTCGGGCTGGCTCTGTTCAGATCCCGGTAATCCACACACATCCTCACTTTGCCATCCTTCCTAGGCACAGGTACAATGTTAGAAACCCACGGCGGGTAGCTAGTTACAGCAAGGAAACCGGCGTCCCACTGTTTTTGTACCTCCTCTTTTATCTTCATTTCCATATTCGGGCGAGTACGGCGCAACTTCTGTTTTACTGGTGGACAATCTTCTTTCAGAGGCAGCTTGTGCATAACAATGTCGGTGTCCAACCCTGGCATATCCTGATAAGACCAAGCAAAAACATCCACATACTCCCGAAGCATGTCAACAAGTTGTTCTTTCACTGAATCTTGCAGACGGGCCCCGATCTTAACTTCTTTCAGGTCTTCTTCTATACCAAGATTAACCGTCTCAACTTTCTCCTGATGAGGATTTATAACCTTCTCCTCTTGTCTCAACAACCTGGCTAGCTCTTCAGGTAGCTCATAATCTTCTTCAACCCCTTCATCGGCTTGATTAATCGGATTGTCAAAGTCATACGAAGTCATAGCAGTGTTGTTGTCGGTGCAGTCTGGAGGGCATTCTCTGCAAGGGTTCAGATTTGTTCATTTTAGTGATCAATTTTATCTTGTTTAGAAAAAGTGAAAATGAAGTTATTATTTTAAAAAGCATTGCCATTTTATTTTTGTACAAAAAATAAAAAATGAAAAACAGTGAACGGAAAAGAAAAGACTCATTTGCAAAAGATGTCCTGATATTCATTAATTGATCTTTGCACAAAATACAAGATGGCCCGATTACAAAATGAGCCCTGACATCCTGGGCAAGATGCAGGACTTGATGCATGCTTTAAAAACAGGAAATAATAATTACTCTGCGGGAGTAACTCTTATAATTTCCTGGGAAGACCAGTTTGAGATACGGCTCCCCGGGATCCTTGGACGTATCTAGCTTTCCAGGTTACGTTCGTCTTCTGACTCATCTTCCAAGCTATTCACAGCATCCGGGGTGAGCATTCCCCCGCTGACAAACTTGGACTCCTTTGCAGCCTCTGGTTGATCTTGTCGAGTTGGTCTGTAACCCAACCCGAATCGGTCTTCTTTCTTTTCCACGGGAAGCAGCTTGCCCCAGCCTTGGGCGGTACCTTCCTCAACAACCTTTCGGGCTTGTTGATACGAGGTGATGGAAGTCCCCAGCACAGCAGATGTTTCATTGATATTAAGGGCCTCAAACCCTTGACTCATGGCTTCATGGATTTCCCCATCCATTTCAATGTATTTGAAAGTAGCCAGCTGGCTAACAAAAATATCCTCCTCCCCACAAATGGTAATGACTTGGCCTTCCCACTCAAATTTTAACTTCTGGTGAAGGGTTGACGTCACGGCGCCAGCGGCGTGGATCCATGGTATACCCAATAGATAGCTGTATGCAAGCTGTATATCCATCACAAAGAAGGTCGTTTTGAAAACCTGTGGGCCAATAATTATAGGCAACTCTATCTCTCCCAGAACTGATCTCTTAGAACCTTCAAAGGCTCTCACTACCAAGTTGCTTAGGCGTAGTGCCAATCCATCATGTTCCAGCTTTACAAGGGCTTTCTTGGGTAGGACATTGAGGGATGACCCTGTGTCCACCAGTACGTGAGAAAGCACTGCACCCTTACACTCTAAGGTAATGTGTAAAGCCTTGTTGTGATTGTGACCTTCCACTGTCAGATCAGTGTTGGTAACTCCTAGTCCATGACTAGCGTTGACATTTCCAACCACAGCCTCTAACTGATTGACGGTAATCTCCTCTGGCACATAAGCTGCATGCAGGACCTTTAATAGTGCGTTCCGATGAGCCTCAGAACACATTAGCAATGATAGTATGGAGATCTTGGAAGGTGTTTGGTGAAGCTGGTCCACCACCTTGTAATCACTTCTTTTGATGATCCTCGTGAACTCATCAACCTCTTGATCAAAAGGAGTCCTCACAGCTTCTTTGGCAACTGGTTCTTCTTGCACCATACTCTTCCCTTTTGCCTTAGCAGCTTCTGCTTCAAAATTGGGTCTTGGTATTTGCGAGGCGAAGAGACGTCCGCTTCTAGTGAGGCCTCCGCCTCCCCCCACATTGTCTATTTGAGGTGAAGAAGTTGATGATTCTAAAGTGATTTTCCACCCCCTGCAGTATAGATCTGAGCCATAATGCCAAGGGTTGGCATTATTGCTTTCGTAAGGAACTGGCCCAGGCACTGTAATAGTAACTGGACTGATAGCAGCTGCAGAGGGGACCACAATGGTGTGCGGATCATAATATATGGTAACTGGAGTTCTGACAGGAGTAGTAATTTGTTGTAAGTTGTTGGAAGGAACATCTGCAGGATCGTAGTATATCGTAACTGTTGAGACGCTTTCATTAACTGTTGCTGATGTTGTAGAAGGTGTTGAAGTAGTAGCAGGAAATGATGGAATAATGGGTGCTATTGTTGTAGAAGGAACTGTGACTGAACTTGCATCCGTTGAAGTGATTGATCGAGCAGTTGTTGGAGTTGTAGTAGAATCTGTTGGAACAATGGTTGCTGACGTTGTAGGAGTATCTGTGATTGTTGATGAAGGAATTGTTGGAGTTGTAGTCGTTGTTGTCGTAATCTGAAGGATACCATCCTTAATAAGACCATCTATGCCATTTCTCAGTCTCTCACATCCATTAAAAGCAATGTTGCAATATCCACAACCGAGCTCACATCCGGGGAATACTTGGCATTCTAACAGCTGAGCTTTGATTTCGACCAGAGGTGTTCGGATTTGTGCAACATTGTTGATTAATGTGGATTGCTTGCCCTCCTCAATAGCATTAATCCTCGGCCCACTGTGACTAGGCATTGGATTTCTTGTGACGTTCGGGGGAGGTGTAAAAATTGAGAGCTTCTGAGTCCACCAGATCTTGGACTTTCATCTGTAGGCCCCTACATTTTTCAGTATTATGCCCCGGTGCGTTTGAGTGGAAAGCACACCTGGAATTTGCATCATAGTTCTTTGGCATATTGAGAGGGTCTGGAGGTGCTAATGTCCTTAACTCAACTAGGTTGAGCTTCAGGAGATGTGGCAACAGTGCAGTATACGGCATTGGAATTGGGTCAATCACCCTATTTGCTTGTGATGGCCTTTGTTGGAAAGGACGCTGCTGTTGGTTGTTATTACTATTGTTGTAGGTTCTCTATTGCGGAAAACGAGATTGTTGCTGATAGTGAGATTGTTGTTGATATTGTGGCTGTTGTTGTTGAGGATATGATGGTTGCTGTGGAATTGTAGCTGGAATGGTAACAACTGCTATTGACTGGTGAGCATATTGAGGCATGCCCCTGCTTGTATGAATAGAGTTAGTTTCACCTGCCCTTCGAGGCCCTACAAAAGGTTTTCTTGGATTGCTGGAGGAACTTGCACCACTGTCGGAGATTTTGCCCATCTTCAAGAGACTTTCAATCCTTTCCCCAGCTATGACCACATCAGCAAAACTTGTAGAGGAAAAAGCGGCCAGCCTATCAATATAAGTCCCTTGCAATGTATTCATAAACATGTCAGCCATTTCCCTCTCTGACATGGGTGGTTGGATAGCAGCAGCAAGCTGTCTCCATCTTTGAGCATACTCCCGGAAGCTCTCTCTAGAAGATTGAGACATTCCCATTAGGAGGGTCCTATTGGGAGCCATGTCCAGGTTGTACTGATATTGTCGGATGAAAGCCTCGACCAAATGCTTCCAACACCTTATGGTGGCCCTAGATAGATGTGAATACCACACCCTCGAAGCTCCGGTCAGACTGTCCTCAAAGTAGAACATCCACAACTTTTCATCCATAGTATAAACCTTGAGCCTTCCCAAGAAAAACTGCAGGTGAGTGCGTGGACAGGAGGTACCATTGTATTTTTCAAAGCATAGGGGTTTGAATTTGTGGGGAATTCTCACCCCATCTACTAGGCCCATGTCCATCACATTGAAGCCCAAAGAATTCTGAGACTCCAAAGATCTTAACTTTTCAGCAAGCTCGTCCAAATCTCCTGTCATATACCTCATCTCCAGCTCCTATGACAGTGAACTGTTCTTCCTGGGGATCCTCCTGCAGGATTCTGCCCCCAGCAGTATTACCTTGAACATTCCTCGGGATATTAACCTCTGGATCCAGATGAGGTCCATATACTGGTGGGTCAATACGAGGATGGCCCCGTTCATTGTTGCTAGTTCCTCCTGTCCCAAGATGAGGCTCTTCAGGAGTTTGTCTTTCCACCAGCTCCCTTAACCTTTCTTGACTCTGGGCTAAGCCAGTCATCACTGCCATAAACCGAGACATCTGATTTCTCATCTCCACTCTCTCATTGGCCATCTGGTTTCTGACCTCAGACAGGTCCTGCTGTACTTGTTCCATTTGAATGCCGGGAAGGTTGTTACGAGTTGGGTACCAGTGCGCGCGGTTGACAGGGAACACTCGGCGACGAGCAATGTTACCTGAGATCACAACAAAGTTAGAAACAATAATAACAAAACCTACAAAACAAAAACAAATTTAGTATGCAATGCAGTATGCTTATTTGTTTTCCAAGGTATCCGATTTGGTTCTTGGTTTTGACCTTTCCAGACCTCGAGGAAGATGCTTGATATTGTTGAGAGAAAAGCCCAAATGGAAACAAACTAACATATATTACAAATGGTGAACAATACATAGTTTATTTTTACAACACATGCCCATGGAGGGTCAAAATACAACAAAAGAAAAGTATATCAAATGGAAACAAACAACAAGCAAAGGATCAGACATCTAGCCCAAATGCATCCTCTTTGACCTCCTTCAGGAGGGCCTCAGTCACCGGACCAGCTGGGTGTTCTGTAATGGTCCTAATGAGGAGGTTCCTGGTGGCAATAGTAGTGGTCAGCTTCTTATGTTTGTCCTGGTCCTTTGATCTCTTCAATCCTGATCTGAGCTTTAACTCTGAAATCTCCTTCTGGGCTGCCAACAAAGCCTCCTGCTGCTTCTTCTCATTGGCCTCTAGCTGTTCAATCTTGGCTTGAGTCTTCTGGTCTTCTTGTGTACGGGCTTCGGTGATCCTGACCCACCTATCCTGACTCTCTTGTAGATAGTGCTCAGCCCTAGCTTTCTTAATCTTAGCCTCCTCGCAGGCATTCTTCAATATCTGTTCTCCAGCCCTTGCTTTCCTTATGTAGTCCTCTGTCTTCTCAATTTTGGAAAAATGCTCCACCCTAAGCTTCTCCAATCTCTCAATATCCAGACGACCATCACTTCTTTCCCAAAGAGTCTTTTTCAAGGCTTGAGATAAGTTCTCATTCCTTTCTTTCAACTTTTCAAACTCCTCTAGGCTAACTGTTGCTGCAGGCTGTACTATAGATGGTCCAGGTATGTCTTCCAAGGTGAAAGGCATTCTGGTAATCTGAGCTCTAGTACGGGACCAGTCTGAGTACTGAGCTGAAGCAACATTGTTACATCTTCCAAGAATAGCTACCCCTTTTGTCTGGATGTTATCCCATGCCCAGGATGCTTGTCCGACAATAGTTGAATTAGGTTGAACTTCACAATACAGGGTCTCAGCTAAATCCTGTCCTCTGGGAGGGTGGACCAAGGCATAACCCAGTTGTCTCTTAAACAGTAAAGGATTGTAGTTGATGCAACCCTTCACTCATATAAGAGGCACATTTGGGTATTGTCCATAGCTGGTGATAATTACCTTGCCTTTGGTGCCCTGGGTGCACCATCTGATATCATCTGAAGTCAAAGCAATGAGCTTCTTGGCCCAATTCTTCTGTTGGTGTGGGTTCAAGAAGGCATCTGATTTAGGCAAGTGTCTGAGTAGCCAGGTGTAAAACAAAGGAGCACAACATCTTACCAACTTCCCCCTTTGTTTCTCATTCCTCTGATGAATGGAGTAGTAAAAATCTCCCAGTAATGTAGGTACTGGGTTCTTCAGAAGAAACAAATGGATGGCATTCCTGCTGACAAATTTGAGCTCATCTGCAAATAGTATAGCCCCATATATGCTAAGGGCTAACAGTGCACAGACTGCCCTCCACTCTCCCAATGAAGCCTTCAGGGTGGCCTGAGAAATCAAGAAGTCCAAATGCAAACCAGGGATCCCAGCTTTTGTTGTCATACTCTGCTCAATAAGGACAGGCTCCAAGTACAATGCCTTTGCTATCTCTTCATTCTTGGGAGAAGTCATTTCTGGGTTGAAGGGGATTCCACCTCTGACAGGCATTCCAATCAACAAAGAGAATTCTTCCAGTAGAGGCCCTAACTGGAAGTCTGGAAAGGTGAAACATCTCAAAGGAGGGTCATAGAACTGTAAGCATGTGTGGATCATGCTCCTTTGAGAGGGGTCAAGGTCCATAACCATATCCAGGATACCTCCATAGTGTTCTCTAAACAATGGGATGTGATCAGGTGTGATGAGTGACTGGACTTGCCTGATACCAGTCAACACAGGCTCAAAAAAGTGGTAGGATATGTTGCTCTTCCTGGGAGTAGCCATGAGTGCTGATGAAGAAGCTGAAGACTGGTGCTGGTGGAGATAACTGAAGCAGATAACTGATGGAGACAGCTGAAGCAGAGGTCTATGCAGATGAAGGGGTCAAAACCAAAACCAAGATACAAAGGAGTGGATACCCTGAAAAGAAAATAAACAAATGTCAAATGATACAATGATGATATATGCAAATGATATGCAAGGGTTTGTGATCAAGCTGGATCTGATTATCGGTCTTGATATAAGGCCCATGTATGTTCAGAAGTCCATATGGAGGTTCAGAAATCCAGTAACCAGGGTGGGGGACTCAAATAAAGAGTCACATGTCCAGGGTTAATCACAAGAACTGTCCAAAGTGGAGTACTCTTAAACAAAACAAGTAATATGGTATGATGTGGCCAGGGGTTCCTGCAAACCTGTAAACAATCCAACCCTCTCACATGTAATGTTCTAGAACAAGGATCCTCAGAATTGGATCAGTTATGAGAAGTGTAAACACTTCTAACCCGGAGGTACAGTGTTTACAAAAACCATAAAAGATCCTCCTCTAACTCACCTCAGCTTCTGAAGGTCATAATAAAGGTCATCCAGACTTAGCAGGCTTCCCAGATAGCCCTAGCACTACAGGAAATCTGTAGCACAGAGTTCTCAAGAAGAAACCCACATCTGAACCGTGTTTCATATTCCCGCACCAGACCGAAATGGAATGGGAAAGAATATGAATCACTCTAGCCTAGGTGTCACTCAGGTCCCAGGTATAGGACCTTAAACTCTCAATGGAACCCCACCCACCAAAACAACAAACCAGATCCAGCAAATGACAGTATGAAATATGCATAAGACTGTAAAGAAAGTAAATAAATAAAGTTTTACGTAAAGCAATAAATAAAGAAAAATAAAATAAACACACATAGCACATAACGCCCCAGTAAACACAAATCACACAAGCGCTAGGAGGAACCCACAAAAAGAACCAGAAGCCCTGGTTGCAATATAAGGATCCCCAGCAGAGTCGCCAAGCTGTCGCTCCCACCTGATGACACATGGGGCCAAGAGGGGTACAAACCCGAACGGTCGGCGAAAGAAGAGAACACACAAGGGTGAACTGGAAAGAAAATAGTCGCCAGCTAGGCATTTTTATCCCGAAGGAAAGGTAATGCTACATAAACCTAAGAAGAGATGGATAAGACGGTCGCGAACCAGAGAAACTGAGAAAGGGGGTTGGTTACAACCTGGGAAGGTATTAGCACCCAGATTGTCCGCCGTACTCGACGGGATCCACGCTTGAAAGTTTGTGTATAAAGGGGTAGTGTCAGTGCTATTTTGTTGCAGGAGCTGGAAAAGGATGTAAGTGTCAGTGCAAAAGAAGTGAGGTGAAATAAAGGAGTGTCAGTGTAAGGGGAGAGTACAAAGCTCAAGACAATGAGGCTAAAAGAAAAATGCTGGAGGAGGGGGAATATACAGAGACTTTTGTTCGATAACTGTTGTGTTATGCCTACGTATCCTCTCGTGCAATGAGGAAGTCAGAACACCGTAGTTCGACTCAAAGAGACTGAAAGATAAATTGACTTGTGAACTGCTTACTTGCCTATGCTCAAGTGTATGACCTGTCTGGCTAAGGTGCTAACTGTCTTGCATTAGACGGAAGAAGAAAGTTCTCGTTTGTGAGTGAATGAGGTGAGAAAAGAAGACCAGAGGAGAAGATTATTGTTTTATTTTGAGTTTTCAATCTTTTATTGCTTTTTGTGTTTGTCATAAGAAAATGAGCTTAAGCCTAAACCAAGGGTTAGTAAACTCATTACATATTCCCTCTGGTTAGGGGTAATGAGAATATTTTAAGTATGAAGTAAACACCTCACACTTAATCACCATGATGTAGGATTAAGATCATTAACCTACTTGCATTTATTTAGATGTTTTTGTAGTTTTTGTTTAGTGTTAAGTAATGAGTTTAAGCCATAATCAAGGATTTAATGGACCCATTACACCATCCTAATAGAAGGATGATAGATGAGAACATTTAAGCTGAGGAAGGCTCCTCAACTTAATCCATGATTAGGGATTAACCTCATGACAAAACAAAGCCTTTATAAAAATGGATTTTAGTTAATGGTAAGATTAAGAAGTGAATTTTATGGTTTGTAAGACAACTTGAGGAGGACTTGTCCATTAACACTAGGGTTAGTCCTTCTTAACCAATTAAGGAAGAATTAGAACCCTAATGCAAGGCCCAAGTTACAAGCTTGATATCTTAGTTATTATTAGATGGATTGATTAAAGGATTTGAACACATTAAGGGTTTAACACTTAGGATTAAAGTTATACACTCCATCCTAATATAAGGATGCATGCATAAGCTTAATCACAAAGCCTTAAAACCTTTAAGGTTTAGTCCTTGATTAAGAGGTGAGAAAAGAAGACACAAAAGATGACACAAAGGTAAAGCTAATAGGGGACTAATCAAGCCCTAATTGTGATCATGCTTAGGTATTCCTAGGGTTTGTGATGCTTGCAAGAGATCTTCAAGATGAGCCACCAAGGGAGAAGCAAAGGAGGAGAAACAGAAAGAAGCAAGACAACTTACTTCACTTAAGAAGATAAGTTGCTTGAAGAAAGAAAGTGAGGAGAGAGCATGAATGAGCAAGCTCACTCTAATTCACAAATAAAATGCAGCAATGATGCATAAGAGAGATGAGAAAAGATTATGAGAAGTGAAGGAAAATTCACTTCTCAAACACTTACCACCTGAAAAGTCAGCAACAAGAAATGAAATGAAATGAAAAGGAGAAAGATGTAAGATGCAAACCAAAACCAGAAGCAAAATCAAGATGTACATGATGTTATGGGATGATGCAAAAGCAAACCAAAAGATGTGGATGATCATACAAAGGATGGAAATGCAAATGAGACATGTAAGAAGCATGAAAGTTCATGAAAACCTATGAAATAAAATGGATGCATAACATGGAAAATGGATGATGAAATGATCAAACATGATTCTAATGTGTCCTAAGATGTCTTATATGTCATGTGGATGCACAAAATGTCATGGCAAATTCATGTATGCAAGCATATGAAGGATGAATGCAAATGAAGGCAAAAATTAGGGTTTACATACAATATGCAATGCAAAATTCAAAATCAGAAGCTAATGACAAGATAAAAAATTGAAAATAGGATCAAAGGAACCCTAACCCTACATAAGTTCATTGCCCAAAGGGGGAGACCTAAATCTTGACCTAATGTGAGTTATGATTTTCCAAAGTTTGCTAGGGTTTTAAGATACCTCTCCAAGATAAATGCAAAACAAATTGAAAATGAAGAATAAATTCAAACCAATTTTCTCCTAGGAACTACATGACATGAGGGATGCAATGCAAAAAGAACCATCATCAAACCCTTCTTGGTTAGGCAGAAAGGATTTTTCTAAGTTAGGGCAAAAACATTGACTTTTAAAGACCCTAAATCCAAAGAAAAATGTCAAAATAGGTCAAGAACCAAAAATAAATTTGTGTAAAGGGTTTGATAATGTCTCTAAATGTATCAAGATGCAATGTGATTTTTTTGGTGATTTTTAGAAACTTAAATGGTATTTTAATTAATTAATTAAAATAAACACTTAAATATTTTAAAAATACGAATTTTATACAAAAAATAAAATAAAAATTATTTTCAGAATGAGAAAAATATTTGAAAGGGAAATGCAAAAAATAAAAATTTTTAAAAGTGTTTTGCTATTTAAAATAAATTGTGCAAGAAAAATGAGAAAAAATAAATTAAAAAACAATTTAAATGGGAAGTATGCAAATCCAATGATCCAGATTTAAAAGAAACGCGTGGGAGTTGACTGGCGCGTGTTTGAAGGGTTGGGATTCACTATGAGATTTTTGAATTTTTAAACATAATTAATTAGGTTAATGACTGGATTAGGGTTTTAACACGTGATCTGGGACACTCACCTCACGCGGGAAGGACAAATCCAAGGGCCATTATTCAAATTTCATTAATTACGCAGATTAGGGCTAAACACTCTCAAGTGACCGGAATAGTGTTCCGGTCATCTTCTCCGGTGGAATCAAACCCTAGCTTCTTCCCTAAGCCTCTAATCCTCAAATTTCTTGCCCATAAATGATCCCCCAACAATCCTAAACCTAAACCCTCAATCAAAAAACATTTATTTCGCATCATGAGCAAGAATCGAACCAAAACGTGAAACGAGCAGAAATTTCAGAGCTTGCATACATGGTGGTTTCTCAACCATTTTCAATAATAATCATATCCCCATGACCAGGGGAACTCAAGGAATCATAAAAGAACTTAAAAATAAACTTCTGAGAAAAAAGTTCATAAGTTGTACCTGAGATGGAACCTCCTGATTCTGGGCTTTCTGGGTCCCTCTTTGATGCAAATCCTCTCCTATGAACCTCCTGATGATGAAATGAAGCTTAGAACAAGCTTGTATGGTCTGGTTTGATGGTTTTGTTTCTGGTGTAGCAGATTTGGAAGGTTGTGTATGTGGTGCTTTAGGCTGTTTCAATGCTTGATTCTTAATCCATAGATGGTATATGACTTGTTGGTGAAGAGAAATATTAGGTTTGAGGGTTGTGGGCAGAGTTTCGAAGAGATGAAGAAATTTGCAGTTTTTCTCAATCCTGACTTATGGGAGGATGTTGGCTTGTGTGTGTGTATGTTTCAAGTCCATGAGGTCCACATATTAAGTTTTGATTGGGCAGAGGGTTGGTAATGTCACAGTTTGATTGGTATGGGCAAAGATGCAAAAAGTCATGATTTGGTGTACCATAGGTATGGCTGGGGTCAGAGGAAGATTAGGGGCATGGCTGGGTTCAGCATGGATCAGGGAAAACCTTTGGATTGTTTTTGTGCAACTGTAAAGGCTGATGCAAGTGGTAGCATGGCTCTTGCAACTTTTCCCTCTTTGGAATTCTTTGTGAACCAAGGAAATGAAACCTATGAACTCTTGGGCAATTTGCAGCAAAATGGACCATATGAAGTTGTTATTATGCTTTGAGATCCCTTAGCAACTAATCCAATCACTAAAAGTCCCTTTTGCAAAAATTCCATTCTTGAAGATTCATGAGAAATGCCTTATGGTGACTTGTAAATCAAGGCATGAAAATGAGAAATTCCTTGGGCAATTCTGAATTTTATGTCATGTATGATGTTTGTGTAATGGTTAGAAGTCAAATTGAGGTCACAAAATGCTTTGGCGAGTGTTTTTGCAAGTTTCCCTCTTTGGTGCATAAGTGAAATTTAGTGATTTTTCCCAACTTTGCAAGGCCATAACTTGAGTTCTATGATGAATTAGATCAGGTTCTTGTACTTTTTGAAAAGGGAATGATCCAATCTACAACTTTCATGACCAAAAATTTTTCATTTGAAGCATTTTTGAATCAAAAAGAGGAGGTTGAAAAACTTTCCCAAAATGGCAAATTTACATTACAAGTCACTTTCCCAAAATGGCAACTTTGCAAATGGCTTCAAATTCTTCAAATTTGTGAACTTCTAACTTCTTATAAGATCAAATAAAGATCATATACACCCAAAATTATGGAGAAGACCCTTTGGTTGGATGATTGGGGGCCTCAGATGCCCTGATTTTTCATTAACTTGCCCAAGAAGTCATTTATTGATCAGATGCCTTCCCCATTGAATTTCTTCATGAAAATTGGTGTGTAGGATCCTTATAACATATAGAGACCAATAGAAACAAGAATGACCAAAAAAATTGGAGTTATGGCCTCTGAAACCAAAACACTAATTTTAGGTCATTTGTGCAGTTACGCTTGGCTCTGCTTCCATGCCTTTCTCAGTTCTTGTGATTTTCTGACTTCCTTGATCTTGGGAGGATATAATATGATGCTTGAACATACAGGGACCCTCTTGAGATGATTGAAGATCTTTGGAGTAGCTCAGATGACTCAGGGATTGCTCAGATCACAAACCCTAGATGCAGATGACTTTGAAACCATGCAGTGAAGCAAAAAAACGAATATGAGATGATATGATTGAACTTATGCTAATGAAAATATCACAAGCCATGGTGAAATAAGTGAGGGCAAATTTGGGGTGTTTACACCATAAGATCATGATTAGCACATTTTTTAAGGGTCCAGATCATTTCAGTTAGCCCTAATTTCCATTTAATTAAATTAATCAGATTAATTAGCCAGTTTCAATCTCATCCCTCCATCTGTGCGTGCGCAGTATTCCCTTGTTCAAATCTCAGCCTTTGGATCAGTTGAATTCTCATTTTAGTTATTTTTATTTCATTTCTTTTCATTTCTTTTGCATATTTATTTTAAAATACCAAAACTCATCACAAAAATATGAAACTTTGCATTCTGATTTTAAATAATTTTCTCAATCTGAAAATAATTTTAATTTTATTTTTTGTATTTAAAAAGTATTTTTAAAATATTTAAATGTTATTTTTAATTAATTAAAGGATTTTAATTAATTAAAGATGCATTTAGGTTTCTAAAAATCACCAAAAAAATCATGAACCATTCCAATGCATTTAGAAACATTTTCAAACTCTTCATACAAATTTCTTATTAGGTTTGATCATAGTTTTCCAATTTTCTTTGAATTAAGGGTCTTTAAAATCACATTTTTTAACCCTAACTTTGAAAAATCACTTCTTCCTAACCAAGAAGAGTTTGAATTTGATTCTTTTTGCATTGTGTCACATATTGCATGTAGTTTCTAGGTAATTTTTCTCATGAATTTATCTTGCATTTTCAATTTGATTTGCATTTTTCCTTTTGAATCACCCAAAAAACCTAGCAAACATAGGAAAATCCTAACTTTCAATAGGATTAGCTTCTGACCTCCTCCTTTGAGGTTTGACCTAATATAGGATCAGGATTTGTTTGAGCTTGATTTAAATTTTTTATCATGTTGTATGCTTATGTTTTGTTCATTTGCATCTCATATGTTCATAAAACCCTAATTTCTCATGTTCATTTGCATTCTCCTTTGCATAGCATCATCACATGAACTTGCCATGACATCTCAAGAATTTCATATGTCATATTAGACATCTTAGTACATGTTAGAATCTTGCTTGGTCATTTCTTCATTCATTTTCCATGTCTTGCATCCATTTCATTTCATAAACATCCATGTGTTTTCAAACTTCTAAGCATGCTTTCATGACATCTCATATTTGTATGATCATTCATGTGCACCTTGTATGACTTTGCATCATCTCACATGACATTTTCATAGCATAAACACTTCTGACTTTGGTCATTTCATCTCATTTCAATTCATTTCTTTATGCTTTATATCTTATGCATCCATGCTAACTTTCAGGAGCTTTTGGTAAGTTGTTTTGGGAGGTGAATTTGCCTTCACCTCCCACCTCTTCTTATATCATTCATATGCATTTTAACTTGTCTTTGAAGTGAATTTGATTCACTTATGTTCCATCTTTCTCACTTTCTTCCTTCAAGTTACTTATCTTCTAAGGAAGTAAGTAACTTATTCTTCTGTTTCGTCCTCTTTTCATCTGCTTCTTCCATTGGTGGCTTCCTTGGAGATTCCTTCTCTTAAGCCTCACAAACCATAGGATGCCCAAGCATGATAACTGTTAAGGTTGTGTATAGTCCCCCTTATACTTTTACCTTTGAGTCTCCTTGAGAACCTCTTCTCATCTCAAAATTCAGAGACTAAACTCTTAAAGCTTTAGGACTTTCGAATTAGGGTTATGCCTGCATCCTTCTCTTAGGATGGAGTGTATAACTTTAATCCTAAGTGTTAAACCTTTAATTTGTTTAAACCTCTTAATCAAATCACATTAATAATCATCAAGACCTTATCTTGTAACTTGGGCCTTACATTAGGGTTCTAATTCTTCCTTATGGTTAAAAAGGACTAACCCTAGTGTTTAATGGACAAGTCTCCCTCAAGTCGTCTTACAAACTTAAAATCCACTTCTTAATCTCATCCCTTAATTAAAATTCATTTAATAAAGGCTTGTTATATAATGAATTTAATCCCTAACCATGGATTAAGTTGAGGTATCCTCCTCAGCTTAAGTGTTCTCATCTATTATCCTTCTATTAGGATGGTGTAATGAGTTCACTAATCTGTGATTTAAACTCATTACTTAACACTAAACAAAAACCCAAAAACATCTAAGTAATCACAAGTAGGTTAATGATCTTAATCCTACATCATCATGGTAATTAAGTTGAGATGCTTATCTCATACTTAAGTAGGCTCATTATCCCTAATCAGGGAGGACATAATGAGTTTACAAGCCCTTGATTTAGGCTTAAGCTCATTAACTTATGCAAAACACCAAAAACAATAACAAGCCTGAAAACACAGAAACAAACAATAATCGTCTCCTTTGGGATTCTTTTCTCATCACACTCATTCATAAACGAGAACTTGCTTCTTCCGTCTAATGCAAGACAGTTAGCACTCGAGCCAGACCTGTCATACACTTGAGCATAGGCAAGCAAGCAGTTCACAGTCAATTTCATTTTCAGTCTCTTTGAGTCGAACTACGGTGTTCTGCTTCCTCATTGCACGAGAGGATGCGTAGGCATAACTTAATTGTTATCGAACAAAAGTCTCTTTGTCTTCCCCCTCTTTCAGCATTCTTTTCTAAGCCTCAGTCCTGAGCATTTCACTTCCTTTTTGCACTGACACATGTACATTCATTCCTAGCTTTTGCACATAGTTAGCATATACACCTCCCCCTTTAAACACAATATCTTAAGCGTGGATCCCGTCAAGTACGACGGACAATCTGGGTGCTAATACCTTCCCAGGTTGTAACCAGCCCCCTTTCTCAGTTTCTCTGGTTCGCAGCCGTCTTATCCACCTCTTTCTAGGTTTATGCAGCATTTCATTTCCTTCGGGATAAAAATGCCTAGCTGGCGACTCTATTCAATTCACCCTCATTCTCTCTTTTCGTCGACCATTCGCGCTTGTACCGGGATGCAAATCTTCGGGAGCGACTGCTTGGCGACTCTGATGGGATACCTATCTTGCAACCAGGGCTTCTGGTTCTTTTTGTGGGTTTCTCCTAGCGCTTGTTTGATTTTTATTTATGGGGGTGTTATGTGCTACTTGTGCTTTTTGTTATTTCTTTATTTATTGCTTTCTGTACAGCTTTATTTATTGCTTCATTTACTGTTTTTACGCATTTCATGTTATTATCATCATATCATGTGTTGGATCTCTTGTTTGCCTTGGTGGGAGGGATATTCAGTGAGTATGGTTCTATACCGAGAGCCTGAGTGACACATAGGATTGAGTGGCTTCATATTCTTTCCCATTCCATTTCGGTCTGGTGTGGGAATATGAAACACGGTTCAGACATGGGTTTCTTCTTGAGAACTATGTGCTACAAATTTCCTGTAGTACTAGGGCTATCTAGGAAGCCTGCTAAGTCTGGATGACCTTGTTATGACCTTCAACATCTGAGGTGAATTAGAGGAGGATCCTTTATGATTATTGTAAACATTGTACCTTCGGGTTAGAAGTGTTTACACTTCTCATAACTGATCCAAGTCTGAGGATCCTTATTCTAGAACAATACATGTGAGGGGGTTGGGATGTTTACAGGTTTGCAGGAACCCTTGGCCACATCATACCCTGTTACCATATTTGTTTTAAGGTTACATCATTTTGGAATATTCTTGTGAAACCCTGAATTTGTGGCTCTTTATTTGAGTCCCCCACCTGGTTACTGGTTCTCTATGCCTTCATCTGGACTTATGAACACACATGGACCTTATCAAGGCAGATAACAGATCCAGCACTTGATCACAAACCCTTGCACATCATTTTACATACATCATTTTGCATCCTTTTAACATTTGTCTATTTGTTTTACAGGGTATCCACATTATCTTTGGTTTGGTTTTGATTGTTCATCTGCATCAGCCATCTCCACCAGCTACCTTTAACAGACGTTCTCTTCAGCATCCTTTTCAGTTGCCTTCATCAGTAGTTCTCCTTAGTTGTTTCCTTCAGTATCCATTGTCAGCATGGACCCATCCAGGAAGAGCAACATCACTTATCATTTCTTTGAGCCCTCACTAGCAGGCATTAGGCAGATTCAGACACTCATCACTCCTGATCATGTCCCTTTATTCAGGGAACATTATGGTAGTATTATGGACATGATCATGGACATGGATGCATCACAGAGGAGTATGATCCACACTTGCCTTCAGTTCTATGACTCTCCTCTCAGATGTTTCACCTTTCCACACTTCTAGTTGGGTCCTTTGTTAGAGGAGTTTTCCATGTTGTTGGGGGTCCCCATCAGGAGAGGGATTCCTTCCAACCCTGAGATGACTACTCCCAGGAATGAAGATATAGCTAAGGCTTTGTGCTTAGAATCCACCATCATTGATCAGAATATGACCACCAAGGCTGGAATCCCAGGCCTCCATTTGGACTTCTTGATCACTCAGGCCACCAGCCATGCTGCAGCAGGGAAGTGGGACACTGTTTGTGCTCTCTTGGCCCTTAGCATATATGGTATCATCTTGTTTGTAGACGAGCCTAAGTTTGTAAGCAAGAATGCTATCCATCTCTTCTTGCTGAAGAATCTAGTTCCCACATTGCTAGGGGATTTTTACTACTCAGTGCATCAAAGGAATGAGAAGCAGAGGGGAAGATTAGTCAGATGTTGTGCACCTCTCTTCTATTGTTGGTTATTGAGGCATTTTCCAAAGACAGAAGCTTTCTTGAATCCTCATCAGTCAAGAAACTGGGCTAAAAGGATGATTGCCCTTACATCAGAAGACATCAGGTGGTGCACTCAGAGCACCAAGGGCAGAGACATAATCACCAGCTGTGGGAAGTATCCCAATGTACCCCTGATTGGAGTAAAGGGTTGCATCAACTACAATCCTTTGCTGTTCAAAAGGAAATTAGGGTATGCCTTGGTACATCCACCAAGAGATCAGGACTTATCAGAAACCCTTTACTGTGATATTCAGCATAACCATGCCATTGCCTGACAAGCAGCTTGGGCTTGGGACAACATTCAGACAAAAGGGACTGCCATTCTTGGCAAGTGCAACAATATAGCTTCAGCTCAGTATCTTGATTGGTCTCGTATCAGAGGACAGATCACCCGCATGCCATTCACCCTGGAGGATGTGCCTGGACCATCATCAGTAGAGCCTGTAGCTACAGTCAGCTTAGAAGAATTTGAGAAGTTGAAGGAAAGGAATACTCAGCTTTCTGAAGCCCTAAAGAAGACCCTCTGGGAGAGGAATTATATTCATCTGGACAATGAAAGGTTGGAGAGACTCCGGATCGAGCATACGACCAAGATCGAGAAGACAGATGATTACATCAGAAGGGCTAGAGCAGGGGAGTTAGTATTGAAGAATGCCTGCAAAGAAGCCAAGATTCAGAAGGCCAGAGCTGAGCACTACTTGAAAGAGAGTCGGGCTAGATGGATCAGAATCACTGAGGCTCGTTCACAGGAAGATCAGAAGGCCCAGGCTAAGATAGAGCAGCTGGAAGCTAATGAGAAGAAGAATCAGGAAGCCTTGTTAGCAGCACAGAAAGAAATCTCTGAATTGAAACTCCGGGCGGGGTTATAGAGATCAAAAGACCAAGACAAGTACAAGAAGTTGACAAATGCTATTGCCACCAGGAGCCTTCTTATCAGGACCATCACAAAGCATCCAGTTGGCCCAGTAACTGATGCTCTCCTGAAGGAAGTCAGAAAGGATGATTATGGGCTGGATGTTTGATTTCTTTGTATTCGTACTTCATTTTGTTTGTACTTTTGTTTTTGTTGTTGTATTTTGACCCACCATGGGGACTTGTTGTAATCAAAACTATATATCTTTACATTTTGTAATATATGGTTTGAGTGTTATTTTGTGGGCTTCATTTCTCTTCAGCATCATCATTCCTCGAGGTTTGGAAGGTCAAAACCAAAGAACCAAACCAGATACCCTTGGAAGACAAATAGACATCATGCATTGCATACAAACCTCATTTATTTGTTTTGTAGGTTTTTGTTTGTTGTTTTATCACTTTGATGTGGTTTCAGGAAACATTGCTCGTGGGAGAGTCTTCCCCATCAACAGAGTTCACCAGTATCCTACAAGAAACAACCTTCCGAGCTTACAGATGGACCAGGTTCAGCAAGATCTGACTGACGTGAGAACCCAGATGGCTAATGAAAGAACTGAAATGAGGGCTCAGATGAACCAATCAATGGCAGTAATGACTGGGTTGGCCCAAAGCCAAGAAATATTAAGAGATTTGGTCGAGCGGCAAACTCCTGAAGAAAATCACCCAGGTACAGGGGGTACCAGCAACAATGATCATGTACAGCCTCGTACTGATCCCTCGGAGTTTGGACCTCATCTTAACCCTGACATTAATGCTATCAGGAATACCCAGGGTAACACTAGAGGGCGGGCCTTGCAAGAGGACCCTCAGGAGGAACAATTCACTGTAGTTGGGGGAGGAGATGAAGTCTATGATCGTCGGCTGGACGAGATAGCAGAAAAGTTAAGATCTCTGGAGTCTCAAAACTCCTTAGGATTTGATGTTATGGATATGTGGTTGGTGGAGGGAGTTAGAATTCCTCACAAATTCAAACCTCCCTGCTTTGAAAGATATAATGGGACATCTTGCCCTCGCACACATCTCCAATCTTTCTTGGGAAGATTAAAGGCTTACACTATGGATGAAAAACTATGGATGTTCTATTTTGAGGATAGCCTGACAGGGGCATCCCGTGAGTGGTACTCTCATCTGACTAGGGAAACCATTAGAAATTGGAAAGATTTGGTCGAGGCTTTCATTCGCCAATACCAATACAATCTAGACATGGCTCCTAACAGAACTCTTCTAATGGGTATGTCCCAATCCTCCAGGGAAAGCTTCAGAGAGTATGCTCAGAGATGGAGGCAATTAGCTGTTGCCGTTCAACCTCCAACGTCAGAAAGAGAAATGGCAGATATGTTTATGAACACCCTCCAGGGGACATACATTGATAGGTTGGTTGCTTTCTCTTCCACTATCTTTGCAGATGTGGTCATAGCCGAAGAAAGGATTGAGAGTTTATTGAAAATGGGAAAGATTTCTGATAACGGTGCTAGCTCAAGCAGCACAAGGAAACCATTTGCAGGGTATCGCAGGTCCGGTGAAACAAATTTAATACACATGGGCAGAGGAAGACCCCAATATATGCCAAGATCAATTGCCGCTGTCACAATTCCTACTCCACCTCCTCAACAACAATAAACCCCGCAACCACAACATTTCCCTCAACAGCAACATTTTCCTTAACAAAGGTCCTATAACAACAACAACCAACAACAACGTCCTTTCCAGCAAAGGTCATCTCATGTCAACAGGGTAATTGAGCCTATACCAATGCCCTATGCCACTTTGTTGCCACAACTTCTGAAGCTTAATCTTGCCAAATTAAGGACTCTGGCTCCACCAGATCCTCAGAACCTTCCTAGAAATTACGACGTCAATGCCAGATGTGCCTTCCATTCTAATGCACTTGGTCACACCATAGAAAAGTGCAGAGCTTTGCACATGAAGGTCCAGGATCTAGTTGATTCAAAGGCTTTAAATTTTGCACCACCTCCTAACGTCACAAAGAATCCTATGCCCAGCCACGGTGGGCCAAGGATAAATAGAATCGAGGAGGATCAACCCATGAATTTAATTGAAGATACTGCAGGCATTCAAACACCTCTGGAAGAGGTTAAAGCTCAGCTTTTAAAATGCCAGGTGTTCCCAGGTTGTGAGGCCTACTGTGAATCTTGCAAAGTTTCCGTCAATGGGTGTGCAAGCTTGAGAAATGGAATCAATGGCCTTATCAGGGAAGGTATCCTGCAGATAACATCAACGGTTTCTACAACATCAGCAACTCCTTTTACAACAACAACAAGTACTCCTCCTACAACTTCAAAGACAATTGTCCCGACAGACTCGTCTACAAAATCAACAATCATTTCTTCCGTCACTTCAACAAATGCCAGTTCAACCGCCATTAACAACGACGTCTCCGCACTCACCATCTATTACGACCCAGCAATGGTCCCTGATTCCAACAATTTTCAGCAACAATCACAGCAACAACCCAGCTTCAGTCATTCACCACCATCACCAGTCAGAAATCTTGTCACCATATATTACGATCCACAGACAATCACAGTTCCTACCTCCGCTGCAGTCAGTCTAGTCACCATCACGGTACCTGAGCCCATCCCATATGAAAAAGATAATGCTATACCATGGCACTATGGTTCATACCTGTACTACAATGGGAAAAAAGTCTCTCTTGATTCTTCAGATTACACACCACAGATCGACAATGTCGGGGGAGGCGGAGGTTTCACTCGAAGCGGACGCCTCTTCGCGTTACAAGTCCCGAGAGTTAATACTGAGGAAGAGGCTGCTGCCTAAGCCAAAGGTAAAAATGTGGTGCCGGAAGAACCAGTTTTTAAAGAAGCCCATAAAACATCCTTTGATCAAGGTGTGGATGAATTTATGAGGATAATCAAGAGAAGCGACTTCAAGGTTGTGAGCTCCACCAGACTCCTTCCAAGATCTCCCTTTTATCATTGCTATTGTGTTCTGAAGCTCATCGGGATGCATTACTTAAAGTCCTGCACACAACATACGTGCCTGAGGAGATCATGGTAAATCAGCTCGAGACAGTGGTGTCTAATGTTAATACTAGTCATGGACTAGGCTTCACCGACGCTGATTTGACTACGGAAGGTTGTCATCATAACAAGGCTTTACACATCACTCTAGAGTGTAAAGGGGATGTGCTTTCACATGTTCTAGTTGACACTAGGTCTTCACTCAATGTCTTGCCAAAGAAAGCCCTTGTCAAGCTTGAATATGATAGTATAGCTCTCTGACCAAGCAATCTGGTGGTTCGAGCTTTTGATGGTTCCAAGAGGTATGTTCTTGGAGAAGTGGAGCTTCCTGTGATAATTGGCCCGCAGGTCTTTCAAACTACTTTCTACGTGATGGACATTCAGCCGGCCTACAGCTATTTGTTGGGTCGACCATGGATTCACGCCGTTGGCGCAATTACGTCGACCCTTCACCAGAAATTGAAATATGAGTGGGAATGGTAGATTATCACAATCTATGGTGAAGAGGATATTTTCGTTAGGCATCTGGCCACCTACAAATACATTGAGATGGATGGTGAAATCCACGAGACCATGAGCCAAGGTTTCGAAGCCCTGAACGTCAATGAGGCGACCACTGAAGTATTTGCTGCATCTCAGGAAGATAGGATGGGTACTTCAATTGTCTCCTATCAACAAGCTCGGAAGGTTGTTGAAGATGGAAACGCCCAAGGTTGAGGCAAGCTGCTACCAGTGGAGAAGAAGGAGGATAGATTCAGTTTGGGTTACAAACCATTCCGACAAGATCAAGCAGAGGCTGCTATGGAGCCCAAGTTCATAAGTGGGGGAATGCTAACCCCAGATGCTGTCAATAACGTGGAAGACGAGGTGGAAAGCGACCTCAACCTGGAGAGTTGGATTCGTCCAAGGATCCCGGGCCAACAAGTCCTTAACTGGTCTTCCCAGGAAATTATAAGAGTTACTCCTGCAGAGTAATTATTATTTCCTGCCTTTTTTAGCATGAATCAAGTCCTGCATCTTGCCCAAGGTGTCAGGACTCATTTTGTAATAGGGCCATATTTGTATTTTGTGCAAATGGAATATCAATGAACAATGGACATCTTTTGCAAACAGTTTTCTCTTTCGCTCACTGTCTTTTCATTTTTGTTATTTTTCGCACAAAACAATGAAATGGCAGTATTTTCAAAATAAATAACTTCATTTTTTATGAACAAGATTAAAATTGATCACTAAAAAGAACAAATCTCAACCCTTGCAGAGATAATCCTCCAGATTGCACCGACAACAACACTGCTATGACCTTGTATGACTTCGACAATCCAATTAATCAAGCAGATGAAGGGGTTGATGAAGACTATGAGTTGCCTGAAGAGTTAGCCAGGTTGTTGAGGCAAGAAGAGAAAGTGATTACTCCTCATCAGGAGGAAATTGAAACTGTTAATCTTGGTACCGAGGAAGATGTAAAAGAAGTGAAGATTGGGGCCAGTCTGCAAGCTCCAATAAAAGAATAGCTTACCAGTATGCTTCGGGAATACGTCAATGTCTTTGCTTGGTCCTATCAAGACATGCTAGGACTAGATACGGATATTGTCATGCACAGGCTACCATTGAAAGAAGATTTCCCACCGGTTAAACAAAAGTTACGCCGTACTCGCCCAGATATGGCCATGAAGATTATGGAAGAAGTACAAAAACAGTGGGACGACGGTTTTCTCGCTGTAACTAGTTACCCGCCCTGGGTTGCTAACATTGTACCCATGCCTAAGAAAGATGGAAAGGTGCATATATGTGTGGATTACCGGGACCTGAACAGAGCTAGCCCGAAGGATGATTTCCCATTACCTCACGTTGATGTATTGGTCGACAACACAGCTCAATTCTCGGTATTTTCTTTCATGGACGGATTTTCTAGATACAATCAGATCAAGATGTCACCCGAAGACATGGAGAAAACAACTTTCATCACACCATGGGGCACATTTTCTTACAAGGTAATTCCATTTGGACTAAAGAACGCCGGTGTAACATACCAACGGGCTATGGTAACATTATTCCACGATATGATCCACAAAGAAATTGAATGCTACGTGGATGATATGATTGCCAAGTCCCTTACTGAGGAAGACCATCTGGTGAATCTGCTGAAGTTGTTTAAGTGTCTGATGAAATATCAGCTGAAGTTGAACCCCAACAAATGCACATTCGGGGTACGTTTCGGTAAACTGCTGGGTTTTATCGTAAGTGAAAAGGGAATTGAGGTTGATCCCGACAAAGTCAAAGCCATTCAGGAGATGCCTGCACCTAGGACTGAAAAAGAAGTTCGGGGGTTCTTAGGTAGATTGAACTACATGTCAAGGTTCATATCTCACCTCACTGCAACTTGTGAGCCCCTGTTCAAACTATTAAGGAAGGAACAAACAGTCAGGTCGAACGACAATTGTCAGAAAGCTTTTGACAAGATCAAGGAGTACCTGCAAGAACCTCCAAGTCTCATGCCTCCAATTGAAGGAAGACCTCTGATAATGTACCTGACAGTTTTAGAAGGATCAATGGGGTGTGTGTTAGGCCAGCATGACGAGTCTGGTCGAAAAGAGTATGCAATTTACTACCTAAACAAAAAGTTTACCGACTGTGAACAACGTTATTCACTGCTCGAGAAAACTTGTTGTGCTTTAACGTGGGTTGCTCGCCGACTAAGACTGTATATGCTGACTCACACTACTTTGTTGATTTCAAAAATGGACCCCGTCAAATACATATTTGAGAAGCCAGCACTTACCGGAAGGGTTGCAAGATGGCAAATGATTCTGACAGAGTATGACATTCAGTACACATCTCAAAACGCCATCAAGGGAGGTGTATTGTCTGACTATCTATCTGAGCAACCCATTGATGATTACCAGCCCATGACATTTGACTTCCATGATGAAGACATCATGTACTTAAAAGCAAAAGATTGTGAAGAGCCAGTTCACACTGAAGGGCCTGACCCTGAAGAAGAATGGACTATGATGTTTGACGGGGCTATCAATATGAATGGTTGTGGGGTCGGTGCAGTGCTCATTACACCTAAAGGAATTCATATGCCTTTCTCGGTAAAACTCACCTTTGCCTGCACTAACAACGAAGCTGAATACGAAGCATGTATCATGGGTCTTGAGGAAGCCATTGAACTCAGGATCAAAACATTGAATGTATTTGGAGATTCAGCTTTGGTAATCAATCAGACCAACGGCAAATGGTACACTCATCAGGAGCATCTGATTCCATATCGTGATTATACAAGGAGATTATTGACTTTCTTCACCACGGTCAAGCTTGAATACATCCCTCGAGATGAAAATCAGTTTGTAGATGCTTTAGTTACCATTTCCTCCATGATCAAAGTTCAAACTTCCAATTATGTGCCTCAGATTTTGGTATCCAGACTAGACAGACCGACATATGTATTCTCCGTGGACATTGCTAGTGATGATAAGCCTTGGTTCCATGATATCAAATGCTTCTTAGAGAATTAGACATACCCACCTGGGGCATCATCTAATGATAAGAAGACATTGAGAAGACTGGCCGGTAGTTTCTTCCTCAATGTTGATGGTTCATTATACAAGCGAAACTTTGACATGGTCCTGCTCAGATGTGTTGACAAGAAAGAAGCAGACTTGCTGATGCACGAGGTGCACGAAGGTTCTTTCGGTACCCACGCCGGAGGACATGCAATGGCAAAGAAATTGTTAAGATCAGGTTACTACTGGATCACAATGGATGCAGACTGTTGTGCCTATGCCTGAAAATGCCATAATTGCCAGATCTACGCGGATAAAGTGCATGTGCCTCCAAATCCTTTGAACGTGATGTCCTCACCTTGGCCCTTTGCCATGTGGGGCATTAACATGATTGGAAAGATTGAACCGACTGCTTCAAATGGTCACAGGTTCATCCTGGTAGCCATTGATTACTTCACCAAATGGGTTGAAGCAGCTTCGTATGCAAACGTCACCAGACAAGTGGTAACCAGATTTCTGAAAAGAGACATCATATGTCGATATGGAGTTCCCGAGCGAATCATTACTGATAATGGTTCCAGCTTGAACAACAAAATGATGGCAGAACTGTGTCGGGACTTCAAAATTCAACATCACAACTCTTCTCCTTACATGCCAAAGATGAACGGCGTTGTTGAGGCAGCTAACAAGAATATCAAGAAGATTGTGCAGAAGATGGTGGTTACCTATAAAGACTGGCATGAAATGCTACCATTTGCTTTGCATGGATACCAAACCTCAATCAGAACATCTACTGGGGCAACGCCTTATCCGCTTGTGTACGGTATGGAAGTTGTCCTAACTGTTGAAGTTGAGCTACCCTCCTTACGGGTAATGATGGATGTGAAACTGGATGAAGCAGAATGGGTCCGGTCTCGGTACAATAAACTGAATATGATCGAGGAGAAAAGGCTAGATGCCATCTGTCATGGGCAGTTATATCAGAAGTGGATGAAGAAAGCCTTCGATCAGAAAGTCAGACTTTCGGGAATACCAAGTAGGAGAGCTTGTTCTGAAGAAAATCCTTCCTCCTCATACATACCACAGGGGCAAGTGGACACCAAACTATGAAGATCCCTATGTCATAACCAAAGTCTTCTCAGGTGGAGCACTGATGCTTGCAACCATGGATGGTGAAGATTTCTCGTCTCCTGTGAATTCAGATGCAGTTAAAAAATACTTCGCACAAAAAGACCCGCTGGACATAAAAATAGAATGTACGTCCAAGCAAAAATAGGGCATCCCGGCGAGTCAAAAACAGAATAAAAGACTCAGGAAAAAATAAGGGAAAAATTCAAAAAATGTACACCCGCTGAGTTGAAAAGCCGCATTGGACAGCTCAGGCAAAAATGGGTATCCCAGTGGACTGAAAACCCGAAAGGGCGATCCACGCAAAATCAGGGAATAAGTGAACAACTGTCTTCTTAATTCGTCTGTATCGCTCATAACATGGTAAGCTCCGAAAGGATAAAGCATCGGTTAGAATCAGCCTTCTTCAGAAAGCAAGATAAGAAGAACGTCAAGGTCATACAGGTCATAGCAAAGGAAGCTCGCTGGAGCGTCATCTTCGACATTGCCAACACTTTTATTTTCTCAATTTTGTAGCAATCTCCTCCTTCCAGGGGATTCGCTTCTTTTGACTGTACTTGCCAATTCAGGGCACACAAATTAATAAAATCAGAGTTCCCAGTCACAATTTGTTTTGTGCATTTTTGTTTCGTTTGCAAAATGTCCAATGTTCATAATACAACACTTACATAAAACATATGAGCCATTTTTATGCTTGCAGGAAATGTGTTACTTTCAGGAAAATCTAACTCCTATGACGGAATCCGGTTAGGCATACCTCGGGACACTTGTGCGTTTTCCGTTGTCTTAACAGGTTGCAGGCAATCAAGACAGATAGTCTTTCATAGCATGAGGCATATCAAGCACTGAATCCCCAACATGTTGCTTCCCAGAAGTTATCTCCTCCCCAAGCAGGACCTCCCGAGCAGTACCTGATAACCATTTCACAACAAGGTGGTTAAGGAACCTCCTATTCCCCACCAGAGATGCCAGATCTCTCTCATCCTCAGTAGAGTTGGTAGAACGGATTCTCCACAGAGTTGGCTCCCCAATAGAGCTATGCCTGAAACCCATCCCCAATTGAGTGGCTAAAGCTTCCTTCTTCCCAGCTAAGTTCTCCCTCCGGATAGATCTACTAATGATCTATTCCCCCAAGCAGAGTTCTCCCTCCGCATAGATCCATTAATGATCTCTTCCCCCAGCTGGGTTTATTCCTTCAAGCAGATCAACCAGAGATCTTTATCCCCACAGGATCCGAGTCTCGGATCATTTTCTCTTTTGAATAATCATAGCATTCGCATCATAAATCACCAAAATAAGCGTATCATTTCGTCTAATACGGAGCATTACGGCAAAAATCAAACATTTGCATGATCACAAGCCATGTTCGAGCCAGTCACCTGTAATTAATATCAATATTTTATCCGCAATATACACAAAATACATCCCCTGTACATAAAAAGCCAAAGCGTCCCCTTTGCACTCTCAAATACAAATACCTATGCATGTTCCTTTGACACTCGTCCGTGTCATCCTTCCCCAGTAGGGTTGCCAGAACACCTTCTGCAAGCAGATACTTATCCATGACATGCTCTTCTCGACACTCGTCCGTGTCATCTTGTCTCCCCACAGATCGCCAGCATCCCCTTTGCACTCTCAACAGATGTCTGTTTATATTTATACATATTGGACACTCATCCGTGTCATACTTCCCCAGCAAGTCAAACACTCGTCCGTATCTTGCTCATACCTCACCAACAAATCAATACTTGTACATACTTAAACAGAAGTCTTTGATACTCGTTTGTATCTTGTTTATATCACTCCTCGCCAGATTCGACACTCGTTCTTGTTCCTTGTTAACCAGTTGATACTCGTCCGTATCATCATCTTTGAACATGCGTCAGCGTTTGTTTCTACCGATACTCGTCTGTATCATGGTCCTAAGGATGCTCGTCCGCATTTATACACATCGACAAACACTTATATGCTTTATTCTTGAGAGCGTAAGCACTCACCCGTGTTTACCATTCCCCAGTAAGTCGTCCACAAAACAACTTTCTTCTATCCGACATTCGTCCTATGTCGTGATACTTTCGGCAGCCGTCCCCTGCCAGGTGATCGTCCTTCACCTTCAGATGACCGTCTCTCATCCTTTTCCCCATTGGAATCTCCATTATTGGAACCTTCTATCCAGAATTCGTCCTATGTCGTGATAAAGAGCAGTCGTCCCCTGCTAGGTGATCGTCCTTCATCTTTTGATGACCATTCCTCATCATTTTATCCGATGGCCATCCCCATCGTTGATCTTGTTATCCGACATTCGTCCTATGTCGTGATAATCCCCGAGAGCATTCGTACCCTGTTAGGTGATCGTCTTTCACCTTTTGATGATCGTCCTTCATCATGCTTATCTGATGGCCGTCCCCATCGTCGACCTTTTCTATCCGACATTCGTCCTATGTCGTGATAAAGAGCAGCCGTCCCTGCTAGGTGATCGTTCTTCACCCTTAATGATCGTCCCTCATCATTATTTCATTTATTATTTTAACCGATGGCCGTCCCCATCATTGTTTATTTTACTTTCCAAAGCCTGATGGTCGTCCCCATCATTGCTTTAACCCCAGAGAATCTTATTTCTTTACCCGATGGTCGTCCCCATCATGACCTCTTTATTTACCCAGCTTGTCGGTCGTCCCCATCATTGCTTTACTTACCACTTTATCCCCAGCAGTCATCCTCCGCTTGATGGTCGTCCTCCATCATTTTCATTTGATAATCATACTATACTATCTTTTACATATTATATCCCTTTTCTTCTTATCCCCAGTGAGTGCAAATTTCGGACTGTCTTTGGTATTCAACCACAAGTTATCTTGTTTGTCTGTTAAGCCAGGCGCTTACACCCTGCACAGCTAACTCATGTTTGAATAGGGGTAGCTGTAAACACCCCAAATTTTCCCTCACCCTCTATAACACCATGGCTTGTGATCTTTCATTTTTGCATTAGTATAAGCATACTATCTCATATTGCATGTTTGCTTCACTGCATAGTTCAAGTTCATCTGCACCATGGTTTGTGATCTGAGAAATCCAAGAGTTCATCTGAGCCATCCCAAAGGTCTTAAAGCTTTCCAAGAGGGTCCATGTGTGTTCTATGATCATATTTTTCTCCCCAACGTTCATGAAAGTCAAGGGATCACAAAGATTGGCAAAGGCTTGGAAGCAGAGCTAAGGTTTTCACTGCACAGATGACCAAAATTAGGGTTTTGGTTTCAGAGGCCTTAACTCCAATTTTATTTGGTCATTCTTGTTTCTAATGTTCTTAATATGTTATAAGGATCATGTGTACCAAGTTTAATGAAGAAACTCATTGTGGAAGTCATTTGTTCACTAGGTAACTTCTTGAGCAAGTTAAGTCAAAATCAGGGCATCTGAGGCCCCCAACAATGGAACCAAAGGGTCATTTTCATCAAATTGAAGTTCAATGATCTTTATTTGATCTTAAAAGTGGTTGGAAGTTCACAAGATTGAAGAATTTTGAGCCAATTGCAAACTTGCCATTTTTGGAAATGACTTGAAATGAAAAGTTTCCATTTTGGGAAAGATTTTCAACCTCCTCTTTCATGACCAAAAATGCTTCAAATGAAAAATTCTTGGGCATGAAAGTTGTAGATTAGGTCTTTCACTTTATAAAAAGTATAGGAACATGTCTTGATTCATCCTAGAACTCAAGATATGGCCTTTCAAAGTTGGCAAAAATCACATAATTTTCATGTTCATGTCAAAGAGGGAATTTTGCAATTTCACTTGCCAAGCATTCTAATGACCTCTAATCAACTTCTATGCATCATAAAATGTCAAAGAAACTTCAAGAGATCAGAATTTTCCTTTGAACCTAGGGTTTTGGAGGCTTGATTCACAAGAAATATCAAAGAGGGAAATTTGCATAAACCATGAGAACTCTTCATCCAAGCCTTCCAGCTCATCAAATTCTATCCCATGGTCCTCCATGAATCAAGCTGAGGCAGGACAAGCCATAGAAACAGCTATGACCCATGCAATGCTTCAAGTACACATAACCTTGACTTTTTGCAACTTGTCCCATACCAATCAAGCTGTGCCACCACCCACTTTCTGAGCAATCCCATTGGTTTATACAAACATCATGGATCACAAAACACATAACACACAAGTATGAATGCAACCCTAAGCTCATATTTCCAAAAACTTGCAAAAACTTCAAGTCTTCGAATCTCACTGCCTAGCCCCTCAAACTCATTCATTCTTTCACCATTCACCTCAAAATCATCCATAGAACACAAAACACCCTCCATTTTGCCCTAAAAGCCACTCTAGCAAAAATACGATTTCTGCCAAACCAGAAATGTATCACACAAACCAGCCACTCTAAGCTTCATTCAAGCTTGCCAATAGCCTCAGGAGGTCAAAGGGGTTTTGATTGCACAAGGGAGAGGCCCAGAAAGCTCAAAAATTGCAAAGCTTCATCTCAGGTATCATGAAGAACAATTTTTCCAGAACTCTTGTTTTAAGTTCCTAAATGATTCTACATGTTTAGCTGATCACTCTGATATGTTTAGAATTGAAAATGGTTGAGAAATGAGTATGTATGTTTGTTCTAAAACTTTTTGATCTGGAAATATTTCTCTTCGATTCGTGCGTTTGATGCAAAATAAATGTTGTTTGTGGCCTGATTCTTGTTTAGAATGACTAGGGGATTGATTCTGGAGAGTTTGGGGGTTTGGGATAGCCTAGGGAAGAAGTTAGCATGAGTGACTCGCCGGAGAAGATGACCGGAGCTTTCTCCGGTCACCTGAAAGTCATTAGGGTTTGATTAGGGTTTAATCTTGCCAGTTTGAACGTGAGCCATTAGATCATGATTAGCGTGTTTTTTAAGGGTCCGGATCATTTCAGTTAGCCCTAATTTCCATTTAATTAAATTAATCAGATTAATTAGCCAGTTTCAATCTCATCCCTCCATCTGCGTGCGCAGTCTTCCCTTTTTCAAATCCCAGCCTTTGGATCAGTTGACTTTGCATTTTAGTTATTTTTATTTCATTTCTTTTGCATATTTATTTTAAAATACCAAAACTCATCACAAAAATATGAAACTTTGCATTCTAATTTTAAATATTTTTCTCAATCTGAAAATAATTTTTATTTTATTTTTTGCATTTAAAAAGTATTTTTAAAATATTTAAATTTATTTGTAATTAATTAATGGATTTTAATTAATTAAAAATGCATTTAGGTTTCTAAAAATCACCAAAAAAATCATGAACCATTCCAATTCATTTAGAAACATTTTCAAACTCTTCATACAAATTTCTTTTTAGGTTTGATCATAGTTTTCCAATTTTCTTTGAATTAAGGGTCTTTAAAATCACATTTGTTAACCCTAACTTTGAAAATTCACTTATGCCTAACCAAGAAGAATTTGAATTTGATTCTTTTTTCATTGTGTCACATATTGCATGCAGTTTCTAGGTAATTTTTCTCATGAATCTATCTTGCATTTTCAATTTGATTTGCATTTTTCCTTTTGAATCACCCAAAAAACCTAGCAAACTTAGGAAAATCATAACTTTCAATAGGATTAGCTTTTGACCTCCTCCTTTGGGGTTTGATCTAATATAGGATTAGGGTTTGTTTAAGCTTGATTTCAAATTTTTATCATGTTGTATGCTTCTGTTTTGTTCATTTGCATCTCATATGTTCATAAAACCCTAATTTCTCATGTTCATTTGCATTCTCCTTTGCATAGCATCATCACATGAACTTGCCATGACATATCAAGAATTCATATGTCATCTTAGACATCTTAGGACATTTTAGAATCTTGCTTGGTCATTTCTTCATTCATTTGCCATGTCTTGCATCCATTTCATTTCATAAACATCCATGTGCTTTCAAACTTCTAAGCATGCTTTCATGACATCTCATCTTTGTATGATTATTCATGTGCACCTTGTATGACTTTGCATCATCTCATATGACATTTGCATAGCATAAACACTTCTGACTTTGGTCATTTCATCTCATTTTAATTCATTTCTTTATGCTTTATATCTTATGCATCCATGCTAACTTTTCAGGAGCTTTTGGTAAGTTGTTTTGGGAGGTGGATTTGCCTTCACCTCCCACCTCTTCTTATCTCATTCATATGCATTTTAACTTGTCTTTGAAGTGAATTTGATTCACTTATGTTCCATATTTCTCACTTTCTTCCTTCAAGTTTCTTATCTTCTAAGGAAGTAAGTAACTTATTCTTTTGTTTCCTCATCTTTTCATTTGCTTCTTCCATTGGTGGCTTCTTTGGAGATTCCTTCTCTTAAGCCTCACAAACCATAGGGTGCCCAAGCATGATAACTTTTAGGGTTGTGTATAGTCCCCCTTAGACTTTTACCTTTGAGTCTCCTTGAGTCTCTCTTCTCATCTCAAAAATCAGAGACTAAACTCTTAAAGCTTTAGGACTTTGGAATTAGGGTTATGCATGCATCCTTCTCTTAGGATGGAGTGTATAACTTTAATCTTAAGTGTTAAACCTTTAATTTTTTTAAACCTCTTAATCAAATCACATTAATAATCATCAAGACCTTATCTTGTAACTTGGGCCTTACATTAGGGTTCTAATTCTTCCTTATGGTTAAGAAGGACTAACCCTTGTGTTTAATGGACAAGTCTCCCTCAAGTTGTCTTACAAACTTAAAATCCACTTCTTAATCTCATCCCTTAATTAAAATCCATTTAATAAAGGCTTGTTATATAATGAATTTAATCCCTAACCATGGATTAAGTTGAGGTATCCTCCTCAGCTTAAGTGTTCTCATCTATTATCCTTCTATTAGGATGGTGTAATGAGTTCACTAATCTGTGATTTAAACTCATTACTTAACACTAAAAAAAAACCCAAAAACATCTAAGTAATCACAAGTAGGTTAATGATCTTAATCCTACATCATCATGGTAATTAAGTTGAGATGTTTATCTCATACTTAAGTAGGCTCATTATCCCTAATCAGGGAGGACATAATGCGTTTACAAGCCCTTGATTTAGGCTTAAGCTCATTAACTTATGAAAAACACCAAAAACAATAACAAGACTGAAAACACAGAAACAAACAATAATCGTCTCCTTCGGAATTCTTTTCTCATCACACTCATTCATAAACGAGAACTTGCATCTTCCGTCTAATGCAAGACAGTTAGCACTCGAGCCAGACGAGTCATACACTTGAGCATAGGAAAGCAAGCAGTTCACAGTCAATTTCATTTTCAGTCTCTTTGAGTCAAACTACGGTATTCTGACTTCCTCATTGCATAAGAGGATATGTAGGTATAACTTAATTGTTATCGAACAAAAGTCTCTTTGTCTTCCCCCTCTTTCAGCATTCTTTTCTAAGCCTCAGTCTTGAGCATTTCACTTCCTTTTTGCACTAACACCCATACATTCATTCCTAGCTTTTGCACACAGTTAGCACATACACCTCCCTCTTTAAACACAATCTCTTAAGCGTGGATCCCGTCGAGTACGACGGACAATCTGGGTGCTAATACCTTCCCAGGTTGTAACCAACCCCCTTTCTCAGTTTCTCTGGTTCTCAACCGTCTTATCCACCTCTTCTAGGTTTATGCAGCATTACCTTCCCTTCGGGATAAAAATGCCTTGCTGGCGACTCTATTCAATTCGCCCTTCTCTCTTTTCGCCGACCGTTCACGCTTGTACCGGATGCAAATCTTCGGGAGCGACAATAAGGAATACTAAAAACTGATACCCGAAACTAATGCTATGGAATAAAACACATATTTCTCAAAAACCTACAGGCACGCTGAGCGAGGAAAACCCTGGAACTTTCGCTGAGCGAGGGATAGCTTGTTGAGCGACCACTGCGAATTCCAAAATTTCCAGCTGCGTAACAGTCAACTCTTTCACTCCAAAACTCCACTAAACATGATCAACAACATGTACTAGCTATCATACTTCGATTATAACGATTTCTAACCGATCAATCTACCAATTTCTCACATTTTCTCTAAACTCTAACTATTCATCTTCTCTAAACTTCCATCAAAACCAAAACTCAACCAATCAAACCCATACATAATCATACACAATATTAAGATAACAATGCTTATCACCCTTACCCGATTAAATCGATTCCTAGAAGCAATATTGAAGCTTTCCCAAGTTTTGCTCTTTTCTTTTCACTTCCTTTTCTTTCTTCTCTTTTTCTTTCTCTTACCAACTTTCTATTCCACTCTCTTATATTCTTTTTCTTTCTATTTCTATTTTCTACTCTTTCCAACCAAATATCATTTTCTCACAAAAATACCAATTCTACTAATTTCTAACTTATTACTAATTAACAAATATCTAAAATACCCTTCAAACCAATTTTACCCGAAAATTCACAAAACGATAAAATCACATATCACACCAACATATCACATTAATTCCTCAACATAAAATATCATCATGTTAACTTCACAAATAAAACAATTATCATACAAATAAAATAAAAGACTCCACAAAAATTTAGGAAAATCGAATCGGGGCATTACTGTAAACACCGCAAATTTTCCCTCACTTCTTCTCACACCATGGCTTGTGATCCTTCATTTTTTCATTAGTATAAGCATACCATCTCATATTGCATATTTATTTCACTACATAGTTCCATTTTCATCTGCATCTAGGGTTTGTGATCTGAGCAATCCAAGAATCAATATGAGCCATCCCAATGATCTTGAAGTTTTCCAAGGGGGTCCATCTGTGTTCTATAATCATATTTTGCTCCCCAAAGTTCATGGAAGTCAAGAAATCACAAGAATGGCAAAGGCATGGAAGCAGAGCTAGGGTTTTCCTACACAGATGACCAAAATTAGGGTTTTGGTTTCAGAGGCCTTAACTCCAAATTTTTTGGTCATTCTTGTTTCTAATGTTCTTAATATGTTATAAGGATCATGTGTACCAAGTTTGATGAAGAAATTCATTGTGGAAGTCATATGATCATTAGGTAACTTCTTGAGCAAGTTAAGTCAAAATCAGGGCATCTGAGGCCCCCAACAAGGGTACCAAAGGATCATTTTCAAATTGAATCTCTATGATCTTTATTTGATCTTATAAGTGGTTGGAAGTTCTCAAAGTTGAAGAATTTCAAGCCAAATGCAAACATGCTAATTTTGGAAATGACTTGTAATGGAAACTTTCCATTTTGGGAAAGATTTTCAACCTCCTCTTTCATGACCAAAAAAGCTTCAAATGAAAAATTCTTGGACGTGAAAGTTGTAGATTAGGTCTTTCCCTTTTCAAAAAGTACAAGAACATGTTTTAATTCATCCTAGAACTCAAGATATGGCCTTTCAAAGTTGGCAAAAATCACATAATTTTCAAGTTCATGTCAAAGAGGGATTTTTGCATATTGGCATTTCAAGCTTCTAAGTGACCTCTAATCCACTCAATTATGTCACAACATGCTAATGCAACTTGCCAAGATCAGAATTGGCCCAAGGATTGAAGCATTTCATGGCTTGATTCACAGGAAACTTCAAAGTTGGAAAATTGCAAAACACATGATATCTCTTCATCCAAGCCTTCCAGCTGCAATCTTTTGATCCAAGGATCATCCACAAACTCTTTTGAGGCCAAGACATCCCTTGAAACAGCTCTGCACCATGCACATACCTCAAGTACACATAAGTTGACATTTTTGCAACTTGGCCTATACCAATCAAACTGAGCCACCACTCATTCTCTGACCAATCACAACCTCTTATTCAAACCCTAAGGAGCTCATTCCATAATACATTCAAGCCTGAAACATTGGAGAGCTCAGAATTCACAAAAATTGTCAAAACCTTCCCTTCTTCGAAACTCAAAACACAACCATCAAACTTCAAAACAAACTTCACCAATCATATTCAAATCACTCATAGAACACAAAGCAACCCTCAAAATGGCCTGAAACCTCCCAAATCAAAAACACGATTTCTGTAAAACCAGAACCATACACTTCAAAATAGCCATCACAAACTTGTTATAGGCATTGCAATATCATCAGGGAGCTCATTAGGGTTGGTTTGCATCAAAGAAAAGGCCAGAAAGCTTCAAACTGAAAAGCTTCAACTCAGGTATACCTCAAGAATATTTTTTCGAGAACTTGCTATTTAAGTTAAAATATCAATCTTCATGTTCCCCTGATCACACTGATATGTTTAGTTTCGAAAATGATTGAGAAATGACCATGTATGAAGCTTCTAAAATTTTTGACCTAAAACTTGATTGCTTCGATCCAACCTTTTTGTCGCTCCCAAAGATTTGCATCCCGGTACAAGCGCGAACGGTCGGTGAGAGAAGAAAGGAAAAGAAAAGAAAAGAGTCGCCAGCTAGGCATTTTTATCCCGAAGGAAAGGTAATGCTGCATAAACCTAAGAAAAGATGGATAAGACGGTTGCGAACCATAGAAACTGAGAAAGGGGGTTGGTTACAACCTGGGAAGGTATTAGCACCCAGATTGTCCGTCGTACTCGACGGGATCCACGCTTGAAAGTTTGTGTTTAAAGGGGTAGTGTTAGTGTTATTCTGTGTATAGAGGCTGGAAAGGAATGCAAGTGTCAGTGCTGGAAGAAGTGTGAGGTAAAATAAGAGAGTGTCAGTGTAAGAAAAGAATATGAAGCTCAAGATTATGAGGCTTAAAGAATAATGCTGGAAGAGGGGGAATATACATAGACTTTTGTTCGATAACTGTTAAGTTATGCCTACGTATCCTCTCGTGCAATGAGGAAGTCAGAACATCGTAGTTTGACTCAAAGAGACTGAAAGATAAATTGACGGGTGAACTGCTTACTTGTCTATGCTCAAGTGTATGACCTGTCTGGCTCAGGTGCAAACTGTCTTGCATTGGACGGAAGGAGCGAGTTCTCGTTTGTGAGTGAAGATGATGAGAAAAGAATCCCGAAGGAGACGATTATTGTTTGTTTTTGTGTTTTCAATCTTTTATTGCTTTTTGGTGTTTGTCATAAATTAATTAGCTTAAGCCTAAACCAAGGGTTAGTAAACTCATCACATCCTCCCTCTGATTAGGGGTAATGAGAATACCTTAAGTATGAGATAAACACCTCTCACTTAACCACCTTGATGTAGGATTAAGATTATTAACCTACTTGTAATTATTTAAATGTTTTTTGAGTTTTTGTTTAGTGTTAGGTAATGAGTTTAAGCCATAATCAAGGATTTAATGGACTCATTACACCATCCTAATAGAAGGATAATAGATGAGAACATTTAAGCCGAGGAAGGCTCCTCAACTTAATCCATGATAAGGGATTAACCTCATGACAAAACAAAGCCTTTATTAAAGTGGATTTTAGTTAATGGTAAGATTAAGAAGTGAATTTTATGGTTGTTAAGACAACTTGAGGGGGACTTGTCCATTAACACTAGGGTTAGTCCTTCTTAACCAATTAAGGAAGAATTAGAACCCTAATGCAAGGCCCAAGTTACAAGTTTGATGTCTTGATGATTATTAAGTGAATTGATTAAAGGGTTTAAACACATTAAGGGTTTAATACTTAGAATTAAAGTTATACACTCCATCCTAATAGAAGGATGCAGGCATAAGCTTAATCACAAAGCCTTAGAGCCTTTAAGGTTTAGTCTTTGATTAAGATATGAGAAGAGAAGACACAAAGATGACACAAAGGTAAAACTAATGGGGGGACTAATCAAGCCCTAATTGTGATCATGCTTGGGTATTCCTAGGGTTTATGAGGCTTGCAAGAAGATCTTCAAGAGAAAAAACCACCAAGGAAGAAGCAGGATGAAGGAAGAGAAGCAAGAAGAAGCAAGGCAACTTGCTTCACTTAAGAAGACAAGTTGCTTGAAGAAAGAAAGAGGAGAAGGAGCATGAATGAGCAAGCTCACTCTAATCCACAAGTAAAAATGCATCCATGATGCATAAAAGGGTTGAGAAGAGGTTATTGAGAAGTGAAGGCAAATTCAGTTCTCAAACACTTACCACCTGAAAAGTTAGCAACAGGAAATGAAATGAAATGAAAATGGGATGAAATGCAAGGATGAAAACCAAATTAAGAAGCATAATCATGATGCAAATGATGCTATGAGATGGTATGAAAGCATTTCTAGAGATGAGGATGATCATACAAGTAATGAAGATGCAAATGAGACATGAAAGGAAGCATGAAAGTTCATGAAAACTTATGAAATGCAATGGATACATACCATGGCAAATGGATGATGCAATGATAAAACATGATTTCAATATGTCTTAGGATGTTTTATATGTCATGTGGATGCACACAGTGTCATGGCAAGTTCATGTATGCAAGCATATGAAGAATGAATACAAATGAAGGCAAAAATTAGGGTTTATGAACAAGATGCAATGCAAAATTCAAAATCAGAAGCAAATGACAAGATAAAAAATTGAAAATGGAATCAAAGGTATCCTAAACCTATACAAGTTCACTACCCAAAGGGGAAGGTCAAAAGCTAAACCCTAAAGGACTTATGATTTTCCTAAATTTACTAGGGTTTTAAGGCACCTTACAAGGAAAAATGCAAAACAAATCAAAAATGAAAGATAAATTCATGCCAATTTTACCCTAGAAACTACATGATATGTGGAATGCAATGCAAAAAGAACCATTATCAAACTCTTCATGGTTAGGCAGAAAAGATTTTTCTAAGTTAGGGTCAAAATATTGATTTTTAAGAACCCTAAATCCAAAGAAAAATGTCAAAATGGATCAAGAACCAAAAAGAAATTTGTATGAATGGTTTGATAATGTCTCTAAATGTGTCAAGATGCAATGTGATTTTTTTGGTGATTTTTAGAAACTTAAATGGTATTTTAATTAATTAATCTCCATTAATTAATTAAAATAAACATTTAAATATTTTAAAAATACAAATTTTATGAAAAAATAAAATAAAAATTATTTTCAGAATGAGAAAAATATTTAAAGTCAGGGTGCAAAAAATGAAAATTTTTGAATGCATTTTGCTATTTTAAATAAAATGAACAAAGAAATGCAAATAAAATGAAAATAAAATTAATTTAAATGAAAAGTCAACAGATCAAAGGGCCAGGGTTTAAAATGGGGACGCGGGAATTGACTAGCGTGCGCATCTGGATGGCTGACATTCAAACTTCACTAATTACGCAATTAAACCCTAATCTGAACCCTAATGACTTTCAGGTGACCGGAACAGTGTTCCGGTCATCTTCTCCGGCCATCCATTCTTGCTATCTCACTCAATCCGTAAAATCAAACCACCAAACTCTCCAGAAATGATCCCCACCCCATTCTAAACAAGATTCAACCATCAAACAACATTTATTTCACATGAACAATGAGATTCGAAGCAAAACGGAAAATCTTCAAAAATTTCAGAAGCTTCATACATGCTTAAAACTGAATCATTTTCAAAACCAAAAGGTGCAGTGTGATCAGTGAAGCATGGAGAACAATCTAAGAACTTAAGAAATCATTTCTGGAAAATTTGTTCTTAAGGTTACCTGAACTGAAGCTTTCGAAAATGGCACTGTCTGGATGCTTCTCTGCTTCAAAACCCCTCCAATGATCTCCCTCAGGAGTTTGCAATCCTTGGTTGGAGTTTATGTGGCCTCTATATGCAGTTGGCTGAAGCTCAGGTCAAGGAATGTGAAAATCTTGTTTTTGATATGGGGTGTTTCAAGGCAAAATGAAGGGTGGGAAATGATCAGTGATGAATGTGGAGTTGAATGGTGGAAAAAGTTTGGAGATTTGTTGGCTGAGCTATGAGTTTCGAAAGCTTTTGCAAGTTGGAGTGATTTTGTGTATGCTGGGAAATCTCAAGTGTTAGGCTGCAATGTTGTGTGTTATGGCTTGCCTTTGGTACACATATCAATCCTTGATAGGTTAGAGAGTGGGTGGTGGCCTATGGTGATTGGTATGGGCAAGTTGCCAAAATGTCAACATGACTTGTACTTGAAGTATGGGCATGTGGCAGGCTTGGATTTGGGTATGTCTGTGTGCAGCAAAGATCAAGGAAATCTTATGGATCAGATTTGATGAGCTGTAACAAGTGGAGGTATGGTTACATGAGCTTTTGCAATTTGGTACAACTTTGGCCCCTTTGTGATTTCTTGATGTGTAAGGCATGAAAAGTTGTGATTCTTGGGCCAATTCTAATCTTTAGGCAATGCATTATGATGTTAAGACATGTAGAAGTGTGTTTGAGGTCACAAAAATGCTTGGCATGAGAATTTGCAAACTTCCCTCTTTGGTGTAAAAGTGAAATTTATGTGATTTTTCCCAACTTTGACAAACCATAACTTGAGTTCCAAAATGAATTAGGTCTTATTCTTGTACTTTTTGAAAAGGGAATGATCCAATCTACAACTTTCATGACCAAGAATTTTTCATTTGAAGCATTTTTGAATCAAAAAGAGGAGGTTGAAAAACTTTCCCATAATGGCAAGTTTATATTACAAGTCACTTTCCCAAAATGGCAACTTTGCAAATGGCTTGAAATTCTTCAATTTTGTGAACTTCTAACTTCTTCTAAGATCAAATAAAGATCATATACACCCAAAATGATGGAGAAGACCTTTTGGTTGTGTCGCTCCCGATAAATGGGAATGGCCCAAATAAAGGTACAGACGCGAACGGTCGGTGAGAGGGACAATGAGAACACACAGTCGTGAACTCACTGGAGATGAATAGAGTCGCCAGCTAGGCATTTTTATCCCGGAGGAAAGGCAATGCTGCATAGGCCTAGAAAGATATGGATAAGACGGTTGCGAACCAGAGAGACTGAGAAAGGGGGTTGGTTACAACCTGGGAAGGTATTAGCACCCAGATTGTCCGTCGTACTCGACGGGATCCACGCTTAAAAGATTTGTGTTTTAAAGGGGGAGTGTCAGTGCAATTTGTGTGCAAAAGAGCTGGAAAAGGATGTACAGGTGTCAGTGTAAGGAAAAGTGAAGTATATAAATGTATAGTGTCAGTGTAGGAACAGGAATAATATGCTCAAGATCATGAGGCTTAAAGTATAAGGCTGAAAAGAGGGGGAATATACAGAGACTTTTGTTCGATAACTGTTAAGTTATGCCTACGTATCCTCTCGTGCAATGAGGAAGTCAGAACGCCGTAGTTCGACCCAAAGAGACTGAAAGATGAATTGACTTGTGAACTGCTTACTTGTCTATGCTCAAGTGTATGACCTGTCTGGCTCAGGTGCAAACTGTCTTGCATTAGACGGAAGAAGCAAGTTCTCGTTTGTGAGTGAATGAGATGAGAAAAGAATCCCGAAGGAGTCGATTATTGTTTGTTTTTGAGTTTTCAGTCTTTTATTGCTTTTTGAAAGTTTGTCATAAGTTAATGAGCTTAAGCCTAAACCAATGGGTTAGTAAACTCATCACATTTTCCCTCTGATTAGGGGTAATGAGAGTACCTTAAGTGTGAAGTCAGCTTCTCACACTTAATCACCTTTGGTATAGGATTAAGATCATTAACCTACTTGTTGATTATTTAGATGTTTTTGGTGTTTTTGTTTAGTGTTGAGTAATGAGATTAAGCCATAATCAGGGATTAAACAGACTCATTACACCATCCTAAAAGAAGGATAATAGATGAGAATGTTTAAGCTGAGGAAAGCTCCTCAACTTAATCCATGATTAGGGATTAACCTCATGACAAAACAAGCCTTTATTAGATGGATTTTATTCAATGGTATGATGATGAAGTGGTTTTTTAGGGTTTGTAAGACAACTTGAGGGGGACTTGTCCATTAACACTAGGGTTAGTCCTTCTTAACCAGTTAAGGAAGAATTAGAACCCTAATGCAAGGCCCAAGTTACAAGTGTGATGTCTTGATGATTATTATGTGAATTGATTAAAGGAGTTAAACACATTAAGGGTTTAACACTTAGGATTAAAGTTATACACTCCATCCTAAGAGAAGGATGCAGGCATAAGCTTAATCACAAAGCCTTAAAGCCTTTAGGGTTTAGTCCCTAATTATGAGATGAGAAGAGAAGACTCAAAAGGGACACAAAGGTAAAACTAAGAGGGGAGACTAATCAAAACCCTAATCATTGTCATGCTTGGTTGTTCCTAAGGTTTGTGAGGTTTTCAAGAGAAGTCTTCAATGGAACCACCAGGAAGCAGATGAAAGAATCAAGAGAAGCAAAGTGACTTGCTTCATTCAAGAAGTCAAGTCACTTGAAGAAAGAAAGTGGGAAGAAGAAGAATGGGCAAGCTCAAACTCAAACACATATAGAAAATGCAGCAATGGATGCAAGAGAGATGAAAAGAAAAGTTATGAGAAGTGAAGGCAAATTCACTTCTCAAAATCACTCACCACCTGAAAAGTTAGAAAAGAAATGCAATGCAATGCAAAATGGGATGAGATGACATGATGAGAAACAAAACCAGAAGCATTTACATGATGCTAATGATGCAATGAGATGCTACAAACATGAGGCAGCACATGGAAGTGATCATACAAGTTCATGAATGCAAATGAAGCAAGTTAAGAAACATGAACATACATGAAAAGTTATGAAGTGCACATGACATACAACATGGAAAATACATGATGCAATGATCAAACATGCTTTCAATATGTCTTATGATGTCAAATGAGTCAAAAGGATGCTTGAAATGTCATGGCAAGTCATGTTATGCAAGGGAATGCAAGATGGATGCATATGGAAGCCCAAATTAGGTTTTATGGACCAAACATCAAACAAAAATCAAAATCAGAAGCAAACCCTAAGATAAAAAATGGAAAATGCCACACAAAGGATCCCTAATCCTATACTAAACCAAAGCCCAAAGGAGAGGTCTCAACTCCTAACCAATTTCAAGATATGATTTTTACAAGTTATTAGGGTTTTTAGGGCTTCTAAACAAAAGAAAAGTCAAACAATTAGAAAATGCAAGATCAAATCATGGCCTTTTAATCCCAAAAACTACATGCTAAACACAATGCAATGCAAGAAGAATCGATGTCCAACTCTTCATAAATAGGCAGAAATGATTTTTTGAACTTAGGATCAAAATAATGCACAAAAATGATTTTAATTCAATGAAAAATTCTTAAAATGCATCAAGACCAAAAAAGAAATTTGTTTTGAAGGTTGGACAATGTTTCTAAATATCTTAGAACATTTCATGAATTTTTTGGTGATTTTTAAATACCTAAAAGTATTTTTAACAAATTAATTTCCATTAATCAATTAAGAATAATCTTTTAAATATTTAAAAATACTTTTTTAATGATAAAAATAAAAATGAAAATATTTTTGTGTCTTAAAAATTAATAAAACTCATGAGAAAAAGTTTCATAATTTTTAAACATTTTTTACTATTTTAAATTAAATATGCAAGTTAAATGAAAAAGAAATGAAAATAAATTAAAATAAATTAAAATAAATTAAAATAAATGGAAAGTCAAACAGATAGAAGGCTGGGATGAGCCCTGGATTTGAATGCGTTGACCAGCGCCAGATCCAGTGGCCAGGATTGGTTCTGAGTTAATTAACCTAATTATGAATTAATTAAACTAATAAAATGAATTAGGGCTAATCAAATGAATCTGGGCCCTTCACATGCGCGCGAAGTCAACCGGTCAACCCAATCCAACGCACGAAATTCAAATGGAATTAATTACTGTAATTAGGGCTAATCAAACTCAGGTGACCGGAGGGGAGCTCCGGTCATCTTCCCCGGCGACCCCAAAACCTAAACTCACTCCATACGCATCTAAAATGAAATATAAGAACACAGAAATGATTCCCACAAGCTCACGATTCAAAACCCCCACTCAAAACAAATTTATCATTCATGAAAAGGCTGAATCGAAGCAAACGAAAACTAGGGCAGGAAAGTTTCAGGAAGCAATTAAATCCTCATTTCAACACCATTTTCGGAACTAAAAGCATATTCATGATCAGGAAGACATATAGAACAAGTTTAGAACTTAAAAATCCATTTCTGGAAAAAAAAGTTCTTGAGCTACCTGAGATTCGAAGCTTTCACTCCAGCTGCTTTCTGACCTCCCCTCCTTGTGAAATCCACTCCACTTGATCCCCTGGTGATGCTTGAATGCTTAGGAGAAATTTATGTTGGCTGGATGAAGAGTTTGAACAGCTTCTGCTCAAACTCAGTTGAAAATGGCAATGGTGATTCAGGCTGTTTCTGGCAAGGGTGAAGGGTTGTTTGTGGTCCAGATGATGAGTGGAGAAGGTTTGTGAAGTTTGTTTGGACGTTTGTGAGCTGTGGAAGGTGTTTCGAAGGGAACTGCAGCTTGGGGTGAAAATGGTGAAGTGATGTTATGGTTTGTTTCAGGCCTGGTTCTTTGTTGGTTTCTACTCAATGGAACATGGTAAGATGATTGGTGAAAATGGTTTGGATGTTTTGAGTTTGTGGAGGCAGATTCGAAGAGTTTTGCAAAGTGAGGTCTTTTTTGTATGGTGTCTTGTGATCTCTTTCAGCCTTGCTTCTTGATGTGTTTTGCTAGCAGATGGAAAGTATAAACAATTGCAAGTGGCCAGAGGATGTGACATGGCCTGTGGTGATTGGGATGTTTGCTTTTGCCAAAAGTCCACTTTTTGTGTAAGAGAGGTATGGCTTGGTTCTAGCTTGGTACAAGGGCTAGGGCTGGCGCAGCATGGTGTGTATGGAAGGCTAGAATGGTTCAAAGGCCAATGCAGCAAGTGGTGAGAAGCATCATGATGGTTTTGCAACTTGGTTACCTTTGGCACTTCATGGAAAAAAGTCTTGTTACACAAACCATGGACATGAGAAACTTTGGTCCAATTCTGATTTTTAGAGCTCATGGAATGTTTGTGTCATGGTTTGATGTCAACTAGAGGTTACAAAAAGCCTTGGTTCATGATTTTGCAAAATTCACATTTGAAGCATGTCTTGAAAATCAATGATTTTAACCAACTTTGTCACACCATAACTTTTGATCCAAGAAGAATTTGATCATGTTCTTGTACTTTTTGAAAAGGGAAAGATGTATTCTACAACTTTCATGACCAAAGTTTTTCCATTTGAAGCATTTTTGGATCAAGAATCAAGGCTTGAAAAATGACCTAAAATGACATATTCTTGAAAAGTCAACCATGCCCTAAAAAGTCAACATTTGCAAAAACTTGTAATTCTTGATTTTTGTGAACTTCAACCTTCTTCCATGATCAAATAAAGATCATATACACTCAAAATGATGAAGATCACCCATTGGTTGGTCATTGGGGGCCTCAGATGCCCTGATTTTGCACTGACTTGTCTAGAAAGTCAACCCTTGATCAGATGACTTCCCCATGGAATTTCTTCATGAAAATTGATATGCATACTCCCTATACCATATAGAGATCAATAGAAACAAGAATGACCAAAAAATTTGGAGTTATGGCCTCTGAAACCAAAACCCTAATTTTAGGTCAATTGTGCAGTTAAACCTGGCTCTGCCTTTATACCAATCCCAGTTCTTGTGATTCTTTGGCATTCTTGACTTTGAGAGGATATAATATGATACCTGAACACACATGGACCCCTTTGAAGTGATTGATGACCTTTGGAGTGGCTCAAGAGGCTCTTGGATTGTTCAGATCACAAACCCTAGATGCAGATGACTTTGAATCTATGCAGTGAATCAAAACTGTGATATGAGATGCTATGATTGAGTTTATGCATATGAAATGATCACAAGCCATGGTGTGAATGGGTGAGGGCAAATTTGGGGTGTTTACAGCTGCCCCTATTCAAACATGAGTTAGCTATGCAGGATGTAAGCAACGGCTTATCAGGCAAACAAGATAACTTGTGGTTGAATACCAAAGACAGTCCAAAATTTGCACTCACAGAATGAAGAAGAAAAGGGATATAGATTGTAAAAGGAGAATAAAGTATATTGTAAAGTGTGGGAAACAGAGCAATGACGGGGACGACCGACATGCTGGGGATAAAAGGTAAAGCTAAGACGGGGACGGCCGACTAACTGGGAAAATAAGATCATGATGGGGACGGCCATCAAGATAAAGCTGTAAAAATCTCCGGGGATTAATGAAACATGACGGGGACGGCCATCAAGCTCACAAAGGTAAAGTAACCAGCAATGGGGACGGCCATCGGGCTAAAAGGAAAAGGGACCACGACGGGGACGGCCATCGGGCTCACAAAGGTAAAGTAACCAGCGATGGGGACGGCCATCGGGTTAAAAGGAAAAGGGACCACGACGGGGAAGGCCATCGGGCTAAAGAATAAATGAAATAAACAGATGATGGGGTACGGCCATCAAAGGTGAAGGACGATCACCTAGCAGGGGACGGCTGCTCTGTTGGGGATAAAAGAAATATGATGGGGACGGCCATCAAAGGTGGAGGACGACCACCTGGCAGGGTACGGCTGCCGAAAATATCGCGACATAGGACGAATGCCGGATAGAAAAGGTCGACGATGGGGACGGCCATCGGACGAGCATGATGGAGGACGACCATCAAGAGGTGGAGGACGACCACCTAGCAGGGGACGGCTGCTCTCGAGGTTTCTCATGACATAGGACGAATGCCAGATAACCAAAATCAACAATGGGGACGGCCATTGGATAAAATGATGAAGGATGATCATCAAGGGTGGAGGACGACCACCTAGCAGGGGACGGCTGCTCTCGAGGTTTCTCATGACATAGGACGAATGCCAGATAACCAAAATCAACAATGGGGACGGCCATTGGATAAAATGATGAAGGATGATCATCAAGGGTGGAGGACGACCACCTAGCAGGGGACGGCTGCTAAATCAACGATGGGGACGGCCATCGGATGAGCATGATGGAGGACGACCATCAAGAGGTGGAGGACGACCACCTAGCAGGGGACGGCTGCTCTCGAGGTTTCTCATGGCACAGGACGGGTGTCAGATAAAAAGGGAAAATTTGTTTGTTGGTAATCTACTGGGGAAAAGTAAACACGGACGAGTGCTTACATCCAAGAAGCAAAGGTATAAGTGTTTGGTATTCGTGTATAGATTAGAGATGCGGACGAGCATCCTCAAGACTATGATACGGATGAGTATCATGTAGAAACAAAATACTGACACGTGTTCCAAGATGATGATACAGACGAGTATCAACTGGTTAACAGAGAACACGGACAAGTGTTGAATCTGAAGGGACTCTTCTGGGGAATAGTAGACACGGACGAGTGTCTATATTCAAGGAGACATAAGTGTTTGACACAGTGTATGGATTAAAGATGCGGATGAGCATCCTTAAGACTATGATACGGACGAGTATCATGTAGAAACAAACACTAGACGCAATGTTCTGAGATGATGGTACGGACGAGTACCAACTGGTTAACAAAGAACAAGGACTACTGTTGAATCTGTGGGTATATAAGTGGTGTATGCAAAATACGGACGAGTATCTGTATGAGTGTAACATGAGTAGTGAGTATGAGTATTGTACAGATGAGTGTTTAATCTGCTGGGGAGAGTGACACGGACGAGTGTCAAGAGAAAAGTGTAATAATATCAACAAGTATCTGGGTCGTAAAAGTGTAAGTGACTGCGCTGGGGATATGACATGGACGGGTGTCAAGAAAATGAATATACAAGTGAGTGCAAAGAGGATGTCTTTGGCTTTCTGCTGGGGTATAACACGGACAGGTGTCCAAAAGAGTATATACTGGTGTTTGTGAATTGTGAGGCAGCTGCTTTTGCCGGGGATCCTGGTGGGGATTTTCCTTCTGTATGTTGATGAACTGTCATTATTCACAAGTGTTGATTCATAACATGGCTCATGATTATGATATGTGTTTGATTTTTTTGCCGCAATGCTCCGCACTAAAACGGAATGCTACGCTTTGTGGGTAAATATGATGCAAATGCTATGATTGTGCAAAGATACCAAACCGGGATCCGAGTCCCGTCGCTGCGAAGATCTTCGATCGATCTGTTTGAAATGGGCATCCCGGCTGGGGATGAGATCATTGGTAGACCTGGTGAGATGTATCTGCTTGGGGATACAGGTCATTAATTGACATATCCTTGTAAATGAGAGACCCAGCTGGGGTTTGCAGAAGCTTTCTTCACTCTGTTGTGATCTTCTATGCGTTGCTCTGCTGGATAGAGGTTGTAACTCTGTGGGGAAGATGGTTCCCTGGCTATTGTACTCGGCCGAGGGCGAGATGGCAACTCGGCTGGGGAGAAAGAGATCATTGAGAGACCTCCCTAGGGATTCTGTTGAAAAAGATCCTTGACTTAGCCGGGGATATAGGTGTCCTCTGTGATGCCTGTCAATTCTGATGGGGGCAAGTAGTAGGTGGCAACTCAGCTGGGGAGAAAGCACTTCGGGTGCCACAATTGAGTGTTGATTTGCCAGCTTGCTGGGATGAGGCTTACATGCCCCAAGTTGCGTTCTGGATACTTGCAATCCTGCAAAGATAAGGAAACTCACAAATGATCCCGAGGTATCCCTTACTGGATTCCGTCATAGGAGTTAAGCACCTTTCAAGAGTAAGTATATTCCCTGCAAGCACGTGTTTTTATTTTCTTAGAGAGAAGCATCTGTACTCGTGCGATCAGTTTTTTAGAGACATCAGACATTCTTTGCAAAAATAAAAATGTACAAAACGAAACATGACTGAAAAATCTGATTTTATTAATTCATGTGCCCTGAATTGGCAAGATACAGCCAAAGAAACAAATCCCCTGAAATGAGGAGATTGTTACAAATTGAGAAATAAAGTGCTGGCAATGTTGATGACGCTTTGAGGAGCTTCCTCTTCACTATGACCCGTATGACTTTTGACGTTCTTCTCATCTGGCTTTCTGAAGGATGTTGATTCTGATAGAAGCTTGATCCCTCCGAAGCTTACCAAGTTGTGAACGATACAGACGAATTCAGAATGCAGTTGTTCGCTTATTCCCTTATTTTGCATGGATCGCCCTTTCGGGTTTTCAATCCATCGGGATACCCATTTTTGCCTAAGCTGTCCAATGCGGCTTTTCAACTCAGCGGGTGTACATTTTTTATTTATTTCCCTTATTTTTGCCCGAGTCTTTTATTCTGTTTTTGACTCGCCGGGATGCCCTATTTTTGCCTGGACTTACATTCTGTTTTTATGTCCAGCGGGTCATTTTTATGCGAAGTATTTTTTAACTTCATCTGAATTCACAGGGGACGGGAAATCTTCACCATCCATGGTGGTGAGCATCAGTGCTCCACCAGAGAAAACTTTCTTTACCACGAATGGTCCTTCATAGTTTGGAGTCCACTTGCCCCTGTGGTCTGTATGAGGAGGGAGGATTCTTTTTCAGCACAAGATCCCCTACTTGGTACTCTCGGTGCCTGACTTTCTGATCGAAGGCTTTCTTCATTCTTTTCTGATACAACTGCCCATGACAAATTGCATCCAATCTCTTCTCTTCGATCAGACTCAGTTGCTCGTATCGGGCCCGAACCCATTCTGCTTCGTTCAGCTTAACATCCATCAGTACTCGTAAGGAGGGTTATTCAACTTCGACAGGTAGGACTGCTTCCATACCATATACAAGCTGATACGGTGTTGCCCCAGTGGATGTTCTGATTGACGTGCGGTACCCATGCAAGGCAAATGGTAGCATCTCATGCCAGTCTTTGTAGGTGATTACCATCTTCTGCACAATCTTCTTGATGTTCTTATTAGCTGCCTCAACAGCGCCATTCATCTTTGGCCTGTAAGGAGAAGAATTGTGATGTTGAATTTTGAAGTCCCGGCACAGTTCTGCCATCATTTTGTTGTTTAGATTGGAACCATTATCAGTAATGATTCGCTCGGGAACTCCGTATCGACAGATGATATCTCTCTTCAGAAATCGGGCTACCACCTGCCTTGTAACATTTGCATAGGAGGCTGCTTCGACCCACTTGGTGAAATAATCAATGGCAACCAGGATGAATCTGTGGCCGTTCGACGCAGTTGGCTCAATCTTGCCAATCATATCAATGCCCCACATGGCAAAGGGCCATGGTGAAGACATGATGTTCAAAGGATTGGGAGGTACATGCACCTTATCTGCATAGATCTGGCATTTGTGGCATTTTCTGGCGTAGGCACAACAGTCGGCATCCATTGTGATCCAGTAATAGCCTGATCTTAACAATTTCTTAGCCATTGCATGTCCTCCAGCATGGGTACCAAAGGAGCCTTCGTGCACTTCATGCATCAGCAAATCTGCTTCCGTCTTGTCAACACATCTGAGGAGTACCATATCAAAGTTCCTCTTGTATAAAGACCCATCAGTATTCAGAAAGAAACTACCAGCAAGCCTTCTCAAAGTCTTCTTATCATTGGAAGATGCCCCAGGTGGGTATGTTTGATCCTCCAAGAAGCATTTAATGTCATGGAACCAAGGCTTATCATCTTTGACACCTTCCGCTGCGAATACATATGCTGGTCTATCAAGTCTGGACACTGAAATCTGAGGTACAAAGTTAGTAGCTTGAACTTTGATCATGGATGAAATGGTAGCCAGATTATCTGCGAACTGATTCTCGTCCCGAGGGATATACTCAAGCTTGACTGTTGTGAAGAAAGTCAATAACCTCCTTGTATAATCCCTGTAAGGTATCAGATGATCCTGGTGGGTGTACCATTTCCCATTGGTTTGATTGATTACCAGAGCTGAATCCCCGAATACGGTCAATGTCTTGATCCTGAGGTCAATGGCTTCCTCAAGGCCCATAATGCAAGCTTCGTACTCAGCTTCGTTGTTAGTGCAGTTGAAAGTGAGCTTTGCCGAGAAAGGCATGTGAACTCCTTTAGGTGTAATGAGTACTGCACCAACGCCACGACCATTCATATTAACAGCCCCATCAAACATCATAGTCCATTCTTCTTCTGGGTCAGGCCCTTCAGTGTGAACAGGCTCTTCATGATCTTTTGATTTTATGAACATGATGTCTTCATCAGGGAAGTCAAATCTCATAGGCTGGTAATCATCAATGGGTTGCTCAGCAAGATATTCAGACAATACACTGCCCTTGATGGCTTTCTGAGACGTGTACTGGATGTCATATTCCGTGAGAATCATTTGCCATCTTGCAACCCGTCCGGTAAGTGCTGGCTTCTCAAATATGTACTTAACTGGGTCCATTTTTGAGATCAATAGAGTAGTGTGGGTCAACATATACTGCCTTAGTCGGCGAGCAGCCCACGCTAAAGCACAACAAGTTTTCTCGAGCAGTGAATAACGCTGTTCACAGTCGGTAAACTTTTTGCTTAGGTAGTATATTGCATACTCTTTTCGACCAGACTCGTCATGCTGGCCCAGCACACACCCCATCGACTCTTCTAATACTGTCAGGTACATTATCAGAGGTCTTCCTTCAACTGGAGGCATAAGGATTGGAGGTTCTTGCAGGTATTCTTTGATCTTGTCAAAAGCCTTCTGACAGTCTTCGTTCCACCTGACCGTCTGTTCTTTTCTTAACAATTTGAACAAGGGCTCACAGGTTGCTGTAAGGTGAGATATGAACCTTGAGATGTAGTTCAATCGACCTAAGAACCCTCGAACTTCCTTCTCTGTCTTCGGTGCAGGCATCTCTTGAATGGCTTTGACTTTATCAGGGTCAACTTCAATCCCTTTCTCGCTTACAATAAAACCCAGCAGCTTACCAGATCTCACCCCGAATGTGCATTTGTTGGGGTTCAACTTCAGTTGATACTTCCTCAGACGCTTGAACAATTTGAGCAGATTTACCAGATGGTCTTCTTCAGTAAGGGACTTGGCAATCATGTCATCCACATAACATTCCATCTCTTTATGAATCATATCGTGGAATAATGTTACCATAGCCCGTTGATACGTTGCACCGGCATTCTTGAGCCCGAATGGCATTACCTTGTAGCAGAACGTGCCCCAGGGTGTAATGAATGTTGTCTTCTCCATGTCTTCAGGTGACATCTTAATCTGATTGTATCCTAAAAATCCGTCCATGAAGGAGAATACCGAGAACTGAGCTGTGTTATCCACCAATACATCAATGTGAGGTAATGGGAAGTCATCTTTCGGGCTGGCTCTGTTCAGATCCCGGTAATCAACACACATTCTTACTTTGCCGTCCTTTTTAGGCACAGGTACTATATTAGCAACCCATGGTGGATAGCTAGTTACAGCAAGGAACCCGGCGTCCCATTGCTTTTGTACCTCCTCCTTAATTTTCATAGCCATGTCTGGACGAGTGCGGCGTAGTTTCTGTTTAACTGGCGGGCATTCTTCTCTCAAAGGCAGCTTGTGCACGACAATATCGGTATCCAACCCTGGCATATCTTGGTAAGACCAAGCAAACACGTCCACATATTCTCGAAGCAGATCAATCAGTTGTCTCTTCACTGAGTCTTGCAGGCAGGCCCCGATTTTAACCTCTTTCACGTCTTCATATGTACCAAGATTGATCACTTCAACCTCCTCCTGGTGAGGAGTAATAACCTTTTCCTCTTGTCTTAACAACCTGGCTAGCTCTTCAGGAAGCTCATATTCTTCTTCAACCTCTTCATCGGCTTGATTGATTGGATTGTCAAAGTCATACGAAGTCATAGCCGTGCTGTTGTCGGTGCAGTCTGGAAGGCACTCTCTGCAAGGGTTCAGTTTGTTCATTTTAGTGATTTGATTTTAGTCTTGTTTTAGAAAAATAGAGTTGTCATTTTGAAAACACTGCCATTTATTTTTTTGTACAAAAAAGAAAAATGGAAAAAACAGTGAACGAAAAAGAAAAAGACTCATTTGCAAAAAGATGTCTGATATTTCATTGATTAATCTTGTTTGCACAAAAAGTACAGATGGCCCGGTTACAAAATGAGTCTTGTCATCTTGGGCAAAATGCAAGACTTTGATGCATGCTATAAAAATACAGGAAATAATAATTACTCTGCATGAGTAACTCTTATAATTTCCTGGGAAGACCAGTTCGAGACACTGCTCCCCGGGATCTTTGGACGAATCCAGCTTTCCAGGTTGCGTTCTTCTTCCAGCTCGTCTTCCAGACAGTTGACAGCATCAGGGGTAAGCATCCCCCCACTCACAAAGTTGGGCTCTTTCGCAGCCGCTGCTTGATCTTGTTGAGTTGGTTTGTAACCCAACCCAAATCTGTCTTCTTTCTTCTCCACAGATAGCAGTTTGCCCCAGCCTTGGGCGTTTCCTCCCTCAACAACCTTCCGGGCTTGTTGGTATGATGATATTGAAGTACCAGGCACGGCAGATGTTTCATTCACATTCAAAGCTTCGAACCCCTGGCTCATTGTTTCATGGATCTCCCCATCCATTTCAATGTACTTATAAGTAGCTAGGTGGCTGACAAAAATGTCCTCTTCTCCGCAGGTTGTAACGATTTGACCCTCCCACTCATATTTTAACTTCTGGTGAAGGGTAGAGGTCACGGCGCCAGCAGCGTGAATCCATGGCCTACCCAATAAACAGCTATAGGCGGGCTGTATATCCATCACGTAGAAGGTAGTTTTGAAGGTCTGCGGGCCAATCGTTATGGGCAACTCGATCTCTCCCAGAACCGATCTCTTTGAACCATCAAAGGCTCTCACCACCAGGTTGCTGGGTCTCAATGCCAATCCATCATATTCTAGCTTCACCAGGGCCTTTTTAGGTAGGACATTGAGGGATGACCCCGTGTCTACCAGCACATGGGAAAGGACAGCACCTTTGCATTCCATGGTTATGTGCAAGGCTTTGTTGTGGTTGCGGCCTTCCGTTGTCAAATCAGTATTGGTGAACCCTAGTCCGTGACTAGCATTAACATTTCCAACTACAGCTTCCAGCTGATTGACAGTGATCTCTTCAGGCACGTAAGCTGCGTGCAAGACTTTGAGTAGGGCATTCCGATGGGCCTCGGAGCACATAAGCAATGATAGGATTGAGATCTTGGAAGGCGTCTGATGAAGCTGATCCACTATTTTATAATCACTCTTTTTGATGATTCGCATGAACTCATCAACCTCTTGGTCAAAGGGTGTCTTCAAAGCTTCCTTAACAGCTTGATCTTCCTGCACAGGGCCCTTCCCTTTTGCCTTGGCAGCAGCTTCTGCTTCGGCAGTGGGTCTCTGAATTTGTGGGGCGAAGAGACGTCCGCTTCGGGTGAAGCCTCCGCCTCCTCCCACATTGTCCACTTGTAGTGCAGGGGTTGATGATTCAAAAGTGATCTTCTGTCCTTCACAGTACAGGTCAGAGCCGTAATGCCAGGGGATAGCATTACTGCTTTCATAAGGTACTGGTCCAGGCACCGTGATGGTGACTGGACCGATTGCAGCTATTGAAGGAACTGTAATAGTCTGCGGATCATAATAAATTGTAACTGGTGCTCTGATGGGAGCAGCACCTTCTGAGTTGTAGGCAGAGTTGTTTTCAGGATCGTAGAATATGGTGACAGTAGAGACATCTTCATGATTTGTTGCTGGTGTTGTAGGAGACAATGGCGGAAGGATGGATGTTGTTGTTGTAGGAGTTTCATAATGGAGTGGTGCTGGAGTTGTAGAAGGAACATTCATTGATATCTGATCAGTTGAAATGATAGATGAAGTACTTGTTGATGAAACCGAAGAATTGTCAGGAACAATGGTTGTTGCAGTTGTAGGAGGTTCTGGAGCTGTTGCTGATGAGATTGCTGGATTTGTTGGAAATGATGTGGTGATCTGAAGTTGGCCACTCTGAATAAGACCGTCTATGCCATTCCTCAGGTTATCGCACCCATTTACTGAGATGTTGCAGTAAGCACACCCCAACTCACACCCCGGGAACATTTTTACATTCCAAGAGCTGAGCTTTGATTTCCACCAACGGTGTCCTGATCTGGCCCACACTGGTTATTAAATAAGACGGCTTGTCTTCTTCAATAGCGTTAATTCTGGGACCACCGTGGTTTGGCATCGGGTTCTTATTGACATTGGGTGGTGGTGCGAAATTCAGAGCTTTTGAGTCTACCAGGTCTTGTACCTTCATATGCAGAGCTCTGCACTTTTCTGTACTGTGGCCAGGTGCATTTGAATGGAAGGCACATCTGGCGTTGGAGTCATAATTCCTGGGTAGACTGTTGGGATCTGGAGGTGCCAGCGTCCTTAGCTCAACTAGGTTGAGTTTCAGGAGTTGTGGCAGCAAGGTAGCATACGGCATAGGGATCGGATCGATCACCCTGTTAGCTTGAGAAGGCCTCTGTTGAAATGGCCTTTGTTGACTGTTGTTGTTGTTGGCATTGTTGTAATTCCTTGGAGGATACTGAGGTTGCTGATGGTACTGAGGTTGCTGCTGATAGTTTTGTTGCGGAGGCTGATAGACTGGCTGAGGATGAGCTGGAGCGGGGATGGTGACTGCTGCTACAGACCTGTGGACATGTTGGGGCCTGCCCCTGTTAGTGTGGATGGCATTGGTCTCGCCAGTTCTTCTTGGGCCTGCAAAAGGCTTTCTTGCATTACTGGACGAGCTGGCACCATTGTCAGAGATCTTGCCCATTTTTAACAGACTCTCAATCCTCTCTCCTGCTATGACAACATCTACAAAGCTAGTGGAAGAGAAAGCAGCCAGCCTGTCAATATAGGTTCCCTGAAGGGTGTTCATGAACATATCTGCCATTTCCCTTTCAGACATAGGTGGCTGAACAGCAGCAGCCAATTGCCTCCATCTCTGGGCATATTCTCGGAAACTTTCCCTCGACGACTGTGACATTCCCATTAGGAGAGTCCTGTTGGGCGCCATATCTAAGTTGTACTGATACTGTCTGATAAAGGCTTCTGCCAAATCCTTCCAGCACCTGATAGTTGCCCTTGTCAGGTGAGAGCACCATTCTCTTGAGGCTCCCGTCAAACTATCCTCGAAATAGAACATCCAGAGCTTCTCATCCATAGTATAGGCCTTCAGCCTTCCCAGAAAAGATTGTAAATGAGTCCGGGGGCATGAAGTCCCGTTGTATTTTTCAAAACAAGGAGGCTTGAACTTATGGGGGATCCTGACCCCGTCTACCAAGCCCATGTCCATGACGTCGAAACCCAAAGAATTTTGAGATTCTAAGGATCTCAGCTTCTCAGCTATCTCATCCAGTCTTCTATCACAAGCTTCTTCCCCAGCACCCATTACTGTGAATTGGTCCTCCTGAGGATCTTCTTGTAGTACCCTGGCTGTAGTGGCAGTCCCTTGAACATTTGCAGGAATATTGATCTCAGGATGCAGATGTGGGCCAAACACAGGGGGGTTAACATGAGGTTGTACCCTTTCATTGTTGCTGGTGCCGGCAGTCCCTATATGTGGATCCTCTTGATTCTGCCTTTCCACCATGGCCCTCAACCTTTCCTGGCTCTGAGCCATGTTGTTCATCACTTCCATAAACTGAGTCATTTGATTCCTCATCTCTAGCCTTTCATTTGCCATTTGATTTCTGACCTCAGTAAGGTCCTGCTGCATCTGATCCATTTGAATGCCCGGAAGGTTGCTACGGGTCGGATAACGGTGCGGATGGTTGAGGGGAAAAACTCGGCGCCGAGCAATAGTTCCTGAACATCACAACAGAGTTAGTGGCAGTAAAACAAAAACCTACAAAACAAACAAAGGGGTTAGCATGCAATGCAGTATGCTTATTTGTCCTCAAGGTATCCGGCTTGGCCTTCAGTTTTGACCCTTCCAGACCCTTGGAGATGCTGTTGATGTTGCTTTTGAAGTAAACTTGGATGGGACAAACTAATACATATATTACAAAAGCAAAAGGGTACATAGTTTGTTTACAAATACAAGCCCTCTGAGGGGTCAAAATACATTACAGGAAAATAAAAGTACATGTAATGAAAGCAACAACAAACAAATGGTCAAACACCAAGACCAAACTCATCCTCACGAACTTCCTTGAGAAGTGCTTCGGTCACAGGATCAGCTGGACGCTCCGTGAGATTCCTAATAAGGAGATTCCGGGTTGTAACAGCTGTAATGAGCTTCTTGTGCTGGCTCTGGTCCTTTGACCTCTTTACTCCAGCTTTGATCTTCAACTCTGATATCTCCCTCTGGGCTGCTGCCAGGGCTTCTTGCTGTACTTTTGCACTAGCTTCCAGTTGCTCCATCTTGTCTTGAACTCTCTTGTCCTCCAGAGTACGGGCTTCGGTGATCCTGACCCACCGAGCTTGACTCTCCTTCAAATACAAGTCTGTCCTTGCTCTCTGGAACTGGGCTTCTTTGCAAGCATTCTTCAGAATTTGTTCTCCAGCCTTAGACTTTTTGATATAATCTCCAGACTTCTCAATCTTAACCAAATGCTCCACTCTCAACTTCTCCAATCTCTCAACCTCCCTCATACCATCACTCCTCTCCCGGAGGGTCTTCTGCAAAGCTTGAGTTAACTTCTCATTTCTTTCTTTCAAACTCTCAAACTCCTCCAAACTGACAGTGGCAGGTGGTGCTGATGATGATTCAGGCATATCTTCTATAGTAAAGGGCATCCCAGAGAATTGGGCCCTGGCACGGGACCATTCATAATATTGTGTTAATGCCACATTGTTGCACTTCCCCAAAATGGTTATTCCCTTGGTTTGAACATTGTCCCAGGCCCAAGCAGCCTGCCTAACAATAGCCAGATTAATCTTGTTCTCACAATAGAGAGTCTCAACCAAGTCCTGTGCCTTAGGAGTATGGACCAGGGCATAGCCCAGTTGCCTCTTGAACAGCAGAGGGTTGTAATTGATACTACCCTTAACTCCTATTAGGGGCACATTGGGAAAATGCCCACAGCTGGTGATGATATCCCTACCCTTGGTGCTCTGAGTGCACCATCTGATATCGGCTGAAGTTAGAGCAGTGAGTCTCTTAGCCCAGTTACTCTGCTGATGAGGGTTCAAAAATGCATCTGTCCTGGGTAAATAACTGAGAAGCCAAGTATGGAACAATGGAGCACAACACCTCACTAATCTTCCCCTCTGTTTTTCATTCCTCTGATGCACTGAATAGTAGAGATCCCCCAATAAAGTGGGCACTGGATTCTTCAAGATGAAAAGATGGATTGCATTCTTGCTGATGAATCGAGGCTCATCTGCAAACAACACAATTCCATATATGCTCAAAGCTAACAAGGCACAAACAGCTTTCCACTCTCCTAAAGAAGCTTTCAGGGTAGCTTGAGAGATCAGGAAATCCAGATGGAAGCCAGGGATTCCAGCTTTAGAAGTCATATGCTGCTTAATCAGGACAGGTTCCAGATGCAGAGCCTTTGCTACTTCTCCATTACCAGGAAAGATCATCTCAGGGTTGAAAGGGATTCCACCCCTGATTGGCATACCAACCAATGATGAGTATTCTTCTAATAGAGGACCCAACTGAAAGTCTTGGAAAGTGAAACATCTCAGTGGGGGATCATAAAACTGAATGCAAGTGTGGATCAGGCTTCTCTGTGATGGGTCCAGATCCATAACCAAATCAAGTATATCTCCATAGTTTTCCCTGAACAAGGATATATGATCTGGAGTGATCAGGGTTTGAATCCTCCTGATGTCAGATAGCTCTGGCTGGAAAAAGTGATAGGTGATATTGCTCTTTTTAGGAGCCATGATGCTGAGACTGAGCAAAGACAAGTGATGATGATAATACTGAAGAAATGGGCCACTGATTGGCTGGTGCAGGTGATAGCTGAAGCAGATGCTGGTGGAGATAGGTCAATACTGAAGATGGGGTCAAAACCAAAACCAAATGAAGATGGATACCCTGAAACACAAATAAGCAAATGTCAATATGATGCAATGATTTATGTATGCAAATGATATGCAAGGGTCTGTGACTGAGCTGGATCTGATCAAATGCCCTGATATAGGTCCAAGTATGTTCAAGAAATCCAGATGGAGGTCTATAAATCCAGTAACCAAGGTAGGGGGCTCAAATAAAGAGCCACATGTCCAGGGTTTAGAATCACAAGAACTGTTCCAACATGGAGTATTCTTAATCGAACAAAGTGACAGGGTATGTTGAGGCCAAAGGGTACCTGCAAACCTGTAAACAGCCCAACCCCCTCACAGGTGGTGTTCTAAAACAAGGATCCTCAGACTTGGATCAGTTATGAGAAGTGTAAACACTTCTAACCCGGAGGTACAGTGTTTACAATAACCATAAAAGTTCCTCCTCTAATTCACCTCAGTTTCTGAAGGTCAATACTAAAAGGTCATTCAGACTTAGCAGGCTTCCCAGATAGCCCTAGCACTGCAGGAAATCTGCAACACAGAGTTCTCAAGAAGAAACCCATATCTGAACCGTGTTTCATATTCCCGCACCAGACCGAGATGGAATGGGAAATAATATGAACCACTCTATCCTAAGTGTCACTCAGATCCCAGGTATAGGATCTTAACTCTCAGTAGAACCCCCACCCACCAAAGCAAACAACAGATCCAGCCAGCAGCACAGTATGACAATATGATAATATATGCATAAAGCTATAAAGAAAGCAATAAATAAAACTGTACATAAATATAAATACACAAACACAAATAAGCACATAACACCCCAGTAAACACAAATCAAACAAGCGCTAGGAGGAACCCACAAAAAGAACCAGAAGCCCTGGTTGCAGTATAAGGTCCCCAGCAGAGTCGCCAAGCTGTCGCTCCCGATAAATGGGAATGGCCCAAATAAAGGTACAGACGCGAACGGTCGGCGAAGGGAACAGTGAGAACACACAGCCGTGAACTCACTGGAGATGAATAGAGTCGCCAGCTAGGCATTTTTATCCCGGAGGAAAGGCAATGCTGCATAGACCTAGAAAGAGATGGATAAGACGGTTGCGAACCAGAGAGACTGAGAAAGGGGGTTGGTTACAACCTGGGAAGGTATTAGCACCCAGATTGTCCGTCGTACTCGACGGGATCCACGCTTAAAAGATTTGTGTTTTAAAGGGGGAGTGTCAGTGCAATTTGTGTGCAAAAGAGCTGGAAAAGGATGTACAGGTGTCAGTGTAAGGAAAAGTGAAGTGTATAAATGTATAGTGTCAGTGTAGGAACAGGAATAATATGCTCAAGATCATGAGGCTTAAAGTATAAGGCTGAAAAGAGGGGGAATATACAGAGACTTTTGTTCGATAACTGTTAAGTTATGCCTACGTATCCTCTCGTGCAATGAGGAAGTCAGAACGCCGTAGTTCGACCCAAAGAGACTGAAAGATGAATTGACTTGTGAACTGCTTACTTGTCTATGCTCAAGTGTATGACCTGTCTGGCTCAGGTGCAAACTGTCTTGCATTAGACGGAAGAAGCAAGTTCTCGTTTGTGAGTGAATGAGATGAGAAAAGAATCCCGAAGGAGTCGATTATTGTTTGTTTTTGAGTTTTCAGTCTTTTATTGCTTTTTGAAAGTTTGTCATAAGTTAATGAGCTTAAGCCTAAACCAATGGGTTAGTAAACTCATCACATCTTCCCTCTGATTAGGGGTAATGAGAGTACCTTAAGTGTGAAGTCAGCTTCTCACACTTAATCACCTTTGGTATAGGATTAAGATCATTAACCTACTTGTTGATTATTTAGATGTTTTTGGTGTTTTTGTTTAGTGTTGAGTAATGAGATTAAGCCATAATCAGGGATTAAACAGACTCATTACACCATCCTAAAAGAAGGATAATAGATGAGAATGTTTAAGCTGAGGAAAGCTCCTCAACTTAATCCATGATTAGGGATTAACCTCATGACAAAACAAGCCTTTATTAGATGGATTTTATTCAATGGTATGATGATGAAGTGGTTTTTTAGGGTTTGTAAGACAACTTGAGGGGGACTTGTCCATTAACACTAGGGTTAGTCCTTCTTAACCAGTTAAGGAAGAATTAGAACCCTAATGCAAGGCCCAAGTTACAAGTGTGATGTCTTGATGATTATTATGTGAATTGATTAAAGGAGTTAAACACATTAAGGGTTTAACACTTAGGATTAAAGTTATACACTCCATCCTAAGAGAAGGATGCAGGCATAAGCTTAATCACAAAGCCTTAAAGCCTTTAGGGTTTAGTCCCTAATTATGAGATGAGAAGAGAAGACTCAAAAGGGACACAAAGGTAAAACTAAGAGGGGAGACTAATCAAAACCCTAATCATTGTCATGCTTGGTTGTTCCTAAGGTTTGTGAGGTTTTCAAGAGAAGTCTTCAATGGAACCACCAGGAAGCAGATGAAAGAATCAAGAGAAGCAAAGTGACTTGCTTCATTCAAGAAGTCAAGTCACTTGAAGAAAGAAAGTGGGAAGAAGAAGAATGGGCAAGCTCAAACTCAAACACATATAGAAAATGCAGCAATGGATGCAAGAGAGATGAAAAGAAAAGTTATGAGAAGTGAAGGCAAATTCACTTCTCAAAATCACTCACCACCTGAAAAGTTAGAAAAGAAATGCAATGCAATGCAAAATGGGATGAGATGACATGATGAGAAACAAAACCAGAAGCATTTACATGATGCTAATGATGCAATGAGATGCTACAAACATGAGGCAGCACATGGAAGTGATCATACAAGTTCATGAATGCAAATGAAGCAAGTTAAGAAACATGAACATACATGAAAAGTTATGAAGTGCACATGACATACAACATGGAAAATACATGATGCAATGATCAAACATGCTTTCAATATGTCTTATGATGTCAAATGAGTCAAAAGGATGCTTGAAATGTCATGGCAAGTCATGTTATGCAAGGGAATGCAAGATGGATGCATATGGAAGCCCAAATTAGGTTTTATGGACCAAACATCAAACAAAAATCAAAATCAGAAGCAAACCCTAAGATAAAAAATGGAAAATGCCACACAAAGGATCCCTAATCCTATACTAAACCAAAGCCCAAAGGAGAGGTCTCAACTCCTAACCAATTTCAAGATATGATTTTTACAAGTTATTAGGGTTTTTAGGGCTTCTAAACAAAAGAAAAGTCAAACAATTAGAAAATGCAAGATCAAATCATGGCCTTTTAATCCCAAAAACTACATGCTAAACACAATGCAATGCAAGAAGAATCGATGTCCAACTCTTCATAAATAGGCAGAAATGATTTTTTGAACTTAGGATCAAAATAATGCACAAAAATGATTTTAATTCAATGAAAAATTCTTAAAATGCATCAAGACCAAAAAAGAAATTTGTTTTGAAGGTTGGACAATGTTTCTAAATATCTTAGAACATTTCATGAATTTTTTGGTGATTTTTAAATACCTAAAAGTATTTTTAACAAATTAATTTCCATTAATCAATTAAGAATAATCTTTTAAATATTTAAAAATACTTTTTTAATGATAAAAATAAAAATGAAAATATTTTTGTGTCTTAAAAATTAATAAAACTCATGAGAAAAAGTTTCATAATTTTTAAACATTTTTTACTATTTTAAATTAAATATGCAAGTTAAATGAAAAAGAAATGAAAATAAATTAAAATAAATGGAAAGTCAAACAGATAGAAGGCTGGGATGAGCCCTGGATTTGAATGCGTTGACCAGCGCCAGATCCAGTGGCCAGGATTGGTTCTGAGTTAATTAACCTAATTATGAATTAATTAAACTAATAAAATGAATTAGGGCTAATCAAATGAATCTGGGCCCTTCACATGCGCGCGAAGTCAACCGGTCAACCCAATCCAACGCATGAAATTCAAATGGAATTAATTACTGTAATTAGGGCTAATCAAACTCAGGTGACCGGAGGGGAGCTCCGGTCATCTTCCCCGGCGACCCCAAAACCTAAACTCACTCCATACGCATCTAAAATGAAATATAAGAACACAGAAATGATTCCCACAAGCTCACGATTCAAAACCCCCACTCAAAACAAATTTATCATTCATGAAAAGGCTGAATCGAAGCAAACGAAAACTAGGGCAGGAAAGTTTCAGGAAGCAATTAAATCCTCATTTCAACACCATTTTCGGAACTAAAAGCATATTCATGATCAGGAAGACATATAGAACAAGTTTAGAACTTAAAAATCCATTTCTGGAAAAAAAAGTTCTTGAGCTACCTGAGATTCGAAGCTTTCACTCCAGCTGCTTTCTGACCTCCCCTCCTTGTGAAATCCACTCCACTTGATCCCCTGGTGATGCTTGAATGCTTAGGAGAAATTTATGTTGGCTGGATGAAGAGTTTGAACAGCTTCTGCTCAAACTCAGTTGAAAATGGCAATGGTGATTCAGGCTGTTTCTGGCAAGGGTGAAGGGTTGTTTGTGGTCCAGATGATGAGTGGAGAAGGTTTGTGAAGTTTGTTTGGACGTTTGTGAGCTGTGGAAGGTGTTTCGAAGGGAACTGCAGCTTGGGGTGAAAATGGTGAAGTGATGTTATGGTTTGTTTCAGGCTTGGTTCTTTGTTGGTTTCTACTCAATGGAACATGGTAAGATGATTGGTGAAAATGGTTTGGATGTTTTGAGTTTGTGGAGGCAGATTCGAAGAGTTTTGCAAAGTGAGGTCTTTTTTGTATGGTGTCTTGTGATCTCTTTCAGCCTTGCTTCTTGATGTGTTTTGCTAGCAGATGGAAAGTATAAACAATTGCAAGTGGCCAGAGGATGTGACATGGCCTGTGGTGATTGGGATGTTTGCTTTTGCCAAAAGTCCACTTTTTGTGTAAGAGAGGTATGGCTTGGTTCTAGCTTGGTACAAGGGCTAGGGCTGGCGCAGCATGGTGTGTATGGAAGGCTAGAATGGTTCAAAGGCCAATGCAGCAAGTGGTGAGAAGCATCATGATGGTTTTGCAACTTGGTTACCTTTGGCACTTCATGGAAAAAAGTCTTGTTACACAAACCATGGACATGAGAAACTTTGGTCCAATTCTGATTTTTAGAGCTCATGGAATGTTTGTGTCATGGTTTGATGTCAACTAGAGGTTACAAAAAGCCTTGGTTCATGATTTTGCAAAATTCACATTTGAAGCATGTCTTGAAAATCAATGATTTTAACCAACTTTGTCACACCATAACTTTTGATCCAAGAAGAATTTGATCATGTTCTTGTACTTTTTGAAAAGGGAAAGATGTATTCTACAACTTTCATGACCAAAGTTTTTCCATTTGAAGCATTTTTGGATCAAGAATCAAGGCTTGAAAAATGACCTAAAATGACATATTCTTGAAAAGTCAACCATGCCCTAAAAAGTCAACATTTGCAAAAACTTGTAATTCTTGATTTTTGTGAACTTCAACCTTCTTCCATGATCAAATAAAGATCATATACACTCAAAATGATGAAGATCACCCATTGGTTGGTCATTGGGGGCCTCAGATGCCCTGATTTTGCACTGACTTGTCTAGAAAGTCAACCCTTGATCAGATGACTTCCCCATGGAATTTCTTCATGAAAATTGATATGCATACTCCCTATACCATATAGAGATCAATAGAAACAAGAATGACCAAAAAATTTGGAGTTATGGCCTCTGAAACCAAAACCCTAATTTTAGGTCAATTGTGCAGTTAAACCTGGCTCTGCCTTTATACCAATCCCAGTTCTTGTGATTCTTTGGCATTCTTGACTTTGAGAGGATATAATATGATACCTGAACACACATGGACCCCTTTTAAGTGATTGATGACCTTTGGAGTGGCTCAAGAGGCTCTTGGATTGTTCAGATCACAAACCCTAGATGCAGATGACTTTGAATCTATGCAGTGAATCAAAACTGTGATATGAGATGCTATGATTGAGTTTATGCATATGAAATGATCACAAGCCATGGTGTGAATGGGTGAGGGCAAATTTGGGGTGTTTACAGGTTGGATGATGGGGGGCCTCAGATGCCCTGATTTTGCACTGACTTGTCCAAGAAGTCATTTATTGATCAGATGCCTTCCCCATTGAATTTCTTCATGAAAATTGGTATGCATGATCCTTATATCATATAGAGACCAATAGAAACAAGAATGACCAAGAAATTTGGAGTTATGGTCTCTGAAACCAAAACCCTAATTTTAGGTCATCTGTGTAGTTAAACCTGGCTCTGCTTCCATACCTTCCTCAGTTCTTGTGATTCTTTGACTTCCTTGATCTTGGGAGGATATAATATAATGCTTGAACATACATGGACCCTCTTGAGATGGTTGAAGACCTTTGGAGTGGCTCAGATAGCTCATGGATTGCTCAGATCACAAACCCTAGATGCAGATGAATTTGAACCAATGCAGTGAAGCAAAAATGCAACATGATATGATATGATGAACTTATGAAAATGAAAAAGATCATAAGCCATGGTGAAATGATTGAGGGAAAATTTGGGGTGTTTACACTTGTTATGCATGATAAATGAATTTTGTTTGTGGATTCATGTTCTATGGTGTTAGAGGAGTGATTCTGGGCAAGAAATTAGGAGTTTAGATGCTTGTTTGAGTTTTTGGGATTTTGGTTCGCCGGAGAAGATGACAGGAGCTAGCTTCGGTCACCTGAAAATGCTTAGGGTTTAATTAGGGTTTAATTAGTCAGTTTGAATGTAGGCCCTTAGATCTTAGGGTTAGCGCACAAATGAGTGGCCCAGATTACTTCATTAACTTTAATTCAGTTTAATTAGTTTAATTAGGATTAATTAAATTAATTTCATCAGATTGAATCCTGGCAATTAATTAACGCGCGCAGTCAACCCCTTTCCCTTAGGTTTGAATTTAGACCACTGGATCTAATTACTTCCATTTTAATTCAATTTTTATTTCATTTTATTTCATTTTCTTTCCACATTTTATTTAAAATACCAAAACACATCAAAAAATTCTCAAACTTTGCATTCTGGTTTTAAATATTTTTCTCAACCTGAAAATAATTTTTATTTTATTTTTTTCATTAAAAAAGTATTTATAAAATATTTAAATGTTATTTTTAATTAATTACTGGATTTTAATTAATTAAAAATGCATTTAGGTTTCTAAAAATCACCAAAAAAATCATGAACCATTCCAATACATTTAGAAACATTTTCAAACTCTTCATATAAATTTCTTTTTAGTTTTGATTATAATTTCCCAATTTTCTTTGAATTAGGGTTCATTAAAATCATATTTTTTAACCCTAACTTTGAAAAATCATTTTTGCCTAACCAAGAAGAGTTTGAATTTGGTTCTTTTTGAATTGTTACACATATTGCAAGAAGTTTCTAAGATATTTTCATCATGAATTTATCTTGTATTTTCAAATTAATTTGCATTTTTCCTTTTGAATCATCCAAAAACCCTAGCAAACTTAGAAAAATCATAACTTTCAATAGGAGTAGCTTCTGACCTTCTCCTTTGGGGTGTGACATAGTATGGGATTAGGGTTTGTTTAAGCTTGATTTCAATTTTTTATCATGTTGTATGCTTCTGTTTTGCCCATTTGCATCTCATATGTTCATAAAACCCTAATTTCTCATGTTCATTAGCATTCACCTTGCATATCCATCATCACATGAACTTGCCATGACATTTCAAGCATTCATATGTCACCTTAGACATCTTATGACATGTTAGAACCTTGCTTGATCATTTTTTCATTCATTTTCTATGTCTTGCATTCATTTCATTTCATAAACATCCATGTGTTTTCAAGCTTCCAAGCATGCTTTTATGACATCTCATCTTTGTATGATCATTCATATGCACATTGAATGACATTTCATCATCTCATAATCCATTTGCATTGCATAATCACTTCTGAATTTGGTCATTTCATCTCACTTCAATTCATTTCTTTATGCTTTTTGTCTTATGCATCCATACTAACTTTTCAGGAACTTTTGGTAAGTTATTTTGGGAGGTGGATTTGCCTTCACTTCCCACTTCTTCTTATCTCATTCATATGCATTTTAACATGTCTTTAAAGTGAACTTGTTCACTTATGTTCCATCCTTCTCACTCTCTTTCTTTTAAGTTACTTATCTTCTTTAGGAAGTAAGTAACTTATGTTTCTTCTTCCTTCTCTTTTCATCTGCTTCTTCCATTGGTGGCCTTGAAGATCTTTGCTCTTAAGCCTAACAAACCATAGGATATCCAAGAATGATAACTTTTAGGGTTATGTATAGTCCCCCCTTAGTCTTTTACCTTTGAGTCTCTCTTCTCATCTCAATAATCAGAGACTAAACTCTTAAAGCTTTAGAACTTTGAATTAGGGTTATGCCTGCATCATTCTCTTAGGATGGAGTGTATAACTTTAATCCTAAGTGTTAAACCTTTAATTTGTGTACACCTCTTAATAAAATCACACTAATAATCACCAAGACTTTATCTTTTAAATTGGGCCTTACATTAGGGTTTTATCTCTTCCTTATGGTTAAGAGGGACTAACCCTAGTGTTTAATGGACAAGTCCCCCTCAAGTTGTCTTACAAACTTAAAATCCACTTCTTAATCTCATCTGTAAACACCCCAAATTTTCCCTCACTCATTTCACCATGGCTTGTGATCTTTTCATTTGCATAAGTTCAATCATAGCATCTCATATTGCATTTTTGCTTCACTGCATTGGGTCAAAGTCATCTGCATCTAGGGTTTGTGATCTGAGCAATCCCTGAGCCATTTGAGCCACTCCAAAGGTTATCAATCATATCAATAGGGTCCATGTATGTCCAAGCATCATATTATATCCTCCCAAGATCAAGAAAGTCAGAAAATCACAAGAACTGAGAAAGGCATGGAAGCAGAGCCAGGTTTAACTGCACAAATGACCTAAAATTAGGGTTTTGGTTTCAGAGGCCATAACTCCAAATTTTTTGGTAATTATTTTTTCTATTGGTCTCTATATGATATGAGGATCATGCATACCAATTTTCATGAATAAATTCAATGGGGAAGGCATCTGATCAATAGATGACTTCTTGAGCAAGTTAGTGCAAAATCAGGGCATCTGAGGCCCCCAATCATCCAACCAAAGGGTTTTCTCCATCATTTTGAGTTTATATGATCTTTATTTGATCTTAGAAGAAGTTAGAAGTTCACAAAATTGAAGAATTTCAAGCCATTTGCAAAGTTGCCATTTTGGCAAAGTGACTTGTAATGCAAACATACCATTTTGGGGAAGTTTTTCAACCTCCTCTTTTTGATTCAAAAATGCTTCAAATGAAAAATTCTTGGTCATGAAAGTTGTAGATTGGATCATTCCCTTTTCAAAAAGTACAAGAACTTGACCTAATTCATCATGGAACTCAAGTTATGGCTTTGCAAAGTTGGGAAAAATCACTAAAATTCACTTATGCACCAAAGAGGGAAGTTTGCAAAAACACTTGCCAAAGCATTTTGTGACCTCAATTTGACTTCTAAGTATTGCACAAACATCACACATGACCTATAATTCAGAATTTCACAAAGAAATTCCAAGTTTCATGCCTTGAACTTTACAAAATCCAAAAGGGGCCAAAACTTCATGAATTTGCAAAATGAATCAAAACCTCTCACACACTTGTTGAATCACCACAAAACCTTTTCCATGGTTATCCTTGAACCAAGCTGACTCGAGCCATGCTTTGAAACAGCCACTGAACCAGCCCATACCTCAATTACACCAACTCTTGACATTTTTGCAACTTGCCCATACCAATCAACATAGGCCATCACCCACCCTCTGACCTATCCCAACATGATATGTGTACCAAAAGCGAGCCATTCCATAAGATAACACAAGCGGAAACCTCCAAGAACACAACATACACAAAATCCCCAAAATTTGCAAAAGCTATCGAATCTCATAACTCAGCCAACAAACATCAAAACTTCCTCCACCATTCAACTACACACTCATTGCTGGTCATTTCCCACCCTTCATTTTGCCCTAAAACATCCAGAATCAAAAACACGATTTTGACATTTCATGAACTGAACTTCTGCCAATTTCATTTTGAGGCCATTTAAACTCCAACCAAGCATCACAAGCTCTTGAGGGGAGTCATTGGAGTGGATTTGAGGCAAAGAACTGGCCAGAAAGCTCCTGGTTTGAAAACTCAACTTCAGGTAGCCATGGCATTTTATTTTTCCAGAACCTTCATTTTATGTTATCGAATGATTCTATGTGTTCCCCTGATTGTCATGATATGTTTGATTTCGAAAATAGTTGAGAAATAAGCATTTCATAAGCTTCTGAAATTTTTGAGATGTTTTCCGTTTTGCCTTGATTCATGTTTTTGGTGATGAATAAATGAATTTTGATGGCTGATTCTTGTTGGGGTTGATGTGAGGATCATTTCTGGAGAGTTTTAGGGCTTGGGGTTGCGTATTGAGTGAGATAACTTGAGAGGGTAGCCGGAGAAGATGACCGGAACACTGTTCCGGTCACCTGAAAGTGTTTAGGGTTCAGATTAGGGCTTAATGACGTAATTAGTGTAGTTTGAATCTCAGCCATCCAGATGCGCGTGCTGGTCAATTCCCTCCCCTTTTTATTTGAATCTGGGCCACTGGATCAGCATACTTTCATTTTAATTCATTTAATTTTCATTTTAATTGCATTTCTTTCTACATTTTATTAAAAATAGCAAAACACTTCTAAACAATTTCATTTTTTGCATCATGACTTAAAATATTTTTCTCATTCTGAAAATAATTTTTATTTTATTTTTTGCATAAATTTCGTATTTTTAAAATATTTAAATGTTTATTTTAATTAATTAATGAGAATTAATTAAAAGTCAATATTTTTTGCACAAATTTCTTTTTGGTTCTTGACCTATTTTGACATTTTTCTTTGGATTTAGGGTTCTTAAAAGTCAATATTTTTGCCCTAACTTAGAAAAATCCTTTCTGCCTAACCTTGAAGAGTTTGATGATGGTTCTTTTTGCATTGCATTCCTCATGTCATGTAGTTTCTAGGATAAAATTGGTTTGAATTTATTCTTCATTTTCAATTTGTTTTGCAGTTATCATTGAGAAGTACCTCAAAACCCTAGCAATCTTGAGAAAATCATAACTTCCATTAGGTTAAGAGTTAGGTCTCCTCCTTTGGGCATTGAACTTGTATAGGTTTAGGGTACCTTTGATTCCATTTTCAATTTTTTTATCATGTCATTTGCTTCTGGCTTTGAATTTTGTATTGCATGTTATGTATAAACCCTAATTTTTTGCCTTCATTTGCATTCATTCTTCATATGCTTGCATACATGAACTTTCCATGACATTTTGTATATTCATATGACATATGAGACATCTTAGGACACATTAGAATCATGTTTGATCATTGCACCATTCATTTGCCATGTTTTTGCTTTCATTACATGTCATATGTTTTCATGAACTGTCATGCTTCTTACTTGTCTCATTTGCATTCCCATCTCTTGTATGATCATCCACATCTCATGTCTACCATTTGCATCATCCCTTAGAATCATTTACATCTTGTATATGCTTCTGGTTTTGGTTTTCATCCTTGCATCTTCCTCATTCTCCTTTCATATTCATTTCCTTTCACTAACTTTTCAGGTGGTAAGTTACTTTGAGAAGTGAATTTGCCTTCACTTCTCACAATCTCTTTTCATCTCTCTTATGCATTCATTGATGCATTTTATTTGTGGATTAGAGTGAGCTTTCTCATTCATGCTCCTTCTCCTCCTTCTTTCTTCAAGCAACTTATCTTCCTAAGTGAAGTAAGTTGTCTTGCTTCTTTTTGCTTCTTTTCCTTCCATCCTGCTTCTTCCTTGGTGGCTTTTCTCTTGAAGATCTTTTGAAAGCCTCATAAACCCTAGGAACACCCAAGCATGATAACAATTAGGGTTTGATTATTCCCCCATTAGTTTTACCTTTGTGTCATCTTTGTGTCTTCTCTTCTCATCTCATAATCAGGGAATAAACCCTAAAGGTTTTAAGGCTTTGTGATTAAGCTTATGCCTGCATCCTTCTCTTAGGATGGAGTGTATAACTTTAATCCTAAGTTTTAAACCTTTAATGTGTTTAAATCCTTTAATCAATACATCTAATAATCACTAAGACATCAAGCTTGTAACTTGGGCATTGCATTAGGGTTCTAATTCTTCCTTAATTGATTAAGAAGGACTAACCCTAGTGTTAATGGACAAGTCCCCTCAAGTTGTCTTACAAAACATAAAATCCATTTCTTAATCTCACCATTAACTAAAATCCACTTTAATAAAGGCTTTTTTTTGTCATGAGGTTAATCCCTAATCATGGATTAAGTTGAGGAGCCTTTCTCAGCTTAAATGTTCTCATCTATCATCCTTCTATTAGGATGGTGTAATGGGTCCATTAAATCCTTGATTATGGCTTAAACTCATTACTTGACACTAAACAAAAACACCAAAAACATCTAAATAAATGCAAGTAGGTTAATGATCTTAATCCTACACCATAGTGATTAAGTGTGAGGTGTTTACTTCATGCTTAAGGAATTCTCATTACCCCTAATCAGAGGGAGGATGTGATGAGTTTACTAACCCTTGGTTTAGGCTTAAGCTCATTTTCTTATGACAAACCACAAAAAAAAGCAATAAAAGATTGAAAACACCAAAAACAAACAATAATCGTCTCCTCCGGGATTCTTTTCTCACCTCATTTACTCACAAACGAGAACTTGCTTCTTCCGTCTAATGCAAGACAGTTTGCACCTGAGCCAGACAGGTCATACACTTGAGCATAGACAAGTAAGCAGTTCACAAGTCAATTTATCTTTCAGTCTCTTTGAGTTGAACTACGGTGTTCTGACTTCCTCATTGCACGAGAGGATACGTAGGCATAACTTAACTGTTATCGAAAAAAAGTCTCTGTATATTCCCCCTCTTCCAGCTTCATTCTTTAAGCCTCATAATCTTGAGCTTCACATTCTTTCCTTACACTGACACTTGCATTCTTTTCCATCTTTAGCACACAGAACATCACTGACACCACCCCTTTAAGCACAAAATTTCGAGCGTGGATCCCGTCGAGTACGACGGACAATCTGGGTGCTAATACCTTCCCAGGTTGTAACCAACCCCCTTTCTCAGTTTCTCTGGTTCGCAACCGTCTTATCCATATCTTCCCAGGTTTATGCAGCATTACCTTTCCTTCGGGATAAAAAAGCCTAGCTGGCGACTCTTTTTTTTTAGTTCACCCTTGTGTTTCTTCTCTTTCGCCGACCGTTCGCGTCTGTACCCCTCTTGATCGGGTGTCATTTGGTGGGAGCGACAACTTGGCGACTCTGCTGGGGATCCTTATACTGCAACCAGGGCTTCTGGTTCTTTTTGTGGGTTCCTCTTAGCGCTTGTTTGAATTGTGTTTACTGGAGTGTTATGTGTTATGTGTGTTTATTTATTTTGCTTTATTTATTGCTTTATGTACAACTTTATTTATTGCTTTCTTTTACAGTCTTATACATATTTCATACTGTCATTATCATTGTTGGATCTGGTTTCTGTTTTGGTGGGTGGGGTTCCATTGAGAGATTAAGGTCATATACCTGGGACCTGAGTGACACCTAGGCTAGAGTGGTTCATGTTCTTTCCTATTCCATTTCGGTCTGGTGCGGGAATATGAAACACGGTTCAGATGTGGGTTTCTTCTTGAGAACTTTGTGCTACAGATTTCATGTAGTACTAGGGCTATCTGGGAAGCCTACTAAGTCTGGATGACCTTTATTATGACCTTCAGAAGCTGAGGTGAATTAGAGGAGGATCTTTTATGGTTATTGTAAACACTGTACCTCCGGGTTATAAGTGTTTACACTCCTCATAACTGATCTAAGTCTGAGGATCCTTGTTCTAGAACATTACCTGTGAGGGGGATTGGGTTGTTTACAGGTTTGCAGGAACCCTTAGCCACATCATACCCTGTTACTGTATGGTTTAAGAGTACCTCATTTTGGACAGTTCTTGTGATTAAACCCTGGACATGTGACTCTTTATTTGAGTCCCCCACCCTGGTTACTGGATTTCTGAGCCCTCATTTGGACCTTTGAACATACATGGACTTATATCAAGACAGATAATCAGATCCAGCTTGATTATAAACCCTTGCATATCATTTGCATATATCATCATTGCATCATTTAACATTTGTTTATTTGCTTTTCAGGGTATCCATATCATATCTGGTTTGGTTTTGACCCTTTCTTTTGCATAGACCTCTGCTTCAGTTGTCTTCATTAGTTATCTGCTTCAGCTATCTTCATCATCACCAGCATCAGCCTATCAGTGGCTCATTTCCAGCATCAGCCTGTGATCTTCATCAGCATTTGTCTTCAGCTTCTTCAGCAGCACTCATGGCTACTCCCAGGAAGAGCAACATATCTTATCACTTTTTTGAGCCTGTATTGACTGGTATCAGGCAGGTCCAGTCACTCATCACACCTGACCACATCCCATTATTTAGAGAACACTATGGGGGTATTTTGGACACGGTCATGGATCTTGATCCTTCTCAGAGAAGCATGATCCACACATGCCTGCAGTTCTATGACCCTCCACTGAGATGCTTCATCTTTCCAGACTTTCAGTTAGGGCCTCTACTGGAAGAGTTTTCTTCATTGATTGGAGTACCTATCGGGGGTGGAGTCCCTTTCAACCCAGAGATGCCAGCTCCCAGAAATGAAGAGATAGCAAAGGCACTGTACTTGGAGCCTGCCCTGATTGAGCAAAGCATGACAACAAAGGCTGGGATTCCTGGTTTGCATTTGGATTTCTTGGTTTCTCAGGCCATCCTGAAGGCCTCATTGGGAGAGTGGAGGGCAGTTTGTGCATTGTTAGCCCTCAGCATATATGGGGCTATACTGTTTGCAGATGAGCCCAAATTTGTCAGCAAGAATGCCATCCATTTGTTTCTTCTAAAGAACCCAGTGCCCTCATTGCTAGGAGATTTCTATTATTCCATCCATCAGAGGAATGAGAAACAGAGGGGGAAGTTGGTAAGATGTTGTGCTCCTTTGTTTTACACCTGGCTACTCAGACACCTGCCTAAGTCAGATGCTTTCTTGAATCCCCACCAACAGAAGAATTGGGCCAAGAGGTTCATTGCTTTGACTTCAGATGATATTAGATGGTGCACCCAGAGCACCAAAGGCAAGGACATTATCACCAGCTGTGGACAATACCCAAATGTGCCTCTGATAGGAGTAAAGGGTTGCATCAACTACAACCCCTTACTATTTAAGAGACAATTGGGTTATACCTTGGTCTACCCTCCCAGAGGACAAGGTTTAGCTGAGACCCTGTATTGAGAAGTGAAACCTAATTCAGCTGTTGTCAGACAAGCATCCTGGGCTTGGGACAACATCCAGACTAAAGGGATGGCTATTCTTGGAAGGTGTAATAATGTTGCTTTAGCTCAATACTATGACTGGTCCCGTACTAGAGCTCAGATTACCAGAATGCCTTTCATCTTGGAAGACATACCTGGGCCATCTACAGTAGAGCCAGCAGCAACTATCAGCCTAGAAGAATTTGAGAAGTTGAAAGAAAGGAATGAGAACTTATCTCAAGCCTTGAAGAAGACTCTCTGGGAGAGAAGTGATGGTCGTCTGGATATTGAAAGATTGGAGAAGCTTAGGGTGGAGCATCTTACCAAAATTGAGAAGACAGAGGACTACATCAGGAAAGCAAGAGCTGGGGAACAAATATTGAAGAATGCCTGTAAAGAAGCCAAGATTCAGAAGGCTAGGACTGAGCTCTATCTGCAAGAGAGTTAGGCTAGGTGAGTCAGAATCACTAAGGCCCATACACAGGAAGACCAAAAGACTCAAGCCAAGATTGAACAGCTAGAGGCCAGTGAGAAGAAGCAGTAGGAAGCTTTGTTAGCAGCCCAGAAGGAGATTTCAGAGTTGAAGCTTAGAGCAGGATTGAAGAGATCAAAGGACCAAGACAGGCATAAGAAGTTGACCACTGCCATTGCTACTAGGAACCTCCTCATTAGGACCCTTACAGAGCACCCAGCTGGTCCAGTGACTGAGGCACTCCTGAAGGAGGTCAAAAAGGATGAGTTTGGACTGGATGTCTGATTCTTTGTTTGTTGTTATTTCCATTTGATGTACTTTTTCTTTTTGATGTATTTTGACCCTTCAAGGGCATGTATTGTAAAATAGACTATGTATTGCTCTATCATTTGTAATATATTTTGGTTTGTTTTCATTCGGGCCCTCTTTCAACAACATCAAGCATCTTCCTCAAGGACTGGAAAAGGTCAAAACCAAGAACCAAACCGGATACCTTGGAAAACAAATAAGCATACTGCATTGCGTACTAACTTTGTTTTGTTTTGTAGGTTTTATTATTATCTTTGTTTCTAACTTTGTTGTGACTTCAGGAAACATTGCTCGTCGCCGAGTGTTCCCTGTCAACCGCACGCACCGGTACCCGACTCGTAACAATCTTCCCGGCATTCAAATGGTGCAAGTACAGCAGGATCTGGCTGAGGTCAAAAATCAGATGGCCAATGAAAGAGTAGAAATGAGAAATCAGATGTCTCAGTTCATGACAGTGATGACTGGCTTAGCCCAGAGTCAGGAAAGGTTAAGAGAGCTGGTGGAAAGACAAACTCCTGAGGAGCCTCATCTTGGAATAGGAGGAACTAGTAACAATGAACAGGGCCAGCCTCGTATTGACCCACCAGTATTTGGACCTCATCTGGATCCAGAAGTTAACATCCCAAGAAATGTGCAAGGTAATACTGCTGGGGGTAGAATCCTGCAAGAGGATCTCCAAGAAGAACAATTTACTGTTATGGGAGCTGGAGATGAGGTATATGACAGAAGATTGGACGAGATTGCTGAAAAGCTAAGATCTTTGGAATCTCATAATTCTTTGGGCTTCGATGTGATGGATATGGGACTAGTGGATGGGGTGAGAATTCCCCACAAATTCAAAACCCCATGCTTTGAGAAGTATAATGGTACCTCATGTCCTCGCACTCATCTGCATTCTTTTTTGGGAAGTGTAAACACCCCAAATTTTCCCTCACCCATTCACACCATGGCTTGTGATCTTTTCATATGCATAAGTTCAATCATAGCATCTCATATTGCATTTTTACTTCACTGCATTGGTTCAAAGTCATCTGCATCTAGGGTTTGTGATCTGAGCCATCCAGAGCCATTTGAGCCACTTAAAAGGTCATCAATCACTTCAAAGAGGTCCATATGTGTTCAAGCATCATATTATATCCTCTCAAAGTCAAGAATGTCAAAAAATCACAAGAACTGGGAATGGCATGGAAGCAGAGCCAGGTTTGACTGCACAGATGACCTAGAATTAGGGTTTTGGTTTCAAAGGCCATAACTCCAATTTTTTTGGTCATTCTTGTTTCTATTGGTCTCTATATGGTATAGGGATCATGCATATCAATTTTCATGAAGAAATTCCATGGGGAAGTCATCTGATCAAGAGTTGACTTTTTGAGCAAGTCAGTGCAAAATCAGGGCATCTGAGGCCCCCAATGACCCAACCAAAGGGTGTTCATCATCATTTTGATCGTGTATGATCTTTATTTGATCATATAAGATGTTGGAAGTTCACAAAATTGAAGAATTTCAAGCCATTTGCAAAGTTGACGTTTTGGGAAAATGACTTGTAATGGAAATTTGCCATTTTGGGAAACTTTTTCAACCCTTGCTTTTTGATTCAAAAATGCTTCAAATGGGAAAACTTTGGTCATGAAAGTTATAGAATGGATCATTCCCTTTTCAAAAAGTACAAGAACTCGTTCTAATTCATTTTTTATCAAAAGTTATGGCTTGTCAAAGTTGGCCAAAATCACATAATTTCAAGTTTTCTACCAAAGAGGCAAAGTTGCAAAACCACTTGCCAAGACAAATTGTGCTATCAAATGGACTTCTAAACTTCATAAAAACATAAACCAAGGCCTAAAGATCAGATTGCATCAAAAGTTCATTCATTTTCATGGCTTGTAGATCAAGAAACTTCAAAAGGGCCAAAGATGAACCAAATTGCAAAACATCTCATAAGCCTTGATCCACTTGCTGATTTATCTCATAAACAATTCCATGGTTCTCCCTAAACTCAGCTGAGCCAAGACAAGCCAAGAAGCAAGTTGTACCATTGCCCATACCTCAAGTACAAGTCAAGTTGACATTTTGGCAACTTGCCCATACCAATCAACATAGGCCAGCACCCACTCCCTGACCTATCACACTTCTTTATGTGGATCCTTTGCAAGCAAAAGCACACAACACACAAGCCTGAAAGCTCCAAGAACAGAGTATTCTCATTTTTCACCTCATATGCAAAACCATTCGAAACTGACTCCACAAGCATCAAACACACAAACAAACTTCACAAAACATCTCAGCACATCCTCCTGATCATTTCCCTGCCCTCATTCATCCCTGAAACCTCCTGAATCAAAAATACGATTTCCTCACTTCACTGAACAGAACTTGCTCAAACTCTCCAACCAGCCATTTTAAACTCCAACCAAGCATTGCAAGCTTCTCAAGGGGTTCATTAGAGGCGTTTTGGATCAAAGGGCCAGCCAGAAAGTTCCAGAAATCAAAGCTTCAGTTCAGGTGAGCTCAAGAACATGTTTTCCAGAAACATGTTTTTAAGTTCCTAGATGATTCTCCATGCTTCACTGATCATGTTGATATGTTTTGTTTTGAAAATGGTTGAGAAATAAGCATGTATTCGTGTTCTGAAATTTTTTGACCTAAATGCATTTTGATTCGATTCAGCCTTAATATGAAAAATAAATGTGTTTTGATTGTTGATTCTTACTCTATGATGTTTGGGGATGGATTCTGGGCAGAGAGATTGGATTTTAGTGGCCTAGGGAGGAAGATAGCAATTTTCAGGGGAGATTGTGGCCGGAGAAGATGACCGGAGGTCATTTCCGGCCACCTGAGGGTCATTAAGCCCTAATTACATCATTAATGGGGGTTTGAATGTGGGGCGTAGGATGGTTTGACTTTGGTTGACTCGCGCGTGATTGAGTGGTCAGGATGCATCATTAGAAACCCTAACCTAGTTTAATTAATTAAATCCAGTTTAATTAATTCATAAACCTTTTTAGCCAGGTTTGAATCTGGGCCCTTGGATCTGGCGCGCAGTCAACCAGTCCAAGCCCAGATCAAATCCTGGCCATCCCTTGCGCATACTTTCATTTTTATTATTTATTATTTCATTTATTTTGTTTCATCTTTCATATTTTATTTAAAATAGCAAAAAGCATTTAAAAATTATGGAAATTTTTGTCAAAGTTTTCACTAATTTTTAAAACCCAAAAATATTTTTATTTTTATTTTTTGCATTAAAAATTATTTTTAAATCATTTAAAAGTTTATTTTTAATTAGTTAATGAAAATTAATTAATTAAAAATACTTTTAGGTATTTAAAAATCACAAAAAAATCCATGTAACATCTAGAAACATTTAGAAACATTGTCCAACTCTCAAACCAAATTTATTTTTTGTTCTTGATGCCTTTTGATTATTTTCAATGGAATAAAATTCATTTCAAGGCAATGTTTTGTACCAATCTTCAAAAACTCATTTCTGCCTAACCATGGAGAGTTGGACAATGATTCTTTTTGCATTGCATCTTGTATAGCATGTAGTTTGTAGGATAAAATGGGATTGAATTGATCTTTCATTTCCTATTTGTTTGGCATTTTTCTTGATGAGGTACCTTAAAACCCTAGCAATCTTAGGAAATTCATAACTTTCAATAGGTTAAGAGTTGGATCCCCTCCTTTGGGCAGTGAGTTTGTATAGGTTTAGGGTTCCTTTGAATGCATTTTCAATTTTTTATCATGTCATTTACTTCTGGTTTTGGATTTTTGCTTTGTATGGTGCATGTAACCCTAATTCATGCCTTTCTTTGCATCCATCTTCCATTTGCTTGCATACCATGACTTGCCATGACATTTTGTGCATCCATTTGATTCATTAGACATCTTAGGACATATTAGAAACATGTTTGATCATTGCATCTTTCATTTGCCATGTTGTATGTCATTTGCATTCCATAACTTTTCATGAACTTCCATGGTTCAAAGCATGCTTCTCTTGCATCCATATGCTTGTATGATCATTCCTATGCCTTGCCTCATGTTTGCATCATATCTTAGAATCATTAACATCATACTCATGCTTCTGGTTTTGATTTGCATCATGACATTTCATCTTATTTGCATTGCATTTCATTTCTTTTGCTAACTTTTCAGGTGGTAAGTTGTTTGAGAAGTGGATTTGCCTTCACTTCTCACAATCTCTTTTCATCTCTCTTATGCATAATTGATGCATTTTATCTTGTGCTTTGTATTGAGCTTGCTCATTCTTGTTCATCTTACTTTCTTTCTTCAAGCAACTTATCTTCTTAAGTGAAGCAAGTTGTTTTGGCTTCTCTTTGCTCCTTTCATCTGCTTCCTGGTGGTTTCCCTGAAGATTTTCTTGCAAACCTCACAAACCCTAGGAATGACCAAGCATGATAACAATTAGGGTTATATTAGTCCCCCACTTAGTCTTTACCTTTGTGTCTCTTTGAGTCTTCTCCTCTCATCTCTTAATCAGGGACTAAACCCTAAAGGCTTTAAGGCTTTGTGATTAAGCTTATGCCAGCATCCTTCTATTAGGATGGAGTGTATAACTTTAATCCTAAGTGTTAAACCCTTAATGTGTTTAAATCCTTTAATCAATTCACTTAACAACCATCAAGACATCAAGCTTGTAACTTGGGCCTTGCATTAGGGTTCTAATTCTTCCTTAATTGGTTAAGAAGGACTAACCCTAGTGTTAATGGACAAGTCCCCCTCAAGTTGTCTTAAAAAACCTTAAAAAATCACTTCTTCATCATATCATTAACTAAAATCCACTTAATAAAGGCTTTGTTTTGTCATGAGGTTAATCCCTAATCATGGATTAAGTTGAGGAGCTTTCCTCAGCTTAAACATTCTCATCTGTTATCCTTCTATTAGGATGGTGTAATGAGTCTGTTTAATCCCTGATTATGGCTTAAGCTCATTACTTAACACTAAACAAAAACAACAAAAACATCTAAATAATCACAAGTAGGTTAATGATCTTAATCCTACATCAAAGGTGATTAAGTGTGAGATGCTGTCTTCACACTTAAGGTATTCTCATTACCCCTAATCAGAGGGAAGATGTGATGAGTTTACTAACCCATTGGTTTAGGCTTAAGCTCATTAACTTATGACAAACTCCAAAAAAGAAATAAAAGACTGAAAATCCAAAAACAAACAATAATCGTCTCCTCCGGGATTCTTTTCTCATCTCATTCACTCACAAACGAGAACTCGCTTCTTCTGTCTAATGCGAGACAGTTAGCACTTGAGCCAACTAGTCATACACTTGAGCATAGACAAGCAAGCAGTTCACAATTCAATTTATCTTTCAGTCTCTTTGGGTCGAACTACGGTGTTCTGACTTCCTCATTGCACGAGAGGATACGTAGGCATAACTTAACAGTTATCGAACAAAAGTCTCTGTACATTCCCCCTCCTTCCAGCATTATTCTTTGAGCCTCATAGTCTTGAGCTTCACCTTCTTTTCTTACACTGGCACTTTCATATTTCACTTCACATCTATTTTACACTGACACTTGCATTCTTTCCAGCTTTGATACACAGATTGCACTGACACTACCCCTTTAAAACATAAATCTTTCAAGCGTGGATCCCGTCGAGTACGGCGGACAATCTGGGTGCTAATACCTTCCCAGGTTGTAACCAACCCCCTTTCTCAGTCTCTCTGGTTCACAACCGTCTTATCCATATCTTTTCTTAGGTTTATGCAGCATTACCTTTCCTTCGGGATAAAAATGCCTAGCTGGCGACTCTTTTCATTTCTTTCTCTTTCGCCGACCGTTCGCGTCTGTACCCCTACTGGCCATGTGTCATTTGGTGGGAGCGACAGCTTGGCGACTCTGCTGGGGACCCTTATACTGTAACCAGGGCTTCTGGTTCTTTTTGTGGGTTCCTCCTAGCGTTTGTTTGATTTGTGTTTACTGGGGTGTTATGTGCTATATGTGTTTATGTATGTATTTTGTTGCTTTATGTACAATTATTTATTGCTTTCTTTACAGCTTTATATACATCATACTATCATACTGTTATCTGGCTGGATCTGGTTTTTGTCTTGGTGGGTAGAGTTTTATTGAGAGATAAGGTCCTATACCTGGGACCTGAGTGACACCTAGGCTAGAGTGGTTCATGTTCTTTCCCATTCCATTTCGGTCTGGTGCGGGAATATGAAACACGGTTCAGATGTGGGTTTCTTCTTGAGAACTCTGTGCTACAGATTTCCTGTAGTGCTAGGGCTATCTGGGAAGCCTGCTAAGTCTGGATGACCTTTATTATGACCTTCAGAAACTGAGGTGAATTAGAGGAGGATCTTTTATGGTTATTGTAAACACTGTACCCCCGGGTTAGAAGTGTTTACACTTCTCATAACTGATCCAAGTCTGAGGATCCTTGTTTTAGAACACTACCTGTGAGGGGGTTGGGCTGTTTACAGGTTTGCAGGAACCCTGGACCACATCATACCCAGTTACTTATTGTGATTAAGAATGCTCCACTTTGGACAGTTCTTGTGATTTAACCCAGGATATGTGACTCTTTATTTGAGTCCCCCACCTTGGTTACTGGACTTCTGAACCTCCATCTGGACTTCTTAAACATACATGGACCTTTATATCAAGGCAGTAATCAGATCCAGCTTGGTCACAAACCCTTGCATATCATTTGCATACATCATCATTGCATCTTTTAACATTTATTTATTTGTTTTTCAGGGTATCCATATTACATTTGGCTTGGTTTTGACCCCTTCATCTGCATAGACCTTTGTTCACCAGTTATCTACTTCAACTATCTTCATCAGTGGTTTGCTTCAGTTACCTCCACCAGTCTCAGCCTATCAGTGGCTCATCTCCAGTATCAGTATTCATCATCAGCATCTGTTTTTCAGCTCTTCATCAGCCGTCATGGCACCCAAGAAGAGCAACATTTCATACCACTTCTTTGAGCCTGTGCTAGCCGGCATCAGGCAGGTTCAGGCACTTATCACTCCAGACCATTTCCCATTATTCAGAGAGCATTATGGAGGCATCCTTGATATGGTTATGGACTTAGACCCTTCTCAGAGGAGTTTGATTCACACTTGCCTACAGTTCTATGACCCTCCTTTGAGATGCTTCACTTTCCAAAACTTTCAGTTGGGACCTCTGCTAGAGGAGTTTTCATCACTAATTGGAGTGCCTATTAAGGGTGGGATTCCCTTCAACCCTGAGATGACTTCTCCCAGCAATGGAGAAGTGGCAAAAGCATTGCACCTGGAACCTATTGTGATTGAGCAGAACATGACCACAAAGGCTGGAATCCCTGGTTTGCACTTGGACTTCCTAACTTCTCAGGCCATCCTGAAGGCCTCCTTGGGAGAATGGAAGGCAGTTTGTGCATTGTTAGCCCTCAGTATATATGGGGTTATACTTTTTGCGGACGAGCCCAAGTTTATCAGCAAGAATGCTATTCATCTCTTCCTTCTGAGGAACCCAGTACCCACCTTGCTGGGAGATTTCTATTACTCTGTTCATCAAAGGAATGAGAAGCAGAGAGGGAGATTAGTGAGATGTTGTGCTCCTTTATTCCACACTTGACTGCTTAAACACTTACCCAAAACTGATGCCTTCCTGAACCCTCACCAACAGAAGAATTGGGATAGGAGACTTATTGCTTTGACCTCAGATGACATCAGGTGGTACACCCAAAGCACCAAGGGCAGAGACATAATCACTAGTTGTGGGCAGTACCCCAATGTACCTCTAGTGGGAGTGAAGGGTTGCATCAACTACAATCCTTTGCTGTTTAAGAGACAATTGGGCTATGCTTTGGTTCACCCTCCTAGAGTGCAAGACTTGGCTGAAACCCTATATTGTGAGATAAAGCCTAATCTAGCTGTTGTCAGACAAGCATCTTGGGCTTCGGACAACATCCAGACCAAAGGGATGGCCATTCTTGGGAGATGCAACAATGTGGCTTCAGCTCAGTATTATGAGTGGTCTCATGCTAGAGCTCAAATTTCTGGGATGCCTTTCACCATTGGGGATGCACCTGGACCATCCACGGTACCACCTCCAGCCACTGTCAGCCTGGAGGAATTTGAGAAGCTGAAGGAAAGGAATGATGGTCGTCTAGACATTGAGAAGACCCTCTGGGAGAGGAGTGATGGTCGTCTAGACATTGAGAAGTTGGAGAAGCTTAAAGTGGAGCATCTGGCCAAGATTGGGAAAGCAGAGGACTACATCAAGAAATCAAGAGTTGGGGAGCAAATATTGAAGAATGCCTATAAAGAGGCCCAGTTTCAGAAGGCTAGAACTGATCTCTATCTGAAAGAAAGCCAAGATAGGTGGGTCAGAATCACTGAAGCTCGCACTCAAGAAGATGAGAGAACTCAGGCCAGGATTGAGCAGTTGGAGGCTAATGAGAAGAAGCAACAGGAAGCTTTGCTGGCAGCCCAGAAGGAAATCTCAGAATTGAAGCTTAGGGCTGGTGTGAAGAGGTCAAAGGAACAAGACAGGAACAAGAAACTGACCACTGCTATTGCCACCAGAAACCTTCTCATCAGAAACATCACAGAGCATCCAGCTGGTCCTGTGACTGAAGCCCTTTTGAAGGAGGTCAAGGAGGATGAATTTGGCCTAGATATTTGACTTATTTGCTTGTTGTTATTTCCATTTCATGTACTTTTCTTTTTGTGTTGTATTTTGACCCTTCAGGGGCATTTGTTGTAAAAACAAACTATGTATGATCCACCATTTGTAATGTATTTGTTAGTTTGTTTTACTGGGTTTCTTTCTCTCAAGCAACATCAAAGCATCTTCCTCAGGGTCTGGAAAGGTCAAAACCAAGTACCAAGCTGGATACCTTGGAAACAAATAAGCATACTGCATCGCATACTAACTTTTGTTTGTTTTGTAGGTTCTTGTTTTTGGTTTGTTTGTTACTAACTCTGTTGTGGTTCAGGAATTATTGCTCTCCGTCGGGTGTTCCCTCTCAACCGTCCACACAGATATCCTACTCGCAACAACTTTCCTGGTATCCAGATGGATCAAGTACAACAAGATCTGACAGAGGTCAGAAGTCAGATGGCTAACGAAAGAACAGAGATGAGAAACCAAATGACCCAGTTCATGGAAGTAATGAATGGCTTGGCTCAAAGTCAAGAAAGGTTGAGGGCATTGGTAGAAAGACAAACCCCGGAAGAACCCCATCTGGGAACTGGAGGAACAAGTAACAATGAGAGGGGTCAGCCTCATGTTAATCCACCAGTATATGGGCCTCACCTACATCCGGAAGTCAATATCTCGGGCAATGTGCAAGGAAATACTACTGCAAGAAGGATCTTACAGGAAGACCCCCAGGAAGAACAGTTCACTGTGATGGGAGCTGGGGATGAAGTTTATGACAGGAGGTTTGATGAAATTGCTAAGAAATTGAGATCTCTGGAGTCTCAAAACTCCTTGGGATTTGATGTCATGGATATGGGGTTAGTGGACGGGGTAAGGATTCCCCACAAGTTTAAACCCCCGTGCTTCGAGAAGTACAATGGAACTTCCTGTCCACGAACTCACTTGCAGTCTTTTCTGGGGAGACTTAAAGCATACACCATGGATGAGAAACTGTGGATGTTCTATTTTGAAGATAGTTTGACTGGGGCTTCAAGGGAGTGGTACTCTCACTTGACCAGAGCTACTATCAGGTGCTGGAAGGACCTAGCTGAAGCTTTCATCAGACAATACCAATACAATCTAGACATGGCTCCTAACAGAACCCTTCTGATGGGAATGTCTCAATCCTCTAGGGAAAGCTTCAGGGAATATGCCCAGAGGTGGAGACAGCTTGCTACTGCTGTCCAACCACCCATGTTGGAAAGAGAAATGGCCGACATGTTCATGAATACTCTGCAAGGAACATATATTGATAGGCTAGCTGCCTTTTCTTCCACCAGCTTCGCTGACGTAGTCATAGCTGGAGAAAGAATTGAAAGCCTTCTGAAAATGGGTAAGATCTCCGATAATGGTGCAAGTTCGTCAAGTAATCCCAGGAAGCCTTTTGTGGGACCTAGAAGAACTGGTGAGACCAATGCCATTCATGCCAGCAGGGGCAGACCTCAGTATGTTCATTGGTCAGTGGCAGCCGTCACAATTCCAGCTCCGATTCCTCTGCAACCAATATATCAACCACAACAACAGCCACATTATCAACAGCAAATTCAGTATCCACCACCGAGAACCTACAACAACAACAACAGTCCACAACAAAGACCTTTTCAGCAAAGACCACCACAGGAAAATAGGGTAATTGACCCTATCCCTATGCCTTATGCTGCCTTATTGCCACAACTCCTGAAGCTCAACTTGGTTGAGTTAAGGACATTGGCACCTCCAGATCCTTCTAATCTGCCAACAAACTATGATGTCAACGCCAGATGTGCTTTTCACTCAAATGCACCTGGCCACAATACTGAGAAGTGTAGGGCTCTACAAATGAAGGTTCAGGATCTGGTGGATTCTAAAGCCCTCAACTTTGCACCCCCACCAAATGTTAACAAGAATCCCATGCCCAATCATGGAGTACCAAGAATTAATGCCATTGAGGAAGACAAGCCATCTTTCTTAATCACCAATGTTGGACAGATTCGAACACCTCTGGTAGAAATTAAAGCTCAGCTTCTAGAGTGCCAGATGTTCCCCGAGTGTGAGCTTGGTTGTGGTTATTGTAACATTTCTGTCAACGGGTGTGATAACTTGAGAAGCGGCATAGATGATCTTATCAAAAGTGGTATACTTCAGATCACAACAACGGCTCCTACAAATCCAGCAATCCCTTTGACAACAATTCCTGACTCTTCTACAACTGCAACAACAATCATTCCAACCAATTCATCAATATCATCAACAATGGCTCCATCCATCACTTCAACAAACCAGATGTCAACAACCATTTCTTCTACAACATCAGCACCCATTTATTCAGCAGAATCTTCTACAACGCCAACAGATATCTCAGCAGTCACCATTTACTATGATCCATCAAATGTTCCTCCAAACAACAACTTTCAACAACAAACAGTGGCATCTCCTGCCAGGTCACCAGTTACCATTTACTACAATCCGCACACCATTTCAGTACCCCCCTCTGCTGCAGTCAGTCCAGTTACCATCACGGTGCCTGGACCAGTTCCATATGAAAGCAGTAATGCCATCCCTTGGCATTATGGCTCTGACCTCTACTGCAACGGGGAGAAAATCACTCTGGATTCTTCAAACTCTTCTCCACAAATTGATAATGTTGGGGGAGGCGGAGGCTTCACTCGAAGCGGACGCCTTTTTGCCTCACAAGTGCAAAAACCGAATGCTGAAGCAGAAGCCGCTGCCAAAGCAAAGGGAAAGAGTGTGGTATTCGAAGAGTCGGCTGTCAAGGAGACTCAGAAGACATCTTTTGAGCAAGATGTAGACGAGTTTATGAGAATCATAAAGAGAAGTGACTACAAGGTGGTGGATCAGCTTCACCAAACTCCCTCCAAGATCTCCATATTATCCTTGCTAATGTGTTCTGAAGCTCACAGGAATGCATTACTAAAAGTCCTGCACGCAGCATACGTGCCAGAGGAGATCACTGTTAATCAGCTAGAGACTGTGGTGGCAAATGTCAACACCAGTCATGGACTGGGCTTTACCAATGCTGACTTAACAACTGAGGGACGTAACCACAACAAGGCTTTACATATCACTCTAGAATGCAAGGGTGTTGTCCTATCCCATGTACTGGTGGACACTGGGTCTTCACTCAACGTCCTACCAAAGAAAGCCTTAGTGAAGCTGGAGTATGATGGCTTGGCATTGCGTCCAAGTAATCTGGTGGTGAGAGCTTTTGATGGCTCTAAAAGATCAGTGCTAGGGGAGATTGATCTGCCTGTGATGATTGGCCCGCAGACCTTCAAAATTACCTTCTATGTGATGGACATTCAGCCGGCATACAGCTGTTTGTTGGGTAGACCTTGGATCCATGCCGCTGGCGCAGTCACTTCTACCCTTCACCAGAAGCTAAAATTCGAGTGGGAAGGCCAGATCATCACCATTTGTGGTGAAGAGGACATCTTTGTTAGCCATCTAGCTACATACAAATACATTGAGATGGATGGAGAAATCCATGAAACCATGAGCCAGGGGTTTGAGGCCTTGAACATTAATGAAGCATCTGCTATACTGGGAACCTCCATGACGTCTTATCAGCAAGCCAGGAAGGTTGTTGAAGAGGGTACTGCCCAAGGCTGGGGCAAGCTGCTACCTGTGGAGAAGAAGGAGGACAGATTTGGGTTGGGTTACAAACCAACTCAACAAGATCAATCAGAGGCTGCTAAGAAGCCCAGTTTTGTCAGCGGGGGAATGCTCACCCCGGATGTAGTGAACAACTTGGAAGATGAGTCGGAAGATGAACGCAACCTGGAGAGCTGGATACGTCCAAGGACCCCGGGGAGCCATATCTCAAACTGGTCTTCCCAGGAAATTATAAGGGTTACTCCTGCAGAGTAATTATTATTTCCTGTATTTTTAAGCATGCATCAAGTCTTGCATCTTGCCCAAGATGTCAAGACTCATTTTGTAATCGGGCCATCTTGTAATTTTGTGCAAACAGATCAATCAATGAATATCGGACATCTTTTACAAATGAGTCTTTTTTCTTTTTCCGCTCACTGTTTTCCATTTTTCTTTTTGTACAAAAATAAAATGGCAATGTTTTCCAAAATGATAACTTCCTTTCACTTTTTCTAAACCAAGATTAAAACCGATCACTAAAATGAACAATCTAAACCCTTGCAGAGAGTGCCCTTCAGACTGCACCGACAACAGCACAGCTATGACTTCGTATGACTTTGACAATCCAATCAATCAAGCTGATGAAGGGGTTGAAGAAGATTATGAGCTTCCTGAAGAGCTAGCCAGGTTGTTAAGGCAAGAGGAGAAGGTTATCACTCCTCATCAGGAGGAGATTGAAACGGTTAATCTTGGTACGGAAGAGGACGTAAAAGAGGTCAAGATCGGGGCCTGCCTACAAGACTCGGTGAAAGGACAACTGATTGATATGCTTAGGGAGTATGCGGATGTCTTTGCTTGGTCTTATCAGGATATGCCAGGGTTAGACACCGATATTGTTATGCACAAGCTGCCCTTAAAAGAAGATTGCCCACCGGTTAAACAGAAACTACGCCGTACTCGCCCAGACATGGCAATGAAGATCAAAGAAGAGGTACAAAAGCAGTGGGACGCCGGTTTCCTTGCAGTGACTAGCTATCCGCCGTGGGTCGCTAATATTATACATGTGCCTAAGAAAGATGGCAAGGTGAGGATGTGTGTGGATTACCGGGATCTGAACAGAGCCAGCCCGAAAGATGATTTCCCTTTACCTCACATTGATGTATTGGTTGATAACACGGCTCAGTTCTCGGTATTCTCCTTCATGGACGGATTTTCAGGATACAATCAGATTAAGATGTCACCTGAAGACATGGAGAAGACAACTTTCATCACACCCTGGGGCATGTTCTGTTACAAGGTGATGCCATTCGGACTGAAGAATGTTGGTGCAACATATCAACGGGCTATGGTAACATTATTCCATGACATGATCCACAAAGAAATCGAATGTTACGTGGATGACATGATTGCCAAGTCCCTCACAGAAGAAGACCACCTGGTAAATCTGTTGAAGCTATTCAAGCGTCTGAGGAAATACCAAATGAAGTTAAACCCCAACAAGTGCACATTCGGGGTACGATCTGGTAAGCTGCTGGGATTTATTGTAAGTGAGAAAGGGAATGAAGTTGACCCTGATAAAGTCAAAGTCATTCAAGAAATGCCTGCACCGAGGACCGAAAAAGAAGTTCGGGGTTTCTTAGGTAGATTGAACTACATTTCACGGTTCATATCTCACCTTACTGCAACCTGTGAACCCCTGTTCAAACTGCTAAGAAAGGAACAAACGGCCAGGTGGAACGAAGACTGTCAGAGGGCTTTTGACAAAATCAAGGAATACTTGCAAGAGCCTCCAATCCTCATGCCTCCAGTTGAAGGAAGACCTCTAATTATGTACTTGACAGTATTAGAAGAGTCAATGGGGTGTGTGCTGGGCCAGCATGACGAGTCTGGTCGAAAAGAGTATGCAATATACTACCTAATCAAAAAGTTTACCGACTGTGAACAATGTTATTCACTGCTCGAGAAAACTTGCTGTGCTTTAGCGTGGGCTGCTCGCCGGCTAAGGCAGTATATGTTGACCCACACTACCTTATTGATCTCAAAGATGGATCCAGTTAAGTACATATTCGAGAAGCCAGCACTTACCGGGCGGGTTGTAAGATGGCAGATGATCCTCACAGAATATGACATCCAGTACACATCTCAGAAAGCCATCAAGGGCAGTGTATTGTCTGATTATCTTGTTGAGCAACCCATTGATGATTACCAGCCTATGAGATTTGACTTCCCTGATGAAGACATCATGTTCATAAAAGCAAAAGATCATGAAGAGCCTATTCACACTGAAGGGCCTGACCCAGAAGAAGAATGGACTATGATGTTTGATGGGGCTGTTAACATGAACGGTCGTGGTGTTGGTGCAGTACTCATTACACCTAAAGGAGTTCACATGCCTTTCTCGGCTAAGCTCACCTTCAACTGCACCAACAACGAAGCTGAATACGAAGCTTGTATTATGGGTCTTGAGGAAGCCATTGACCTCAGGATCAAAACTTTGACTGTATTCGGAGATTCAGCTTTGGTAATCAATCAAACCAACGGCAAATGGTACACACACCAGGATCATCTGATACCTTACAGGGATTATACAAGGAGGTTACTGACTTTCTTTACAACGGTCAAGCTTGAGTATATCCCTCGGGACGAGAATCAATTTGCAGATGCCCTTGACACCATTTCATCCATGATCAAAGTTCAAGCTGTCAACTTTGTACCTCGGATTTCAGTGTCCAGACTTGACAGACCAGCATATGTGTTCTCAGCAGATGTTATTAAAGATGATAAGCCTTGGTTCCATGACATCAAATGCTTCTTGGAGAATCAAACATACCCACCCGGGGCATCTTCGATGGCCGTCCCCATCGTCGACCCTTTTATCTAGCATTCGTCCTATGTCACGATACTTTCGGCAACCGTACCCTGCCAGGTGATCGTCCTTCACCTTAGATGATCGTCCCTCATCTTATCCCCAACAGAGCAGCCGTCCCCTGCTAGGTGATCGTCCTTCACCTTTGATGACCGTACCTCATCATCTGTTGTTACCTATAATCCCTAGAGAATATTATAGCTTTACTTGATGGCCGTCCCCATCACAATCTCTCACATCCCCAGCTTGTCGGCCGTCCCCGTCATTGCTGTATTTCCCGCATCCTCCCCAGCACGTCGGCCGTCCCCGTCATTGCTCCTTCCCCAGCAGTCGTACTCTGCTTGACGGTCGTCCTCCGTCACCCACACTTTATAAATATACTTTATTTTCCTTTGCAATCTATATCCCTTTTCTTCTTCATTCTGTGAGCGCAAATTTTGGACTGTCTTTGGTATTCAACCACAAGTTATCTTGTTTGCCTGTTAAGTCGTCGCTTACATCCTACACAGCTAACTCATGTTTGAATAGGGGCAGCTGTAAACACCCCAAATTTTCCCTCACACATTCACACCATGGCTTGTGATCTTTTCATATGCATAAGTTCAATCATAGCATCTCATATTGCATTTTTACTTCACTGCATTGGTTCAAAGTCATCTGCATCTAGGGTTTGTGATCTGAGCCATCCAGAGCCATTTGAGCCACTTCAAAGGTCATCAATCACTTCAAATAGGTCCATATGTGCTCAAGCATCATATTATATCCTCTCAAAGTCAAGAATGTCAAAAAATCACAAGAACTGGGAATGGCATGGAAGCAGAGCCAGGTTTGACTGCACAGATGACCTAGAATTAGGGTTTTGGTTTCAAAGGCCATAAATCCAATTTTTTTGGTCATTCTTGTTTCTATTGGTCTCTATATGGTATAGGGATCATGCATATCAATTTTCATGAAGAAATTCCATGGGGAAGTCATCTGATCAAGAGTTGACTTTTTGAGCAAGTCAGTGCAAAATCAGGGCATCTGAGGCCCCCAATGACCCAACCAAAGGGTGTTCATCATCATTTTGATCGTTTATGATCTTTATTTGATCATAGAAGATGTTGGAAGTTCATAAAATTGAAGAATTTCAAGCCATTTGCAAAGTTGACTTTTTGGGAAAATGACTTGTAATGGAAACTTGCCATTTTGGGAAACTTTTTCAACCCTTGCTTTTTGATTCAAAAATGCTTCAAATGGGAAAACTTTGGTCATGAAAGTTGTAGAATGGATCATTCCCTTTTCAAAAAGTACAAGAACTCGTTCTAATTCATTTTTGATCAAAAGTTATGGCTTGTCAAAGTTGGCCAAAATCACATAATTTCAAGTTTTCTACCAAAGAGGCAAAGTTGCAAAACCACTTGCCAAGACAAATTGTGCTATCAAATGGACTTCTAAACTTCATACAAACATAAACCAAGGCCTAAAGATCAGATTGCATCAAAAGTTCATTCATTTTCATGGCTTGTAGATCAAGAAACTTCAAAAGGGTCAAAGATGAACCAAATTGCAAAACATCTCATAGGCCTTGATCCACTTGCTGATTTATCTCATAAACGATTCCATGGTTCTCCCTAAAGTCATCTGAGCCAAGACAAGCCAAGAAGCAAGTTGTACCATTGCCCATACCTCAAGTACAAGTCAAGTTGACATTTTGGCAACTTGCCCATACCAATCAACATAGGCCAGCACCCACTCCCTGACCTATCACACTTCTTTATGTGGATCCTTTGCAAGCAAAAGCACACAACACACAAGCCTGAAAGCTCCAAGAATAGAGCATTCTCATTTTTCACCTCATATGCAAAACCATTCGAAACTGACTCCACAAGCATCAAACACACAAACAAACTTCACAAAACATCTCAGCACATCCTCCTGATCATTTCCCTGCCCTCATTCATCCCTGAAACCTCCTGAATCAAAAATACGATTTCCTCACTTCACTGAACAGAACTTGCTCATACTCTCCAACCAGCCATTTTAAACTCCAACCAAGCATTGCAAGCTTCTCAAGGGGTTCATTAGAGGCGTTTTGGATCAAAGGGCCAGCCAGAAAGTTCCAGAAATCAAAGCTTCAGTTCAGGTGAGCTCAAGAACATTTTTTCCAGAAACATGTTTTTAAGTTCCTAGATGATTCTCCATGCTTCACTGATCATGTTGATATGTTTTGTTTTGAAAATGGTTGAGAAATAAGCATGTATTCGTGTTCTGAAATTTTTTGACCTAAATGCATTTTGATTCGATTCAGCCTTAATATGAAAAATAAATGTGTTTTGATTGTTGATTCTTGCTCTATGATGTTTGGGGATGGATTCTGGGCAGAGAGATTGGATTTTAGTGGCCTAGGGAGGAAGATAGCAATTTTCAGGGGAGATTGTGGCCGGAGAAGATGACCGGAGGTCATTTCCGGCCACCTGAGGGTCATTAAGCCCTAATTACATCATTAATGGGGGTTTCAATGTGGGGCATAGGATGGTTTGACTTTGGTTGACTCGCGCGTGATTGAGTGGTCAGGATGCATCATTAGAAACCCTAACCTAGTTTAATTAATTAAATCCAGTTTAATTAATTCATAAACCTTTTTAGCCAGGTTTGAATCTGGGCCCTTGGATCTGGCGCATACTTTCATTTTTATTATTTATTATTTCATTTATTTTGTTTCATCTTTCATATTTTATTTAAAATAGCAAAAAGCATTTAAAAATTATGGAAATTTTTGTCAAAGTTTTCACTAATTTTTAAAACCCAAAAATATTTTTATTTTTATTTTTTGCATTAAAAATAAATCATTTAAAAGTTTATTTTTAATTAGTTAATGAAAATTAATTAATTAAAAATACTTTTAGGTATTTAAAAATCACAAAAAAATTCATGTAACATCTAGAAACATTTAGAAACATTGTCCAACTCTCAAACCAAATTTCTTTTTTGTTCTTGATGCCTTTTGATTATTTTCAATGGAATTAAATTCATTTCAAGGCAATGTTTTGTACCAATCTTCAAAAATTCATTTCTGCCTAACCATGGAGAGTTGGACAATGATTCTTTTTGCATTGCATCTTGTATAGCATGTAGTTTGTAGGATAAAATGGGCTTGAATTGATCTTGCATTTCCTATTTGTTTGGCATTTTTCTTGATGAGGTACCTTAAAACCCTAGCAATCTTAGGAAATTCATAACTTTCAATAGGTTAAGAGTTGGATCCCCTCCTTTGGGCAGTGAGTTTGTATAGGTTTAGGGTTCCTTTGAATGAATTTTCAATTTTTTATCATGTCATTTGCTTCTGGTTTTGGATTTTTTCTTTGTATGGTGCATGTAACCCTAATTCATGCCTTTCTTTGCATCCATCTTCCATTTGCTTGCATACCTTGACTTTCCATGACATTTTGTGCATCCATTTGATTCATTAGACATCTTAGGACATATTAGAAACATGTTTGATCATTGCATCTTTCATTTGCCATGTTGTATGTCATTTGCATTCCATAACTTTTCATGAACTTCCATGGTTCAAAGCATGCTTCTCTTGCATCCATATGCTTGTATGATCATTCCTATGCCTTGCCTCATGTTTGCATCATCTCTTAGAATCATTAACATCATACTCATGCTTCTGGTTTTGATTTGCATCATGACATTTCATCTCATTTGCATTGCATTTCATTTCTTTTGCTAACTTTTCAGGTGGTAAGTTGTTTGAGAAGTGGATTTGCCTTAACTTCTCACAATCTCTTTTCATCTCTCTTATGCATCATTGCTGCATTTTATCTTGTGCTTTGGATTGAGCTTGCTCATTCTTGTTCATCTTACTTTCTTTCTTCAAGCAACTTGTCTTCTTAAGTGAAGCAAGTTGTTTTGGCTTCTCTTTGCTCCTTTCATCTGCTTCCTGGTGGTTTCCCTGAAGATTTTCTTGCAAACCTCACAAACCCTAGGAATGACCAAGTATGATAACAATTAGGGTTTGATTAGTCCCCCACTTAGTCTTTACCTTTGTGTCTCTTTGAGTCTTCTCCTCTCATCTCTTAATCAGGGACTAAACCCTAAAGGCTTTAAGGCTTTGTGATTAAGCTTATGCCTGCATCCTTCTATTAGGATGGAGTGTATAACTTTAATCCTAAGTGTTAAACCCTTAATGTGTTTAAATCCTTTAATCAATTCACTTAACAACCATCAAGACATCAAGCTTGTAACTTGGGCCTTGCATTAGGGTTCTAATTCTTCCTTAATTGGTTAAGAAGGACTAACCCTAGTGTTAATGGACAAGTCCCCCTCAAGTTGTCTTACAAACCTTAAAAAATCACTTCTTCATCATATAATTAACTAAAATCCACTTAATAAAGGCTTTGTTTTGTCATGAGGTTAATCCCTAATCATGGATTAAGTTGAGGAGCTTTCCTCAGCTTAAACATTCTCATCTGTTATCCTTCTATTAGGATGGTGTAATGAGTCTGTTTAATCCCTGATTATGGCTTAAGCTCATTACTTAACACTAAACAAAAACAACAAAAACCTCTAAATAATCACAAGTAGGTTAATGATCTTAATCCTACATCAAAGGTGATTAAGTGTGAGATGCTGACTTCACACTTAAGGTATTCTCATTACCCCTAATCAGAGGGAAGATGTGATGAGTTTACTAACCCATTGGTTTAGGCTTAAGCTCATTAACTTATGACAAACTCCAAAAAAGAAATAAAAGACTGAAAATCCAAAAACAAACAATAATCGTCTCCTCCGGGATTCTTTTCTCATCTCATTCACTCACAAACGAGAACTCGCTTCTTCCGTCTAATAAGAGACAGTTAGCACTTGAGCCAGACTAGTCATACACTTGAGCATAGACAAGAAATCAGTTCACAATTCAATTTATCTTTCAGTCTCTTTGGGTCGAACTACGGTGTTCTGACTTCCTCATTGCACGAGAGGATACGTAGGCATAACTTAACAGTTATCGAACAAAAGTCTCTGTACATTCCCCCTCCTTCCAGCATTATTCTTTGAGCCTCATAGTCTTGAGCTTCACCTTCTTTTCTTACACTGGCACTTTCATATTTCACTTCACATCTATTTTACACTGACACTTGCATTCTTTCCAGCTTTGATACACAGATTGCACTGACACTACCCCTTTAAAACACAAATCTTTCAAGCGTGGATCCCGTCGAGTACGGCGGACAATCTGGGTGCTAATACCTTCCCAGGTTGTAACCAACCCCCTTTCTCAGTCTCTCTAGTTCACAACCGTCTTATCCATATCTTTTCTTAGGTTTATGCAGCATTACCTTTCCTTCGGGATAAAAATGCCTAGCTGGCGACTCTTTTCATTTCTTTCTCTTTCGCCGACCGTTCGCGTCTGTACCCCTACTGGCCATGTGTCATTTGGTGGGAGCGACAGGAAGGCTCAAAGCTTATACTATGGATGAAAAGTTATGGATGTTCTAATTTGAGGACAGTCTGACTGGAGCTTCGAAAGAGTGGTATTCACATTTATCTAGGGCCACCATATGATGCTGGAAAGATTTGGCTGAAGCTTTTATCAGACAATATCAGTACAACCTGGACATGGCTCCCAATAGAACTCTTCTAATGGGCATGTCACAATCTTCTAGAGAGAGCTTCAGAGAATATGCCCAGAGGTGGAGACAGCTTGTTGCTGCTGTCCAACCATCCATGTTAGAAAGGGAAATGGCTGACATGTTCATGAATACATTGCAAGGGACCTATATTGACAGATTGGCTGCCTTCTCCTCTACCAGTTTTGCTGATGTGGTCATAGCTGGTGAGAGGATTGAAAGCCTCTTAAAGATGGGCAAAATTTCCGATAGTGGTGCAAGTTCATCCAGCAATCCCAGAAAGCCTTTTGTGGGACCCCGAAGGGCAGGTGAAACAAATTCCATTCATACAAGCAGGGGCAGGCCTCAGTATGTTCACCGGTCAGTAGCAGCAGTTACCATTCCAGCTCCGATTCCTCAACAATCAGCATATCCTCAACAACAACAACCACAGTATCAACAACAAGTTCATTATCCGCAACAAAGATCGTACAACAATAACAATAACCAACAACAGCGTCCTTTCTAACAAAGGTCATCACAAGCAAACAGGGTGATTGACCCAATCCCAATGTCGTATGTTGCACTCTTGCCACAACTCCTGAAGCTCAACCTAGTTGAGTTAAGGACATTGGCACCTCCGGATCCCACCAATATGCCAAAGAACTATGATGCAAATGCCAGGTGTGCATTCCACTCAAACGCACCGGGGCATAGCACTGAAAAATGCAGGGCCCTACAGATGAAAGTCCAGGATCTGGTGGACTCAAAAGCTCTCAACTTTGCACCTCCTCCAAATGTCACAAGAAATCCAATGCCTAGTCACAACGGGCCTAGGATTAATGTTATTGAAGAAGGCAAACTATCCACCTTAATCACCAGTGTTGCACAGATCCGAACACCTCTGGTTGAAATCAAAGCTCAGATGTTAGAATGCCAAGTGTTCCCCGGGTGTGAGGTCGGCTGTGGATATGGAAATATCGCCGTTAATGGATGTGAGAGACTGAGAAACGGCATAGATGGCCTCATTAGAGATGGCATTCTTCAGATTACAACAACAACGACTACAACTCCAATAATTCCTTCATCAACAATCACAGATACTCCTACAACGTCAGCAACCATTGTTCCAACAGATTCTACTACAACTCCAACAACTGCTCAATCAATCACTTCAACAGATACAAGTTCAGTCACCATTCCTTCTACAACGACAACACCATTATTCCATCAGTTCCTGCTACAACTTCAACACCTTCTACAACATCAGCAACAAATAGTGAAAGCATCTCAACGGTTACGATATACTACGATCCTGCAAATGTTCCTGCCAACAACTCACAAAATGTTACTCCTGTCAGAGCTCCGGTTACCATATACTATGATCCCCACACCATTGTGGTCCCCTCTGCAGCTGCTATCAGTCCGGTTACTATCATAGTACCTGGGCCGGTTCCTTACGAAAGCACTAATGCCATCCCTTGGCATTATGGCTCAGTTCTATACCGCGAGGGGCAAAATATCACTTTAGAATCATCAACTTCTTCACCTCAGATAGACAATGTGGGGGGAGGCGGAGGCTTCACTATAAGCGGACGTCTCTTTGCCTCGCAAATTCCAAGACCCGTTGCTGAAGCAGAAGTTGCTGCTAAGGCAAAAGGGAAGAGCATGGTGCAAGAAGAACCAGTTGTTAGAGAAGCTTTGAAGACTCCTTTTGATCAAGAGGTTGATGAATTCATGAGAATCATAAAGAAAAGTGATTACAAGGTGGTAGACCAGCTTCACCAAACACCTTCCAAAATCTCCATACTATCATTGCTAATGTGCTCTGAGGATCATCGGAACGCACTATTAAAAGTCCTGCATGCAGCTTATGTGCCGGAGGAGATTATTGTCAATCAGTTAGAGGCTGTGGTTGGAAATGTCAACGCTAGTCATGGGCTAGGATTTACCAACACTGATCTGACAGTGGAAGGTCACAATCACAACAAGGCTTTGCATATTACCTTGGAGTGTAAGGGTGCAGTTCTTTCTCATGTACTGGTAGACACAGGGTCATCCCTCAATGTCCTACCCAAGAAAGCCCTTGTGAAGCTGGAACATGATGGATTGGCACTACGCCCAAGCAACTTGGTAGTGAGAGCCTTCGACGGTTCTAAGAGATCAGTTCTGGGAGAGATAGAGTTGCCTATAATGATTGGCCCACAAGTTTTCAAAACGACCTTCTTTGTGATGGATATACAGCCTGCCTACAGTTGTCTATTGGGTAGACCATGGATCCACGCCGCTGGCGCCGTGACGTCAACCCTTCACCAGAAGTTAAAATTCGAGTGGAAGGGCCAAGTCATTACCATTTGTGGGGAGGAGGATATTTTTGTTAGCCAGCTGGCTACTTTCAAATACATTGAAATGGATGGGGAGATCCATGAAACCATGAGTCAGGGGTTTGAGGCCATGAATATCAATGAAACATCTGTTGTGCTTGGGACTTCCATCACATCATATCAACAAGCCCGAAAGGTTGTTGAGGAGGGTACTGCTCAAGGCTGGGGCAAGCTGCTGCCAGTTGAGAAGAAAGGAGACCGATTCGGGTTGGGTTAAGACCAACTCGACAAGATCAACCAGAGGCTGCAAAGGAGCCCAAGTTTGTCAGCGGGGGAATGCTCACCCCGGATGCTGTGAACAATTTGGAAGATGAGTCAGAAGACGAGCGCAACCTGGAAAGTTGGATACGTCCAAGGATCCCGGGGAACCGTGTCTCAAACTGGTCTTCCCAGGAAATTATAAGAGTTACTCCTGCAGAGTAATTATTATTTTCTGTCTTTAAGCATGCATCAAGTCCTGCATCTTGCCCAAGATGTCAGGACTCATTTTGTAATCGGGCCATCTTGTATTTGGTGCAAACGATCAATTAATGAATATCAGGACATCTTTTGCAAATGAGGCTTTTCTTTTCCGCTCACTGTTTTTCATTTTTCATTTTTTGTACAAAAATAAAATGGCAATGTTTTTCAAAATAAAAACTTCATTTTCACTTTTTCTAAGCAAGATAAAAATGATCACTAAAATGAACCAATCTAAACCCTTGCAGAGAGTGCCCTCCAGACTGCACCGACAACAACACTGCTATGACTTCGTATGACTTTGACAATTCGATTAATCAAGATGACGAAGGGGTTGAAGAAGATTATGAGCTACCTGAAGAGCTAGTCAGGTTATTGAAACAAGAGGAGAAGGTTATCACTCCTCATCAGGAGGAAGTTGAGACGGTTAATCTTGGTACAGAAGAAGACTTGAAAGAAGTTAAGATCGGGGCCTGTCTGTAAGATTCAGTAAAAGAGCAATTGATTGACATGCTTCGGGAATATGTAGATGTTTTTGCTTGGTCTTATCAGGATATGCCAGGGTTGGACACCGACATTGTTATGCACAAGCTGCCTCTGAAAGAAGACTGTCCTCCAGTAAAACAGAAGTTGCGCCGCACTCTCCCAGATATGGCAATGAAGATAAAGGAAGAGGTGCAAAAACAATGGGACGCCAGTTTCCTTTCTGTGACTAGCTATCCACCGCGGGTTGCTAACATTGTACCGGTGCCTAAGAAGGATGGCAAGGTGAGAATGTGTGTGGATTACCGGGATCTGAATAGAGTCAGCCCGAAAGATGACTTCCTTTTACCTCACATTGATGTATTGGTCGACAATACGGCTCAGTTCTCGGTGTTCTCCTTCATGGATGGATTTTCAGGATATAATCAAATCAATATGTCACCTGAAGACATGGAGAAGACAACTTTCATCACACCCTGGGGCACGTTCTGTTATAAGGTGATGCCATTCGGACTGAAGAATGCTGGTGCCACTTATCAACGGGCTATGGCAACATTATTCCATGATATGATCCACAAGGAAATTGAATGTTACGTGGATGACATGATTGCCAAGTCCCTTACAGAAGAAGACCACCTGGTGAATCTGTTGAAGCTATTCAAGCGTCTGAGGAAGTACCAACTGAAGCTAAACCCCAACAAATGCACATTCGGGGTGCGATCTGGTAAGCTGTTGGGATTTATTGTAAGTGAGAAGGGAATTGAAGTTGACCCTGATAAAGTCAAAGCCATTCAAGAAATGCCTGCACCAAAGACCGAAAAAGAAGATCGAGGGTTTCTAGGTAGATTGAACTACATTTCACGGTTCATATCTCACCTTACAGCAACTTGTGAGCCTTTGTTCAAATTGTTAAGGAAAGAACAAACGGTCAGTTGGAATGAAGATTGTCAAAGGGATTTTGACAAAATCAAGGAATACTTATAAGAGCCTCCAATCCTTATGCCTCCAGTTGAAGGAAGACCTCTAATAATGTACTTGACAGTATTGGAAGAGTCAATGGGGTGTGTGTTGGGCCAGCATGACGAGTCTGGTCGAAAAGAGTATGCAATATACTACCTAAGCAAAAGGTTTACCGACTGTGAACAATGTTATTCACTGCTCGAGAAAACTTGTTGTTCTTTAGCGTGGGCTGCTCGCCGACTAAGGCAGTATATGTTGACCCACACCACTTTATTGATTTCAAAGATGGACCCAGTTAAGTACATATTTGAGAAGCCAGCACTTACCGGACGGGTTGCAAGATGGCAAATGATTCTCACAGAATATGACATTCAATACACATCTCAAAAAGCCATCAAGGGCAGTGTGTTGTCTGATTATCTTGCTGAGAAACCCATTGATGATTACCAGCCTATGAGATTTGACTTCCCTGATGAAGACATCATGTTCATAAAAGCAAAAGATCATGAAGAGCCTATTCACACTGAAGGGCCTGACCCAGAAGAAGAATGGACTATGATGTTTGATGGGGCTGTTAATATGAATGGTCGTGGTGTTGGTGTGGTACTCATTACACCTAAGGGAGTTCACCTGCCTTTCTCGGCAAAACTCACTTTTAACTGCACTAACAACGAAGCTGAATACGAAGCTTGCATTATGGGTCTTGAGGAAGCCATTGACCTCAGGATCAAGACTTTGACTGTGTTCGGAGATTCAGCTTTGGTAATTAATCAAACAAATGGCAAATGGTATACTCACTAGGAGCATCTGTTACCTTACCGGGATTATACAAGGAGATTACTGACTTTCTTCACAACAGTCAGACTTGAGTATATCCCTCGAGATAAAAATCAGTTTGCAGATGCTCTGGCTACTATTTCATCCATGGTCACAGTTCAAGCTGCCAACTTTGTGCCTCGGATTTCAGTATCCAGACTTGACAGACCAGCATACGTATTCTCAGTGGACCTTATTAAAGATGATAAGCCTTGGTTCTATGACATCAAATTCTTCTTGGAGGATCAAACATACCCACCCGAGGCATCTTCCAATGATAAGAAGACATTAAGAAGGATGGCTGGTAGTTTTTTCCTAAATGTTGATGGCTCCCTGTATAAGAGAAACTTTGATATGGTACTTCTCAGATGTGTTGATAAGGCAGAAGCAGGCTTGTTGATGCACGAGGTGCACGAAGGATCTTTTGGTACCTATGCAGGAGGGCATGTTATGGCTAAAAAGTTGCTAAGATCAGGTTATTATTGGATCACAATGGATGCAGACTGTTGTGCTTATGCCAGAAAGTGCCATAAATGCCAGATTTACGCAAATAAAGTGCATGTGCCTCCAAATCCGTTGAATGTGATGTCTTCACCTTGGCCCTTTTCCATGTGGGGTATTGATATGATTGGCAAGATTGAACCGACTGCTTCAAATGGCCACAGATTCATCCTGGTAACTATTGACTATTTTACCAAGTGGGTTGAAGCAGCTTCGTATGCCAATGTCACCAGGAAAGTGGTAGCCCGATTCCTGAAAAGAGACATCATCTGTCGGTATGGAGTGCCCGAGCGGATCATTACTGATAATGGTTCTAACTTAAACAACAAAATGATGGCAGAACTGTGTCGGGACTTCAAAATCCAACACCACAATTCTTCTCCTTACAGGCCAAAGATGAATGGCGATGTTCAGGCAGCTAACAAGAATATCAAGAAGATTGTGCAGAAGATGGTGGTCACCTACAAAGACTAGCATGAAATGCTACCATTTTCCTTACATTGGTACCGTACATCAATCAGAACATCCAATTGGGCAACACCGTATCAGCTTGTTTATGGTATGGAGGCAGTCCTACCTGTTGAAGTTGAATTACCCTCCTTGCGGGTATTAATGGATGTCAAACTGAATGAAGCAGAATGGGTCTGATCCCGCTACGAACAACTGAGTCTGATTGAAGAGAAGAGATTGGCTGCAATTTACCATGGGCAGCTGTATCAGAAAAGAATGAAGAAAGCCTTCGATCAGAAAGTCAGGCTTCGAGAGTACCAAGTAGGGGATCTTGTACTGAAAAGACTCCTTCCTCCTCACACAGACCACAGGGGCAAGTGGACTCCGAATTACGATGGTCCATTCATAGTAAAGAAAGTTTTCTCTGGCAGAGCACTGATGCTCAGAACTATGGATGGTGAAGACTTCCTGTCCCCTGTGAATTCAGGTGCAGTTAAAAAATACTTCGCATAAAATGACCCGCTGGACATAAAAACAGAATGTAAGTCCAGGCAAAAATAGGGCATCCCGGCGAGTCAAAAATAGAATAAAAGACTCGGGAAAAAATAAGGGAAAATAAATAAAAAGATGTACACCCGCTGAGTTGAAAAGCCGCATTGGACAGTTCAGGCAAAAATGGGTATCCCGGTGGATTGAAAACCCGAAAGGGCGATCCACGCAAAATAAGCGAATAGGCGAACAACTGCATTCTGGGTTCGTCTGTATCACTTACAACATGACAAGCTTCGAAAGGTTAAAGCATTGGTCAGAATCAACCTTCTTCAGAAAGCAAGGTGAGAAGAACGTCAATGTCATACAAGTCATAGCAAGGGAAGCATTGAAGCATCATCAACATTGCCAGCATCTTTTTGTTTCTCAATTTGTAACAATCTCCTCATTTCAGGGGATCTATTTCTTTAACGGTACTTTCCAATTCAAGGCACACAAATTAATAAGATCAGATCTTCAGTCACATTTTGTCTCGTATACTTTATCTTTATTTGCAAAAATGTCCGACGTCCTTAATATAATAGTTGCACAAATACAGATGCGTCTTTCCTAAAATTACATGCTTGCAGGAAATATATTTGCTCCCGGGAGCATCTAAATTCTTATGATGGAATCCAGTAAGGGATACCTCGGGGTACTTGTACTTTTCTCTGTCAATACAGGATTGCAGGAATTCAAAATGCAGCATGGGGCATGAGAGTTTCTTCCCAGCAAGCTGCCAAATCGTTACATACTCAGCACGTCTTCCAAATAGCACCGGAGATGCCTTCTCCCCAGCCAAGTGCAAAGACAGGGAATCATCTCCCCACAAAGTTTCAACCTCTATCCAGAAGAGCAATGTCTGAAGATCTCACGACAAAGTGGCGGAAGCTTCCACAAGACCCCAGTTGGGCTCCTGATTGCCAAGATAGGTCTATCAGTGATTTATTTCCCCAAGCGGAGTCATACAGATATACCAATGATCTTTTCCCCCCCAGCTGGGATGTTCCTTTCAAGCAGATCAACCAAAGATCTTCACCACAGTGGGATCTGTATCCCGGATCGGTATCTTTGCATAATCATAGCATTCGCATCATATTTTCCCCCAGAGCGTAGCATTCCGTCTAAAACGGAGCATTATGGCAAAAATCAAACATATTGCATAATCATAAGCCATGTCTTGAATCAAACACCTGTAAATACCAACAATACCACACTAGCAATATACAAAATATCTCTCAATGTCCCCGGCAGAATGCTAAAGCATCTTCTTTACATTCCCAGAAATACAGATACATGCTCCTTTTGGCACTCATCCGTGTCACCATTCCCCAGCACAGTTGCCTAAAACCTTGCTTATTATACTTTCCAGACACTCGTCCGTGTCATCCTATCCCCACAGGTCGTCAAACACCTTTTATATTTATAAATTCATAACTTATACACTTCCTCTTATGATACTCGTCTGTATCTTACTCTCCCCAACAAGTTGAGCACTTATCTGTGTCTCACTCATACTTTCTTACTCATACAGAAACTCGTCCATATTTTGTATACACACTTATTTCCCCTCAGAGTCGACACTCGTCCGTGTTCTTTGTTAACCAGTTGGTACTCGTCTGTACCATCATCTCGGAACATGCGTCAGCGTTTGTTTCTACCGATACTCGTTCGTATCGTAGTCTTAAGGGTGCCCGTCCGCATATTTAATCTATACACCGTGTCAAACACTTATACCTTTTCTTTCTTGAATTTAGACACTCGTCTGTGTCTATCATTCCCCAGAAGAGTCCCCAGCAGATCCCAATAAATTATCTCCTTTCTATCTGACATTCGTCCTATGTCATGATACTTCCGGCAGCCGTACCCTGCCAGGTGATCGTCCTTCACCTTTTGATGATCATCCTTCATCATCCCCAGCGGAGTCTCTGTTTATTGGAGCCCTTTCCTATCCGACATTCATCCTATGTCGTGATATTTTAGCAGCCGTACCCTGCTAGGTGATCGTTCTTCACCCTCTTGATGATCGTCCTTCATCATTTTATCTGATGGTCGTCCCCGTCGTTGATCTTGTTATCTCACATTCATCCTATGTCATGATAAACCCCGAGAGCAGCCGTACCCTGCTAGGTGATCGTCCTTCACCTCTTGATGATCGTCCTTCATCATGCTTATCTGATGGTTGTCCCCATCGTCGACCTTCTCTATCCAGCATTCGTCCTATGTCGTGATACTTTCGGCAAACGTACCTTGCCAGGTGATCGTCCTTCACCAATAGATGACCGTCCCTCATCTTACCCCCAACAGAGCAGCCGTCCCCTGCTAGGTGATCGTCCTTCACCTTTGATTTCATTAAACCGAGGGTCTTCCCCATCATTTACTTTATCTATAATCCCTAGAGAGTTTTATTGTATTTGATGGTCGTCCCCCATCATGATCTCTTTATTTCCCCAGCATGTCGGCCGTTCCCGTCATTACTTCATCCCCGGAAGTCGTCCTCTGCCCGACGGTCGTCCTCCGTTGCCCGCACTTTATAATCATATTTTATATTCTTTTACAATCTATATCCTTTTTCTTCTTCATTCAGTGAGTGCAAATTTTTGGACTGTCTTTGGTATTCAACCACGAGTTATCTTGTTTGCCTGTTATGTCGCTGCTTACATCCTGCACAGCCAACTCATGTTTGAATAGGGGCAGCTGTAAACACCCCAAATTCGCCCTCACTCATTTCACCATGGCTTTTGATCTTTTCATTTGCATAAGTTCAATCATAGCATCTCATATTGCATTTTTGCTTCACTACATTGGGTCAAAGTCATATGCATCTAGGGTTTGTGATCTGAGCAATCCCTGAGCCATTTGAGCCACTCCAAAGGTCATCAATCATCTCAAGAGGGTCCATGTATGTCCAAGCATCATATTATATCCTCCCAAGATCAAGAAAGTCAGAAAATCACAAGAACTGAGAAAGGCATGGAAGCAGAGCCAGGTTTAACTGCACAGATGACCTAAAATTAGGGTTTTGGTTTCAGAGGCCATAACTCCAAATTTTTTGGTCATTATTTTTTCTATTGGTCTCTATATGATATGAGGATCATGCATACCAATTTTCATGAATAAATTCAATGGGGAAGGCATCTGATCAATAGATGACTTCTTGAGCAAGTCAGTGCAAAATCAGGGCATCTGAGGCCCCCAATCATCCAACCAAAGGGTTTTCTCCATCATTTTGAGTGTATATGATCTTTATTTGATCTTAGAAGAAGTTAGAAGTTCACAAAATTGAAGAATTTCAAGCCATTTGCAAAGTTGCCATTTTGGGAAAGTGACTTGTAATGCAAACTTACCATTTTGGGGAAGTTTTTCAACCTCCTCTTTTTGATTCAAAAATGCTTCAAATGAAAAATTCTTGGTCATGAAAGTTGAAGATTGGATCATTCCCTTTTCAAAAAGTACAAGAACTTGATCTAATTCATCATGGAACTCAAGTTATGGCTTTGCAAAGTGGGGAAAAATCACTAAAATTCACTTATGCACCAAAGAGGGAAGTTTGCAAAAACACTTGCCAAAGCATTTTGTGACCTCAATTTGACTTCTAAGTATTGCACAAACATCACACATGACCTATAATTCAGAATTGCACAAAGAAATTCCAAGTTTCATGCCTTGAACTTTACAAAATCCAAAAGGGGCCAAAACTTCATGAATTTGCAAAATGAATCAAAACCTCTCACACACTTGCTGAATCACCACAAAACCTTTTCCATGGTTATCCTTGAACCAAGCTGACTCGAGCCATGCCTTGAAACAGCCATTGAACCAGCCCATACCTCAAGTACACCAACTCTTGACATTTTTGCAACTTGCCCATACCAATCAACATAGGCCAACACCCACCCTCTGACCTATCCCAACATGATATGTGTACCAAAAGCGAGCCATTCCATAAGATAACACAAGCTTAAACCTCCAAGAACACAGCATACACAAAATCCCCAAAATTTGCAAAAGCTATCGAATCTCATAACTCAGCCAACAAACATCAAAACTTCCTCCACCATTCAACTACACACTCATTGCTGATCATTTCCCACCCTTCATTTTGCCCTAAAACATCCAGAATCAAAAACACGATTTTGACATTTCATGAACTGAACTTTTGCCAATTTCATTTTGAGGCCATTTAAACTCCAACCAAGCATCACAAGCTCTTGAGGGGAGTCATTGGAGTGGATTTGAGGCAAAGAACTGGCCAGAAAGCTCCTGGTTTGAAAGCTCAACTTCAAGTAGCCATGGCATTTATTTTTCCAGAACCTTCATTTTATGTTACAGAATGATTATATGTGTTCCCCTGATTGTCATGATATGTTTGGTTCCGAAAATAGTTGAGAAATAAGCATTTCATAAGCTTCTGAAATTTTTGAGATGTTTTCCGTTTTGCCTTGATTCATATTTTTGGTGATGAATAAATGAATTTTGATGGCTGATTCTTGTTGGGGTTGATGTGAGGATCATTTCTGGAGAGTTTTAGGGCTTGGGGTTGCGTATTGAGTGAGATAGCTTGAAAGGGTAGCCGGAGAAGATGACCGGAACACTGTTCCGGTCACCTGAAAGTGTTTAGGGTTCAGATTAGGGCTAATGACGTAATTAGTGTAGTTTGAATCTCAGCCATCCAGATGCGCGCGCTAGTCAAATCCCTCCCCTTTTTATTTGAATCTGGGCCACGGGATCAGCATACTTTCATTTTAATTCATTTAATTTTCATTTTAATTGCATTTCTTTCTACATTTTATTAAAAATAGCAAAACACTTCTAAAAAATTTCACTTTATGCATCATGACTTAAAATATTTTTCTCATTCTGAAAATAATTTTTATTTTATTTTTTGCATACATTTCATATTTTTAAAATATTTAAATGTTTATTTTAATTAATTAATGAGAATTATTTAATTAAAATACCATTTAAGTTTCTAAAAATCACCAAAAAAATCACATTGCATCTTGATACATTTAGAAACATTATCAAACCCTTCACACAAATTTCTTTTTGGTTCATGACCTATTTTGACATTTTTCTTTGGATTTAGGGTTCTTAAAAGTCAATATTTTTGCCCTAACTTAGAAAAATCCTTTCTGTCTAACCTTGAAGATTTTGATGATGGTTCTTTTTGCATTGCATTCCTCATGTCATGTAGTTTCTAGGATAAAATTGGTTTGAATTTATTCTTCATTTTCAATTTGTTTTGCATTTATCATTGAGAAGTACCTCAAAACCCTAGAAATCTTGAGAAAATCATAACTTCCATTAGATTAAGAGTTAGGTCTTATCCTTTGGGCATTGAAATTGTATAGGTTTAGGGTACCTTTGATTCCATTTTCAATTTTTTATCATGTCATTTGCTTCTGGCTTTGAATTTTGTATTGCATGTTATGTATAAACCCTAATTTTTTGCCTTCATTTGCATTCATTCTTCATATGCTTGCATACATGAACTTGCCATGACATTTTGTATATTCATATGACATATGAGACATCTTAGGACACATTAGAATCATGTTTGATCATTGCACCATTCATTTGCCATGTTTTTGCTTTCATTACATGTCATACGTTTTCATGAACTTTCATGCTTCTTACTTGTCTCATTTGCATTCCCATCTCTTGTATGATCATCCACATCTCATGTCTACCATTTGCATCATCCCTTAGCATCATTTACATCTTGTATATGCTTCTGGTTTTGGTTTGCATCCTTGCATCTTCCTCATTCTCCTTTCATATTCATTTCCTTTCACTAACTTTTCAGGTGGTAAGTTATTTTGAGAAGTGAATTTGCCTTCACTTCTCACAATCTCTTTTCATCTCTCTTATGAATTCATTGCTGCATTTTATTTGTGGATTAGAGTGAGCTTGCTCATTCATGCTCCTTCTCCTCCTTCTTTCTTCAAGCAACTTATCTTCTTAAGTGAAGTAAGTTGTCTTGCTTCTTTCTGCTTCTTTTCCTTCCATCCTGCTTCTTCCTTGGTGGCTTTTCTCTTGAAGATCTTTTACAAGCCTCATAAACCCTAGGAACACCCAAGCATGATAATAGTTAGGGTTTGATTAGTCCCCCATTAGTTTTACCTTTGTGTCATCTTTGTGTCTTCTCTTCTCATCTCATAATCAGGGAATAAACCTTAAAGGTTTTAAGGCTTTGTGATTAAGCTTATGCCTGCATCCTTCTCTTAGGATGGAGTGTATAACTTTAATCCTAAGTGTTAAACCCTTAATGTGTTTAAATCCTTTAATCAATCCATCTAATAATCACTAAGACATCAAGCTTGTAACTTGGGCCTTGCATTAGGGTTCTAATTCTTCCTTAATTGGTTAAGAAGGACTAACCCTAGTGTTAATGGACAAGTCCCCCTCAAGTTGTCTTACAAACCATAAAATCCATTTCTTAATCTCACCATTAACTAAAATCCACTTTAATAAAGGCTTTGTTTTGTCATGAGGTTAATCCCTAATCATGGATTAAGTTGAGGAGCCTTTCTCAGCTTAAATGTTCTCATCTATCATCCTTCTATTAGGATGGTGTAATGGGTCCATTAAATCCTTGATTATGGCTTAAACTCATTACTTAACACTAAACAAAAACACCAAAAACATCTAAATAAATTCAATTAAGTTAATGATCTTAATCCTACACCATAGTGATTAAGTGTGAGGTGTTTACTTCATGCTTATGGAATTCTCATTACCCCTAATCAGAGGGAGGATGTGATGAGTTTACTAACCCTTGGTTTAGGCTTAAGCTCATTTCCTTATGACAAACCACACAAAAAAGCAATAAAAGATTGAAAACACCAAAAACAAACAATAATCGTCTCCTCCGGGATTCTTTTCTCACCTCATTCACTCACAAACGAGAACTTGCATCTTCCGTCTAATGCAAGACAGTTTGCACCTGAGCCAGACAGGTCATACACTTGAGCATAGACAAGTAAGTAGTTCACAAGTCAATTTATCTTTCAGTCTCTTTGAGTCGAACTACGGTGTTCTGACTTCCTCATTGCACGAAAGGATACGTAGGCATAACTTAACTGTTATCGAACAAAAGTCTCTGTATATTCCCCACTTCCAGCTTCATTATTTAAGCCTCATAATCTTGAGCTTCACATTCTTTCCTTACACTGACACTTGCATTCTTTTCTAGCTTTTGCACACAGAACAGCACTGACACCACCCCTTTAAGCACAAACTTTCGAGCGTGGATCCCGTCGAGTACGACGGACAATCTGGGTGCTAATACCTTCCCAGGTTGTAACCAACCCCCTTTCTCAGTTTCTCTGGTTCGCAACCGTCTTATCCATATCTTCCCAGGTTTATGCAGAATTACCTTTCCTTCGGGATAAAAATGCCTAGCTGGCAACTCTTTTTTTTTTTTAGTTCACCCTTGTGTTTCTTATCTTTCGCCGACCGTTCGCGTTTGTACCCCTCTTGACCGGGTGCTATTTGGTGGGAGCGACATCATCCCTTAATTAAAATCCACTTAATAAAGGTTTGTTATATAATGAATTTAATCCCTAACCATGGATTAAGTTCAGGTATCTTCCTCAGCTTAAGGGTTCTCATCTATTATCCTTCTATTAGGATGGTGTAATGAGTTCACTAATCTGTGATTAGAGATTAAACTCATTACTTAACACTAAACAAAAATCGAAAACATATAAATAATCACAAGTAGGTTAATGATCTTAATCATACATTATCATGGTGATTAAGTTGAGATGCTTATCTCATACTTAAGTAGGCTCATTATCCCTAATCAGGGAGGATATAATGAGTTTGCAAACCCTTGATTTAGGCTTAAGCTCATTAACTTATGCAAAACTCCAAAAACAATAACAAAACTGAAAGCATCAAAAACAAACAATAATCGTCTCCTTCGGGATTCTTTTCTCATCACACTCATTCAAAAACGAGAACTCGCTTCTTCTGTCTAATGCAAGACAGTTAGCACTCGAGCCAGACGAGTCATACACTTGAGCATAGGCAAGTAAGCAGTTCGCAGTCAATTCATTTTCCAGTCTCTTTGAGTCAAACTACGGTGTTCTGACTTCCTCATTGCACGCGAGGATACGTAGGCATAACTTAACAGTTATCGAACAAAAGTCTTTGTGTCTTCCCCCTCTTTCAACATTCTTTTCTAAGCCTCAGTTCCTGAGCAATATCCCTTTTGCACTGACACCTGTACATTCATTTCTAGATTTTGCACACGGATAACATACACCTACCCCTTTTAAACACAATCTTTTAAGCGTGGATCCCGTCGAGTACGACGGACAATCTGGGTGCTAATACCTTCCCAGGTTGTAACCAACCCCCTTTCACAATTTCTCTGGTTTGCAACCGTCTTATCCATCTTTTTCTAGGTTTATGCAGCATTACCTTTCCTTCGGGATAAAAATTCCTAGTTTACGACTCTATTCACTTCATTTTCATTTTCTCTTTTCACCGACCGTTCGTGTCTGCACCGGGATGCAAATCTTTGGGAGCGACTGATTAGCAACTCTGCTGGGGAGACCTATCTTGCAACCAGGGCTTCTGGTTCTTTTTGTGGGTTTCTCTTAGCGCTTGTTTGATTTGTGTTTATGGGGGTATTATGTGCTATATGTGCTTTTTGTTTATTGCTTTATTTATTTCTTTCTATACAGCTTTATTTATTGCTTTCATTTACTGTTTTTATGCATTTCATACTATTGTCATCGTATCATTGTGCTGGATCTGTTGTTTATCTTGGTGGGAGGGATATTCAGTGAGTAAGGTTCCATACCGGGAGGCTGAGTGACACATAGGATAGAGTGGCTTCATATTCTTTCCCATTCCATTTCAGTCTGGTGGGGGAATATGAAACACGGTTCAGATATGGGCTTCTTCTTGAGAACTCTGTGCTACGGATTTCCTGTAGTACTAGGCCTATCTGGGAAGCCTGCTAAGTCTGGATGACCTTTAGATGACCTTCAGCATCTGAGGTGAATTAGAGGAGGATCCTTTATGATTGATGTAAACATTGTACCTCCGGGTTAGAAGTGTTTACTTCTCATAACTGATCCAAGTCTGAGGATCTTTGTTCTAGAACAATACCTGTGAGGGGGTTGGGATGTTTACAGGTTTGCAGGAACCCTTGGCCTCATCATACCCTATTACTGATATTGTTAAGATTACATCATTTTGGACTATTCTTGTGAAACCCTGGACTTGTGACTCTTTATTTGAGTCCCCTACCTGGTTAGTGGTTCTCTAGCCTCCATCTGGACTTATGAACACACATGGACCTTATCAGGGCAGACAACAGATCTAGCAATTGATCGCAAACCCTTGCATATCATTCTGCATACAACATTTTGCATCATTTTAACATTTGTCTATTTGTTTTACAGGGTATCCACATCTTATCTTTGGTTTGGTTTTGACTGTTCTTTTGCTCAGACATCTTCATCAGATATATTCATCAGCCATCTTCATCAGAGATTCTCTTCAGCACCTTCATCAGTTGTCCTCATCAGTATTCCTCCTCGGTCATCTTCATCAGCATCCATTACCATCATGGACCCATCCAGGAAGAGCAACATTACCTATCATTTCTTTGAGCCCTCTCTTGCAGGCATCAGGCAGATTCAGACACTCATCACTCCTGATCATGTCCCTTTATTCAGGGAACATTATGGTGGTATCATGGATATGATCATGGACTTGGATGCATAACAGAGGAGTATGATCCACACTTGCCTTCACTTCTATGACCCTCCTCTCAGATGTTTTACCTTTCCAGACTTTCAGTTGGGTCCCTTGTTAGAGGAGTTTTCCATGTTGTTGGGTGTCCCCATCAGGAGAGGGATTCCTTTCAACCCTGAGATGACTGCTCCTAGGAATGAGGATACAGCTAAGGCTCTGTATTTGGAAACCACTATCATTGATCAGAATATGACTACCAAGGCTGGAATCCATGGCCTCCATTTGGACTTCTTGATCACTCAGGCCACCAGTCATGCTGCAGCGGGGAGGTGGGACACTGTTTGTGCTCTCTTATCCCTTAGCATATATGGTATCATCTTGTTTGCAGACGAGCCTAAGTTTGTAAGCAAGAGTGTTATCCATCTTTTCTTACTGAATAATCTTGTTCCTACCTTGCTCGGGGATTTCTATTACTCAGTACATCAGAGAAATGAGAAGCAGAGGGGAAGATTAGTCAGATGTTGTGCACCTCTCTTCTACTGTTGGTTATTGAGACACTTGCCGAAGTCAGAAGCCTTCTTGAATCCTCATCAGTCAAGAAACTGGGCTAAGAGAATGATTGCCTTTACATCAGAAGACATCAGGTGGTGCACTCAGAGCACCAAGGGCATAGACATAATCACCAGCTGTGGGCAGTATCCCAATGTACCTCTGATTAGAGTGAAGGGTTAAATCAACTACAATCCTTTGTTGTTCAAAAGGTAGCTAGGGTATGCCTTGGTACATCCACCAAGAGAGCAAGATTTTTCAGAAACCCTTTACTGTGACATTCAGCATAACCATGCCATTGCTCGACAAGCAGCCTGGGCTTGGGATAATATTCAGACAAAAGGGACTTCCATTCTTGGTAAGTGCAACAACATAGCTTCAGCTCAGTATATTGATTGGTCTCGTATCAGAGGACAGATCACTAGCATGCCATTCACCCTGGAGGATATGCCTGGACCATCAGCAGTAGAGCCTGTAGCTATAGTCAGTTTAGAGGAGTTTGAGAAGTTGAAAGAAAGGAATACATAACTTTCTGAAGCTCTAAAGAAGACCCTCTGGGAGAGGAATGATAATCGTCTGGACAATAAGAGGTTAGAGAAGCTCCGGATCGAGCATATAACCAAGATTGAGAAGACAGATGATTACATCAGAAGAGCTCGAGCAGGAGAGTTGCTATTGAAGAATGCTTGCAAGGAAGCCAAGATTCAGAAGGTCAGAGCTGAGCACTACTTGGAAGAGAGTCAGGCTAGGTGGATCAGAATTACTAAGGCTTGTTCACAGGAAGATCAGAAGACTCAGGCTAGGATAGAGAAGTTGGAAGCTAATGAGAAAAAGAGTCAAGAAGCCTTGTTAGCAGCACAGAAGGAAATATCCGAGTTGAAGCTCCAGGCGGGGTTGAAGAGATCAAAAGACCAAGACAAGTATAAGAAGTTGACAAGTGCCATTGCCACCAGGAACCTTCTTATCAGGACCATCACAGAGCACCTAGTTGGCCCAGTGACTGATGCTCTCCTGAAGGAAGTCAAAGAAGATGACTATGGGTTGGATGTTTGATTTCTTTGTATTTGTATTTCCTTTTGTTTGTACTTTTGATTTTGTTGTATTTTGACCCATCATGAGGGCTTATTGTAATCACAAAACTATGTATTTGTAATATATGGTTTGTGTGTTATTTTGTGAGCTTTATTTCTCTTCAACGTCATCATTTCCTCGAGGTCTGGAAGGTCAAAACCAAAGAACCAAACTGGATACCCTTGGAAGACAAATAGACATATTGCATTGCATACTAACTTCATTCTTTGTTTTGTAGGTATTTTTGTTGTTGTTTCTCACTTTGTTATGGTTTCAGGAAATATTGCTCGTAGGAGAGTCTTCCCCATCAACAGAGTTCACCGGTATCCGACAAGTAACAACCTTCTGAGCTTACAGATGGACCAGGTTCAACAAGATCTGATTGACGTAAGGACCCAGATGGCTAATGAAAGAACTGAAATGAGGGCTCAGATGAACCAGTTTATGGCAGTAATGACTGGGTTGTCCCAAAGCCAAGAAAGATTAAGAGAGTTGGTCAAGCGGAAAACTCCTGAAGAAAATCACCCAGGTATAGGGGGTACTAGCAACGATGATCATGTGCAGCCTCGTACTGACCCCCATGAGTTTGGACCTCATCTTAACCCTGACATTAATTCTATCAGGAATACCCAGGGTAATACTAGAGGGCGTGCCTTGCAAGAGGACCCTTAGGAGGAACAATTCACTGTAGTTGGAGCAGGAGGTGAAGTCTATGATCGTTGACTAGACAAGATAGCAGAAAAGCTAAGATCCCTGGAGTCCCAAAACTCCTTAGGATTTGATGTTATGGATATGGGGCTAGTAGAGGGAGTTAGAATTCCTCACAAATTCAAACCTCCCTGCTTTGAAAGATATAATGGAACATCTTGCCCTCGCACCTATCTTCAATCCTTTCTGGGAAGATTTAAGGCTTACACCATGGATGAAAAGCTATGGATGTTATACTTTAAGGATAGCTTGACTGGGGCATCCTGTGAGTGGTAGTCTCATCTGACTAGGGCAACAATCAGGAATTGGAAAGATTTGGCCGAGGTTTTCATAGGCCAATACTAATACAATCTAGACATGGCTCCTAACAGAACACTTCTAATAGGTATGTCACAATCCTCCAGGGAAAGCTTCATAGAGTATGATCAAATATGGAGACAATTAGATGCTGCTGTTCAACCTCCAATGTCGGAAAGAGAAATGGTAGATATGTTTATGAACACCCTTCAGGGGACATACATTGATAGGCTGGCAGCTTTCTCTTCCACTAGCTTTGCAGATGTGGTCATAGCTGGAGAAACGATTGAGAGTGTTAAAAATGGGTAAGATTTCTGATAACGGCGCCATCTCTAGCAGCACAAGAAAACCTTTTGCAGGGCCTCGAAGGTCGGGTGAAACTAATTCAGTACACATGGGCAGAGGTAGGCCCCAGTATATGCAAAGATCAATTGCCGCTGTCACAATTCCTACTCCACCTCCTCAAAAACAATACACTCCGCAACCACAACAGTTCCCTCAACAACATTTTCCTCAACAAAGGTCCTACAACAACAACAACAACCAACAGCAGCGTCCTTTCCAGCAAAGGCCATCTCAAGTCAACAGGGTAATCGATCATATCCCGATGCCCTAAGCCACTTTGTTACCACAACTTTTGAAGCTTAATCTTGTTGAATTAAGGACTCTGGCTCCACCAGATCCTCAGAACATTCCAAGGAATTACGACGTCAATGCTAGATGTGCCTTACATTCTAATGCACCTGGCCATACCACAGAAAAGTGCAGAGCTTTGCATATGAAGGTTTAGGATCTAGTTGATTCAAAGGCTTTAAATTTTGCACCTCCTCCTAATGTCACAAAGAATCTTATGCCTAGCCACGGTGGGCCCAGGATAAATGTAATTGAGGAGGATCAGCCAGTGAATCTAATTGAAGATACTGCAAGCATTCAAACACCTTTGGCAGAGGTTAAAGCTCAGCTTTTAAAATGCCAGGTGTTCCTAGGTTGTGAAGCCTGCTATGAATCTTGCAAAATTTCCACCAATGGTTGTGCAAGCTTAAGAAGTGGCATCAATGGCCTTATCAGAGATGGTATCCTGAAGATAACATCAACGGTTTCTACAACATCAGCAATTCCTCTTACAACAACAACAAGCACTCCTCCTACAACTTCAAAAACAATTGTTCCGACAGACTCGTCCATAAAATCAACAATCATCTCTTCCACCACTTTAACAGACACTAGTTTAACCGCATCCGCTTCTACAACTACAGCAACCATTAACAACGACATCTCCACAGTCACTATATACTACGACCCAGCAATGGTCCCTGATTCCAACAATTTTCAGCAACAATCTCAACAACAACCCAACTTCAATCTTTCTCCACCACCACTAGTCAGAAGTCTTGTCACCATATATTACGATCCACAGACAATCACAGTTCCTACTTCAGATGCAGTAAGTCTGGTCACCATCACGGTACCTGGACCCATTCCATATGAAAAAGATAATGTTGTACCATGGCACTATGGTTCAGACCTCTACTGCAACGGGGAGAGAGTCCTTCTTGATTCTTCAACTCATACACCACAGGTCGATAATGTCGGGGGAGGCGGAGACTTCACTCGAAGCAGACGCCTCTTCGCGTCACAAGTTCTGAGAGTTAATACTGAGGCAGAGGTTGCTGCCAAAGCTAAAGGTAAAAGCGTGGTGCCGGAAGAACTAGTTTTGAAAGAAGCCCATAAAACATCCTTTAATCAAGATGTGGATGAATTTATGAGGATAATCAAGAGAAGCGACTACAAGGTTGTGGATCAGCTCGACCAGACTCCTTCCAAGATCTCCATTTTATCATTGTTATTATGTTCCGAAGCTCATCGAGATGCGTTACTTAAAGTCCTGCACGCAGCCTACGTGCCTGAGGAGATCACGGTAAATCAGCTAGAGACAGTGGTGTTTAATGTTAATACTAGCCATGGGCTAGGCTTCACCAACGTTGATTTGACTACGAAAGTTCGTCATCATAACAAAGCTTTACACATCACTCTGGAGTGTAAAGGGGTTGTGCTTTCACATGTTCTAGTTGACACTGGGTCTTCGCTCAATGTCTTGCCAAAGAAAGCCCTTGTCAAGCTTAAATATGATGGTATAGCTCTTCGACCAAGCAATCTGGTGGTTAGAGCTTTTGATGGTTCCAAGAGGTCTGTTCTTGGAGAAGTGGAGCTTCCTGTGATAATTGGCCCTCGGGTTTTTCAAACTACTTTCTACGTGATGGACATTCAGCCGGCCTAAAGTTGTTTGTTGGGTCGGCCATGGATTCACGCCGCTGGCGCAGTTACATCGACCCTTCACCAGAAATTAAAATACGATTGGGAATGGAAAATTATCACAAACTGTGGTGAAGAGGATATTTTTGTTAGCCATCTGGCCACCTACAAATACATTAAGATGGATGGTGAAATCCACGAGACCATGAGCCAAGGTTTCGAAGCACTGAATGTCAACGAGACGACAACTGAAGTATTTGCTGCATCCCAAGAGGATAGGATGGGTACTTCAATTGTCTCCTACCAACAAGCTCGGAAGGTTGTTGAAGATGGAAATGCCCAAGGCTGGGGCAAGCTGCTACCTGTGGAGAAAAAGGAGGACATATTCGGTTTGGGTTACAAACCATTCCGACAAGATCAAGCAGAGGCTGCTAAGGAGCCCAAGTTCATAGGTGGGGGGTGCTAACCCCAGATGTTGTCAATAACGTGGAAGACGAGGCTGAAAGCGACCTTAACTTGGAGAGCTGGATTCGTCCAAGGATCCCGGGCCAACAAGTCCTTAACTGGTCTTCCCAGGAAATTATAAGAGTTACTCCTGCAGAGTAATTATTATTTCCTGCTTTTAGCATGCATCAAGTCCGGCATCTTGCCCAAGGTGTCAGGACTCATTTTGTAATAGGGCCATATTTGTATTTTGTGCAAATGGAATATCAATTAACAATGGACATCTTTTGCAAACAATTTTCTTTTTCGCTCACTGTCTTTTCATTTTTGTTATTTTTCGCACAAAACAATAAAATGGCAATGTTTTCAAAATAAATAACTTCATTTTTCTCTAAACAAGATTAAAATTGATCACTAAAAAGAACAAATCTCAAACCCTTGCAGAGATAATCCTCTAGATTGCACCGACAACAACACTGCTATGACCTTGTATGACTTCGACAATCCAATTAATCAAGCAGATGAAGGGGTTGGTGAAGACTATGAGTTGCCTGAAGAGTTAGCCAGGTTGTTGAGGCAAGAAGAGAAAGTGATCACTCCTCATCAGGAGGAAATTGAAACTGTTAATCTTGGTACCGAGGAGGATTTTGAAGGAAGTGAAGATTGGGGCCAGCCTGCAAGCTTCAGTAAAAGAACAGCTTATCAGCATGCTTCGGGAATATGTCGACGTCTTTGCTTGGTCCTATCAAGACATGCCAGGTCTAGATACAGATATTGTCATGCACAGGATACCCCTGAAAGAAGATTTCCCTCCGATTAAACAGAAGTTGCACCGCACTCGCCCAAATATGGCCATGAAGATTAAGGAAGAAGTACAAAAGCAGTGGGACGTCGGTTTCCTTGTTGTAACTAGTTACCTGTCGTGGCTTTCTAACATTGTACCCGTGCCTAAGAAGGATGGCAATGTGCGTATGTGTGTGGATTATCGGGACCTGAACAGAGCTATCCCGAAGGATGATTTCCCATTACCTCACATTGATGTATTGGTCGACAACATAGCTCAGTTCTCGGTGTTTTCTTTCATGGATGGATTTTCTGGGTATAATCAGATCAAAATTTCACCCGAAGACATGGAGAAAACAACTTTCATCACACTTTGGGGCACATTTTGTTACAAGGTAATGTCGTTTGGACTGAAGAACGCCGGTGCAACTTATCAACGGGCTATAGTAACACTATTCCACGATATGATCCACATAGAAATTGAGTGCTATGTGGATGAAATGATTGCCAAGTCCCTCACTGAAGAAGATCATCTGGTGAATCTGTTGAAGTTGTTCAAGCGTCTGAGAAGGTATCAGCTGGAGTTAAACCCCAACAAATGCACATTCGGGGTACGTTCTGGTAAGTTGTTGGGATTTATCGTAAGTGAAAAGGGACTTGAGGTTGATCCCAACAAAGTCAAAGCCATTCAGGAAATGCCTGCACCTAGGACTGAAAAAGAAGTTCGAGGGTTCTTAGGTAGATTGAACTACATTTCAAGGTTCATATCTCATCTCACTGCAACTTGTGAACCTTTGTTCAAACTGTTAAGAAAGGAACAAACTGTCCGGTGGAACGAAGATTGTCAGAAAGCTTTTGACAAGATCAAGGAGTACCTGCAAGAACCTCCAATTCTCACCCCTCCAATTGAAGGAAGACCTCTGATAATGTACCTGACAGTATTAGAAGGGTCAATGGGGTGTGTGCTAGGCCAGCATGACGAGTCTGGTCGAAAAGAGTATGCAATATACTACCTAAGCAAAAAATTTACCGACTGTGAACAACGTTATTCACTGCTCGAGAAAACTTTTTGTGCTTTAGCGTGGGCTGCTCGCCGACTAAGACTATATATGCTGACCCATACTACTTTGCTGATTTCAAAAATGGACCCCGTCAAGTACATATTTGAGAAGCCAGCGCTTACCGGAAGGGTTGCAAGATGGCAAATGATTCTGATAGAGTATGACATTTAGTACACCTCTCAAAAGGCCATCAAAGGCAGTGTACTGTCTGATTATCTGGCTGAGCAACCCATTGATGATTACCAGCCCATGAGATTTGACTTCCCCGATGAAGATATCATGTACTTAAAAGCCAAAGATCGTGAAGAGCCAATTCACACTGAAGGGCCTGATCTAGAAGAAGAATAGACTATGATGTTTGACGGAGCTGTCAATATGAATGGTCGTGGAGTTGGTGCAGTGCTAATTACACCTAAAGGAATTCATGAGCCTTTCTCGGCAAAACTCACCTTTGCATGCAATAACAACGAAGCAGAATACGAAGCCTGTATCATGGGTCTTGAGGAGGCCATTGACCTTAGGATCAAACCCTTGAATGTATTCAGAGATTCGACTTTGGTAATCAACCAGACCAACGACAAATGGTACACTCATCAGGAGCATCTGATTCCATATCGTGACTATACGAGGAGATTATTGACTTTCTTCACAACAGTCAAACTTGAATACATCCCTCGAGATGAGAATCAGTTTGCAGACGCTTTAGCTACCATTTCCTCCATGATCAAAGTTCAAACTGCCAATTATGTGCCTCGGATTTTGGTATCCAGACTGGACCGACCGACATATGTATTCTCTGTGGACATTTCTGGTGACAACAAGCCTTGGTTCCACGACATTAAATTCTTCTTAGTAAATCAGACATACCCACCTGGGGCATCATCCAATGATAAGAAGATATTAAGAAGGTTGGCCGGCTGTTTTTTCCTCAATGTTGATGGTTCATTATACAAGTGAAACTTTGATATGGTCCTGCTCAGATGTGTTGACAAGAAGGAAGCAGACCTACTAATGCACGAGGTACATGAAGGTTCTTTCGGCACCCATGCCGGAGGACATGCAATGGCAAAGAAGTTGTTAAGATCGGGTTAATACTGGATCACAATGGATGCAGATTGTTGTGCCTATGCCAGAAAATGCCACAAGTGTCAGATCTACGCAGATAAAGTACATGTGCCTCCAAATCCTTTGAACGTAATGTCTTCACCTTGGCCCTTTGCCATGTGGGGCATTTACATGATTGAAAGATTGAACCGACTGCTTCAAATGGTCACTGATTCATCTTGGTAGCCATTGATTACTTCACCAAATGGGTTGAAGCAGCTTCGTACGCAAACGTCACCAGACAAGTGGTAGCCAAATTTCTGAAAAGAGACATCATATGTCGATATGGAGTTCCCGAGCGAATCATTACTGATAATGGTTCCAATTTGAACAACAAAATGATGGTTGGGTTATGTCGGGACTTCAAAATTCAACATCACAACTCTTCTCCTTACAGGCCAAAGATGAATGGCATTGTCGAGGCAGCTAATAAGAACATCATAAAGATTGTGCAGAAGATGGTATTTACCTATAAAGACTGGCATGAGACGCTACCATTTGCTTTGCAGGGGTACCGAACCTCGATCAGAACATCTACTAGGGCAACACCTTATCATCTTGTGTATGGTATGGAAGTTGTCCTACCTGTTGAAGTTGAGCTAGTCTCCTTACGGGTAATGATGGATGTGAAATTGGATGAAGCAGAATGGGTCCGGTCTCGGTACAATCAACTGAATCTGATTGAAGAGAAAAGATTAGCTGCCATCTGTCATGGGCAGTTATATCATAAGCGAATGAAGAAAGCCTTCGATCAGAAAGTCAGACCTCGGGAATACCAAGTGGGAGAGCTTATTCTAAAAAGAATCCTTCCTCCTCATACAGACCACAGGGGCAAGTGGACACCAAACTATGAAGGTCCCTATGTGATAACTAAAGTCTTCTCGGGTGGAGCACTGATGCTCGCAACCATGGATGGCGAAGACTTCCCGTCTCCTGTGAATTCAGATGCAGTTAAAAAATACTTCGCATAAAATGACCCGCTAGACATAAAAACAGAATGTAAGTCCAGGAAAAAATAGGGCATCCCGGTGAGTGAAAAACAGAATAAAAGACTCGGGCAAAAATAAGGGAAAAAATATAAAAAAATGTACACCCGCTGAGTTGAAAAGTCTCATTGGAAAGCTCAGGGAAAAAAGGGTATCCCGGTGGATTGAAAACCCGAAAGGGCGATCCACGCAAAATCAGGGAATAAGCGAGCAACTACATTCTGAATTCGTCTGTATTGCTCACAACATGGTAAGCTTCGAAAGGATAAAGCGTCGGTCAAAATCAACCTTCTTCAGAAAGCAAGATGAGAAGAACGTTAAGGTCATACAGGTCATAGCAAAGGAAGCTCAATGGAACGTCATCTTCAATATTGCCAACACTTTTATTTTCTCAATTTACAGCAATCTCCTCATTTCATGGGATTCACTTCTTTGGACTGTACTTGTCAATTCAGGGCACAAAAATTAATAAAATCAGAGTTCTCAGTCACACCTTGTTTTGTACATTTTTGTTTCATTTGCAAAATGTCCAATGTTCGTAATACAACACTTGCATAAAACATATGAGCCATTTTAACAAATGCTTGCAGGAAATATGTTGCCCTCAGGCAAATCTAACTCCTCTGACGGAATCCGGTTAAGGATACCTCGGGACACTTGTGTGTTTTCCTTTGTCTTAACGGGTTGCAGGTACTCAAGACAGACAATCTTTCACGACATGGGGCATATCAAGCATTGAATCCCCAGCACACTACTTTTCAGAAGTTATCGCCTCCTAAGCAGGATCTCCCGAGCAATGCCTGACAACTCTTCCACAGCAAAGTGGTTCAGGAACTTTCTTTTCCCCGCCAGAGATGCCATATTTCTCTCATCCTCAACAGATTTGGTGGAATTGATTCCCCACAGAGTTTCCTCCCTAGAAGAGCAATGCCTGAAACACGTCCCCAGCGGAGTTGTTAAAACCTCCACATCTCTAGTAAGGATTTCTCCCACCAGATAAATCAACCAATGGTCTATTTCCCCAAGCAGAGTTCTCCCTCCGGACAGATCTATCAATGATCTCTTCCCCGGTCGGGATATTCCTCCAAAAGCAGATCAGCCAGAGATCTTTATCCCTGTAGGATCTGAATCCCGGATCGGTTCTCTCATTTGCATAATCATAGCATTCGCATCATATTCACCAAAATAAGCGTAGCATTCCGTCTAATACGAGCCAGTCACCTGCAAATACCATCATCACTTCACCTGTAATATACAAAACTCATATCCCCTGCAGATAAAGGTCAAAACTTCCCCTTTGCACTCTCAAATACAGATACTTATACATGCTCTTTGTTGACACTCGTATGTGTCGTTCTACCCCAGTAAGGTCGCCAGAACACCTTCTGCAAACAAATACTTGTTCATAACATGCTCTTTTCGACACTCGTTCGTGTCATCCTATCCCCCCACAGATCGCCAGAATACCTTTTGCATTCTCAATGCAGATGCCTGTTTATATTTATATATATTCTTTTTGACACTCGTCCTTGTCATACTTCCCCAGCAAGTCAAACACTCGTCTGTGTCCCCTTCCCAATCTTTCGACACTCGTCCGTGTCTTGCACATACTTCACCAGCAGATCAATACTTGTACATACTTATATAAAAGTCTTTGATACTCGTCTGTATCTTGTATATATCACTCCTCAGTGGATTAGACACTCGTTCGTGTTCCTTGCGTAACCGGTTGATACTTGTCCATATCATCATCCTTAAACACGTGTCAGCGCATTGATTCTACCGATACTCGTCTGTATCATGGTCCTAAGGATGCTCGTCCGCATCTTTAATCTATACACACTGTCAAACACTTATACCTTTTATTTTTTGAGCATAAGCACTCGTCTGTGTTTACCATTCCCCAGTAAGTCACCAACGAAACAACTTTCTCCTATCTGACATTTGTCCTATGTCGTGATACTTTCGGCAGCCGTCCCCTGCCAAGTGATCGTCCTTCACCTTTGGATGACCGTCCCTCATCCTTTATCCAGTGGAATCTCCATTATGGGAACTTTTCTATCCGGCATTCGTCCTATGTCGTGATATTTTTAGCAGTCGTCCCCTACTAGGTAATCGTCCTTCATCTTTTGATAACTGTCCCTCATCATTTATCTGATGGTCGTCCCCATCGTTGATCTTGTTATCTGACATTCGTCCTATGTCGTGACAATCCCCGAGAGCAGCCGTACCCTGCTAGGTGATCGTCATTCACCTCTTGATGATTGTCTTTCACCATGCTTATCTGATGGTCATCCCCATTGTTGATCCTTTTTATCCGACATTCATCCTATGTCGTGATATGTTCAGCAGTCGTCCCCTGCTAGGTGATCGTCTTTCACCTTTGATGACCGTCCCTTATCATTATTTCATTTATTCTTTAACCCGATGGCCGTCCCTAACGTTGTTTACTTTACTTTCCAAGCCCGATGGCCGTCCCCATTTATGCTTGTCTAAATCCCCAGAGAATTTTATTTTATTACCCGATGGCCGTCCCCGTCGCGGTTTCTTCATTTCCCCAGCTTGTCGGTCGTCCCCGTCATTGCTTACCTTACCGTTTTACCCCCAATAGTCGTCCTCTGCTCGATGGTCGTCCTCCATCGCTTTTATTTGATAATCATACTATACTACCTTTTACAATTTATATCCCTTTTCTTCTTCTCCCCAGCAAGTGCAAATTTCGGACTGTCTTTGGTATTCAACCACAAGTTATCTTGTTTGTTTGTTAAGCCAGGCGCTTACATCCTGCACAGCTAACTCATGCTTGAATAGGGGCAGCTGTAAACACCCCAAATTTTCCCTCACTTATTCTCACACCATGGCTTGTGATCTTTCATTTTTGCATTAGTATAAGCATACCATCTCATATTGCATATTTGTTTCACTGCATAGTTCCATTTTCATCTGCATCTAGGGTTTGTGATCTGAGCAATCCAAGAATCAATCTGAGCCATCCCAATGATCTTGAAGTTTTCCAAGGGGGTCTATGTGTGTTCTATAATCATATTTTGCTCCCCAAAGTTCATGGAAGTCAAGAAATCACAAGAATGGCAAAGGCATGGAAGCAGAGCTAGGGTTTTCCTGCACAAATGACCAAAATTAGGGTTTTGGTTTCAGAGGCCTTAATTCCAAAGTTTTTGGTCATTCTTGTTTCTAATGTTCTTAATATGTTATAAGGATCATGTGTACCAAGTTTGATGAATAAATTCATTGTGAAAGTCATCTGATCATTAGCTAACTTCTTGAGCAAGTTAAGTTAATATCAGGGCATCTGAGGCCTCCAACAAGGGTACCAAAGGATCATTTTCCTCAAATTGAAGCTCTATGATCTTTATTTGATCTTAGAAGTGGTTGGAAGTTCACAAAGTTGAAGAATTTCAAGCCAAATGCAAACTTGCTAATTTTGGAAATGACTTGTAATGGAAACTTTCCATTTTGGGAAAGATTTTCAACCTCCTCTTTCATGATAAAAAAAGCTTCAAATGAAAATTTATTGGACATGAAAGTTGTAGATTAGGTCTTTCCCTTTTCAAAAACTACAAGAACATGTTTTGATTCATCCTAGAACTCAAGATATGGCCTTTCAAAGTTTGCAAAAATCACATAATTTTCAAGTTCATGTCAAAGAGGGATTTTTGCATATTGGCATTTCAAGCTTCTAATTGACCTTTAATCCACTCAATTATGTCACAACATGCTAATGCAACTTTCCAAGATCATAATTGGCCCAAGGATTGAAGAATTTCATGGCTTGATTCACAAGAAACTTCAAAGTTAGAAAATTGCAAAACACATGACATCTCTTCATCCAAGCCTTCCAGTTGCAATCTTTTGATCCAATGGTCATCCACAAACTCTGCTGAGGATAAGACATCCCTTGAAACAGCTCTGCACCATGCCCATACTTCAAGTACACATAAGTTGACATTTTTGCAACTTGGCCCATACCAATCAAACTGAGCCACCACCCACTCTCTGATCAATCACAACCTCTTATGCAAACCCTAAGGAGCTCATTCCATAACACATTCAAGCCTGAAACATTGGAGAGCTCAGAATTCACAAAAATTGTCAAAACCTTCCCTTCTTCGAAACTCAAAACACAGCCATCAAACTTCAAAACAAACTTCACCAATCATCTTCAAATCACTCATTGAACACAAAAAAACCCTCAAAATGGCCTGAAACCTCCCATATCAAAAACACGATTTCTGCAAAACCAGAACCAAACACTTCAAAATAGCCATCACAAACTTGTTCTAGGCATTGTAATATCATCAGGGAGCTCATTGGGGTTGGTTTGCATCAAAGAAAAGGCCAGAAAGCTTCAAACTGAAAAGCTTCAACTCAGGTATACCTCAAGAACATTTTTTCCAGAACTTGCTATTTAAGTTAAAATATCAATCTTCATGTTCCCCTGATCACACTGATATGTTTAGTTTCGAAAATAATTGAGAAATGACCATGTATGAAGCTTCTGAAATTTTTGACCTAAAACTTGATTGCTTCGATTCAGCCTTATTATGCATGATAAATGAATTTTGTTTGTGGATTCATGTTCTATGGTGTTAGAGGAGTGATTATGGGAAAGAAATTAGGAGTTTAGATGCTTGTTTGAGTTTCTGGGATTTTGGTTCGCCGGAGAAGATGACAGGAGCTAGCTCCGGTCACCTGAAAATGCTTAGGGTTTAATTAGCCAGTTTGAATGTAGGCCTTAGATCTTAGGGTTAGCGCGCAAATGAGTGGCCCAGATTGTTTCATTAACTTTAATTCAGTTTAATTAGTTTAATTAGGATTAATTAAATTAATTTCCTCAGATTGAATCCTGGCCATTAATTAACGCGCGCAGTCAATCCCTTTCCCTTAGGTTTGAATTTGGACCACTGGATCTGATTACTTGCATTTTAATTCAATTTTTATTTCATTTTCTTTCCACATTTTATTTAAAATACCAAAACACATCAAAAAATTCTCAAGCTTTGCATTCTGGTTTTAAATATTTTTCTCAACCTGAAAATAATTTTTATTTTATTTTTTACATTAAAAAAGTATTTTTAAAATATTTAAATTTTATTTTAATTAATTAATGGATTTTAATTAATTAAAAATGCATTTAGGTTTCTAAAAATCACCAAAAAAATCATGAACCATTCCAATACATTTTCAAACTCTTCATATAAATTTCTTTTTAGTTTTGATCATAATTTCCCAATTTTCTTTGAATTAGGGTTCATTAAAATCATATTTTTTAACCCTAACTTTGAAAAATCATTTCTGCCTAACCAAGAAGATTTTGAACTTGGCTCTTTTTGCATTGTTTCACATATTGCATGAAGTTTCTAGTATATTTTCCTCATGAATTTATCTTGCATTTTCAAATTAATTTGCATTTTTCCTTTTGAATCATCCAAAAACCCTAGCAAACTTAGAAAAATCATAACTTTCAATAGGAGTAGCTTCTGACCTTTTCCTTTGGGGTGTGACATAGTATGGGATTAGGGTTTGTTTAAGATTGATTTCAATTTTTTATCATGTTGTATGCTTCTGTTTTTCCCATTTGCATCTCATATGTTCATAAAACCCTAATTTATCATGTTCATTAGCATATTCACCTTGCATATCCATCATCACATGAACTTGCCATGACATTTCAAGCATTCATATGTCACCTTAGACATCTTAGGACATGTTAGAACCTTGCATGATCATTTCTTAATTCATTTTCTATGTCTTGCATTCATTTCATTTCATAAACATCCATGTGTTTTCAAGCTTCCAATCATGCTTTTATGACATCTCATCTTTGTATGATCATTCATATGCACATTGTATGACATTGTATCATCTCATAAGCCATTTGCATTGCATAATCACTTCTGACTTTGGTCATTTCATCTCACTTCAATTCATTTCTTTATGCTTTTTGTCTTATGCATCCATACTAACGTTTTAGGAACTTTTGGTAAGTTATTTTGGGAGGTGGATTTGCCTTCACTTCCCACTTCTTCTTATCTCATTCATATGCATTTTAACATGTCTTTGAAGTGAACTTGTTCACTTATGTTCCATCCTTCTCACTCTCTTTATTTTAAGTTACTTATCTTCTTCAGGAAGTAAGTAACTTATGCTTCTTCTTCCTTCTCTTTTCATCTGCTTCTTCCATTGGTAGCCTTGAAGATCTTTGCTCTTACGCCTAACAAACCATAGGATATCCAAGCATGATAACTTTTAGGGTTGTGTATAGTCCCCCCTTAGTCTTTTACCTTTGAGTCTCCTTGAGTCTCTCTTCTCATCTCAATAATCAGAGACTAAACTCTTAAAGCTTTAGGACTTTGAATTAGGGTTATGCCTGCATCCTTCTCTTAGGATGGAGTGTATAACTTTAATCCTAAGTGTTAAACCTTTAATTTGTTTACACCTCTTAATCAAATCACACTAATAATCACCAAGACTTTATCTTTTAACTTGGGCCTTACATTAGGGTTCTATCTCTTCCTTATGGTTAAGAGGGACTAACCCTAGTGTTTAATGGACAAGTCCCCCTCAAGTTGTCTTACAAACTTAAAATCCACTTATTAATTCATCCCTTAATTAAAATACACTTAATAAAGGTTTGTTATATAATGAATTTAATCCCTAAGCATGGATTAAGTTGAGGTATATTCCTAAACTTAAGGGTTCTCATCTATTATCCTTCTATTAGGATGGTGTAATGAGTTCACTAATCTGTGATTAGAGATTAAACTCATTACTTAAAACTAAACAAAAGCCCAAAACATCTAAATAATCACAAGTATGTTAATGATCTTAATCCTACATCATCATGGTGATTAAGTTGAGATGCTTATCTCATACTTAAGTAGGCTCATTATCCCTAATCAGGGAGGATATAATGAGTTTACAAACCCTTGATTTAGGCTTAAGCTCATTAACTTATGCAAAACTCCAAAAACAATAACAAAACTGAAAGCATCAAAAACAAACAATAATCGTCTCCTTCGGGATTCTTTTCTCATCACAATCATTCACAAACGAGAACTTGCTTCTTTCGTCTAATGCAAGACAGTTAGCACTCGAGCTAAACGAGTCATACACTTGAGCATAGGCAAGTAAGCAGTTCGCAGTCAATTCATTTTCCAGTCTCTTTGAGTTGAACTATAGTGTTCTGACTTCCTCATTGCACGCGAGGATACGTAGGCATAACTTAACAGTTATCGAACAAAAGTCTCTATGTCTTCCCCCTCTTTCAACATTCTTTTCTAAGCCTCAGTTCCTGAGCAATCTCCCTTTTGCACTAACACCTGTACATTCATTTCTAGCTTTTGCACATGGATAACATACACCTACCCCTTTTAAACACAATCTCTTAAGCGTGGATCCCGTTGAGTACGACGGAAAATCTGGGTGCCAATACCTTCCCAGGTTGTAACCAACCCCCTTTCTCAGTTTCTCTGGTTTGCAACTGTCTTATCCATCTTTTTCTAATTTTATGCAGCATTACCTTTCCTTCGGGATAAAAATGCCTAGCTGGCGACTCTATTCACTTCATTTTCATTTTCTCTTTTCTCCGGCCGTTCGCGTCTGCACCGGGATGCAAATCTTTGGGAGCGACAACTACAGATGTCGTATTCGGATAACAACATGTGCTAACGGGCGAGTCTTCCAGTTAAGGCAGGCTTCTCAAAAATGTACTTTATTGGCTCCATTTTCGAGATCAACAAAGTAGTGTGACAAATCATATACTGCCTGAGGCGTCTGGCAGTCCACGCCAAAGCACAATAAGTCTTCTCTAAAAGTGAATATCTGCTTTCACAATCTGTAAACGTCTTGCTTAAGTAATAAATTGTATGTTCCTTACGACCAATTTCATCATGTTGGCCTAAAACGCAACCCATAGATCCCTTAAGTACAGTCAGATACATGAAGAGAGCTTCCCTGAAGTAGGTGGGATCAAGATAGGAGGTTCCTGTAAGTAGATCTTAATCTTTTCAAAAGCCTGTTGATAATCAGAATTTCACTCAATTGCTTGATCTTTTCGGAGCAACTTGAAAAAAGGCTCACTTGTAGCAGTCATGTTGGAGATATATCTGGAGATGTAGTTCAATCTTCCAAGGAAACCTCTGACTTGCTATTCTGTTTTTGGAGCTGGCATCTCTTGAATTTCTCTGACCTTGTCCGGATCTACCTGAATTCCTTGCTGGCTAACAATAAAACCAAGTAACTTTCCTGATCGGACACCAAAGGTACACTTAGCTAGATTCAGACGTAGTTGGAACTTTCTGAGGCGCTCAAATAACTTCAGGAGATGATTCAAATGATCCTCCTCACTCTGTGATTTGGCAATCATATTATCCACGTAAACTTCTATCTCTTTATGCATCATATCATGGAAAAGGGTGACCATTGCCCTCTGATAAGTGGCTCCTGCATTTCTGAGACCAAATGGCATAACCTTGTAACAATAAGTGCCATATGGTGTGATGAAAGTAGTCTTTTCCATATCATCAGGATCCATCTTGATCTGGTTGTATCCTGAAAACCCATCCATGAAGGAGAAAACGGCAAACTTGGCAGTGTTGTCAACCAAAGTATCAATATGCGGAAGAGGGAAATCATCCTTTGGACTGGCTTTGTTCAAATCCATATAGTCCACGCACATTCTAACTTTGCCATCCTTTTTGGGGACTGGCACGATGTTAGCTACCCACTCAGGGTACTTCGCAACTGCGAGGAATCCAGCATCAAACTGTCTTTTGACCTCTTCTCGAATCTTCAAAGCCATGTCCGGTCTTGTTCTTCGAAGATTTTGCTTTACTGGAGGACAATTTGGTCGAAGAGGCAACTTGTGGACCACTATGTCTGTGTCCAAACCGGGCATATCCTGATACGACCACACAAACACATCCACATACTCTTTGAGAAGCTTGACCATTATTTCTCTGACATCTTCCCCAAGTGTTGTACCAATCTTGACTTCTTTCTTGTCTTCATCAGTGTCAAGGTTGATGGTCTCTACTTGCTCCTTATGTGGCTGAAGATCTGTGTACTCATACTTAACCAATCTTGCCAGTTCTTCGGGAATGTCACAATCTTCCTCACTTTCATCTTCCGCTTGGTAGATGGGCAAATTGAAGTTAGGAGAGAATATAGAGTTATTGGAATCAACAGGGTTTTCATTTGTTCTGCATATGGGAATGATTTGCTTTTATTAAAAGTGAAAACAGAGAGATGCAAGAAAAACTTTTTATTGGTTTTGAAAGATTGCCATTTTCTTTTAAAAGTGAAAAGAGAAAGAGCAGTAAATAAAACAAAACAGGAATTTAATAAAATGCCTTCATTGATTGAATAACTTGAAAATGAGAAGGGGCCCTACATAATGATCCCATAGCCTTGGGCAGAGCTAGGAAACTTTGAAAACATTTAAAGAAAACAATAAATTACTTTGACAGTGGAAAAATCTCTGGGATCTCAACTGCCTCCCAATTGCCCAAAGTTGCTTCACACTGATAAACCAAATGGTCCACATCTTCATCTTCAGCATCCCCATTAATCGCATTGATCTGATAGCCGACACTGGAAAAAACCTCTTGAATGGTCTTTGGACATCCTTTAACAGAGGTTGATGCTCTTTCCTTCACATGAGTTGGTTTGTAACCCAACCCGTAGCGATCCAGCTTCTTCTTGACTTCAATGACATCACCCCATCCTTCATAGCTTCCTTCTTCAATAGTGTAAATGGTACTATTCAGCGACGCAAAAGATGGAATACCCTTCCCCTTTGGTTCCTCTACTTCCATAAGGACCACATTGGCTATCTCAAGAGCTTGGAAAGCAGTTTCCAAAGCATCTTCATCAGCCTCAATATAACTAAAGGAGGAAAGGTTGCTAACCATGAGGTCTTCTTCCCCAGACACAGTTACCAGCTTGTTATCGACCACAAACTTCACCTTCTGGTGTAGGGTAGAAGTGATTGCCCCAGCGGCATGAATCCATGGTCTTCCCAACAAACAACTGTAATTAGGGTTAATGTCCATAACCTGAAAAGTGACTTTGAACACTTGTGGTCCAATCAGGATTGGCAGGTCCACTTCCCCAATAACAGTCCTCCTTGACCCATCAAAAGCTTTCACAATCAGTGCACTGGGACTCATCTTTTCCCCTTGATAAGATAACTTAGCAAGTGTCCTCTTCAGAAAAACATTCAATGAAGATCCCGTATCCACAAGAACTCTTGCTAAAGTATCTCCATGGCATTTCACAGATATATGGAGAGCACGGTTATGGTCCAAGCCATCCTTTGGAAGATCCTCCATACTGAAGCTGAGATTATTACATGCAGTGATGTTGGCAATGACTCCGTCAAACTGATTCATAGTTATTTCATGCGTAACATGAGCTTGGGCTAGTAATTTCTAGAGAGCACCTCGGTGGGCCGGCGAATGCATAAGAAGTGATAAGATAGATATTTTGGAAGGCGTTTGATGTAGCTAATCAATAACCTTATAATCACTCTTTTTGATGATTCTGAGAAATTCTGCATCCTTCTCTTCCAAGACCAACCCTTTATCCTTGTTGGCAACAGCGGGAATGACTTCCTTAGGTGGAACTGGTGGAACGGTATTAACTTGCTGAGTGTAAACACGACCACTACGAGTTAATCAACTTGCGCCTATTATGTTAGCATTCGCCAGTTTTAAACTTTCCTTCTGACCAGCCTGTTCAATCTTCTGATGAACTCCCCTTGTATCATACTTCCATGGAACTGCTTTGGTATTCTCATAAAGGAAATGGTTACTCCTTTGCTCAATCCTCGGTTCTGGCAAATATAAAATGGGCACCACAGGTTTTGGCATATTGAAGATGGGTTGAACTCTCGGGGATTCAAGCATGTTCAACACTGGTGCTATGGTAGAATCAGATTCAGGCAAGTTGAAGATGGGTTCAATCATTGCCACTTCATTCCTTTTCACATGACCGCTTACTTGCAAAACACCAAGATTAATCAAACTTTGAACATCTCTCAAGACCAGTTCGCATCCCTTTGGGTTATTAGCACAAACTTCACAATTCTTATGATAGTTCTTCAGCATACCCACCTCTACTAACTTCGCATGGAAGTCTCTAAGCGGGGTTTTGATCTCTGCAGCATCGAAAATCAAATCTTCGTCAGACTCATCAACAATGGCATTTATGGACCCATGTTTGGGTAGAGGATTATCTTTGACATTCGGACCAGTATTTTCGAACGACAGAATGTTTTTATCCATCAAATCCTTCATAGCATACTTCAAAGCAATACAACTTTCCAAATCGTGCCCTGGAGCACCTTTATGGAATAAATAGTGGGCGCTCGGATTGTAACTTGGTGGGAGTGGATCTGGTGGAGGATCCAAATGCCTTGGAGTAACCAAGCCTCTCTTCAGCAGTGAGGGATATAATTCAGTATAAGTCATAGGGATCCGAGGATTGGGAGACCTTCCTCCTGGTCTTCTATTCTGAAAGTTGGAATTTGGGTGAGGAGTTGGAGTCCTATGCGGATAGGCTGAAGCATTGGGTGCTTGTTGATAGCCTAGATTGTTGAGCATTGGTTGATAGGTTGGAACCACTGGATCTGCTTGTTGATACATCGGTACTGCTTGGGTTGGCTGATACATTGGAACTTATTGGTTATATGATGGTTGAACTGCCGCTACATAGGGATGTTGAACGTACTGTGGTGGATAAGTGACCTATTGTTAAGCCACAGGTGGAGGCCTCTGCCAAAGCTGATTTCTCCTTTGACCCGTCATCACTGCATTTGTCTCGCCTTCTTTCTTTTTGTGGAAATTATTGGTAAACTTCTTAGCATTGTTTCCACTATTGTTGATAGAGCTACTGGATGCACCACTCATCTTACCATTCTTCAGACCGAGTTCAACCTTGATTCCCACGGCCACAAGATCAGAGAAGTTAGCTGTTATACTTCCCACCATTCTCTCAAAGAATTCTGGTCGTACAGTGTAAACAAACCAGTCAGCTAACTCTTTCTCAGTCAACGGGGGATATACTTGAGAAGCGGTACCTCTCCACCTTTGAGCGTATTCTTTAAAAGATTCGGAATCCTTCTGGGACATACTCAATGGCTACCTCATATTGGGAGCAAGGTCCATATTGTACTTGTATTGTTGGATGAAAGCATTCCATTAGTTTGTCATTGTCAACTTGCGCTGCCATTCTCCGATAGTACATCAAAAGATGGCTCTTAGGACACGTTGCGCCTTCATACATATCAAAGTTGGGTGTCTTGAACTTGGGAGGTATATCTAGCCCAGACACAAGGCACATTTCTCTGGTAGCAGCACCAAAGATCTAGTCACCTTCAATTGCTCTCAACCTCTTTTCAAGAGTGTCAAAGTTCTCTTGCATCTTCTCATGTTTCTCATTTCCGTTTTTAGACATGTCTGGCACATCGTACACCTGAGGATCATTAAAGTACGGTTGGACATGGTGTGCACAATATCTGGTGTAAAATTAGTAACCATGTGGTTCTCTTTAGTAGTCAAAGAGATGGTTTATTGAGTGGTAAATCCTTGAGGGGGGGCACAAAACCTCTGGAAGGAAATGCAAACCCCTGAGAAGGAGGTGCGAAACCTTGAGAAACAAATCCTTGGGAAGGAGGGATAAAACTTTGAGAAACAAATCCCTGGGAAGGAGGTATAAAACCTGTGAGAGGCAAATCCTTGGGGATGAGGTACAAACCCGTGAGGAATCCCAAAAGGAGGCCAAGTTATAGGGGTAGTGACTGATGGTGTAGGCTCAGTCGTTGCAGTGACAATCTCAGAAACCACAGTTTGTTGGGTATCCATCTTTGCTCGAATGACTTGCAGCATTTCCATAATTTTATAGGATCCATTTTGGAAATGAGCAGTGTGGTATGAGTCAACATGTACTGCCTCAGTCGGCGAGCAGCCCATACCAAAGCGCAGCAAGTTTTCTCGAGCAGTGAGTATCGGGATTCACGGTGGGTAAACTTTTTGCTAAGGTAATAAATGGCATACTCTTTTTGACCAGACTCGTCATGTTGGCCTAGACCACACCACATTGACCCTTCTAGCACGGTCAAGTACATGATTAAAGGTCTTCCTTCCACTGGAGGCATTAGAATTGGAGGCTCCTGCAAATATTCTTTTATTTTGTCGAAAGCTCTTTGGCAGTCATCATTCCACCTGACCGTTTGCTCTTTTCTTAGCAGTTTGAATATTGGCTCGCACGTGGCCGTTAGATGAGATATGAACCGAGAAATGTAGTTCAACCTCCCTAAAAACCCGCGCACTTATTTTTCTGTTCTCGGTGCAGGCATATCTTGAATTGCTTTTACTTTAGCAGGATCTACCTTAATTCCTCTCTGACTAACAATGAAACCCAGCAGTTTCCCGGAACGCACTCCGAAAGTGCACTTGTTTGGATTCAACCTCAGCTTGTACTTGATCAGTCTATATAACAGCTTCTTCAGGTTGACCAGATGCTCTTCTTCGTCTCGGGACTTAGCGATCATATCGTCCATATAACACTCAATCTCCTTGTGTATTGTCATGGAACAATGTGACCATTGCCCGCTGATAAGTTGCCCCGGTGTTCTTCAAACTAAAGGGCATGACTTTGTAGCAAAATGTACCCCACGGGGTAATGAACGTTGTCTTCTCCGTGTCTTCCGGCGCCATCTTAATCTGGTTATATCCGGAGAAGCCATCCATGAAGGAAAATACCGAGAATTGAGCAGTATTGTCCACCAACACATCAATGTGTGGCAACGGAAAATCATCTTTTGGGCTTGCTCTGTTCAAATCCCGATAATCAACGCACATCCGGACCTTGCCGTCCTTCTTTGTTACAGGTACAATGTTAGCTACCCAAGGTGGGTAACTAGTTACAGCAAGGAAACCGGCATCCCACTGCTTCTGAACCTCCTCTTTAATTTTCATCGCCATGTCAGGACGAGTTCTTCTCAATTTCTGTTTCACCGGAGGACATTCCTCTCTCAAAGGTAGCTTATGCACAACGATGTCGGTATCCAACCATGGCATATCTTGATATGACCAAGCGAAGATATCCACATACTCTTTCAGCATACTGATCAGCTCTTTCTTGACGTCGGCCTACAGACTGGCCCCAATTTTGATCTCTTTCTTCACATCTTCACTGCCAATGTTGATGATCTCAATTTCTTCTTGATGAGGCTGAATAACCCGTTCCTCTTGTTTCAACAATCTGACCAATTCTTCAGGGAGGTCACAGTCTTCCTCAACCCCTTCATCAGCTTGGTAGACTGGATTGTCAAAGTCATACGTAGTCATAGCAGGAACGTTATCAATGGAATCCGGATGATCAACACTGCACAGATGATGTGCTTATTCAGAATCTGCTTATTTTGAAAAAGAGACGCTAACACAAAAACCAAAAAGGAAAACACATTGCCATTTTTATATTTCTGTGAAAAAGTTTAAAAACAAAGAAAGAGAACACAAATTGTCTGAAAATGTCCTTTTATTTCATAGCAAAATAAGATGCAATACAAAACATGGTGGCCCAATACAATGGATCCTAGCATCTTGGGCAGAATGCTGGATTTGACAATGCAGTATGCTAATAAAAGGAAACAAAATAATTACTCTGAGAGCCAGGTGACTTGAACAATGTCTTCAGCAGACCAATTTGTTAGCTCCTCGCCGGGCGCACACGGGTGGATCCAGTTGTCCCAGTCACTGTCACCGTCCCCATCTTGGCTTGCTGTACAGATCTGGTTGCGGTCGAGTAACCCAGCACTTGTAAACGTGATAGCCTTACCACTTGGAGTAGATCCGCCAGGCTGATACCCTAAGCCAAACTTATCATCTTTCTTTTCTAGCTCCAACAGCTTGCCCCAGCCTTGGGCACTTCCGGACTGAACAACCTCTTTTGCTTCTCTATAAGAATGGATGGATGTACCCTCTTTCTCACTGCTCTTCTCCACAGGAGTCAATATGCTGACGTTGACTGCTTCGAAGGCTTGACATAAAGTCTCATGGATCTCTCCATCCATCTCTACATACTTGAACGTTGAAAAATGACTTACGAAGATGTCCTCCTCTCCGCAGACTGTGATAACCTGGCCGTCAACCACATATTTGAGCTTCTGATGCAGGGTTGAAGTAACAGCTCCAGCAGCATGTATCCATGGGCGTCCCAACAGGCAGCTATATGCAGGTTGGATGTCCATGACATAGAAAACACTTTTGAAAACTTGAGAGCCTATCTTGACGGGCAGCTCAACCTCTCCAAAAACTGATCTTCTTGAACCATCAAAAGCTTTGACAATCAGATCACTTGGTCTCAGGACAATCCCATCAACATTGAGCTTCACTAGTGCCTTCTTCGGAAGCACATTCAGGGAAGAGCCTGTGTCTACAAGAACATGTGACAACACAGCACCCTTGCACTCCATAGTGATATGTAGTGCTTTGTTGTGGTTTCTGCCCTCTGACGTGAGGTCTCTGTCTGTAAAGCCTAGGCCATGGCTTGCATTAACACTGCCTACAACAGCTTCAAATTGGTTGACAGTGATTTCCTGAGGAACATAGGCCATTTGCAGCAACTTCAATAAGGCGTCTCTGTGTGCAGGAGAACACATCAGCAGTGAAAGGATGGATATCTTGGAAGGTGTCTGGTTCAGTTGATCTACCACCTTATAGTCACTCTTTTTGATGATACGCATGAATTCCTCGACCTCCTTTTCAAATGTACCCTGCCCAACCACAGGAGTAGTTGATTCATCATATACAACTTGCTTTCCTTTGGCTTTGGATGAAGCCTCAGCCTCAGGATCCCCTCTCAGCACAGGGGGAGCGAATAAACGACCACTTCTGGTGAAACCCCCAACTCCTCCGACATTCTCTACAGTCGGGTCCATAGCAACAGACTTGCTCTCAATCTTCTGTCCAGCTACATATACATTTGAGCCATAATGCCAAGGAATGGATTTATCGTTTGTGTATGGAACAGGCCCAGGTACGGTGATAGTCACGGGACTAATCTCTGGAGCATAGATTGTTACAGGCTCTCTTCTGACAGGCATGTCAGCTTCATCATAGAAAATAGTAATTGTTGAAACATCATTAGCTACTTCATTACCAACTTTGTTAAACTGCAAGGATCCATCATCAATCAAACCCTGCAATCCTCTCTTCAGCTTCCCACATCCATTCTCAGCATTCAGACAGTCTTCACAATCAAAACAGCAACCAGGAAACACTTGACCATTCAGTAGTCTCTCTTTTACTACCCTCAAAGGAGTCTTCACTTCTTCAATACTCAGCACAAGACTCAACTTGTCACCACCCTCAACAGCATTAATTCTTGCCCCTCCATGATTCGGGATAGGGTTCGAAGTAACATTCGGCGGTGGTGCGAAGTTGATTGCTTTAGAGTCTATCAAGTCTTGGACTTTGTGATGCAGTGCCCTGCACTTCTCAGTCGAGTGCCCGGGTGCTCCAGAGTGGAAAGCGCATCGTGCATTGACATCATAACCAACTGGAAGCTCTCCAGGAGGTGGTGGTGCCAAAGTCCTCAGTTGAATCAGATTCAAATCTAACAGTCTTGGAAGCAAAGAAGCATAAGTCATAGGGATGGCCTCAATCACCCTATTAGCCGGGCGAGTTTACCTTGGCTGATACGGTCTCTGCTGATAGTTGGTACGGGGTTGTTGTTGTTGTTGTTGTTGTTGTGGAGGTTGTTGCATCTGTTGCACTGGAGCAGAAGGAATTGTGACTGCTGCCACATGCTCATACGGTCTTCTATAACCACGGCCCCGGCCTCGGCCAAATACAACATTTGTCTCACCCTCTCTTCTCCTAGGAGGTCCACTGAAAGCTTTCCTTGCTCCATTCGAGCTGCTAGCACTTGTATCTTGGATCTTCCCCATCTTCAGCAAGGTCTCAACTCTCTCCAGCAATAACAATATCATTGAATTTGGTGGCAGAACTGGACGCCAATCTTTCAAGAAACACACCCTGCAAAGTACCCATAAACATGTCAGCCATTTCGTTCTCTAGCAGCGGTGGTTGCACTCTGGCAGCGAGCTGGCGCCACCTCTGAGCATATTCTTTGAAACCTTCCTTAGCAGTCTGAGCCATGTGCTGCAATTGCTTGCGGTTTGGAGCCATGTCCAAATTATATTGATATTGTCTCACAAAGGCTTCTGCTAGATCTTTCCAACTCTTGATATTGACTCTGCTAAGCTTCATATACCATTCCAGAGAAGCTCCAACCAAGCTGTCTTGGAAATAGTACATCTAGAGTTTTTCATCATCCGTGTGAGCAGCGATCCTCCCTACGAAAGATTGAAGATGGGTCTTCGGGCATGCAGTGCCATTGTATTTCTCAAAGGTTGGAACTTTGAACTTGTATGGGATCCTGACTCCAGGAACCAAGCTCAAATCTGTTATGTCAAATCCCAAAGAACTCTGGGATTGAATGGCTCTGATTTGTTCTGCCATTTCTTCAAACCTCTTGTTCATCTCATCTCCTTGACCTTCAGCTTCGTCAAGCAGAGTGAATTGTTCGTCCTGATTATCCATTTGAATGTTATTCAACCCATCGTTGATTATAGTCACTCCTGGTTGTGTTACAGGAGCTTCAACCTGACGTGCTCCTGCACCGTTACGATTATCAGCAGCAGCAGTGTTATTCCTGGGTTGACCATTTTCTATCATCTCCTGCAAACGCTCTTGGTTCTGACCCATGCCTGCCATCAATGTCATAAAGTTATCCATCCTCAGCCTCAGGTCAGCTAAGTCAGCTTGCATATGGTCCATGATTCTCTCTCTGTTGATCTTTGTTGGATATCTATGTGCTACTGGTTGTTCCCGAACTTTCCGGGGAGCTATAGTGCCTGAAACACAAAACACGTTAGCAACTGAGACACTACCTGCAAAATAAACAAACAGGTTATATGTATGCAATGCAGTTGTTTATGTTTCCAACCCCAGGTCATTCATGCCCCGGTTCCGGTATTTAGAAAAGAAAACCAGATGGGTACTGATCCTTGACTTTCAGAAACCTTCGCGAAAAACCACATTCAAACCATAACAGCAGGCACTCCAAGAAGTGGTGAAAAAGTCATAACATAAATCAGCCTATTAGGCAAATAAAACAGAATTCCCCGTAGGGTACAAGTTTCTAAAAAGAAAAACAAACAACCAGGACTCCTACAACATGTCTGTAGGTAATCCAGATACAAGGAAAACAAACTAAGAAGCAAAACCACTGCCTGAGGACCCTGAACCTCCCTCACTAAGCCCCACATCAGACCTAACCTTCTTGACTCCAACCATCAACTTGAGGTCTTCAATCTCTTTAAGTGCTGCTTCGAGGGCTTGTTGACTATCTGATAACTGCTGAGTCTTCTCCCTGCGAATCTTGTGGACTTGCTTCACCTCTTCCTTTTTGTAGGACATTTGCACTTCAAAGAACTCTTCTTTTTCCTTATATCTCTTCAGCTCTTGCTCTCTCTGTCCCTGTAACCAGACAATAGACTGACGAGCTTCCTTGAGAGTCTTTGAATTCTTCTTGCGTCCAGCTTCTCTTTTTGCTTCCATCATACCCAACCTGTGGAAGTGAGCTTCCCTTCCAGCAAAGTCTTTCTCTTTAGCCTCCAAGGTAGTCTTCATCTTCAGCAACTTCTCTTCAGCTTCATTCTTGGCCCGGTTGGCAAGATGATACAGACTAACTACTTCAGTGTTCTCCACTCTGACTGCATGCAGCTGGGCTTCCAACTTCTTGAACTCCTCTAAAGACACAGTATCAATGGACTCAGCAACTGGAGGAACTGGTGGTGAGAATGGCAGCAAAACCCCTCTAGCTCTGTCTTTCAACCAAGCTTCATACTCTGGGAATGTCTGATTGTTGCACTTTCCAAAGCTAGCTATCCCTTCTCCCTTAATGCACTTCCAAGCTCCAGCAACCTTCCTCACTAAGGGCATATTGTCCTTCACTGGGAATTAGAAAATAGGGGTCAGCTTCAATTCTTCTGGTACCTCTCTCAAGGCATATCCCAATTGTCTTCTTAACAAGATTGGATTGTAATTGATCCCTCCAGTTAATCCTAATAAAGGTACATTAAGATAACTCCCACAGCTAGTGATGAAACGTGCACCTTGCAGCCTTTGAGTAATCCACCTGACATCCTTGGCAAGCAACTTTTCCAGCTTCTGAGCCCATACCAAGGTATGGTCACTAAACACTCCAATACTAGGCATATGCCTCATGAACCACATATGAAATAAAGGAGCGCAGCAACGAACTAAACCTCCCCTCTTCTTCTCAGTCTTGTAGTGCACTGAGTAATACAAATCTTCGAGCAATGTAGGCACAGGATTCTTCAGCAAAAAGAGATGTATGGCATTCATATCTATGAACTTCTCCATATCAGCAAACAAGATAATGCCATAGATAGAAAGAGCCAAGATAGCACAGACAGCATCCCATTCTTCCTCAACAGCCAACTCTTCCACCTTCTTTACCAGAGCCTCTAAAGAAAATCCAGGTACACCTCCCTTAATGATGGTCAAAGAATTCACCGCATAAGTGCTCAAATAAAGAGCCTTAGCAATAGCCTCAGGTGCAGGTCTACTCATCTCAGCATTGAACGGAATCTGGTCTCGAACAGGCACTCCCAAGATCAGAGCATACTCCTCCAGCAAAGGACCTAGCTGAAAATCAGGAAAAGTGAAGCAGCGGAGCTGAGGATCATAATACTGAAGCAGGGTATGAATGGAACTTCTCTCAGAAGGATCTAGCTCTACCACCACATCCAGAATACTCCCATAAGCCTTCCTGAATCTCTCCACATGGTTGGGTGTAATCAGCTTCACCATCTTCTTTAACAGGCCAACCTTGGTGTCAAAGAACTTGAAATGAATATTCTGCTTGCGAGGATCTTCCATCTCTGAAGAGAATACCGGAACCGGAAGCAAAGATATAAACCTGTGAATGAAAACAAAACATGATTAATGATGAAATGATGCAATGCAGATGCAAATGCAAAGACATATGATCCATCTGGGACTGTCTGGAATCTGGATACCAAGGCCATATGATCAGGAACCCCAAATCCTCTGGATATCAGCTCATAAATACTCAAATAAGCTCAGGTACTCCCAATCAAAGACCAGATAAACCCAAGAACTTTGGAACCAAAGTAAGTGTATCAGAACATGAAACTATACTGGTAATGAGGGTATGATGAGGTCAAGGGTTCCTGTAAACCTGTAAACCCCTCCCATTCTCACAGGTGTGCTCCAGGTCAAACATCACGGACTCTCAAAGCCGAATAGCAATAATACTTTCACCATTTCCGAGAGATGGCTCGTGACCAAATCAGGGAATCGGTTAGGCATTATGTACTACGCAGGGAGGCCTCAGCTGAGTCCAGGAAAAACAAGCATCCCCTATAAGTTCTCAGCTTCAAGCGCTGAAATCGAGAAACAATAGTACATTCAGCCCGTAGGATACAGTACTAATGTCATACGACCAGATGCTTTGACTGAGTTCCTATAAGAGAACCAGGCCACCCTATGTGAGTCCCCAGTGGACCCTCGGGTGCGAATGGGTTTGCCCCAAAATGTGGTCTGCCACTGCCACCACTGGAGAGGGTTGTTTCCACAAAGGTTCTCAATGATCGGTCCCCAGATGCACATAACTATCAAGGTCCTATCCCGAAGTGGAGGAAATCCCCACACAAGATATTTCCAAGACGGTCGCAATCTGGGCATGAAACACACTGCCACTCATCATGTCACATGTGAGTATAATATGTCCACTCTAATCCTATAATGCACTCAAGCCGGGTACTTGGCTTATCTCTCAGAAACAGTATCACCCGAGCCCACCAAACAGAAAACCAGTCCAGACAGTCCAGTATGATATATATGATGCGGAAAGTACATACTGAAAACTGTAAATAAAGCTGTAAATAAACAACAATAACATACAACGAGCCACAGCAAACAAACATCACCCAATGAAACAGAAACACACAAGCGCTAGGAGAGACTCAGAGGGGAACCAGAGATCTCTGGTGTGCAGTCCCCAGCAGAGTCGCCAGCTGTCGCTCCCCGGATTTCCATCCTGGTACAAACACGAAAGTGGCGCGGAAAAAGAATAGAGTCGCCAGCCAGGCATTTTTATCCTGAAAGAAAGGGAATGGTAATGCTGCACAAACCAGAAGAAAGAAGAGGAAGGACACAGGTCCTACGAACCAAAGAGACTGAGTTCGGGAGTCGGTTACGACCTGGGAAGGTATTAGCACCCAGATCGTCTGCCGTACCCGACGGGATCCACGCTTGCAAAGAAATCTGTTTCAAAGAATGAAGAAATGAAAGCTACTGCAAAGAAAATGAACTGAACTGGATAAAAGAAAATAAAAGGGAACTGAAAAAGAAATGAAAACAAAAACATGTAGGGAAAATAAAGATTGTGCTCGAACGGGCCCTACCCCGCTGCCTACGTACCTCATCTGGACAATGAGGATCAGAGTCGCCGTAGTTCCCCTAACTAGGGGGGGCAAGGAAATTGCTTGTGAATTAAAGCTTGAACTGCCTATGCCATTGCTCAGGTGTTGCATACTCGGACAACGAGTGCGTAACCGTCTTGCAAAATGACAAGTAGGAGCAAGTTCGCGTAAGGAGTGAAGGAAATGAGAAAAAATTCCCGAAGGAAAGACGCTTATTGTTTGAAGATGAGAAGAGAAAGCACCAAAAGATCACAAAAGGCAAAATTCTAAAGGGAACTAAATAATCCTAAGTGTTAACATGCATGGATATCCTAAGGGTTAGTATGGTTTCTATCCTAAGGAAGAAGGAAGAAGAATAGAAGAAGAAGAAGAGATGAGATGAGAAAGGCCTAAGCCCAACAACAAAGGGTTAATGCACATAAACATAAGAGGAAGATGAGATTTGGAGATGGGGAACTCAATTCCCACACCTCACACTTACCATAGCCCCTGCAAGGTTAGTAGCATGCATACAAGTGAAACAAAATGAGCAAGATAACATGCTAACATCACACAATCAGAAGTGAAATGGTATAAACATATGCACAATGCAAATACAATTCAAGAGAATGAGACATGAAACTTATAAGTCAAAAGATGCAACATGAAACACAAATGAAAACAAATGCACACTTAAGGAAAATGCAAAGCAAATATGCATAAACATGGACTCAAAGCTCACAAACAGAACCAAAACAATATGAAGAAGGGCTTAAGAAGCCAACAAGATGAAGAGACAAAAGGTACAAGACCAAACAATTACCAAATGGGAGTGAAAGAAGCAATGAGATAAAGTGAAAGCACTTAAGGAAATAAATGACTTAAAGAAGAAGCAAACACAAAAATTCTTAAGACTCAAACCCTATGCTAGGACCAGGAAGGTACCCACACCCCAAAAGAACCCCAAATGAGAAGAAGAAGTTGGCACAAGTGCCCTTCTTGGCTTATATGAGACCTAAAGGTTCAAAGGAAGCAAAATGGGACAAGGTTCAAAGTAAAATTCAAAACAAATCAACCAAGCATCTGAAAAATTCCACAATTGAAAACAAATGATCTTCAAACATAATATAACAATGAGCCAAAAGGATTTGAAAATATTCAGAAGCAAACTAGGTCAAATGGAGGCAAGAATACAAGCTAGGGTTACAAACTTCCATCAAAAGTCATAGGATCAAAACTCAAGAAATAAGTTTCTAAAAATCAAGAGAAAAATCACATGAGAATTACAATGTCTTAAGAATCCAGAGCAAAAAGAATGGGATCAAAATTCAAAATATTGAAGAGTATGGAAAATGGATAAGGCAGTGTGGTCAAAAGAGGATTCAAAAGAAGCTAAGTGAAACAATGAATTAAATCTTACACGTGAAAATGGTAAAAAAATAAAATAAAAATATGAGAAAATAAAAGAGACTTTAACTATAACTCATGATTTTTTTGGGATTTTTTAGATGAAGGGAAGTATTTTATAAAAATAGAAATTGAAACTGAATAAAAGAAATAAAATGTGAAAGAAAATAAAAGAAATGATGAGGAGGTGTGAAAAGTAAGGATTGCACGTGGAATAATTGGGCTTGAAGCTGAAGGGGTGTCAATAGCACACTGAAGGCCCAATATGCATGCGCTGGTTCATGGCTTATTGTGGAAATTAGTGAAAATAATAAGAAAAGGCTGGGAAAATCAGGGAGCGTGAGATGCATCCAACGCGTATGGTCCAGGGCTCATTAATTGAGCTGGCAGAATGGTGAATTATGAATGGTGAGTGCATGGTAAGTAACATAGGTTGTGCCACACGAATGATTTAAATGAAATAACAAAAGAACACATGAGACGGAGAGGGTATTAGGGCTAGGTGGCACAATCTCGTGCGCTGGATGGACAGATCCTACGGTCCTGGACTCATCTTCTTCACACAAACCCTAAGTCAAGCAAAACTCAGTTTCCGGTGACCGGAGCTAGGGCTCCGGCACCGGAATTCATGACAGGGCCACAAACCTCCATAAAAAACAAACAAAATGCCCAGATCAACTAAAACAAACCCCCTGAATCCAAATATAAGATCAAAAATTCATAAAACTCAATGAATTGAACGGATCGAAACAAAACAACATTGACCTTCAAAACTGAAATCAAGATATCTCATGCTATTGGTGCATCAAATTCAAATCTAAAGAGTGCAGCATGATCAGGGAACTTCAAATAACACAAAGCAACACATTAATTCCATTTCCAAATCACAAAGTTTCAAGGTATACCTGAGGTGAAGATCTTGGTTCAGTGAGCTATAGGACCAAAGAATGGATGCAATGCACTCTACTTACTCCCTAGATGCAAAATAAATGCATCTAAGGTCTTGAAACAAGCTGGATCTGAGGTTTCTTTCACACTTGCTCTGAAATGGCAAGCTTGTTAAAGTTGAGAGATAGCTTCAATGAGTGGTTGCTTAATGATCCTGAGCTTGCCTAGATCACAGATCCACAATTGGTTTTGAGTTTGCTTGCTTGTGTGAAGAGAAATGGAAGAAAAGGCAAATTTGCATGAAGTTTGAGAATGAGGGGAATGAGAGAGAGATCTGGCTTGCTAAACCCTAATTACTTTTTGTATGAGCTCACAAACCCTTGCTGAAAGAATGAAATGCAATGCACGAGTGAATCATCAGTTTTGTGTGAATTTGCATCATTTGCACTTTTTTAAATAAGCATTCTATGCTCATGCTCCCTTGGACCTCTCAGCACATGTGCAATTCATGTACCACCCTTGATTCAAATCCAATCAATCCTGGCCTTTAGATCAAGCCCTCACAATTATTTCATGATTTTTGCCAAATATCCTCTTTGTAAGCAACTTTCTTATTGTGCACGAAAATGTGATTTTCTTTGGAGCAAATTGGTCACAATGTAATGTATTTTAACATTGAAACAAATTAGAACCAAATCCAAGTCACACAATTCAGTTTGAAAGCATTTTGCATTTGGTGGCATGCATGAAGTTTGAAATTTGCCCTAAAAACATGGAATTTTCGAAGGACCTATAGGGAGATCCACAAATCCTATGAAAATGTACTTGTACTTTTTGAAAATGGGATCCCTTACTCTTCAAATTTCATGTTTTACTTTGGTCCATTTGAAGAATTTTTGATCATGTTAAGGCCATTTGAAAATTAGGGCAACAGTTGCCAAATTTGGAAAACTTCAAAAACCAACTTTGTACCATTTTTGCAAAACCCTTCAAATCTCCATTATTCTTGAACTTTGATCATTCCAAACCTCTTATAACATTGTAAGGACCCCTCTTGGCCAAAAAATTTGGGTTAGACCCCTTGAAATCAAGCAGTTGACTTTTTAAGGGCACAGTTGACTTTTTACTTCATCTGCAAGCAACTGAGGCATTGTCTGACTTCCACATGGAATTTTCTCATGAAAATTGACACCTAGGATGATATTGACATATAGAAGACTTTTCCCAAATGAAATGGCGAAATTTGTGAGATTATGGTGCTTGAATCACAAACCCTAATTTGGGTGCCTTGTATAGGAGCTTTGCCTTGTCCTGAGACCTCTGATGATCATGCGATCTTCTGAGCTTTTGCCAATGGACTTGAACTTGTAAATAGAGTATAGACTCACCATGGGACTTGTATACAACCATTGTGACCCTTGCCATGGCTTGAAATGCTTCAAGGACCTCCACAGATGACCATATGCTTGATGCTAGGACATGAAGGATGTTATGTCTCATCTTTCCATGATATGATGCTAAGAAAATGATATGTTCATGATGAATATGATGTGATATGATGCTTAAAATGAAGAGGGAAATTTTGGGGTGTTACAATGGTAAACATGGACGAGTGCTTACGCTCAAGAATAAAAGGTACAAGTGTTTGATGTTGTGTATAGATTAAAGATGCGGACGAGCATTCTTAAGACCACGATACGGACGAGTATCGATAGAAACAAATGTTGACGCGTGTTCAGAGATGATGATACGGATGAGTACCAACTGGTTAACAAAGAACATGGACGAGTGTCGAATCTGTTGAGGAGTGATATATATACAAGATACGGACGAGTATCAGAGACTTCTTATTCAGTATGAGTGAGTATTGGTTTTATTGATTGAAGTATGAGCGAGATACGGACGAGTATTCGACTTGCTGGGGAATGTATGACATGGACGAGTGTCAAATTTTGTACTATATACAAACAAGCATTTGTTTTGAGGATGCAAAGATAGATACTTTGGCTTTCTATGGGGATAGGATGACACGGACGGGTGTCGAAAAGAGTGTGTATAAACAAGTATTTGTTTGCAGAAGGTGTTCTGGAAACCTTGTTGGGGAAGTATGACACGGACGAGTGTCAAAAAAACATGTATAGGTATTTTTATTTGAGAGTGTGAAGGGGACGCTTTGGCCTATATATGCAGGGGATATGAGTTTTTATATACATTGCTGATGACATACTGATGGTAATTGCAGGTGGCTGGCTCGAACTTGGCTTGTGATCATGCAAATGTTTGATTTTTGTCGTAATGCTCCATATTAAATAGAATGCTACGCTTATTTGGTGAATATGATGCAAATGCTATGATTTATGCAAAGGAGAAGACCAATCCGGGATTCGGATCCCGTTGAAGATCTCTGGCTGATCTGCTTGGAAGAATGTCCCGGTTGGGGAAGAGGTCATTGGAACTGTCAGGAGACACAACTCTGCTTGGGGAAATAAATCATTTGGTCGATCTACCCGTAAGGAGAACTCAGCTGGGGAGAGGGAAACTTTCGTCACTTTGTTGGGTAAGAGTTTCAGGCATTGCTCTTCTGGGGAGAGGATGGGAACTCTGTGGGGAGATAGCTCTTTTAACATGCTGAGGATGAGACCTGGCACTCTGGTGGGGATCTCGGCTGGGGAATCTCCAATTGAGTAGACTTGTGCTAGAGATGAGGAGGCTTTGGCCACTCCGCTAGGGAAAAACAGTTCAGATATTGCTTGGGAGAGCCTGCTTTGGGAAGTAGTATGTTGGGGATTTGGTGCTTGGCATGCCCCATGTTGCGTATGGAATACCTGCAACCTGTTAAGACAAAAGAAACGCACAAGTATCCCGAGGTATCCCTTACCGGATTCCGTCATAGTAGTTAGGCTTTCCTGAAAGTAAATTTATTCCCTGCAAGCATTAATTAAAATGGCTCATTCGTTTTATGCGAGTGTTGTATCACGAATACTGTACATTTTGCAAACGAAACATAAAAATGTACAAAACAAAGTGTGACTAAAAGCTCTAATTTTATTAATCTGGGTGCCCTGAATTGGAAAATACAGTCAAAGAAACAAATCCCCTGAAATGAGGAGATTGTTGTAAATTGAGAAAATAAGAGTGTTGGCAATGTTGACGACGCCGTTCCAGTGTACCTCCTTTACTATGACCTGTATGACCTTGACGTTCTTCTCATCTTGCTTTCTGAAGAAGGCTGATTCTGACCGATGCTTTGTCCTTTCGAAGCTTGCCACGTTGTGAGTGATATAGACGAATTCAGAATGCAGTTGTTCGCTTATTCCCTGATTTTGCGTGGATCTCCCTTTCGGGTTTTCAATCCACCGGGATACCCATTTTTGCCTGAGTTGTCCAATGCGGCTTTTCAACTCAGCGGGTGTACATTTTTTTTAAGTTTCCCTTATTTTTGCCCGAGTCTTTTATTTTGTTTTTGACTCGTCGGGATGCCCTGTCTTTGCCTGGACTTACATTCTGTTTTTATGTCCAGCGGGTCATTTTATGCGAAGTATTTTTTAACTGCATATGAATTCACAGGGGATAAGAAATCTTCACCATCCATAGTAGTGAGCATCAGTGTTCCACCAGAGAAAACCTTCTTTACTATGAATGGACCATTATAATTTGGAGTTCACTTGCCCCCGTGGTCTGTATGAGGAGGAAGAAGTCTTTCAGCACAAGAACTCCTACTTGGTATTCCCGAAGCTTGACTTTCTGACCGAAGGCTTTCTTCATCCTTTTCTGATATAACTGCCCATGACAGATTGCAGCTAATCTCTTTTCTTCGATCAGATTCAGTTGATTGTACCGAGATCGGACCCATTCTTCTTCATTCAGCTTTACATCCATCAGTACCCGTAAGGAGGGTAGCTTAACTTCAACAGGTAGGACTATCTCCATACCATACACAAGCTGATAAGGTGTTGCCCCAGTGGACGTTCTGATTGAGGTTTGGTACCCATGCAAAGCAAATGGTAGTATTTCATGCCAATCTTTATATGTAACCACCATCTTCTGCACAATCTTCTTGATGTTCTTATTAGCTGCCTCCACAGTGCCGTTCATCTTTGGCCTGTAGGGAGAAGAGTTGTGATGTTGGATTTTGAAGTCCCGACACAGTTCTGCCATCATTTTGTTATTCAAATTGGAACCATTATCAGTAATGATTCGCTTGGGTACTCCATATCGACAGATGATGTCTCTTCAGGAATCTGGCTACCACTTGTCTGGTGACGTTTGCATACGAAGCTGTTTCAACCCATTTGGTGAAGTAATCAATGGCTACCAGGATGAATCTGTGGCCATTTGAAGCAGTCGGTTCGATCTTTCCAATCATGTCAATGCCCCACATGGCAAAGGGTCAAGGTGAAGACATCACGTTAAAAGGATTTGGAGGCACATGCACTTTATCTGCGTAAATCTAGCATTTGTGGCATTTCCTGGCATAGGCACAACAGTCTGCATCCATTGTGATCTAGTAGTAACCTGATCTTAGTAATTTCTTAGCCATTGCATGTCCTCCAACATGGGTACCGAAAGATCCTTCATGCACCTCGTGCATCAGCAAGTCTGCTTCTTTCTTATCAACACATCTGAGCAAAACCATGTCAAAGTTTCGTTTGTATAACGAACCATCAGCATTAAGGAAGAAACTTCTTAATGTCTTCTTATCATTGGATGATGCCCCAGGTGGGTATGTTTGATCCTCTAAGAAGCATTTGATATCATGGAACCAAGGCTTGTCATCTTTAACAATGTCCAAAGAGAATACGTATGTTGGTCGGTCTAGTCTGGATACTGAAACCCGAGGCACATAATTTAAAGTTTGAACTTTGATCATGGAGGAAATGGTAGCTAAAACATCTGTGAACTGATTTTCTTCTCGAGGAATGTACTCAAGTTTGACTGTTGTGAAGAAAGTCAATAATCTCCTCGTGTATGGAATCAGATGCTCCTGGTGAGTGTACCATTTGTCGTTGTTCTGATTGATTACCAAAGCTAAATCGCCAAATACACTCAATGTCTTGATCCTGAGGTCAATGGCTTCCTCAAGACCCATGATACAGGCTTCGTATTCAGCTTCGTTATTAGTGCAGGCAAAGGTGAGTTTTGCCGAGAAAGGCATATGAACTCCTTTAGGCGTAATGAGCACTGCACCAACTCCACGACCATTCATATTGACAGCCCCATCAAACATCATTGTCCACTCTTCTTCTAGGTCAGGCCCTTCAGTGTGAACAGGCTCTTCATGATCTTTTTATTTTAGGTACATGATGTCTTCATCAGGGAAGTCAAATCTCATGGGCTGATAATCATCAATGAGTTGCTCAGCCAGATAGTCAGATAGTACACTGCCTTTGATGGCCTTTTGGGATGTGTACTGAATGTCATACTCTGCCAGAATCATCTTCCATCTTGCAACCCTTCCGGTAAGTGCTGGCTTCTCAAATATGTACTTGACGGGGTCCATTTTTGAGATCAACAAAGTAGTGTGAGTCAACATATACTGTCTTAGTCGGCGAGAAGCCCACGCTAACAAGTTTTCTCGAGCAGTGAATAACGTTGTTCACAGTCGGTAAACTTTTTGCTTAGGTAGTATATTGCATACTCTTTTCGACCAGACTCATCATGCTGGCCTAGAACACACCCCATTGACCCTTCTAATACTGTCAGGTACTCCTTGATCTTGTCAAAAGCTTTCTGACAATCGTCGTTCCACCTGACTTTCTGTTCCTTTCTTAACAATTTGAACAGGGGCTCACAGGTTGCAGTAAGATGAGATATGAACCTTGATATGTAGTTCAATCTACCTAAGAACCCCCGAACTTCTTTTTCAGTCCTAGGTGCAGGCATCTCCTGAATGGCTTTGACTTTATCGGGATCAACCTCAATTCCCTTTTCACTTACGATAAATCCCAACAGCTTACCGGAACATACCCCGAATGTGCATTTATTGGGGTTTAACTTTAGTTGATACTTCCTCAGATGCTTGAACAACTTCAGCAGATTTACCAAATGGTCTTCTTCAATGAGGGAGTTGGCAATCATGTCATCCACGTAGCATTCAATTTCTTTATGGATCATATCGTGGAATAATGTTACCATATCCCGTTGATAAGTTGCACCGGCATTTTTTAGCCCAAATGGCATTACCTTGTAACAAAATGTGCCCCAAGGTGTGATGAAGGTTGTTTTCTCCATGTCTTCGGGTGACATCTTGATCTGATTATACCCAGAAAAACCATCCATGAAAGTAAATACCGAGAACTGAGTTGTGTTGTCGACCAATACATCAATGTGAGGTAATGGGAAATCATCCTTCGGGCTAGCTCTGTTCAGGTCCCGGTAATCCACACACATGCGTACTTTTCCATCCTTCTTAGGTACTGGTACAATGTTAGCAACCCACGGTGGATAACTAGTTACAGCAAGGAAACCGGCGTCCCATTGTTTTTGTACCTCTTCCTTAATCTTCATGGCCATATCTGGGCGAGTACGGCGCAACTTTTGCTTCACTGGAGGGCAATCTTCTTTTAATGGCAACTTGTGCATAACAATATCCGTATCTAGACCTGGCATGTCTTAATAGGATCAAGCAAAGACGTCGACGTATTCTCGAAGCATGTCAATAAGCTGTTCCTTTACTAAAGCTTGCAGACTGGCCCCAATCTTTACTTCCTTCAAATCCTCTTCGGTACCAAGATTAATTGTTTCAACCTCCTCCTGATGAGGAGAAATCACTTTCTCTTCTTGCCTCAACAACCTGGCTAACTCTTCAGGTAACTCATAGTCTTCTTCAACCCCTTCATCAGCTTGATTAATTGGATTGTCGAAGTCATACAAGGTCATAGCAGTGTTGTTGTCGGTGCAATCTGGAGGGTAATCTCTGCAAAGGGTTAATATTTGTTCGTTTTAGTGATCAATTTTAATCTTGTTTGGAAAAAGTGTAAATGAAATTAGTATTTTGAAAACATTGCCATTTTATTGTTTTGTACAAAAGTGAAAAATGAAAAGACAGTGAGCGAAAAAGAGACTTGTTTGTAAAAGATGTCCGATATTCATTGATAATCCATTTGCACAAAATTTCAATATGGCCCTATTACAAAATGAGTCCTGACACCTTGGGCAAGATGTAGGACTTGATGCATGCTGAAAAAAGTAGGAAATAATAATTACTCTACAGGAGTAACCCTTATCATTTCCTGGGAAGACCAGTTAAGGACTTGGTGACCCGGGATCCTTGGACGAATCCAGCTCTCCAGGTTGAGGTCGCTTTCCGCCTCGTATTCCAGGTTGTTAACAGCATCTGGGGTGAGCATCCACCCACTGATGAACTTGGGCTCTTTAGCAGCCTCTTCTTGATCTTGTCGGAATGTTTTGTAACCCAAACCGAATATGTTCTCCTTCTTCCCCACCGGTAGCAGCTTGCCCCAGCCTTGGGCATTTCCATCTTCAACAACCTTCCGGGCTTGCTGATAGGAGACAATTGAAGTACCCATCCTATCCTCCTGGGATGCAACAAATACTTCAGTTGTCGCCTCATTAACATTCAGTGCTTCGAACCCCTGGCTCATAGTTTCATGGATTTCACCATCCATCTCAATGTATTTGTATGTAGCCAGATGGCTAACAAAGATGTCCTCTTCACCAAAGATGGTGATAATTTGTCCTTCCCACTCATATTTCAATTTCTAGTGAAGGGTCGACGTAACTGCGCCAGCAGCGTGAATCCATGGTTGACCCAACAAACAACTGTAGGCCGGCTGTATGTCCATCACATAGAAAGTAGTCTGAAAGACCTGCGAACCGATTATCACAGGCAGTTCCACCACTCCAAGAACAGACCTCTTGGAGCCATCAAAAGCCCTGACCACGAGATTGCTTGGTCGGATAGCTATACCATCATATTCGAGCTTGACAAGAGCTTTCTTCGGCAGGACATTGAGTGAGGACCCAGTGTCAACAAGAACGTGAGAGAGCACAACTCCTTTACACTCTAGGGTGATGTGTAAAGCTTTGTTGTGGTGACGTCCTTCCGTTGTTAAGTCAACATTGGTGAAACCTAGCCCATGGATAGTATTAACATTAGACACTACTGTCTCAAGCTGATTCACTGTGATCTCTTCTGGCACGTAGGCAGCATGCAAGACTTTAAGTAGTGCATCCCGATGAGCTTCGGAACACAACAGCAGGGATAAGATGGAGATCTTAGAAGGAGTCTGGTGGAGCTGATCCACAACTTTGTAGTCACTTCTTTTAATTATCCTCATAAATTCATCTACATCATGGTCAAATGATGATTTATGAGTCTCTTTTGGTGCGGGTTCTTCAGGTACCACACTCTTTCCTTTGGCTTTGGCAACAGCCTCTGCCTCAGTATTAGTTCTTGGAGCTTGTGACTCGAAGAGGCGTCCGCTTCGGGTGAAGCCTCCGCCTCCCCCGACATTATCCACTTGTGAGGTAGGAACTGAAGAATCAAGAAGGACTTTTTCTACGTTGTAGTAAAGGTCTGCACCATAATGCCATGGTACAACATTGTCTTTAACATATGGAATGGGCCTTGGCACAGTGATGGTGACTGGGCTAACTGCGGCAGAGGTTGGGACCGTTATTGTATGTGGATCATAGAAAATGGTGACAGGACTTCTGGTGGATGTTGGTGGCGATTGATTGAAGCTTGATTGTTGTTGAAATTGTTGCTGAGATTATTGTTGATAATTGTTGGAAGCATGGACCGTTGCAGGGTCATAATAGATGGTAACTGTGGAGACGTCGTTGTTGGTGGTTGCTGTAGTTGTAGAAGTAGATGCAATGGAACTTTTGTTTGTTGAAGTGATGGAAGAGGAGGTTGATGATTTTGTAGACGAGTCTGTAGGAACAATTATCTTTGCAGTTGTAGGAGAAATACTTGTTGTTGAAAAAGGAGTTGTTGGTGTTGTAGAAGCTGTTGTGGTTATTTGCAGATTACCTTCTTTAATCAGGCCATTGATGTCATTTCTCAAGCTTGCACACCCGCTCACGGAAACCTTGCAAGATTCACAACATGCCTCACAACCTGGAAACACTTGGCATTTAAAAAGCTGAGCTTTAACCTCTGCCAGAGGTGTCTGAATACTTGCAGTATCTTCAATCAAACTCATGGGTGAGTCCTCCTCTATTGCATTTATCCTTGGCCCACCATGGCTGGGCATAGGATTCTTCGTGACATTGGGAGGTGGTGCAAAATTCAGGGCCTTTGAATCTACCAGATCCTGGACCTTCATATGCAGAGCCCTGCACTTTTCTGTGGAGTGACCAGGTGCATTAGAATGAAAAGCACACCTGGTGTTGACGTCGTAATTTCTCGGAAGGTTTTGAGGATCTGGTGGAGCCGATGTCCTTAACTCGACAAGATTAAGCTTTAGGAGTTGAGGTAACAATGTGGCATATGGCATTGGTATAAGATCAATTACCCTATTGATCTGAGATGGTTGCTGTTGAAAAAGGCGTTGTTGTTGGTTCTTGTTGTTGTTATTGTAGGATCTCTGTTGAGGGAATTGTGGCTGTTGAGGAAAATGTTGTGGTTGTCGAGTGTATTGAGGAGGAGGAGTAGGAATAGTGACGACGGCAACTGATCTTGGCAGATACTGGGGTCTACCTCTCCCCATATGTACAGAATTTGTTTCACCGGATCTGCGGGGCCTAGCAAATGGCTTCCTTGCATTGCTTGAATTGGCACCGTTGTCAGAAATCTTTCCCATCTTTAGTAAGCTCTCAATTATTTCCCCAGCTATAACCACGTCTGCAAAGTTGGTGGAAGAAAATGCAGCCAATCTGTCAATATAAGTACCCTGGAGAGTGTTCATGAACATATCTGCCATCTCCCTTTCTGACATTGGGGGTTGAACAGTAGCAGCTAATTGCCTCCATCTTTAGGCGTACTCTCTAAAGCTTTCTCGGGAAGACTGTGACATTCCCATCATAAGGGTTCTATTTGGAACCATGTCCAGATTATATTGATATTGACGGGTGAAAGCTTCGGCCAAGTCTTTCCAATTCCTAACTGTGGCCCTGGTCAAGTGGGAGTACCATTCCCGGGATGCCCCTGTCAAGCTATCCTCAAAGTAAAACATCCACAGTTTCTCATCCATGGTGTAGGCTTTCAATCTCCCCATGAAAGATTGGAGATGGGTACGTGGGCAGGATGTGCCATTGTATCTTTCAAAACATGGAGGTTTGAACTTATGAGGAATTCTAACCCCCTCCACTAATCCCATGTCCATGACATCAAAACCCAGAGAGTTTTGGGATTCAAGAGACCTTAGCTTTTCTGTTATTTCATCCAATCGACGATCGTAAACTTCGTCTCCAGCCCCAACCACAGTAAATTTCTCTTCCTTAGGGTCCTCCTGCAAGGTCCTCCCTCCAGTGTTGCCATAGGTGTTTCTTATAGCATTGATGTCTGGGTTCAGATGAGGTCCAAACTCTGGGGGATCAGTACAAGGCTGTACGTGATCGTTGTTGCTGGTACCCCCTGTACTTGGATGGTTTTCCTCGGGAGTTTGTCGCTCGACTAACTCTCTCAGTCTCTCCTGGCTCTGAGCCAAACCAGTCATCCCTACCATAAATTGATTCATTTGGGCCCTCATCTCTGTCCTTTCATTGGCCATTTGGGTTCTCACCTCAGTCAAATCCTGTTGAACTTGATCCATTTGTAATCCCGGAAGGTTGTTTCTTGTCGGATACCGGTGCACTCTATTGACGGGGAACACTCTTCTACGAGAAATGTTTCTTGAAATCGCAACAAAGTGAGAAACAAAAAAAAACAAAAACCTACAAAAAAAAGAAATGATGTTAGTATGCAATGCAGGATGCCTATTTGTCTTCCAAGGGTATCCGGTTTGGTTCTTTGGTTTTGACCTTCCAGACCTCTAGGAAATGATGATGTTGCAGAGAGATAAAATCCCATGAAATAATACAAACCATATATTACAAAAATGTGAAGATACATAGTTTGATTACAACAAAATTCCCATGGTAGGTCAAAATACAACAACAAAATCAAAAGTACAAACAAAAGGAGATACAAGTACAAGGAAATCAAACATCCAATCCAAAGTCATCTTCTATGACTTCCCTTAGGAGAGCCTCAGTCATTGGACCAACTAGATGCTCTGTAATGGTCCTGATGAGGAGGTTTCTGGTGGCAATGGCACTGGTCAACTTCTTGTGCTTATCCTGATCCTTTGACCTCTTTAACCCCACCCGGAGTTTCAACTCAGAGATCTTCTTTTGTGCTGCTAACAAAGTTGTCTGATTCTTCTTCTCACTAGCCTCCAGCTGCTCTATCCTAGAATGGGTTCTCTGATCTTCCTGTGCATGAGCCTCAGTGATCCTGATCCACCTAGCCTGACTCTCCTCTAAGTAATGCTCAGCTCTGGCCTTCTGAGTCTTAGCTTCCTTGCAAGCATTCTTCAACACTAACTCTCCTGCTCTAGCCTTCCTGATGTAGTCATATGTCTTCTCAATCTTGGTCAAGTGCTAAATCCGAAGCTTCTCTAACCTTTCATTATCCAGACGGTTGTCATTCCTCTCCCAGAGGGTCTTCTTCAAAGCTTCAGAGAGCTGAGCATTCCTTTCCTTCAATTTCTCAAACTCCTCTAAACTAACAGTAGCTGCAGGCTCCACTACTGATGGTCCAGGTACATCCTCTAAGGTGAATGGCATACGGGTGATTTGTCCCCTGACACGAGACCAGTCAAGATACTGAGCTGAGGCTATGTTGTTACACTTTCCAAGAATAGTTGTCCCCTTAGTCTGAATATTGTCCCAGGCCCAGGCTGCCTGTCTGACAATGGAAAGGTTGTGCTGGATGTCACAATAGAGGGTTTCTGTCAAATCTTGTCCTCTTGGGGGATGTACCAAAGCATACCCTAATTGCCTTTTGAAAAGAAAAGGGTTGTAGTTGATGCAACCTTTTACTCCAATCAAGGGTACATTGGGGTACTGCCCACAGCTAGTAATGATATCCTTACCCTTTGTGCTCTAAGTGCACCATCTGATGTCTTCTAATGTAAGGGAAATCATTCTTTTAGCCCAGTTCCTTGGCTGATGAGGATTCAAGAAGGTATCTGACTTCGGCAAGTGCCTTAGCAACCAATAGTAGAAGTATCCCAGCAAGGTAGGGACTGGATTCCTCAATAGAAAGAGATGAATGCAGGGTGGCCTGGGTAACCAAGAAGTCCAAGTAAAGGCCTGGGATTCTAGCCTTAGTGGTCATACTTTGTTCAAATAGGGTGGACTCCAAGTGCAAAGCCTTAGCTATATCTTCATTCTTGGGAGCAACCATCTCAGGGTTGAAGGGAATTCCCCTCCTGATAGGGACACTTAACAACATGGAGAACTCTTCCATCAATAGTCCCAACTGAAAATCTGGGAAAGTGAAACATCTGAGAGGAGGGTCATAAAACTGGAGACAGGTGTGGATCATGCTCCTCTGGGATGCATCCAAATCCATGATCATGTCCATAATGCCACCATAATGTTCCCTAAATAAAGGGACATAATCAGGAGTGATGAGAGACTGCATATGCATGATGCCTGTCAAAGTGGGCTCAAAGAAATGGTGTGTGATGTTGCTTTTCCTGGAAGTTTCCATGCTGATAATGGATGCTAATGAAGAAGACTGAGGAGAAGCACTAATGAAGGCAACTATTGAAGACTGATGGAGATAACTGGAGAAAGTACTGAAGAAGAACCCCTGATGAAGATAATTGATGAAGAGGCTGATGCAGATAGCTGAGCAGTAGAACAGGTCAAAACCAAACCAAAGATAAGATGTGGATACCCTGTAAAACAAATAGACAAATGTTAAATAATGCAGAATGATTTATGCAGAATGATATGCAAAGGGTTTGTGATCAAGTGTTGGATCTGTTATCTGCCTTGATAGGGTCCATGTGTGTTCATAAGTCCGGATGGAGGCTTAGAAAACCAGTAACCAGGTGGGGGACTCAAATAAAGAGTCACAAGTCCAGGATTTCACAAGAACAGTCCAAAATGTTACAGCCTTAAAACAACATTAGTAAGAAGGGTATGATGAGGCCAAGGGTTCCTGCAAACCTGTAAACATCCCAACCCTCTCACATGTATTGTTCTAGAACAAGGATCCTCAGACTTGGATCTGTTATGAGAAGTGTAAACACTTCTAACCCGGAGGTACAGTGTTTATAATAATCATAAAGGTTCCTCCTCTAATTCACCTCAGATGCTGAAGGTCATAAAAGGTCATCCAGACTTAGCAGGCTTCCCAGATTGCCCTAGTACTACATGAAATCCGTAGCACAGAGTTCTCAAGAAGAAACCCATGTCTGAACCGTGTTTCATATTCCCGCACCAGACCGAAATGGAATGGGAAAGAATATGAAGCCACTCTATCCTATGTGTCACTCAGGTCCCAGGTATGGAACCTTAATCACTCAAAATCCCTCCCACCAAGGAAACAACAGATCCATCACAGATGATATTATAACAGTATGAAATGCATAAAACTGTAAATGAAAGCAGTAAATAAAGCTATGCAGAAAGCAATAAATAATAAGCACAAGTAGCACATAACACCCCCGTAAACACAAGTCAAACAAGCGCTAGGAGAAACCCACAAAATAACCAGAAGCCCTGGCTGCAAGATAAGTCTCCCCAACAGAGTCGCCAAGCTGTCTCTCCCAAAGATTTTGCATCCCGGTACAAGCGCGAACGGTCGGCGAAAGGAGAAATGAAATGAAAGTGAATAGAGTCGCCAGCTAGGCATTTTTATCCCGAAGGAAAGGTAATGCTGCATAAACCTAGAAAAGGATGGATAAGATGGTTGCGAACCAGAGAAACTGAGAAAGGGGGTTGGTTACAACCTGGGAAGGTATTAGCACCCAGATTGTCCTTTGTACTCGACGGGATCCACACTTAAAAGACTGTGTTTAAAGGGGTAAGTGTATGTGCTATCTGTGTGCTAAAGCTGGAAAAGAAATATACAAGTGTCTGTGCAAAAGGGTGAATGCTCAGGAACTGAGGCTTAGAAGAAAATGCTGAGAGAGGGGGATGACAAAGAGACTTTTGTTCGATAACAATTAAGTTATGCCTACGTATCCTCTCGTGCAATGAGGAAGTCAGAACACCGTAGTTAGAATCAAAGAGACTGAAAGATAAATTGACTGTGAACTGCTTACTTGCCTATGCTCAAGTGTATGACTCGTCTGGCTTGAGTGCTAACTGTCTTGCATTAGACGGAAAAGAAAGTTCTCGTTTATGAGTGAGTGTGATGAGAAAAGAATCCACAAGGAGACGATTATTGTTTGTTTTTGTGTTTTTCAGTTTTGTTATTATTTTTGGTGTTTTGCATAAGTTAATGAGCTTAAGCCTAAATCAAGGGCTTGCAAACTCATTATATCCTCCCTGATTAGGGATAATGAGCATACTTAAGTATGAGATAAGAATCTCAACTTAATTACCATGATGATGTAGGATTAAGATCATTAACCTACTTGTGATTAATTAGATGATCTTGGGTTTTTTTTTAGTGTCAAGTAATGAGTTTAATCTCTAATCACAGATTAGTGAACTCATTACACCATCCTAATAGAAGGATAATAGATGAGAACACTTAAGCTGAGGAAGACTCCTCAACTTAATCCATGGTTAGGGATTAAATTCATTATGTAACAAAGCCTTTATTAAGTGGATTTTGATTAAAGGGTGACATTAAGAAGTGAATTTTATGGTTTGTAAGACAACTTGAGGAGGACTTGTCCATTAAACACTAGGGTTAGTCCTTCTTAATCATAAAGGAATAATTAGAACCCTAATGTAAGGCACAAGTTACAAGATAAAGTCTTGATGATTATTAAGTGATTTGATTAAGAGGTTTAAAAAAATTAAAGGTTTAACACTTAGGATTAAAGTTATACACTCCATCCTAAGAGAAGGATGCAGGCATAACCCTAATTCCAAAGTCCTAAAACTTTAAGAGTTTAGTCTCTGATTATTGAGATGAGAAGAGAGACTCAAGAAGGCTCAAAGTTAAAAGCTAAGAGGGACTAACCACAACCCTAATTGTTATCAGGCTTGGATATCCTATGGTTTGTAAGGCTTGAGAAAGATCTTCAAGGAAGCCACCAATGGAAGAAGCAGATGAAAGGAGGAAGAAACAGAAGAATAAGTTACTTACTTCAAATGAAGAAGATAAGTAACTTAAAGAAAGAAAGTGAGAGAGATGCAACACAAGTGAACAAATTCACTTAAGAGACAAGTAAAATGCATATGAAAGAGATGAAAAGAAGTGAAAGGTGAAGGCAAATTCACCTCCCAAAATGACTTACCACCTGAAAGTGTTAGCATGAATGCATAAAGTATAAAGCATGAAGAAATGAAATGAAATGAGATGATATGATATGAGATGAAATGACCAAAGTCAGAAGTGTTTATTCAATGTGAATGTCATGTAAGATGATGCAAAGGCATACAAAATGCATATGTATGATCATACAAAGATGAGATGCAAATGGAAGCATGCTTTGAAGTTTGAAAACACATGAAAGTTAATGAAATGAAATGAATGCAAAACATGAAAAATGAATGAAGAAATGATCAAGCATGGTTCTAACATGTCATAAGATGTCTAAGATGACATATGAATGCAAGGAATGTCATGGAAAATTCATATATTGATGCATATGCAAGGTGAATGCAAATGAACACATAAAGTTAGGGTTTTATGGACAAGCAAGATGCAAATGAACAAAACAGAAGCATATGACATGATAAAAAATTGCAATCAAGCTCAAAAAAACCCTAATCTCATACTATATCACACCCCAAAGGAGAAGGTCAGAAGCCTAACCAATCAAAAGTTATGATTTTCCTAAGTTTCCTAGGGTTTTTGGATGGTTCAAAGGGAAAAATGCAAATCAAATTGAAAATTCAAGATAAATTCATGAGGAAAATGTCCCATAAACTACATGCAATATGTAACACAATGCAAAAAGAATCATCTTCAAACACTTCTTGGTTAGGCATAAATGATATTTTAAAGTTAAGGTTCAAAAATATGATTTTAATGACCCTTAATTCAAAGAAAATTCACAAATTATTATCAAACCTAAAAATAAATTTGTGTGAAGAGTTTGAAAATATTTCTAAATGCATTGGGATGATTCATGATTTTTTTGGTGATTTTTAGAAACCTAAATGTATTTTTAATTAATTAAAAGACTTTAATTAATTAAAAATAACATTTAAATATTTTAAAAATGCTTTTTTAATGCAAAAATTAAAATAAAAATCATTTTTGGAATGAGAAAAATATTTAAAGTCAGAATGCAAAAGAAAATATTTTTTGGATGCTTTTTGGTATTTTAAATTATATATGCAAGAAAATGCAATTAAAATGAAATAAAAATGAATTAAAATGAAAGTATGTTGATCTGGTGGCTGGGATTGGAGGGAATTGACCACGCGTGCATCTGGACGGCCCACATTCAAACTGAGTTTAATTATGTTTTATAATTAATTAATCTGGATTAAACTTAAGTGAACTAATCCTGACCACTCATTTCTATTTTAAACAAGATCCAAGGGCCTATAATGCATCTTGCAATTAAAACCCTAATTAAGCCCTAATCACTTTCAGGTGGCCGGAGAAGACCTCCAGTCATCTTCTCCGGCCAACCCCTCACCTGAACTTCCTCAAATCACCACCCCAAGCCCCCAAAATCTCCAGAATTAATCAACTAACTATCCTAAACAATAATCCATCCTCAAAAATCATTTATCATTCATCATCAACAAGATTCGAATCAAAACATCAAAACGGTAAAAATTTCAGAACATCATGAAATGCTTAAAACTCAACCATTTTCAAAAATAAAGACATCAGCATGATCAGTGAAGCATGAGGAATCATTTAGAAACTTAAAAAAGGAGTTCTGGAAAAAAAGTTCATCATGGCTACCTGAGATGGAGCTTTGTATTCTTGAGCTTTCTGACCTCTTCCTTTGTGCAAAGTGCCTCCAATGACCCCTCTGATGCTTCTGGAAAGCTTGAATGGAGCTTAGACAACCTCCTTTGTGAGTTTCAGTTCTGAGATTGCAGAAATCGTGTTTGAGTTTGGGGGTGTTTCAGGCTATGGTGATGGGTGCTTTCTGATCCTTAGGTTATGTGGAGATGATTGGTGAAAGAAAATTGAAGTTTCAGTGGTTGGTTTTTGAGTTTCGAAGAAGGGAAGTTTTTGGCAAATTTTGTGGATTCTGAGCTCTTGGATGATTCAGCTGCTTGTGTGTTATGAAATGTGTTCCTTATGGTTTGTATAAGGTGTTCTGATTGGTTCAGAGAGTTGTTGTGGCCTAGTGTGATTGGTATGGGAGAGAATGCAAAAATGTGGACTTAGGTGTACTTGAGGTATGGGCTGGGACATGAGTGATCTAAAGGGTGAATTTTCCTCAGCTGACTTTGTGGAGAGCCATAGAATCAGATTGCATGAGCTGGCACAAGTGGATGAAGAGTTTCATACCATTTTGCAATTCTTGAAAGTTTTGGCCCTTTTTTATTTCTTGAAGTTCAAGTCATGGAAATACATGGTTCAATGCACAATTCTGATGTTTAGAGGTCTAATTGACATATTGTGAAATGTTTGTGTCCATTTGAAGTCATTAGAATGCTTGAACATGCCAATTTGCAAAATCCCTCTTTGACTTGAAACTTGAAATTATAGGATTTTTGCCAACTTTGAAAGGCCATATCTTGAGTTCTAGGATGAATCAAGACATGTTCTTGTACTTTTTGAAAAGGGAAAGATCTAATCTACATCTTTCATGACCAAGAATTTTTCATTTGAATCATTTTTGGTTAAGAAAGAGGAGGTTGAAAAACTTTCCCAAAATGGAAAGTTTACATTTCAAGTCATTTCTATTGTTGGCAAGTTTGCAATTGGCTCAAAATTCTTAAATATTGTGAACTTCCAACCTCTTCTAAGATCAAATAAAGATTATAGAACTTCAATTTGATGAAAATACCCCTTTGGTTCCATTGTTGGGGGCCTCAGATGCCCTGATTTTGACTTAACTTGCTCAAGAAGTTACCCAGTGAACAGATGACTTCCACAATGAATTTCTTCATAAAACTTGGTACATATGATACTTATAACATCTTAAGAACATTAGAAACAAGAATGGCCCAAAAATTTGGAGTTAAGGCCTCTGAAACCAAAACCCTAATTTTGGTCATCTGTGTAGTGAAACCCTAGCTCTGCTTCCATGCTTTTGCCAGCTCTTGTGATCCCTTGAATTTTATAAACTTTGAGGAGTATAATATGATGGTAGAACACACATGGACCCTCTTATAAAGCTTTGAGGCCTTTGGGATGGCTCAAATGGATTCTTGGATTGCTCAGATCACAAACCCTAGATGTTGATGAACTTGAACTATGCAGATGAAACAAATATGCAATGTGATGTGGTATGCTTATGCTTATGCAAAAATGAAAGATAACAAGCCATGGTGTGATAAAGGGTGAGGGAAAATTTGGGTTGTTTATAATTTTCATCCATATTAGCTCCTTGTGGTTTGAATTTTTAGGTCATTTGATCTTGATGTCACATATATGCTCATGTATGCCCTAATTTTCATTATTCTTCTTCATCACACTTATAAACCAACTTTATGGGTGGGATAGCCATGTTATATCATTGTTAGACATTTTATAAGTGTCTTGTATCCATTGTCATGCCTTCATCTCAAGTTTTAAGACTTTGTGATCCTTTTGGTGTCATGTGGTATCATAAAACTTCAAAATCAAATTTTGGTTCTTTAACCCTAATGCCATCCACTCTAACTCATTTTGACTAATTTTTGAGTTTGAACTCCATCTTAAAATTTCATCAAGCCCCTGGTTTTTGTATGAGAAGTTCAAGTTCCTTTGACCATGTTTGACTTTTTCCTTCTAAGTCTTTTTCTTTTTTTGAAATCATATGTTCAATGATTGTTTTTCATCCCTCAATTTTGTGTTTGGATTTCTCTCACTTGAATCTCTTTCTTCCCACTTGGTTTCACACTTTAAGGCACTTCCATTTAGTGTTTAGTTCTGGATTTGACATTCCTTTGTGACCTCGTTCAAGTTTACCATACTTAACCATTTAACTTTCTCATTTAACTTCACCTTGACTCCCATTAGGGTTTAGTACCATTTAGTGCATAGTTTGTCATTGTTTGTTCTTATAACCTTATAATTCTTAAATAGGGTTTAGATACTACCATTAGAATCTTTTTATCATGTAGGATACCCTAGACTTAGGTCTTAACCCTAGAAGATCATTGATGCTTTTCCTCAGCTTTATGGACTTTATTTGAGTTTTGCCATGCATGTATGTCCCAATGACTTTGAAAAAGCTAACCCTTGTTTTGTAGGGAGGTTAAGGTAAGCCTTGTATATTCTACTTCTTAATCACCGCTTTATGCTTTCTAAATGTTATTGCCTTAGCACTTTGTTCTTTTTTGGTATAGGCTTCCCTTTCTTTAGAACCACTTACCTTCCTTAGGAAGTAAGTTGAGTTCTAATTCTCTTTTCTTCTTTTCCTTTCTTCATTAGGATTAGAAAACCTCACAAACCCTTAGGACCTCCTTTTACATATAATAAACAATTTAGGGTTGTGTCTTAGTTTCCCTAGTGTTTGTCCTTTCTCAATTTGAGTCTTCTTCTCTCATCTTCAAACAAAAATCCAAAAGACATTTAATAAAGGCAGAAGTGGTCTCTTATGTATAGCCTTATTCCATGGGGCACTCATATTCATTCCATCTTGGAATAGTGTGGGCTTGTCTAGCATGATGTACAAGTCTGATCATTAGACTATTTTCACAAAGAAAACATAAAAGACATTTCTTCAAAAGCTACAAAAAATATATAATAAGTTCAACAAGCTATTGAACTTAGACCCTATTCCCTGGAAACTAGTCTTGGATAAATTCTCCTTACTTGGTGTGCTTGCTCTACTATTCCATCTTGGAATGTAGTAGCAAGTACACATTCGATGGAAAAGAGTTTGAATTCACTCTCTTGTGCCAAATTCATAAAAAAAAAAACTCTTAAAAAGCAAACAACAAACAATAAGCGACTTTCCTGCAGAAATTCTCTTCTCATCTCACTCACTCTAAACGCGAACTTGCAACGACTTGTATCATTTGCAAGACGATAAATTCACTCGTTCAAGGTGAGCCCGCAACACCTGAGCATAGACATAAGCAGTTCCAGCTCATAAAAAACACAAACAAAGTTCCCGCCTTAGTTAGGTAAACTGCGTCGACTCTGATCCTTATTTTCCCGATGAGGTACGTAGGCAGTGGGGTAGGGCCCGTTCGAGCACATTCTTTATTTCCCCATATTTACCTCTTTCTTTCCATTTTCTTTTCCAGTTCCCTTTCTCATTTCAGTTCCAGTTCCAGTTAGCAATTCTTTCACTCAACAACATCTTATTTCTCACCCTTTGAAACAGACAAACAATCGTGGATCCCGTCGGGTACGGCGGACGGTCTAGGGTGCTAATATCTTCCCAGGTCGTAACCGACTCCCGAACCCATATATTTGGTTTGCAGGACCTCGTCCTTTCCTTTTCTCTTAGGTTTGTGCAGCATTACCTTTCCCATTTATTCGGGATAAAAATGCATGGTTGGCGACTCTACCTTTTCCGCGCCACTTTCGCGTTTGTACTAGGATGAAATCCCGAGAGTGACGCTATGAAAGCTACTTGTTATTTCAACTTAGAAGTCAACAAAATTTTTACACTCCAGTTGACGAGGTTGGTTCTTTGCCTCAGTTGTTTTCTTTGTAGCATTGTATCGTAGGTTTGTGATTATAATTAACTCATCATGCACTGCGTGAAGTACTTGATGTGAAGCCATTTATTTTTGTTGTCAATATATTTTTTCTGTCCTATTCATATATCATGTACAAGTATGCTTTTTGTTAGATTCTTTTGGACTCATGTTAGGTATTGTCTTTTTCCTGTCTGTTAACTAGTGTTTGCTAAATTACTGGTATCTATTTTGCTTCTAGGGCCTTATTTTCCATGTGAGAACTTCAAGATACAATTTTGAGTAGAGTTAGACAATTTAAATACTTTATTATATGTGTATGTTAGGAACATAAAAACTTATTACATGTCCCCTAACACAAAGAAAAGAAAAGGAATGGTCAATAATTCAGGATGCCTTTTGAGAGGTTTTATTCATAATATATTTTATTTAGTTGATGATACTATTACCAAATCATTGATGTAAAACTAATGGAAATGGGAGAAGTCATACACATGCATTTCGTGATGGTGAGTACTTGAATGGAGTTTTGATGGACTCCTCAAGACAAGGTGAAACCTAAGGGGTATAAGTTTGGACAAGGGGAAGCCCGGCTGTAAAGTTGTTTTTAATGGAAAATGTTAGTTGTTCCTAAAGATGTAGTCTAGGGGTATACGTTTGGACAAAAAGGAGTTTGAGAAGGATGACTAGGGTTCGATCCCCATTTCTAACAATTTGTCCCTCCCAACCCTATGTTCATCACTCCCTTACATTATCCCTAATTGGCTTGCAATTATTACAAAAGGACATACATCCATTCTTTTTCTTTATTGTTTAAAACTTAAAAGTTATTTTATATATTTCAAAACCTAAAAGAGTTTGTATGAGTGAATTTGTGTTTATGGTGCCATTTTTCTTTACTATCCAATGGCCCCTGGCCCCTTTACAGTTAATCTCCATAAATTATAATACAGGAAGCAGATACAAGTGAAAACACTGACGAGGAGGAAGAACTTGAGTTAACTAAGTGGGAAGCGATAATTTGGCTCTCTATTTTGACAGTATGGGTATCAGCATTGTCTGGATACCTTGTGGATGCCATTGAGGTATTTCATAATTTCCGACTCATTAAGCTTCTGTTATTTGTTATTCTTGTGGAATGTTGAATTTGGGTTTGTTCTATTCAATGTTTACTTCATTTTGACATAAAACTTCAATCATAGACCATGTACATAGTCTTATATTGCGCCATTGAACAATGTCGTTGTGATGCCTATGGTTCACCCTGGTCAAAGTCAAAGACCAAATAAATAAGACCATTTATACTCATAAGTATGGGGGGCAAGTAAAATGAGTCAAATTATTAACAGTAAATTATTGGGGGCAAGTAAAAGGGCAGATAAATAAGACCAAGTCTTTCTACTTCAATATAAACAAAATATTAACAGTAAATATTTAATCCATGTAAAGGCTATTTTGATTCCAATTGATCATGGATATTGTCTCCCTACTAGTAAAAGTCATATCATTAATTTTAATTTCATGGAAATGTCATTTATTCTTATTTCTTCTCTCAAGTATATTTTTTTAAATATTGATTTCTCTTCTTGTAGATTTTCTTATAAAAAGTGGTAGGGACTTCCTATTTGATATGCAGAAACTCATGAAAGACTTGGAGGCACAAGATCAAGCTCATAATGAAGTACTTTAAATTATTATAAAGGATAGATCATGCACCTAGTTTGGTTGCCCTATTTCTGTTTTATATTGTAAAATTGTTAGATAAATCTTTTTTGTATATAAAGAAATTCATTTGTTGTCTATTACTCTTTCCTATTACTCAATATTGTTAGATTCAAAGAATGAAACTTATTTAGCTCAATTTCTTCAAAATATTACTGTAATGATTTGATATCTTACTATATTTTTTTATAACTGTAAAGTGAGGAAGAAAGATGCAGAGGTTTCATTAAAAGTGGTCCAGAAAAAATATGGAGGGTATTATTTATTTTTTTTAAACTATTTGCAAATTGCGGCTGTTCAAACTGCCACAATCCACAATGAATAAAAAATCAAAACAAAATTCCATGACGGTTGGTAACCGTCACAATATTCAAGTTACGTCAGTTTCCTTACCGTCGTGAAAGAGAACGACAATTGGTGTGACAGTTTTGATAACTGTCGTAATACGGCCTCGCGACGCACAATTCTATGACGGAGGTGTAATCGTCGTAAAATGCAAATTATGGCGTTCTAACTGTCGTAACCTGCCAAAATAACAGTCGCAATTTGCCAATTTTCTTATAGTGAGAAAAAGAAGTATGTGGCTTCCTGGGTAGATTGAACTACATTGCATGATTCATATCTCACCTCACAGCTACATGTGAACCAATATTCAGATTGTTGAGAAAAGAGTAAGCTGTCAGATGGAATGATGATTGTCAAAAGGATTTTGAAAAAAATCAAAGAATATTTACACGAACCTCCTATTTTGATGCCTCTGGTTCCGGGGAGGCAGCTCATTATGTACTTGACTGCGCTTGAAGGATCAATGGGTTGTGTTCTCGGCCAACATGACAAGTCTGGTCGAAAAGAGCATGCAATATACTACCTTAGCAAAACGTTTATCGACTGTGAATCAAGATACTCGCTGCTCGAGAAAACTTGATGCGTTTGGGCATGGGCTGCTTGCCGACTAAGACAATATATGTTTACCCACACTACCTTGTTAATTTCAAAAATGGATCCTGTCAAGTACATTTTTGAGAAACCAGCATTGACCGGACGGGTTGCACGTTGGCAGATGTTGTTGACTGAGTACGATATTCAATACACTTTGCAAAAGGCCATCAAAGGAAGTGTGCTCTCAGACTATCTTGCACAACAACCTCTTGAGGATGACTATCAATCCATGATATTTGACTTTCCTGATGAGGACATCATGTACCTCAAAGCTAAAGACTGCGAGGAACCACTCCTATAGAAGGGGCCATACCCTGAATCCAAATGGAGATTGATGTTTGATGGGGCTGTTAATATTAATGGGCGCGGAGTTGGTGTTGTTCTAATTACTCCTGAAAGTGTTCATTTTCCCTTTGTTTCCAGAATAACGTTTGGTTGCACCAACAATGAAACAAATACGAGGCTTGCATTATGGGAATAGAGGAGACTATTAATCTAAGGATTAAGACCCTCGATATATTCGCAGATTCAGCTCTCGTGAATAATCAGATCACCGGAAAGTGGTATACGCATCAAAATCATTTTATTCCATATCGGGATTATGCCAGAAGGTTGTTGACGTTCTTCACAACAGTAAAGCTTTAGTATATACCACATTGAGAATCAGTTTGCCGATGCAGTTGCTACGCTCTCTTCGTCCATCAAAGTGATGTGCTGGAAATATGTCCCCAAGATTGATATCTCCCTACTTGATATACCTGCATATGTGTTCTCTGTTGATGTAGTGTATGATGATAAGCCATGGTATCATGACATTAAGTACTTTCTCGAAAGTAAGGAATACCTAGCTGGGGCATCTTCCAACGACAAAAAGACTTTGAGGCGACTTGCTGCAAGTTTCTTCTTAAATATTGGCGGTGTGTTATATAAGAGAAACTTTGACATGGTCTTGCTCAGATGCGTGGATAGACACGAAGCAGACATGTTAATGTAGGAAGTCCATGAGGGATCATTCGGTACCCATGCCGGAGGGCATGCAATGGAAAAGAAACTATTGAGATCGGGGTATTAGTAGTTAACACTGGATGCAGACTATTATTCATATGCCCGAAAGTGCCACAAGTGCCATATTTATGCAGACAAATTGCATGTACCTCCAAGTCCGCTCAACGTCATGTCATCTCCTTGGCCCTTTTCTATGTGGGGCATTGACATGATCAGGAAGATCGATCCAACTACTTCGAATGACCATCATTTCGTATTAGTCGTGATTAATTACTTCACCAAATGGGTCGAAGCAGCATCTTATACCAATGTCACCAGACAGTTTTGAATAAAGACATTATCTTCAGATATGAAGTGCCCGAGAGACTCATTATTGACAATGGTTCTAATCTTAATAACAAAATGATGGATGAGTTGTGTCGGGACTTCAAAATACAACATCATAATTCTTCTCCTTACCGGCCAAAGAAGAATGGTGCGGTCGAGGTGGCAAATAAGAATATCAAGAAGATTGTACAGAAAATGGTCGTCACCTACAAATATTGGCATGAGATGTTATCGTTTGCTTTGCATGGGTACCGAATGTCAGTCAGGACGTCTACGGGGGAAACTACTTTCTCCCTGGTGTATGGTATGGAGGCAGTCCTACCTGTTGAAGTCGGGATTCCTTCTTTGCGAGTAATGATGGACGTCAAGCTTGATGAGGCTGAATGGGTGTGTGCCCGATATAATCAGTTATGCTTAATTAAGGAAAAGAGATTGGCAGATGTATGCCATGGCCAACTTTATCAGAGGAGAATGAAGCGGGCATTTGATCATAGGGTACGCACTCGAGAGTATCAAGTTGGTGAGCTTGTACTCAAAAGAATTATTCAGGTACAAATCACAGGGGCAAATGGATTCTAAACTATGAAGTTCCATTCATAGTGAAGAAAGTTTTCTCATGTGGAACACTGATGCTTTCAACCATGGATGGTGAAGACTTCCAATTTCTTGTCAACTCAGACGCAGTTAAAAAATACCTCGCATAAAAAGACCCGCTAGACAAAAAACAGAATAAAAGAGTCCAGGCAAAAAAAAAGGGCATCCCGGCGAGCCAAAAACAGAATAAAAGGCTCGAGCAAAAGTTGGGGATATAAATAAAAATTGTACACCCGATGAGTTAAAAATCCGCATTGGACAGCTCATGCAATAAAGGGTATCCCGGTGGGTTGAAAACCTGAAAAGTCGGTCCATGCAAAAGAAGGGAATAAGCGAATGACTGCGATCTGAGTTATATGTACTAGATCGTCGTCTATTTCAAGTTGGTAATCTCCAAAGGGTAGGAATCAATCCAATCTTCTTCTTTAGAAAGCAAGAGCAGAGACAGAGAAATCTTGAAGACATACCAGTCATAGCAGAATTAAAACTCAGTGGAATGTCGTTTTCATATTGCCATTAGGATAGTTTCTTTTCTCACTTTTTATAGTGATCGCCTCTTTCCCGGTGGTTTCTTCGTGATGTATCTTTTCCTATTTACAGGCTCATCAATAAAAGAATATTCAGTCAAAAAGCTTTATCTTTGTTTTACTTTTATCATGTTTTCTTTGCAAAAGTGTCCTGAATTTTTGCTAAAAGAACATTGCATTTAAACGAGGTGGCCTTATGAATAGCATGTGAAAGGTGAAAACATTTAAAATCACTTTGAATGTCAAGCAGCATTGGATGGTCGACTCATATCATGTGATTCCCTGGGGCATATGTGTACATACTTTGTTGTTGTAGGTTTTGCAGCCAGAAAAGAAATATGTTACAAGACAGCATTCCTCAAGCATTATTTTCTCCCCGGCGAGAGATGCTTCAATTCATATATCCAGCATAAGGGTTGATTCTTGCATCACCCCCAGTAAAATCTAAGATGGAACCTTCCCCAGCTAAGTCAGAGTAGGGTGGTATCCCCAACAAAACTTCAAGATCAGTAGAACAGTTCTCATTTCCAAGCGGAGTCACTATTTCACAGTGGGTCATACCAAGCAAGCAGCTGAATGCTTAATTCCCCACAGAGTCAGAATTGTCAGAATTCTTCCCAGCAAGATTATTTGATCAAGCCTCTCCCCGGCCGAGTTGAAAGATCGGCATTTCCCCCACAAAGTTCATGATTGGGACGCAACCGTCATTGAAGTATTCCCCAGTGAAGTTGCCAATTTATTTTTGGCCAGTCTGATAAAATAATGCAGACATTTGTTCACATGTTATTTCTCAGCCATATCAGGTATTGTCAGGATATCTTGATGTCATTTCCTCAGCAGAATGTTACTCAGAACGTTCTCATCCCAATCGGAGTTACAAATGGTATGCTCCCGTTGCAGAAGTAGTCCCCTATGGAACTTTATCTTCTCAACTATTCAAGGCCCACACCTCTGTGGCAGGCCAGTAGCCTTTGGTTCATTCTAAAAGACATTTCTCTGAGTCATAAATCCTAAGATCTTATGTCCTCATCTTCTTGGTTATGGATCCTATGATGTCATAGCCTGATTACTTTATATGTACTTTGTAAATCCTATGATGTTACAACACCTTTAAGGCCCACATCCGTGGCATGTCAGTAGTCTCTTGGCTCATTACAAAAGACAGCATTGTGAAGGCTTATATCCCTGTGGCAGACCAGTTAGTCCTAGTTCATATCAAAATACTTCTTCAAGGCCCACATCACTGTGGCAAACCAGTAGTCATGGTTCATATCAAAAGACTTCTTTAAGGACCACATATGTGGCAGGCCAGTGGTCCATTGGCTCATTACAAAGGACATAATCAAATTTATTGGATTAGACCTTGACAATCATATATGTTGGATAGACAGATTTCACTCTTCAAGAAGAGGATTTTCACAATGCATCCAGAGCAACACTTGTTTGTTTTACAGACTTCGTTGTTAAGGCCCACAGCAGTGGCAGACTGGTAGTCTTGGTTCATATCAAAAGACACTTTTGTGGTTTGTAGATCCTATGATACTGCAATACCTTTTTCAAGGCCCACATTTGTGGCAGGCCAGTAGTCTCCTGGTTCATTATAAAAGATGATTTTCCGAGTCGTAAATCCTATGATGTTACGTGCTCCAATTCCTGGTTATGGGTCCTATGATGCCATTTCCTTGTTGTTCCTTGAGTTGCATATCCTATGATGTCATTTCCTTGTTGTTCCTTTGACCAATTCTTGTGGTCAAAGGCTTCAATATGGGATATAAGGCTTATGTATGAAATTTGATGCAAAAATTCATTGAGGATGTCAGGCATTGGTTCAATTACTTGTGGTTGAAGAAAGAGGTCAACTATGCAGAAGAAAAGTCAACCATGGGATTTCAAAGGTTCCAATCATGATTTTCAAGCTTATGGACCTTCATGAGGGAAAAAATAGCTTGGATGATCTTAATTATCAAGAATCAAGAGTTTGGAAGAAAGTTACTAAATTTGGAAAGTGACTTATAATGAAACTTACTATTTTTGGCAATTTTTGCCCTAATTTCAACCAATTCTTTCATGATCAAGATGGCTTCAAATGAATTTTCTTTGAACATGAAAGTTGTAGGGTTTGTTCTCCCCTTTCTAAAAAGTCCTAGAACTCATCCATATTATTTGTGGATTAAAAGTCATGATCAAAATAAGATGGATGATTTTTAGGGTTTTTTAAATATTCAAGTTTTCTACCCTTTGCAAATTGGTTCCCATTGACTTGTAATGAGTTTGTAGGCATCAATTTTGATTGCCACATCAAAGTACAACTCACAACATTCATTTTTGCCCAAGAAATCATTCAAACTCGTGCCATGTACACAAGTTATTTCACAATGTGCATTTTTGCAAAATCAATCACAATTCAAAAATCAAACTATTTCAAGCCCTAAGATTGATCCAAGGGTGTTAAGTGACTCAAAAGGAATCTGATCATGCCCTTGATAAGGAGAATGCACGAAGGATTCACCACATGACCATAATTATGCAAATTTGCATTTCACTCCACATCACACAATTCATGCAGCCATTGCTTCTAAAACCCTACACAAGTGCATGTACACATGGTATAAAAGCTTACAAGCCCTTTGAATCAGCCTCATGCACTCTCATTTCTCAGTTTCAAAATTTTTGCTCCATTTTCAATTCTCTTTGAATCTCACAATTCCTCCATATATTGCTCCATCTCTTTGCATAATCATCATCAGTGAAGTGTAAGGAACAAAAATAAGTCATAATTTCAAGCTATAGTGCAAGGATTCAGAGGTTTCAAATTTGAAGCTTCAACTTCAAATCTTCAAATCTGGGCAATTTCAAGTCTCTATTTGCATTTATTTTGTAAATAGATCTCAAAAGGAGTGGATCTACACATTTCTGGAGGTTTTCTTGAGAATTTTGACCAGCTTCAAGTTCAGGTTAGCTTCTGAATTTAAATGTGTGCATATTAATTTGTGTGTTTCACTAAACATGTTGATGTGTTTAATTTAAAGAATGAACGTGTATTATGGTTGTATAATGAGATTTCAGATTTTTAGATCTAAACTTGATCTCTTCGATTCATGATGTGTGTTGTTTGTATGATGTTTTTGATGCTGGATTCTTATTCCTGGTGATGAATAGATCTGATCTGGAGATTTTGGTTCATTTTTGTCCATATTTGTTCTTGGCTACGCGTTTTCCGATGACCGGAGCTAGGGCTTCGTCACCGGACATGTTGCAGGTGGAAAGGATGAGTTGATGAAGAAGATGGAATCTGGACCTTTGATGTGTTGGATCGTGTGTGTTTATTTGTTTGACCGGTCTTACTGATTTTGTTTGTCATGCGTTGGATTGCATTACTTTGTGATGACTGTTGATGATCATTGGATGGCACTACTTTCCTGGTTGACTCACTGACACACGTTGGATGCTTTTACTTTTGTGAAGCTTGACTTGCATGATAGCCATAGGATCTTAATACTTTTTGAGATTTGATCTGGACCATAGAAGTTGTGTACTTTGACAGACTTGTTGATTTTGCTTTTGGACTTGGATCTTTCGGTTTCTATCCACACTCCCCCTTAGGCCTAGTTGTTGTTTTGAACGTGATTTGTTTGCTAATTGCACCTCCCATGCTTTATTCCAATTTTATTTTTATTTCTTTTTTATAGTTTTATGTTCAATTATTAAAAATAGTTATAGGTCTTTAAATATCCCAAAGAAATTCAGGAATGTTATTTTGAGTTTTATAAAATTTATCCAAATTTTATTTTTCATTTCCTTTTATTTTTTAAGCTCAAAATTAACTGTGCAATTAATTTCTTTTATTTTGCTTTCTTTCATGAAATTTGACCTTGATTATTTTCTAGCTTGAGTTCCAAAATAGATATGATGCTGATTATTTTTGCTATGTGTTCCTAACATGTTGAGGTACTTGGTTGATTTTTATCATAATTTTTAGGCTTTGTTTGGCTAACTTTTGGCTTATTGCTTCTTGTGTAAGAAAATGAAACCCTAGCTCTACTTTGACCATTTATTTGATTTACTTGGCTTCTGATTCTGGTCATGTGACTTTGCCATGTTGTTTGTATAGGTTTGAGATGCTTTGTTTCTTAATGGATTAATTTTTGAAGCATGATCACTAACTGTTTGAGGAATGATCTTAAATTGTCTTATTTGAAGATGTTTTGAGCCATGATTGTTTGCTTGATTAGAAAGGCACTTGTGCCATCTTTTAGGATCTTGATTGGTGATAGATAACATGTTATGTGATCCCTGGTTTTAATATGTGAGCCTCACCTTGCTTGTTTGATGCTTACCTTGTGCACTAAGTGACACTTTCACAAGCATGTTTCACTTCACTTCAAATTTCTTCATGTATCTTCTAATTGACTTAGTAGGTGCTTGTGTGCTTTGATTGATGATGGTATCTCTTGCTTAGGAACATAATCAACATGTTTAGGTTCTGACTTTGATGATACTTATTGATTTTTGACTTGTTTGATTATCTTAATCACATGTTTTCATCTTACTTCCCCCATGTTACTTTGCTTGTTGTTTGTGGGGTTTCTTTCACTCCTTTTTGTGTTACTTTGTATAGCTAACATTAGAACTCTACCATGATCATTAGGTTATGACTTTGTTGGTTTGTGATGATTAAATGCTTGTTCTTCCATGGTTTGAACCTATTTGATTTTCTCTTGTCATTTGTGAATACTCCTAACATTTTCAGGGGCTATGGTAAGTAAGAGGTGTGGATGAGATTTATGTGTATGGACTTATTTGATTTTCTCTTGTATCTTGTCATTTGTGAATACTCCTAACATTCTCTTGTCATTTGTGAACCTATTTGATTTTCTCTTCTCATCTTCAAACAAAAACCTAAAAAACTTAATAAAGGTTGAAATAGTTTTATGTGTATGGACTTATTCCATGGGGCACTTGTATTCATCCCATCTTGGTGGTGGTACAAACTTGTCTAGCATGATGTACAAGTCTAATCATAAGGGTACTTTCACAAAGAAAATCATTAAAAAAAAACACTTCTTCATTTAACCTTACAAAAACACTTAATAAATTCAATGAGTTGGTGAGCTTAGGCCATAATCTTTGGAACAAGTTTGAGGATCTTTTTCTTACTTGGTGTGCTTATTCCTCATTCTATCTAGGAATGTAGTAATACGTATACGTTCCCTAGAAAAGGACTTGAATTCACTTTGTAACACCCCACTTTCCCAAATAAACAAAATTAGCATTTATACATCGAAAATCAGAGTTTAAAGTGGAATGCCACGTTTACAACATTTATAACCAACAAAATTTTCTCTCATTAGAAACAGCGGAATAATAATCATTTTCAAAACAACAAAGGAAATAAGCCAATTTCAACAAAATATCCTTAATATGTTTAATTCCATAAAACCGGGTACGTAACGAAAATAAAATAACAACAGAAAGATCCACATCCCGTGTTACGTATGAGAGCATCCTAAGATTCGAACACAGCAACACGACTCCACGCACTCTAAGTACCTGGATTATCTGTACTTCCAAAGAAGCACAGACGCAACAACAACAAAGGGGTAAGAAACAAATTCAAATATAAACGGCGCATATAACATATACAGGGTAGTTTCTCACACAAACAACAATAATCACATCATCACTCAACAATAATCCACAACAACAAGTACAACAATAATTATGCAACTACAATCAACAATATATGCAATGTGACTCAACACGACACAATGCATATGGTACTAGGGTTTGTTCATGCAATCGAACACAGATAATCACATACGCCCATCCGACAATGATTATCCCCAACACTCTCCATAAAGGAGTACAAGTGATCGTATTCGCCCATCTGGTCGATCATCCCAACAATAAATGACATATTTATGCATGACAACGAAAAAGCATACAACATGTATAATCCACCATATTATACATCTACACAACATCCGATCAAAGCACAACATCCTTTTCACCAAAATTGGCCAGTATTAATCTCATGCGATTTAATCGATTTCCGACTAAATTAATCCACATAAATTCCAACATTATTTCATTCACAAGGTTAAATCTCTATTACACATGTCTTAATATTTGTTTCAATACCTCACACCAAAGTAATCGTCTACGCAAGCGAAATCGGGAGAGAAATCACAAAACTGTGTGTTTTTGCACAACACGCTGGCCATACATGTATTGGCATGTGCCTATACTCCCCCCATACGCCCTATACGCCCCCAATACGCGTATCAATGCCCTCACACGTGTATTGGTCCAATCCCATATCCTCCATATGCGTATTGGCATGGTCCATACGCGTATGGGCAGAAACAATGCGTTTTTTGGGTTTTCTGCATAATTTCATATCTATACCTCATTCCAATCGATTCCATGGTTCATACCTGTCCTAAAATCGTTTATACACCATTTTTACTCTCCAATCTTCATCTATCTTTCATCTATGTTATTATATTCCGATTAATTTTCGTTCTAGATCTAAAACTCATTCTACTCATCAACAACAACAATATTCATACAGATTTCGTCATCTAGATCAACAACAACAGAATCGCAACAAAAGTCATCACAAACACAATAAGATATTCATGGATTCATAACAATCATCATATATTCAAAGATTCACCATACACATCATAATCAACATAAATTCTTAAGAGGGAAGGATACCTCTAAACTACCCATCATGTTACACCACCTGAAATTAAATCCGTTCTCCCCCCTTACCTCGAATTTCAGTGAAAAATCCTGCGAATTCTGGATGATTTGGGTGCCCTAGATGTGTTCTTCTTCCTAGCCTCCTTTGTTCTTCTCACCAAAATTTCACGATTAATCTCACACTAATTTTTCTGTTTTTGACTCATTCAATATTAACCCTCTACTAACTTTTTACTAAACCGCCCCTTAATCCAGCTAATGATAATAATAATAATAATTTTATTATTTCAATTATTGGTTTTTATCAAAGGATTATTAATAATAATAATAATAAATAGTAACTAAATGGTCTTACTAATATTCGCACCCTCTCTGTTGCTATTCGCACCCAAATATACCCGTCTCACTAGGACACAACACCAAAAATAGCAAGACACACGCCTTAACTAAGGCCAACATAACAACAAAATTACCCGACGATTAAATATTAAAATAGGATCTTACACACTTTCTTGTGCCACACTCATAAAGCTTCTAAAAAACTCAAACAAAAAATAAATGTCTCTCCTTCAGGACTTCTTTTCTCATTACCCTCACTCTCAATGTAAGAACTTGCTCCTACTTATTTATTTGCAAGACAGTAACGTACTCGTGCCAGACGAGCATGCAACACCTGAGCTTTGACACAAGTAGTTCGAGTTTTAAATCACAATCCATTTTCCTCCCTAGTTAGGGAAACTACGACGACTCTGGTCCTCATGTCCAGATGAGGTATGTGGGTAGCGGGGTAGGGCCCGTTCGAGCACTCTTTTATTTTCCTTACATTTTCCCCTTTCTTTTCTTTTCTTATCCAGTTTCAGTCTTTCTTTCGCAGCATCTTTCATTTCTTCACCCTTTGAAATGGTTTTGTTGCAAGCGTGGATCCCGTCGGGTACGGAGGACGATCTGGGGAGCTAATGCCTTCCAGGTCATAACCGACTCCCGAACCTAGTTTTTTTGGTTCGCGGGACCTTTGTCCTTCCTTTTCTTTTCTTCGGTTTGTGCAGCATTACCTTTCCCACTCCTTTGGGATAAAAATGCCTGGTTGGCGACTCTACCTTCTCCGCGCCACTTTCGCGTTTGTACCAGGATGGAAATCCAGGGAGCGACACCTAGGAAGGGAGAGCAAGATACGAGACTCTTATCCCGAGTTGTTTGAATCAGGTAAATTTTCGAGGACGAAAATATTCTAAGTGGGGGAGAGTTGTAACGCCCAAATATTTAATTAATTATTTTATTGAATATTTAATAAATTATTTATGTTTAGTCGGTCTATTTTATGTTATGGTTGATTAAGTCGATAAGTTGGAAATATAAGTCAGAAGCCGTAGAAATATTATTATAGATAATATTATAGTTGTTGTAGTGGGTTGGTTAGCTTGCTTGAAATCGTGTCCGAATTAGTAATTAGGGGGTGCAATGGTTAGGCCCACTAGTAATTATAATAATTAGTTTATTTTGATAAAGAGAAAATAAAATATTAGAATTATGTTGTATTAGTAGAAGTGAAAAATCAGAAGTTGCACGATCGTGAGAGAAGAGGGGAAAAAAGGAATTGCAATCAGAATTCGATCGTTTAGGGCTACCTTCAATCCAATCTAAGGTAAGGGTGAGTTCGATCCTTATAACCGGGTATGATAATCGGTATTGTGATTGGGTAGTTTTAGGTCGTTGTGTTTTTTTGATGTTGATGATGTGTATGAAAATTTGTTAACTTATTATTTCGATGATTGTTTTGTTTGAAATTTTTGTTGGATTGTTGATTATATGTTGTTTATAAGTTGTTCTATGTTGTGTTGATTTTAATCATGTTATTGCGTTGTGTGAAATTCTGGGAAACGTTACTTTGGGGACGATAACACAGAGACTGGTAATAGGAAGAACACATGTGGCGGGAGCCACATGGGGGAAAAGGGGAAAACCACCTTTTTGGTGGTGGGAGCCATGCTCCCTAAAGGCATGTGGCGCAAGCCATAACCTAATGTGGCGGGTGCCACATTTTATGTGGCGGGTGCCACATTTTATGTGGCTACCAAGATCAAAGTCGCGCAAGTCACTGGGTACAAGCATGAAGGGTGGCACATGTAACACCCCACTTTCCCAATTTTAAAAATAGGTTAAAATAATACAAATTTCAGAGTTTTAAACAAAGTGGAATGCCACGACAACAATAATATTCAACAGAAAAAAATCCTTTTATTAAAACAGCGGAAAATCTCATTTTATTCATCATACAAAAACTGCCAATAATAATATAATCACCAATCCTCATATTATTATTTTCAACAAAAATATGATACGTAACTAATAACAATAACAACTAAACATCAAAATGCATGATTCCCGTGTTACGTATCAGAGCGACTCCTAAGACTCGACCAAGCGACTTGTACTCCAAGCGTACTTCGCACATGATACGCATAATGCCATCCAAGTACGCGTAATTCACACATACAACTCTACAACTCAACACAAGAAATACAACATACAGAACAAACCAATTATACCTCAACTACACCGCATAACTATTGTTCTACTAATTCCTACTCTACATTAATATTATTAGGACTATTCTAGTACTACCATTGTATATTATATTCTATTAGTCCCCTAACTGTCCTCAGATCATTTCTCAAAAACCTGTCTTGACTAGTTCGCATAGCGAACAGGTAGCAAAGTGAGTTCGCGTAGCGACTAAGACTTCACGTAGCGAACTGTCGCAAATAGACCATTCCAACTTTGTTCGTATCAGTTCCTCTTCCACCAATTTTCTTCTTCTTTGTCATCTCAGACCCACACAATACAACAATAACACGATAAATCATGATCAAACAACATAAATTAACTCCTTCTTACAACTAATTCAACTATCATACAAGAAAACATCATCACAACATTTCATAGAAACACCCAAAATCACCCAACCCTAGTATCAATTATCATACCCATTCATAAAAATCAAACCCACCCTTACCTCAAATCCAGAAGAAATTCCTGTGAATTCTTGATGATTGGGTGCGCTAGGTTGATTTCCTCCTCCTATCCTCTTGGTTCTCCACAAAAGATTATACGACCGATTTTCCTCCTAATTTTCTGATTAGGCTAATACACTCTAAAGACCTCACCAACCATTTACTAATCTGCCAATTGATTTTAATTAAATTCCCACATTGGTCATAACTTAATAATTCTTATATTATTTTCATAATAATAATAATCATAATATTATTCGTACACCCGGTATTACTAAGAACACCCCAATAATACTCATCTCACTAGGACACAACACCAAAAACAACAAGATATACGTCTTAACTAAGGCCAACATAACACCAAAACTGCCCTACGATTAAATATTAAAAATTAGGTGTTACAGCACAAGCCACCATATTATTGGGGGAATATTCAGTTTAGTTTTATGCCTTTATTTTATAAATTAATCTACTTAAACCTGTTTCACTACTTTAAATTATATTAATAATAATTTCATGAATTGAATTGTGTTAATATCATAAGTTGTATTAAAATTTTGGGAATTAGTATCAATGATCCGTAGTAAGCAAAATATCAGTAGCAAGAAACTAAGTTTTGATATCAGTCAGTGTCGAAGTTTTGATAGAAAAAGTAGTAGTTTTAGAAATTGACAGAAATAGGATTTTGTTAAATCTCTGTTTTCTATGACAGAAGAATTTACCAAAAATAATAGTTTTGACAGAATTTTCAGAAGAAGTCATAATAATCGCATAATGATAAAAACAGTGTCGGTTTAGTCGGTTTAGCTTAATTAGGCGAAAAACTTAGTTGCCTGAAATTAACGAAAATCGTCGGGGTAAGTTGGGTAGTTTAATAGTTGACTTTTGTTGTGTTGTTTTGTTGAAAATATGTTGTAAAGTCGAGTTGCAGGTACTATCGAGTTGGTAAGTGGTTCTGGTTTACGGAAAATCTCTAAGTTGTTATGTTGAAGGCTTTATAAGTCAAAGTTGATTTTAAGTTTCCTACGTCGTATAAGTTATTATGTTGCTCGTGTTGTTATGTTGATTGCATTGTAAAGTCGTGTATTCCATGTAGATCATTTGCATTTTATGTCAGAGACGTTGCTCACACCACGTTGGCCTGGATTGGCAATTAAGTTGAAAGTTGAAGGCTTATGCCTTGATGTCTCGATAACCTGGCAATATTTAAGTTGAGAGTTTTACTCCGAATGGTACAATATGCATAATTAGTCGAGTCGCATTAAAGTTGCATTGCTTTTGAGTTGTTGTTGTTTTGTTGTTTTGGTTGATGTTGTGAAGTGGTAAATTATTTGTGATCCTTATCTATGTATTGCTTATCAGATATCATTTATAATTATCGATAACTCATCCCTTCTCTTTGAATGTTGTCCTTATATTGGCAACATGCAGGTAATTAAGAGGAGTAGCCGATTACCTTTAGTCGAGTCGGTGGTTTGTCGCTCTGATACGTAGCACTCGGGAGGATGATGCTTGTCTGTTTTGTTGAATTGTTGCATGCTGAATTTTGTTTTATTTGAAATACTTTAGAATATTTTTGTTTATTTTGAAGTTGTTTTGTGTTGGATAAATATGCTACTAGTTGTTTATGAATCCGTTGCGTAATGTTTTATAAAGTTGAACTATTTGAGTATTATGATGTTAGTTTATGACTATTCCTGAAAAGTGTTATGTATTAAGCATGTTATCTTTTAAGTTGAAATTTTTGGAAGTCGAGAATGTGATATCCCATTTATGTGGAAATTTTTTGTAAACTCTGATTTTTAATTATATTTAAAGGGTAGAAAATGGGGTGTTACATTCAGTCTCCTCAGACAACATGTGGGTACCAAATTGTACCTTCTGCGCATCCGTACACGCCATCACTCTGAAAATATTTTTAATTGACTTAAGCCACTTTTGTGCACTCTGTGGGTTATGATCTCCTTCAAAAACTGGCAGACTATTACTCTGAAACATCTCCAAAGAACTAAACTCATCTTGTTCGTTGTTTCGAGTCGTAGCCTCAGTAAGTGCTGCAATAGCTTCAGCAAGAGCACGCGTGTTGTTTCCAACCATTATGCACAACACTCACAACATCAGAAAATAAATAATCGTTAACAAGAAACGACCAACAACAAACCGACAACAATGACACATGACCGGACAAACCGACCTACTATGATACCACTAATGTAACATCCTTTTACTCCACAACATAATAATAAAAAATTATTTTATAAAAAATCAGAGTTTTCAACAAAAAAGGTATCACATTTCAACAAACATCAATAAAATCATTATTTTGTCATGTCCCGTAACATGAGTTACAACATGCATCCATAATTAAAGCAAACAACATTTATACGCAACATATCATCATTCATAAACTTAATCAACTCCATATAAAAATTCAAATGTTAATACAAAACATCTTAAACTCAAGGTTAAAACAAACAAAAACCAACAAATTCTCAAGTGTTCCCGATGTTACATGAACAGAGCAGGACACCACCCTAAACTCTATAAACGACAAAAGGACACACACTCCAAGCTTCGTCCAAACACCAAACTTATTCTTGAGTATTTGCAGGATGACATAATAGACCATCACCAAAAGCAGGCAGGGTGAGTAAATTCACAATCAATATAAATAATATAAAGAAAGAATTACAAGTCAACATGTATCAATAGATAAATCATTTCAAGTCTCACCCATATACAACAAAATCTATCACATCATCACATAAAATACAAATGCAATCATGCTATGCCACTAAGAATGAAATGCAATCCTCTTAGTATACATGTGGTACCAAATCATCATCACGGATGGACACCAGACCATCAACCCTCCACAAGAGAGCACAACATAAGCAACATATCACTCCAGTCCACACGGGATTGAAACTACCAACGGACCAGAGTCCCATCATAATTATGCCATGAATGCAAGATGCAATACAATCATATATTATCACAACTTATCAACTATTGCATCCGCATTCATAATCATTCCACATTCATCATTCACACATCTAATACTTTACCTACTTATATCATCAATGCTACATATCATCATAATACAACATAAATCATTTAAACATCATTTCATAACAAATTCCTACACATTTAGCATATTACATCATGACAAGAATTCACAGCAACCTCATAGCAACTTAAGACAACAAAACATGTCATTTCAACTCAATTTTAAGAATAAAATATTTTTCAAAAAGTGACACGTCTCACTAAGCGGGCACCGGGCTCGCTAAGCGACATGTTCTTGGGTTGTGGGAAGTTCAAAATTTAACTTACTCGCTAAGCGAGACGATGATTTCATGCAGAAAAACCTGTGATTTCAGTACGACTCTGCCGCGATAAAATTCATCAAAAATCATATTTTAACAAACAAAAAAAATGCAGAATTCATTCATGTATCCTATTACCATCATGTATTCATCAAATATAACATCTAACATCATCATTTAATCAAACTCTTCCAATAATCCTCCTAACCATAAGATTTCCCTCAAAACCCCCTTTCTCATAAGACCTACCTCTACATTATGAATATTGAACGTAAAATACTCCCCATACCTTAGTTAATCTGAACTCTTTCAATCGCCTCTTGAAGAATCTCTAACCTTAGCCTCCTTGGTTCCTCAGAGCAAATTCTCCCAATCTCCCAAAATACGTGTTATGAGAATCTATTCCCAATTCTCTTCTCTTAACCTTCACAAAAGACTAAACTACCCTCAAAACCTTTAACTCCCTTATTTTATTGTAATAATAATATTTATATAATATTCATAATTATTCTAATATCACTATCGTAATAAAATAATTTCATCACCCAACACCACAAAATACCACACAATACCATATATTCATAAATAATTAAATTACAAATTTTAGGGCGTTACATTACCGAGGCCCAACAAGAAGTTGTAAATGAAGCCCAAGCTGGAAGAAGGTGGATAGAGGAAGTGAAGTTGATGTGGAGGAAACACCAAGTGATGAAGATGTGCTTGATTTTGAAATAAGAAGAAAGAGTAAAGGTAAGAAAGTATGTAGAGGGTTGTCTGATTTTGACTATGTAACTGAGGAGTTAGAAAGTGATGGTGACATGGGTAATGATTATTCAGATGAGGATGGCAAGGTAAAACACCCACTATTTGTCATGCCTAAGAAGTTTAATGACTATAAGTGGGAATTGAGAAGCTTGTTTTCGAAAAAGGATGAGTTCAAAGAAGCTATTGCAAGTTATGTTGTCCATAATGGTAGGGATTTAAGGTTTTTGAAGAATGTCAAAGCTATGGTTAGAGTGAGATGCAAGGATGGATGTGAATGAGTGGCCTTGTGTTCTAAATTGCCTAATGAGGATACTTGGCAATTAAGAACACTTAATGACATCCATACTTGTAATAGAGATTACAATGTTTGGATGTTTAATACTAAGTGGCTTGGTAAGAAACTATACTCCCCTGTTAGACTCAATCCTAATGTGAAACTGACTGCTATTTGTGAAAAAGTACATGAGAAATGGAATGGTGGGATGAATAAGATGAAAGCTTATATAACAAGGAAGGTTGCACTTACAATTGTGGAAGGGTCATTTAAAGAACAATATAGAAGAATGTATGACTACACATGTAACACCCTTCTACCCCAAAACATAATATTTAAATAATATCAGAGTAATCATCTAAAAGGGTATCACATTTTCATCATAAATCAACACAACAGTGTCCTGTCCCGTAACACGGGTTAATCAACATCAAAATACCATAAATTATTTCACAACGGAATTTAACTTCATAATTCAAAACTTCATAAAAATCATTTTCACCATCCTGAATTTAACATCATAAAATGGAAAACATTATCCAGATAACAACATACTGAAAACAGTTTAACAAAAGAAACCCATCCCAGTGTTACATGACATAGAGCAAGACACAAAAACCAGAACCACTCCTAAGGAACACTAAAGCACGCTCCGAGACTCATGAATTACTCCTATTGCACTGCAGGACTATTCTTCGACATCTGCAAGTTACCCACAAAAGAGGCAACATTTCCAAGCAGGCAGGGTGAGTAATCATAATATATCATAAACTTACAAGAATATAGAATCATAAATAAGTTAGTACACATATCATGACATCGTCAACTACAAAATTCAGCAACAACTACAACACTATCATGAAATCAATCAACACCAACACAATCATGAAATTCATCCAAAATATGCAATTCTAACATCCTGATATGCAATATGTATGTGGTACCATTTTCATCGTGAGATGGTTACATGACAATCAACCCTCCACAAGGGAGCACACCGTAATCATCGAGACACTTCAATCCACACAATGGGATTGAAGCAAATAAATAGGCCGAAGCCCCATCGTGAATGTTATGAAATGCAATGATGCGCTACATCGAAAAATTCATCAAATTAATTCGCATCATTCATTTTAATCAGCAAAACAACCATCAAATATTCATATATATCATCATGACATTACACCCTGAACACTGGTTTTCTAACCACTCTGACACATCAAGAATTAACCCGTACCCGATAATTTATAAGGTAATTATAAGGTTATTTCACAAATTCATTTATCAAAAACTATTGCATTTTTCTCGTTTCTATTCATCAAAATAAAGTTCAGTTTGTATTCTTTCCGACGCTTCATACGGAATGAGAATCGGACTTACGGTTTAAAAGATATGAATTTTCAAAGAATTAAAATTTATCATTCCAACAGTGTTAACCGGTTAACCAAAGCGTTAACCGGTTAACGCCTACGTAATTTCAAAAAATGCCCCAAAATTTCCAATGGTTAACCGGTTAACCAAAGCGTTAACCGGTTAACGCACGCGTTTCAGCAGTCTTCTGCTACACAATTATAGACTGTTCCAATTTCCAAAAACTCCCAAACCCCATTACGGATTTCACATCATAACACCCAAAAACCATTCAAAAACATCAATTAAACCTCAACAACATCCAGACAACAATTATACAGACAAATATATGATTATAACTCATTCTAATCGTTCTAATTCATCAAGATTTCTCATAAAACTCAACCTAACTCAAAACCCCAAAAACCCCTAAAACTCATACCATCCTAATCCATTCATATTCCAATTCTTATACATTTATCATAGATTATGAAAACTCCCCATACCTTAGAGAATTTCGCCGCTTTACACGCTTCTCTGGGGTTCTCCACAGCCTCCTGACTCTAAACTTCTCCTTTCTTCAGGGCACTTCTCCAAACACGATAGAAAACAACAAAATGAGAAAACTGATTGTATTCTCTTCTTTGGATATATTATCCCAGTTTAGCCTTTTCCCACCTTACCCTCATAATTTCACAAAAGGACCATCTTACCCTTTTCTTTAATATATTTTTAATAATAAAAATAAAATAGTATAATAAAACACTATTTATCCTTATTATATAAAAATACTCATTTTCTCCAAAATTCTCGAATTAACCCAAACTTTCCAAATTTTCTAAATTAATTAAATAAATGATTAAATAATTAAATTTAGATTTTCGGGGAGTTACGACTCTCCCCTACTAAAAGAATTTTCGTCCTCGAAAATTACCTGAAGTAAATAGAGTCGGATACGACTCCCTCATCTGATCTTCTCGCTCCCAAGTCCAACTTTCTCCAGCTGGTCCTCCCCACAATACCTTCACTAAAGCAATTTCCTTACCTCGAAGTTGCTTCAATTCTCTACCATCAATCCTCACTGGTAAAGCTTCAATCGTCAGATTATCTCTCACCTGAACATCATCTAACTGAATTACATGCGACGGGTCCGTAATGTACTTCCTCAACTGCGATACATGGAATACATCATGTAAATTCGCAAGAGAGGGAGGTAAAGCCACCCAATAGGCCACTTCCCCTATCCTCTGCATAATCTGATACGGACCGACGAAACGTGGAGTGAGCTTTCTAGACTTCAAAGCTTTTCCCACACCAGTCATAAGAGTAACTCTTAAGAACACGTGATCTCCCTCTTGGAACTCAAGTGCTTTCCTTCTCTTATCGTGATAACTCTTTTGACGACTCTGCGATGTTTTCATCCTTTCCTGAATCTTTTTATCTTTTCAGTTGTTTCTTGGACAATCTCTGGCCCAAGCACCAAACTCTCTCCTGACTCATACCAACATAATGGAGTACGACAACGTCTACCATACAATGCCTCATATGGAGCCATCCCGATACTAGCATGAAAACTGTTATTGTACGTAAATTCGACCAACGGCAAATGGCTATCCCAAGATCCTCCTTGATCTAATACACAAGCTCTCAGCAAATCTTCTAAAAATTGGATTGTTCTTTCCGTCTGACCATCCGTTTGCGGGTGATAAGCAGAACTCATCCTCAACTTAGTATCCAAGGCATCCTGCAAACTCTTCCAAAACCTCGATGTAAACCGCGGATCTCTATCTGATACAATACTTGAAGGTACACCATGCAACTTCACAATTTCCTCAATATAAATCTCAGCTAACCTTTGCATGGAATGGTTAATCCTTATCGGCAAGAAATGTGCCGACTTAGTTAACCGGTCAACAATTACCCAAATCGAATCATTACCTCTAGCAGTCTTAGGTAACCCAGTCACGAAATCCATGGAAATACTATCCCATTTCCACTCAGGAACATTCAATGGTTGCATCATACTTGAAGGTCTCTGATGTTCTATCTTTGACTTCTGACATGTCAAACAAGCATATACAAATTCAACAATGTCTCTTTTCATACCCGACCACCAAAACAACCTGCGTAAATCCAGATACATCTTCGTAGCACCAGGATGAATACTCAGTCGACTCTTGTGCCCTTCTTCTAAAATACTCTTTTTAATTCCTGCAATATCCGGAACACATACTCTATCTCGGAATCTTACAACCCCATCTTCATCAACTCGAAAGTCACCTGCATTACCTTGATCAACCAACATCAATTGATCGACTAATTTCAAATCAGATTTCTGACCCTTACGAATCTCTTCCAAAATCTCACTGGTCAGCTTTAACATTCCCAATTTCACACTATCAGTAGTAGTTTCACACAACAAGCTCATATCTCTGAATTGCTCGATCATTTCTAATTCTTTCACCATAAGCATTGAAATATGTAACGACTTCCTACTCAAAGCATCAGCCACAACATTTGCCTTACCCGAATGGTAATTCAAATCAAAATTCAAAATCTTTCAATAATTCAAACCACCGCCTCTGTCTCATATTTAACTCTTTCTGGTCAAACAAGTATCTTAAACTTTTGTGATCACTGAATACTTCAAATTTCGAACCAAACAAGTAGTGCCTCCAAATCTTAAGCACAAACACCACAGCTGCTAACTCTAAGTCGTGAGTAGGATAGTTCCTCTCATGAACTCTTAACTGTCTAGAAGCATAAGCAACCACCTTATTATCCTGCATCAAAACTCCACCAAGACCCATCTTGGAAGCATCACAATAAACTACAAAGGACTCATCTGGATTTGGTAAGACCAACACTGGCGCGGTTGTTAATCTTTTCTTCAGTTCTATGAAACTCTCTTCACAAGCAACATCCCACACATACGCTTGACCCTTCCTAGTCAATTGCGTCAACGGTAAAGCTATCTTAGAAAAACCTTCAATGAACTTACGATAGTAACCAGCCAACCCAAGAAAACTACGAATTTCTGTAGCTGACTTCGGAGTATCCCACTGCAATACCGCATCAATCTTTGAAGGATCCACCGAGATTCTACCACTTGAAATTACATGGCCGAGGAAACTCACTTCCCTTAGACAAAATTATCACTTAGATAATTTAGCAAACAATTTCTTTTCTCTCAACACTTGCAACACAACTCTCAAATGCTCGGCATGTTCCTCTTCTGATTTAGAATATACCAAGATATCATCTATGAAAACCACCACGAACTTATCCAGATACTCATGAAAGATTCTATTCATATATTCCATAAACACACCAGGTGCATTAGAAACCCCAAACGGCATCACCATATACTCATAATGCCCATACCTCGTCCTGAAAGCTGTCTTCGGAATATCATCAGCTTTAACTCGAATCTGATGATAACCAGACCTCAGATCAATTTTACTAAAGACACAAGCACCTACTAGCTGATCCATTAAATCATTGATCCTCGGAAGTGGGTACTTATTCTTGATAGTCACTTTATTCAACTATCGGTAATCGACACACAATCTCATACTACCATCCTTCTTCTTAACAAGCAACACCGGAGCACCCCAAGGAGAAACACTGGGTCTAATGAACCTCTTCTCTAACAATTCTTCTAATTGTTTCTTCAACTCATTCAACTCTGAAGCTGATATTCTATAAGGAGCCATCGAGACAGGACTCGTACCCGGTACTAAGTCCATAGAAAAATCAATCTCACGTTCCGGTGGTAAATCACTTATATCACCAAGAAACACATCTTGAAATTCACAAACCACGGGCAACTCTGCACTGACAGTCTTATCATCAACTTGTAATGAGGTAGACACTGCAAACATCAAAGCTTCAGCTAAAACAAGTTCATCCACTTGCTTAGCAGATAAAAACATCAACTCACCATTCCCGCTCAAATCAGGGAACTGCACCGTCTTACTATAACAGTTAATATGAACATAATTGAATTCCAACCAGTTCATACCAAGGATAACATCGATTTGGTGTAATGGTAGGCACACCAAATCCATCACAATTATTCTCGAAAATTGTCAAAGGACATTTCAAACAGACAAGCATGGTAGTCACAAAACCATTAGCAGGAGTCTCTATTATCATATTACCATTCATATTAGACAACTTTAAACCCAATCTATTAGCACACTCAAGAGAAATAAATGAATGTGTAGCTCCAGTGTCAATAATAGCAATCAACTCAATATTATTAATAAAACAGGTACCTCTGATCAAGTTGTCCTTCTCTGGAGCTTCTGAACCAGCTAATGCAAAAACTCTTCCAACATTCTGAGCAGTAGCAACATTCTTCTTTGGTTTCTGGCATTGGGCGCTGATATGCCCCTGTTCACCATAATTGTAACAGGTTGGTCCTTCATTAGGAAAGTCACTCATCTTATGCCCAAGCTTGCCATAGCGGTAACATTTCATAACTCTGGTGGTACACACATCGACCTTATGACCTGCCTCTCCACACTTGTAACACTTAACAAATACATTGGCAGCTCCCCTACTTTGCTTCTTCTCATCAGATGCCTTCTGCTTCCCTCTATCACCAGTAGCTACATAAGGTTTTCCTCTATACTGACTCTTGCCTTTCTTCTCGCTCAGTTGTTTATAGTGAGCTGACCGAGCTCGGCTGTCCTTATCATAAATACGACTCTTATCAACCAACTCTGCATACTTGCAAATTTGTTGGCATCCAATTCCCTGCTTAATTTCAGGTCTCAGCCCATTCTCAAACTTAAGGCACTTGGAAAGTTCAGCATCTGCCCTGTTGTAGTGAGGACAAAACTTCACCAGCCTTTCAAATTTGGCAGCATACTCTGCCACAGTCAAGTTTCCTTGCTTCAGCTCAAGGAATTCTATCTCCAACTTACCACGAGCATCTTCCGGAAAATACTTCTTAAGGAACTCCGCCTTAAACATAGTCCAAGTCACCACAACAGCCTCATCCTCGAGACGCTGACGAGTATTATCCCACCAGTCTTCAGCTTCCTCAGACAACATATGAGTTCCGAATTGAACTTTCTGCGCGTCAGCACACGCCATCACTCTGAAAATCTTCTCAATTGCCTTGAGCCACTTCTGTGCGCTCGCCGGGTCATGAGTTCCTTCAAACACACGTGGATTATTCCTCTGGAATTTCTCAAATGCACAAAACTCATCATGCACATTGTTTCGAGTAGCAGTCTGAGCAAGAGCTACAATAGCATCAGCGAGAGCACGCGAGTTGTTTCCTGCCATTCTGCACAACACTTACCACATCAGAAGAGAATAATCGTTACATAAATAACGACTTGACAACTGACTGACAACAACAAGACTTGGCCGGACAGACCGACCTGCTCTGATACCACTAATGTAACACCCTTCTACCCCAAAACATAATATTTAAATAATATCAGAGTAATCATCTAAAAGGGTATCACATTTTCATCATAAATCAACACAACAGTGTCCTGTCCCGTAACACGGGTTAATCAACATCAAAATACCATAAATCATTTCACAGCGGAATTTAACTTCATAATTCAAAACTTCATAAAAATCATTTTCACCATCCTGAATTTAACATCATAAAATGGAAAACATTATCCAGATAACAACATACTGAAAATAGTTTAACAAAAGAAACCCATCCCAGTGTTACATGACACAGAGCAGGACACATAAACCAGAACCACTCCTAAGGAACACTAAAATACGCTCCGAGACTCATGAATTACTCCTATTGCACTACAGGACTATTCTTCGACATCTCCAAGTTACCCACAAAAGAGGCAACATTTCCAAGCAGGCAGGGTGAGTAATCATAATATATCATAAACTTACAAGAATATAGAATCATAAATAAGTTAGTAAACATATCATGACATCGTCAACTACAAAATTCAGTAACAACTACAACACTATCATGAAATTAATCAACACCAACACAGTCATGAAATTCATCCAAAATATGCAATTCTAACATCCTGATATGCAATATGCATGTGGTACCATTTTTATCGTGAGATGGATACATGACCATCAACCCTCCACAAGGGAGCACACCGTAATCATCGAGACACTTCAATCCACACAATGGGATTAAAGCAAATAAATAGGCCGAAGCCCCATCGTGAATGTTATGAAATGCAATGATGCGCTACATCGAAAAATTCATCAAAACAATTCGCATCATTCATTTCAATCAGCAAAACAACCATCACATATTCATATATATCATCATGACATTACACCCTGAACACTGGTTTTCTAACCACTCTGACACATCAAGAATTAACCCGTACCCGGTAATTTATAAGGTAATTATAAGATTATTTCACAAATTCATTTATAAAAAACTATTGCATTTTTCTCGTTTCTATTCATCAAAATAAAGTTCAGTTTGTATTCTTCCCGACGCTTCAAACGGAATGCGAATCGGACTTACGGTTTAAAAGATATGAATTTTCGAAGAATTAAAATTTATCATTCCAACAGTGTTAACCGGTTAACCAAAGCGTTAACTGGTTAACGCCTGCGTAATTTCAGAAAATGCCCCAAAAATTCCAATGGTTAACCGGTTAACCAAAGCGTTAACCGGTTAACCAAAGCGTTTCAGCAGTCTTCTGCTACACAATTATAGACTGTTCCAATTTCCAAAAACTCCCAAACCCCATTACGGATTTCACATCATAACACCCAAAAACCATTCAAAAACATCAATTAAACCTCAACAACATCCATACAACAATTATACAGACAAATATATGATTATAACTCATTCTAATCGTTCTAATTCATCAAGATTTCTCATAAAACTCAACCTAACTCAAAACCCAAAAACCCCTAAAACTCATACCATCCTAATCCATTCATATTCCAATTCTTATACATTTATCATAGATTATGAAAACTCCCCATACCTTAGAGAATTTCGCCGCTTTACACGCTTCTCTGGGGTTCTCCACAGTCTCCTGACTCTAAGCTTCTCCTTTCTTCAGAGCACTTCTCCAAACATGATAGAAAACAACAAAATGAGAAAACTGATCGTATTCTCTTCTTTGGATATATTATCCCAGTTTAGCCTTTTCCCACCTTACCCTCATAATTTCACAAAAGGACCATCTTACCATTTTCTTTAATATATTTTTAATAATAAAAATAAAATAGTATAATAAAACACTATTTATCCTTATTATATAAAAATACTCATTTTCTCCAAAATTCTCTAATTAACCCAAACTTTTCAAAATTTCTAAATTAATTAAATAAATAATTAAATAATTAAATTTAGATTTTCGGGGCGTTACAACACACATGAACTATTAAGGTCTAACCCAAACAACACCATCAAGATGAATGTCCAAGCAACTAAACAACAACAACATGAAATTGAAGAACTACTTGAAAATTATGCGAGCAGACCAATACTTCCAAGACAATCATATCCTGATATATTACCACCCTCATCCAGAAGGGCATCTGAGAGGCCAAAAAGAAGAAAAAACAAGGATGCTGATGAAAAGAGGAAGGATTCAAGAATTCTTTCTAGAAAGGGATTGCCAAACAAGTGCTCAATATGTGGTACTTCTGGACACAAAAAATCATCATGTCCATCTGCACTAAGACAATCTCAACCGGCCACTATTCAATCTTAACCTGCAAGTGTTCCATCTCAACTTGTCACTGTTCAATCTCAGCCTGCATGTGTTACATCTCAACCTGCCACTATTCAATCTCAGCCTGCAGGTGTTCCATCTCAAAGACCAACTACTGTAGTTCCAACAGTCCAATCCCAACAAACTAAAAAAGTTTAGACTAGACAGTCATAAATTTCCACCACTTCATCTCCAACAGTCCAATCCCAACAATCATAGGGAATTTAAACTAGGAGATCAACAACCTCACAGAGAGTTCAAACAAGACATTCCATCACAGTTGATCAACTAGTTGCTATGAGAAGGGTCAAACAGGGACAAACATATATCCAACAACCAACAACTCAGAGACCAAAGTTGCATATTAAGAGAAAGGTCAAGTAGAATGTAGTATGTATTTTGGAACTAAATATATTGTCTGTATTTTGGAATTAAATGTATTTTGGAACTAAATGTATTTTGAAACTAAATATGCTGTCTGTATTTTGGAACTAAATGTATTTTGGGTATCTTTTGAATCTTATAACAATATTATGGGATATGTTATAACAATGTTTTAGTGTCCTACTTTTAGAACATAATTATGTTTACATATGTTATGAATTTGCATTATTATATGTTCTGTTATAAATCTGTTGTGGTTCTGCATTATTATGGATTGTGTTATAACAATGATTAATATGTAACAAAAAGGTCCTATAACTTTTTAAATTGTAACAAGGTCCTTTAACTTTTTAAATTGTAACAAATATGTCCCTTAAATTGTATTAGTTGTAACACAAATAACATTAATTGCAAAACTAATTACACATTTTATTGCAGTAACAAGACTGATACACAATTAAAGCACAAACACCAACAATGTTTATGCCACATTTTTTTAACGGAAGTTTATTAGAAGGGTAACAGTGCAACACTTAGTAACATAAAGAACCTACTTGAATCGAAACCAACATAAATGACCAAAATGTTACAATTAAATAATTTAAAAGATCCAACATCAAGTAATTTATATGTTTTTGATCCCTATAAATATTACAATTTTAATTTTTAATTCTATAAAAAAATGTCGAATTTTAATCTTATAAAATTACTTTTACACACAGGTTTAGTCCCTCAACATAGACTAAAACTATATACAAAAATAATTTTATAAAACTAAAAACATTTTTTTTTTTATAGAGATTAAAAATTAAAAATTGAAATATTTATAGATTCTACCGACATATTTAATCCTTAAAAATAAAATAAGAAACTATCCCCTCAAATCGATTGATTTGTTCTTCCAGCCCTGGATTTAGGGCTTCTTCCATTCTAATTCTAACTTCAATTTTTGCTTTCTTTCAGCTTGAGGAGCGTTAGATTGTTCATAATTTTTGTTACTATTTTCAGATGGTGAGGGTGATGAGAAGCTGCATACAATCGGTATTGAAACTGGTAAACTCGTTGATTGGGATGGCCGGGTTAGCCATGATTCTATACTCTGCTTGGATGATTAGGGTTTGGCAGAGGAAGATGGGTGAACTTCCTTTTGCCCATGATTCTGATTACCCACCTCCCTGGTAAATAAAATCCCTCTCTTCTTTTTTCTTCTTCTTATGAGATTAATGGATTTAATTGTTTTAGTTATAACTTTGTTGAATGGAATTATTTGTTGAGGATTTTTTTTGCTATTTGAAAGCTTTACAATTCCAAATTTGCAATTCTGCACAGTTAAATTATGAGAATATGCAATTTTAATAGAGTTGGGCTTAAACTGGATTCTTTGAAGCAGGGGTGCTGCTTTGGAATATGTTCTCTTTGAGAGTTACACTGATTGGAATGTAAAGCTTGTATGCTTTAGGTTAAGACATGAGCAAATTCAAGATAAAATACATAATCGGGAAGAATATGTTTGAATATTTACTCATTCCCTTGAACTATGGCTAAGGTAGAAAATAACAACTAACCTAACAAAGCCATAACTAAATTAGAGAATAAAAAGAGTAGACTATAACTACTCTAACAAGCCTATGGTCTAACTAATGTTAACACCCCCTTAAAGTGGAATGGGTATTAATCAATCCAAGTTTGCAAACTTGTGAAGAAAAGTTACCTAACTTCAAGGCCTTAGTAAATAGGAAAAGGTGAGTAAGTACAATCCTTGATGTAACTCAGCTGCACCAATCAGCTTTTTGGAGTGATTGCCCTGTATGATGGAATGCTTTGAATAAAAAAAGATAAGATGGTGCAATTTTAGGAATAGAAACTATATTGGTATAAATTTTTTAAGGAATAAAGAGAACATTGTGCAAGTAGAGGTCATGAGAAAAATGAATGGTGCCAGAATGATTGGTGGATGGTGGTAATAGTGGATCCATGATTGGTGGACGGTGGTAATAGTGGATCCATTAGGGAGCTTGATGAAAACAATTTTGATTTTAGTTAAAGAATGAAGTAAATCTTTAGAAAAACACACATGATCCGTGGGTCTAGGATCAAATTATTATTACTATTAATGTGTAAAATAAGACGTTTAATAGGGGTATCTCAAAGATCTATTTAAGGAAGTGTTGAGATGTTGAACATTGGCAAGAGGGCTCTGAGGTGAGTTTTGTAGGAGAGCTAGCAAACCTTTCTTTTGATTAGGGATGGGCACAAGGTTCTCAGTTTCATTGATAAAATCCTTGGCTTGTTCAAAAATAGAATATTCACCATTGTCATCTGAATCATCAGAGCACTTGTTGACATTGGTCTTCTTGAAATATGGTGGGAAATCATGTTTCTTGAAACATACTTCAGTGGTGTGTTGTGACCTTGCTTTTGGAAGTAGCTGAAACTTTCGATCCTTTTCCACGATCCGTATGAGTTTCTGTACCAATGATGTCTATACCAACACCCTTTGGAGCTCTTCTACGAGTAATGTTAGCTACATGTTTATTTTCATCAAGAGGGGTGGAATTTTGGCATTCTTGCTGAATGAGCATGGAGAACACCTTATTGACACAAGGCAAAGGGGTCATGAACATGATTTGTGAACAAACAGGAGCGTATTGCTCGTTGAAGGCTTTGAGGAAACGAATAACTTAGGCCCCTTCATGATAATCCTTGATCTTTGGGAGTAAAGCACATAAACACTTGACATGGTAGATACAAACAAGGATGGGATGAAAAATTTCCAATTTTTGCCATAATTTTTCAGCTTGGTGTAGGAAAGGGTAATAGATTGATCACCTTGTTGAAGAGTGCAGATCTTCTCTTTAAGATCATAATTGCGCACGATATCTCTTTGATGATATTGATCCTTCAATTCTTCCTAGATTTCTTAAGTTGTGTCCATCGACATCACACTCTGAGCAATTTCTGCATCAATTGAATTGGCCATCCAAACACTTATCATTGTATTGCATTTGACCTAAGCAATTGGTAATCGATCTGAATCTTGTGGATGAATTAGGGTTCTGTCGAGAAACCCTAATTTTGTTCTTCCATCTCATAGCCACGAGCATTCATCTTGACCAATAGTTGTAGTCTGTATTGTTCAGTGTTGGAAAGACGATTGCGATGACTCGATTGTCGCTTAGATGCATGAAAAATCGATCGAGCATATCCATTTGCTAGCTTTGATTTGATGACGACAAGTTGTTGAAATTGTTGTTTTGTGGTGGTGGAGGGGTTGGGGAAGAAACGGTCGAAGGAATGGGTTGGGGAGAAATGGATCGAGCATATCCGTGGAGGAATTTGGGAAAGAAGTTCGGAGAAAAACCGAGAAAAGGGAAAGGTGATGAAGGAAGGAAAAAGAAGCTAATGAATAAAAGAAATTGGACAGGAAAGATAAAGAATAGTAAAAGAGAAAGGATCAGATTGTATGATAACCGATACCATGTAAAGAGATGAGCAAATTCAAGATAAAACACATGCTCATTAAGAGAATATGTTTGAATATTTACTCATTCTCATTGAACTTTCTTATTAAAGTTAAAATACAATGCAACTCCTATACACTTATAAATAGGGTCATGAATGAGAAAATAATAACTAACTTATCAAACCCATAACTAAATTAGAGAATAAAGAGGATACATCATAACTACCCTAACAAACCTAACTAACTAAGCCTAAAGTCTAACTGATGTTAACACTTTCAATGTTTGAACATAATGAGGGGTTGATTTCCCCATTCATTATTTCCTGCATGTATGTTTCTTTTTGTAACCTTTTTACTTCTTCTGTTCCGTGTTAATGGATTGTGAATGATTTGGCATTTTTTTGTTATTGCAATCAGGTTTATTTACGCCTTTCTTGGCCTTGGAATTACATTCTGTGTAATCACTTGTTCGGGTCATGTTGCTGCCGAAACTGCTAATGGCTGTTGCTTGTATTTGGTATCCTTTTATCGAGTCTTCCACCTTATGGGATGTGTATTAGATACTATACCTGTGCAATCTATATCAGACATCATACCTGTGCAATCTAAGGATATGTCATTTTAAAAATTTGGGTAGGGCAGTATGCAACAGAAAGGTAATATATATATAAGGCATCATGATATTTATACCTAAGTAATATCTTAAAATCTAATTTAGAGACTTTTATTGTCGTGCATTACATGTACTATAAATAAAGCAAACATAATCTTAAAGATGCAATTTTTAAGGTTACTATTATCATTTAATATTTATGTATGAAAAGATTTTACATATTTGGTGATCCCTTGTGTGCTGTAATTTTAGTTCCTTTCAATTGATTTCACTTTACTTTAGTATGAAATTGATTTTCAGTGCTTAAACTTTAATTTTTGCATTGAAGCAACTTCCCTTTAACAGAAGAATTATTTTATTGTGTGGCCATTACGGCATTAGAGCCATGTGACCTTGATTGTTTTTAGTATATGGTGTTTGTGGTTTTGCTTCTCATGCTGGAGGCTGCAGTTTCTATTGATGTATTTCTAAACCGGGATTGGAAGGAGGTATGTTATATGTAAAAATTCTTTGTCAGTGACTCTGGTGCTCTTTGTTAGACTAATAATTTTGTAGTGTTCTCTCCATATGACACATTAGATAGGTTAAGCCATGGTCTGATCCATTTTAACTTTGAAATCTAAATCAGGACTTCCCTATGGACCCCTCAGGGAATTTTGATCAGTTCAAGAATTTCATCAAAACAAACTATAAGATGTGCAAATGGATAGGCCTATCGCTTGTGTCTGTACAGGTAATTACCCTCCCTCTTCTTCTGGTCTGTATACAGTACTTTTGCCTGACATCTCTTCACATTGTCATGATTTGCAGTGTCTTTTATTATGCATTTATTTAATAAGAGCAATATGTATCATTTCTTCCAAATTGAATCCTTCTCTATTTGTCCTTTTTTTATACCTTGACTGTTTTCTTCAGTTATTAGTAATCTGGATAAATATTCCATGTGCAATGATCACACACAGTTATGGTAATGATTGGAATATTATTGATGAAAAGGAATGACCAGCTTCCATAAAAGAAGGATCTAGTACAGTGCAGAAAGAAAAGTTCAGATAGAGAATAACATAATATCAGTGAAAAGATGTGACTAATCACCAATTGCCCAAAGTCCCTCACTAGCTCACATGTTTGTTCTATAACCATTTAGCCTAGTGTTGGCTACACGTGTCCTGCTTCCTTTCCTCACTCCCTCCATGTTAGTTGGAGCTACATTTGCTAAGTTACCCTTCTTTTCCTTGCTTCCCAATATATTCTTTGTAGCAAATCCCCCTTTGAACTCAACCATGTCTTAAAGGTTGAATAAGGGATAGTTGTTGCAGATTTCCTTGAAGTTCTGCCACTTGACCTCTGTATTTATTTGCGTCATTGCCCCATTGTATCAGCATCTGTGGAACTTGTAAGTTGCCTTTAAAGATCATTCTACTTCCCAGAACAGTTGTAGGTTGAAAGGTAGGACCTACCTCTGGGCGGAGTTTTGAATTAAAGCTGGAGCTTCTCTGCCATTCAGTGCCTTGGAAGGAGTCATTCCTGCACTTGTATGGAACACTGTATTATACCAGTATTAAGCCAGAGGTAATATCTTATTCCATCCCTTTGGGCTCTGAAATATAAAGCACATCAAGTACATTTCCAGACATTTGTTGAGGGCCTCTAATTGGCCATCCTTTTCTGGATGATATGCTGTGCTCATGGCTAAGGACGTCCCTTGAAGTTTAAACAAGTTTTACCAAAACCCACTTGTGAAAACCTTATCTCTATCTAACACTTGTTGAGGGCCGCTGATTGGCCATCCATTTGTGGATGGTATGCTGTGCTCTTGGTTAAGGATGTCCCTTGAAGTTTAAACAAGTTTTGCCCGAACCCACTTGTGAAAACCTTATCTCTATCTAACACTAGACTTTGGAATCCGATGTAATTTAGCAATGTTTGTCATGAAAGTTTCTGCCTCATATTTACTAGTATAATCAGCTTTTTGTGCCACAAAATAGCTATATTTTGTCAATCTATCTATATGACCACCATGATCACTCTAAACCCAAAGGAATTGGTAAATCAGTGATGAATAGTAGTTGCTGAGTGTTATCAAATATCCGCCATGGCGGCGCTATGGTGGATATGCATGGCAGTTTTTGGGCTCGCCGCAATGGTAAATATTGGCCAATATTGCGGGTGTTTCTGCCATAATCCGCTATAACAGTGCCGCAAATCGGTTGGTATGGTGGGATTTTGACTCTCTGCCATGGACTGTCATACGCCATCGACAACACTGGCAGTAATCTAGCTGGTACTATGTTGATTGTCTTAGCTTGCTGACATATGGTACATTGCTGCACACATTCTTTAATATCTTCTCTCATCTTTTTCCAATTAAACCAAGCCTGCATGCGTGGCTATTCCTGCATGGCCACCTATGTGTGATGTATGATATTCTGCCAATATTTTGTGGATCAATTCAGGATTGTTTGAAATTACCAGATTATCTTTCCACAATAGCAACCCATCTCTAACAGAATACATCTTATCTGTTCCCCCCTGCTGCTGAAAGGAACTCATTATGTGCTGTAGCTCTGTATCTTCCTGCAATGCAACTGTAATTCTTGCAGAAACTGAATTTTGGATACTGACCAGGCTAACATAAACATTCTCGACTGTGCATCAGCAGGTATATTATCCTTACCCGGTTTATATTCAATCTGGAAATCAAATCCAATGAACTTATGTAGCCAGGCCTGTAGTTCTGGTGTTTGGAGAGATTGGTCAAGCAAGCTTCTCAAACTTTTGTGGTCTGTTTTGATCACAAACTTGTGCCCCAACAAGTAATGCCTAAATTTGGCCAGTGCTTCAGTAATTGCTCGTAATTCTATGATGTGAGCTGATTGCTTTTGTCTTCTAAGTGATTATTTCTTTGAGAAATATCAAATATGCAATCAGGTTGCCTTGTTGTCCCAATACTGCTCATACTTCTGTACCCGAAGCATCTGTTTCTAGGTGAAATGGCTTTGAGAAATCAGGTTAACGAAGCACTGGGTGCAGTGGTGATTGCTTGCTTGAACTGGTGAAGTGATGTTTCAGCTTCTGGGTTCCAAACAAATGCATCCTTTTTCAACAAATCAGTTTAGGACCTACAGTTTTAGCATAAGCTTTGTTGATCCGGGATTGGGTCAGATTTGTATGTATTTGGGCCATATTTCGGGTGGTAGTTACTCAGGGTGTTTGGGATTTTGTATGGGCTTTGAGTGTATTTTGGTTTGGTTAGGTGTCATTTTTCTTCCAAAAGCTTAGCCAATGCAAACACTTTGGAAATGGTGGTTGGGGAGAGGACTAGAACGTTCTTTTGAATGTCAGATTGGAGTCCACTCAAGAAGCAATCTAAGAGGGCTTTTGTACTCACTCCATACATCCTGTTTGCTAGTGTGTTGAACTCTTTGTAGTAATCAACCACTGAATCCACTTGATTCAACTTACAGAGAGCTGCTCTTGGATACTCATACGCTGACGGGCCAAAATCTAGTTCTAACGTCCTCGTAAATTCTTGCCAAGAGCCAAAAGGATGCGAGCGTTGAATCATTTGGTAGCACGGTACCACATCGTGGTCCAAGTGCACAGAGGAAATTACAAAAGGTGTGTTGATACAACAACAACAACTACGCCTTATCCCATTTGGTGGGGTCGGCTACATGGATCAACTTACGCCATAATGTTCTATCCAGGACCATGCTTCGATTCAAATAATTAATTTCGAGATCCTTCTTGATAACTTCTCTTATGGTCTTTTTGGGTCTTCCTCTTCCTCGAATTGTATGTCTTCTCTCCATCTGGTCTACTCTCCTTACTACGGAGTCTACAGGTCTTCTCTCTACATATCCAAACCACCTAAGTCTATTTTCCACCATCTTCTCTACAATAGGCGATACTCCAACACTCTCTAATAATTCATTTTTGGTTTTATCCTGTTGAGTCTTACCACACATCCACCGCAACATCCTCATCTCCGCTAGCCCCACTTTGTTCTCGTGTTGGTTCTTAACCGCCCAACATTCTGTTCACAAAATCGTAGGTCTTACCGCAGTCCGATAAAACTTCCCTTTAGTTTGAGCGGTACCTTTGCATCACATAAAACACTTGATGCCTTTATCCATTTCATCCATCCAGCTTGAATTCGATGATAATTGAAAAAGGTGTTGATAATTGAAAAAATTGTTCCGCTTTAAAAATCCAGTTTAACATGTATTTTTCTGTCAAATCTTGGAAAATCTAGTTTCACAGTTTTTACCTGAAATGGTTGCTTGTTTGAGTTCATCGCACCTCGCATCATGGGAAGACTCCGGTGGGTTTGCTTGCTTCTGAATGAGTGCATCGTGAGCTTCATGAATGAGATTGAAACACTCGCATTGGTAGCTTCTGCACGCCTGAATTGTGCTAGCATCTCTGATTGGATCTGATCGATGGCTTTGGCGTTGCGTTGAATATCGTTTTGTAGCTCCTTGTGCGAGGACTGTTGTCTGCCATGGTGTTAGTGAAAACACCAAATGTAATGATCACACTGTTATGGTAATGATTGGAATATCATTGATGAAAATGAATGATCAACTTCCGTAAATGAAGGATCTAGTGCAGTGCAGGAAGAAAACTAGAGAGAATAATAGAATATCAGAGAGGATGTGACTAATCACCAATTGCCCAAAATCCTTCACTAGCTCACATGTTTGTTATATAACCATCTAGCCTAGTGTTGACTACACGTGTTCTGCTTCCTTTTTTCACTCCCTCCAAGTTAGTTGGAGCTGCATTTGCTGAGTCACCCTTCTCCTTGCTTCCCAAATATACCCCCAAAATCCTTCGCTAGCTCACATGTTTGTTATATAACCATCTAGCCTAGTGTTGACTACACGTGTTCTGCTTCCTTTTTTCACTCCCTCCAAGTTAGTTGGAGCTGCATTTGCTGAGTCACCCTTCTCCTTGCTTCCCAAATATACCCGTCGTAACACCATGATTGTGAGATTGATTTAATATAAACATATTCCATACATAATTAGTAAAATAATGGGAACTGGTACACCGTTACTTCAACCATTTGTCCTGTCAGTGCAATACATGATCAGCTAGTGCATATTTCTTCATTTGCTTATTTGTGCTGACTACAGCTGGTTTTTAAAATTGAGGATGAAGTTACTTTTAGAATTTGGAATTTTGTTTAAAGAAAGATGAACTGATGCTTGTACCCTTCATATGCTCACTACCAGGGAATCTCTCTATTATTGGCAATGATACTCAAAGCTCTTGGGCCACATCAATATTATGACAGTGATGACGAATATGCTCCTGACAGGGTGCCACTCTTGAATAATGCTCCACCTCCATATGTTGTTGAACAAGGATATGGGTATGGGCCAAAAAATGGTGCATGGATTGGGGTTAACGACAAGGTAACATAATTTCGGGACTCTTAGTCAGGATTTTCTTAATCATTTGTTTTCACTAGTTACAAATATGTATTGAAACTCATCCTTATGTGATTCCAGAAGGCAAGTATGGTTATAGAATGAATTTTGATGTATACTATAATCATTATAGTATAATGGCTACGCATTATCCTGAATTTGAAGCTTTCATGCTAAACTATCTCCTTTTTCTTCATATCTTTACTGGTAACCAGCTCAAAATAGGGGTGTGCATGGTTCTTAAACCAACCCGAATTGAACCAAATATATGGTTCGGTTTGGATCTAAAATTATTTTGTAAAACTGGTTTTATTTTTTCAAAACCAGTTTATATTTGGATTGATTCGGTTCAAAACTGGTTTCTATTGAAAGCTTGATTTTTATTTGATTCAGTTTTAAGACCTTTTTTTTTAAAATCAATTGCATCAATTTTTTATTTTAATCATTTTTTTAGTCGGCTTTGAAATTTTTATGCATACTATATCATTTATAAGATTTTTTTTTAATAATGTTGTCTATGTGAATATTTTCTATTAAGTAAGTTTCATGTTGTATTTATATAGTTTAAATTTGAATTATGGTGTTATAAAATTTTAATTTCAACATACTGATTCATGTTTATAATGAAATTCAATTTCCATTAATGTGTTGTCTTTCAAACATGTTTGCAGGAATATGTAAACATAAAAAGAAATTCTAATATATATAACTCTCTTTTGAATTACTAAAAAAAAATTCAGAAAATTATTGTTGATGTTACTACTAGATTATGGATTTTGTTGTTACATGTAGAATAATATTTACTGCAGTATATGTAATGTTGGGATCCAAAAAAAATTAGCACTGATTCAATTTGAATGGTGTTGGTTTTGTTGGAAATTTAGTGATGGTTTTGATTTGGTTGAAAATTTAGAGACAAGTATTTTATCATTTGAGTTAATTGGATCATGAATAGGAACTGGATTTCAATAAATGGGTATCCAATGTTATTGGTTTTTCTTAAATGGACTGGGTTAGGTAATAACATAAATGGTTTGAGTTTTTTAATTTTGGAAACCAGATTTATGGTTATGGATTAGACAAACTGGTTTAAATGCACACCCCTAGCTCAAAACATAATGATATTTTTTTTTTCTATTGCGTGATACCGATTTAATGTAAGCTCAACAGTAATATCAGTTATCCTACTTTACCGTGGTATAATAATTGGTTGTGATTTGTTGTTTTATTTTATATATTGGTCATCATGTGCAAACTTAGCACTTATTTGTACTTGACTCTTAAATGAAAATTTCTTATTTCTTAATCAGACAAATAGGTAAGGCCGTTGGTTTCAATTGACCCTCTTGATGTTTGGAGCTGAAGGAAAAAAACGATCTGTTTGCTGGAGATAGATTAGCTATCGAATTAAAGGCTATGTGAGAAACAAGTGCTTACTGTCGGTGAATCTTGGTGTGTTACACCTAACTCATACAGTTATGAGCAAATATATGTTTAGGCTGATTCATGTTTGTAAAGATATATAAATCTTGATCTCTTGACCAACCCTTGTATCATCTGTTGTTGAAATTATCTCAGTAAGATACGTGAATAAATGTTAATTTAACCATTAATTGAATCTAATTTAAAAGTTACGATTATTGTGTAAATTAAAAAGATTTACTCTTGGAGTAACTGATAGTGTAAAAAACATATATATATATATATATATATATATATATATATATATATATATATATATATATATATATATATATATATATAATATATATGTAGATATATATCTACATATATATATATATATATATATATATATATATATATATATATATATATATATATATATATATATATATAATATATATATATATATATATATATATATATATATAATATATATATAATATATATATATATATATATATATATATATATATATATATATATATATATATATATATATATATATATATATATATATATATATATATATATATATATATGTATATGTATATGTATGTATATGTATATATATGTATATATATATATATATATATATATATATATATTATTTTAAAAAAAAATAAAGTAATGCAAACGAATGATGACATTGAATTGACCATGTAAAACTTTTTACACTGTCAGTACATAACAATTAATCTCATATATAATTACTAATTTTTTTTGGATGCAAAATGAAGTTTGGTCCCTGAAGCATTTATATTGGATGAGTGAAGTTACATTTCATTATTTAAGTTGCCCGTTTCACCTTTAGGTGTGCATCCTATATATCTGAAAATCCAAAAATGTCCTTCATATGTCCAGAGATGTCTCTTCGGACACACCAAAATTACACCTTTAGGTGTGCATCCTTGATCCGCGTGTCACGCACAGATCAAAAACGAGTTATTTTGAAAATATAGTATAACGACAATGACTCGAAGCGTCTCACAAGGATTCTTGATCTTATTAACTAACGATAGTAACGATTAATGAGGGTGATTTTAAGGCCGAATTATATAAATGAATTAAAATAAGTGATTAACAAATAAGCTGAAACGGTTAATCTGCTGTTTAGATTTCCCAACTTATCATCGATCTAAATAATTTCCAATTCCTAAGCGGACTCTATTTCCTTTTCGATTATAATAACAATCAAACAAGCGTAATTGATATTATATGATAAATATTCCTAATTTCCGAATTAAGCAAACAGATGAAATATATCAATCGTGAATTAAGCAAACACGATAAACATACGCGAATTAAGCAAACACGATTAAAGTATATGAACATGCAATCATCGAAATAAATCAATCTAACCTTAGATAAATCGAATTAAGCAAACAATATATCAAGATCAGAATTGAAAGGAAATAAATTAATTGGAAAATAAAAGAACCTCAAAGTGTCGGCGAAAATCGATTACAACAGATTAATCCTTGGAATTAGTTCTCAATAATTCGTCTCTTCGAGCGTAAAAAAATAAAACCGTAAAAAGTGTGTAAGTGAACAGCTGCACCTGCTAGTAAATAGAAAAACCTAAAAAATCCGTTTACAACCCAACTGGGTCAAATACATAACCCAGACCCAATTCTAAATGACCCGAAACTAAATAAAACTAATGCAACAGCTTCAAACGAACTTCTGGAAAATATGACTCCGAATCTGACTTCGACTCCAACACGAAAGTTGTAGCTCTCTCTCTCTTAGCTTTCTATCGACTGGTAGAACCCCTCAATCAGATTCCTGGAACTCCGGTTATGATCATTTCCGTAAGAGCTGTTAAAGCTGAATATTAAGTACGAAAATCAAATTAATCCAAAAATAAAATAAAATACAAAAGCTAATTAAAATATAAAAATAAACAAAGAAAACCAAAGAAATACTTAAGTGCAAACATGGTAGAATGTGCATTAAAATGCATTGATCAAATTCTCCCACACTTGAACTTTTGCACTCCGAGCAAAAATAAACTCAAGACTCAAGAAACACAACATCATTCAGATACTCATTCTAGGCTACAAACTCTTCTTCGATTTAGATAGCATTGATAAGTATTAATCTTACACACTAAGGATATCGTAAGAACACAAATCCGCAATTGTGCGGTCATAAGCTTCCATCATATACAAACCATTTCGAATCATGTTATTATGCCTAAACCTAACTTACTCATCTTCCTTTTTGCTCTCTTTCATTCTAGTGCAATCACATTAAGCCTATTATCTATTCATACACATGGTAAATAAATTTGTTAGTGACTATGATCCATATCTTTATAATATTTTAAAGTTACTTTAGTAACAACAATTTTTTTTCTTAAGGTTTCACATCCATTAGGCTAAATGACCGGGTGAGGGTCACCTAACTTATAAGGCAGATTCCTATTCAGATTTCTTTTTAAGCGCAAGATCATTCATTTATTTGCATCAACTTAATTACTTAGTGTATGATTTTTAGATGGTGCTGACTGCTATATAAACTACTTAAGAGATATTAAAGGATGAGAACTCAAGGCTATGGCATAACAAGCATTCAAAATGATTTCCATATTAAGGAGACTTAAGGTGTTAAAACGATACCGATCTTATGAACTTTTTCCAAGTCTCCACAACTAACCTCAAAACAATCTATAGCCTAAAACTTTTTTATAAAAAAAGTCTAGTGTTTCTAAAACAAAACAAAACAAACAAAAACAAAACAAAAACAAAGAAAATAAATTATTCCCTCCCCCACACTTAAAACAAGCATTGTCCTCAATGAAAGGACATAAATATAAAATAAGAGGGAGAGAAAGGAAAGAACACACCCGAGTAGTCAAGGTGGATAAGTGATCACATAAGCAGCATTTCCTAAAGAGAGCTCTTCTACAGTCTCTTCTTCCAAAGTGGGGATCTCATAGAGTAACTTTGGGTAGTATCCATTAATCTTGGAGTTTTTATTAGTGCCTTCGCCTTTTACTCCAGGATCAAAGAAGAATCTTCGATAAGTAAAAATGTTGAATGTGCAGGTGATAATGATCTCCTTTTCTACAACTTCAAGAATCAAAGGATTAAGTGGCTGCCTCACTACTTTTGTTCCATCTTCAATTGAGATCCTATGCATACTCATGGATGGGCTAATATCACAAGTGTCAACCAAAGTCCATACAATTCCCTTCTTATGTTTCTGTAATGATTTATCTTCCTGCACAAATTCAAATAACTTATTAGGAAGTGACTTCAGCTTTAAAGAGGGAGATTTCTCGATGGATGGTTTGTTCCGAGAAGTCGGGGTGTCGAGAGCTTCATTGACATGAACAACTTCATTTGCAACCTCATTTGCAGTAAGAATATCAATTTGCAAGGCAACCTCAACTTCAGCACAAACAAAGCAAATTTTATTGTCAGTACAAACATCACAAGAGTAAACATCATTAAAATCAGACAAGGAAAATCAGCTGCAAACAAATTAATACAAGTATCATCAACAGTTTTAGAAGGCAACTCTATTTGAAAAATAGAATGTTCTTCCGAAGGTTCTTGGTTTGATCCTTGAGATTGCTGCATAATATTCACTGAAGTGGTAAGTTGATCAAGCTGTGTTTGCAAAGCCTGAAGACTATAGTCTGTTTGTTGCTAAAACTGGAGATTATTTGCAACAATTTGCTTGACAAGGTCCTCTAGTGAAGGTTCGGAAGGTGTAGAGTACACAACCTGAAATTCATTCATATTCTTATGTGGATCCTCACCTGCAAAAATATTAAAACTTGGCAACAAGTGTGTTAAACCAAATTTCAATTCGAAAGGTGCATCAACAACATCAGGATATTCAATACATAAAGCATTATAATTCACAAGTGCAGCCAGTTCTCTCAGAGTTCTTTGATCAATCATGATATGATTATAAATTTCAACACATAATCAAATAAAATCACTGCATATTTAAAAATAATGGAAAATAAGAAAAGAAATTAAAATAGAATCTAAACAATATAAAAATAACGCTAAAAATCTAATTAAATCAAATAAAGATCACACAATTTTTTTTAGATTTTTTTGAATATATGAAAATAGAAAATAAATCAAATAAAATAGAAAAACGCAAAATTTGCAATTTTGAGGGTTAAAATCTTATAGAATGGTATTCTAAAAGAGTATTGTTCTTCGATTTATTTATGATTTTCTGGAAACAAATCGGAGCAAATCGAAACAATAGCTTCCAACTTACCTGAAAGGTTGGAAAACTTATCACTATACTGCAACTGGTATTGCAACCCTGAAAATCAACCAACACAACAAAAAAGAAAAGAAAAAAACTAGCAAGAAAACTATACCTATGACTATAAAATCAGTTAATAATAACAAGAATCCCCGGCAACGGCGCCAATTTGATCCGCGTGTCGCGCACAGATCAAAAACGAGTTATTTTGAAAATATAGTATATCGACAATGACTCGAATCGTCTCACAAGGATTCTTGATCTTATTAACTAACGATAGTAACGATTAATGGGGGTGATTTTAAGGTCGAATTATATAAACGAATTAAAATAAGTGATTAAAAAATAAGCTGAAACGGTTAATCTGCTGTTTTGATTTCCCAACTTATCATCGACCCAAATAATTTCAAATTCCTAAGCGGACTCTATTTCATTTTCGATTATAATAACAATCAAACAAGCGTAATTGATATGATATGATAAATATTCCTAATTTCCGAATTAAGCAAACAGATGAAATATATCAATCGTGAATTAAGCAAACACGATAAACATACGCGAATTAAGCAAACACGATTAAAGTATAGGAACATCCAATCATCGAAATAAATCAATCTAACCTTAGATAAATCGAATTAAGCAAAGAAGATATCAAGTTCAGAATTGAAAGGAAATAGATTAATTGGAAAATAAAAGAACCTCAAAGTGTCGGCGAAAACCGATTACAGCAGATTAATCCTTGGAATTAGTTCTCCATAATTCGTCTCTTCAAGCGTAAAAAAAATAAAATCGTAAAAAGTGTTTAAGTGAACAGCTGCAGTTGCTAGGTTAAATAGAAAAACCTAAAAAATCCGTTTACAACCCAACTGGGTCAAATACATAACCCAGGCCCAATTCTAAATGACCCGAAACTAAATAAAACTAATGCAACAGCTTCAAACGAACTTCTGGAAAATATGACTCCGAATCTGACTTCGACTCCAACACGAAAGTTGTAGCTCTCTCTCTTAGCTTTCTATCAACTGATAGAACGCCTCAATCAGATTTTTGGAACTCCGGTTATGATCATTTCCGTAAAAGCTGTTAAAGTTGAAAATTAAGTACGAAAATCAAATTAATCCAAAAATAAAATAAAATAGAAAAACTAATTAAGATATAAAAATAAACAAAGAAAACCAAAGAAATACTTAAGTGCAAACATGGTAGAATGTGCATTAAAATGCACTGATCAATCCTACATATCTAAAAATCCAAAAACGTCCTTCATATGTTATGAGATGTCTCTTCGGGCGCACCAAAATCACATAAGACTTTACTTTTCTAAGATCCATCTCATTTTGAACAAAATATAGTCCAGAGATGCTTTTTTGTATGTTATTTCCCTCGGGTAAAAAAATTGCCAATGTTAATGAATTCTAGTGGCGTTCATTTTAATCGGATATGGGGATGTCCACAACCATACTCGGCTACAACTAACTAATATTTCTATTTTAGTTTTTAACCAGTCCACTTCTTGATTTTGTTGGATATCCTTAACCAAAAATACAGGGAATTTCATGAGCCCTATGAGATGGAAAAACACCTTATGGAAAATTGCAAATGTCCCTCAAATTTTGGAGATGCATCTTCGAATGCACTTTATGCACATACAACGAATTTGTTTGAGTCACATCCTAATTTTATGACATAATTTATTTCGTAAATACATTTTCCGAACTGACAGAAACACTTAGATTCCTATAGGCGGTGATGGATTTTGCTCAGAGAACCATATTGGATTGTACCACCTTAATCCTCCTACAAATACAACAAATTTTAACAAGATACATGTGTAGCCGGATATTCATCCATAATTAGTTTATGTTTTACTGTTTAAATTGATTAAGTAATCCTAGGATATAAATGTTTTTGAGAGTTCCGAAAATGTATTTCTAGAGACATTTTGGAAATGCCTTCCTGAATAATTTAAGTCATAAAATTGGGGGGTGACTAAAATACGAATGAGTTATATATGAATAGGGTGGTTCGGAGATGTATTTTCGAAAATTGAAGGCATTTTTATATTTTTATGTGACGCCCTAGTAATAAATAGGATATATTAAGAAATTCCGAAAATATAACTCATCGTAAAATGTGACTAATAAATCAAGAAAATCTCATTTTTTCTTCCAAAAAATAATCTCAAAGCTTTGATACACCATATTTGGCAAATTGATTATCTCTCCATCTTCTACACTCTTTAAAACCCTAAATCTCCTATAGAAAATGATGAAACCTTGGATCATAAATTCTCTATTTATTCTTCATTTCTCACTCGCGAAACAAATGATTCATCTTCATCAAGTGAGACAAAGAAGGATACATCATTTCCGCTGTTATGCCATTATGCTCTTAAATCTGGAGAGTATAAACTTGATGTTTAACTAGCTTGTCGTCCAACTTACCATGGTTATTCTCTCTTTTTGAGACCCGAGTTTTCGATTCAAGAAGATATATAAAATCAAACATATATGAAAGTATTATGAGTATTCTTGTATTTTATAATGTTTTCATTTGTTTATCTATATTTCTTTTTTAAATCCCTTAGGAAACACAAGTTTTTCTTGTATTATAATATTTTTATTTACTTTTTAAAAATAGAGTTTTTCGATGTAAAATTTATAGTAGTTATTATATATATGGCTTAAATAGTCTTTTGGTCTATGTAAGTTAGCGAGTTTTTGATTTTAGTCCTTGTAATATTTCTTTTTTTTTGGTTTAGTCCTTATATCTCACTTTTGCATTCGTTTTAGTCTATAAAACCAAAATCCACAGAAAAATTCGAAGAAAAATCCGCATGAAAACTGTGGATTTTCATACGGATTTTGATTTTAGGGACTAAAACGAACGCAAAAGTGAGATATAGGGACTAATTCCAAAATAAATAAATTATAGGATACGAATTACCCGCTTAACAGATATCCGCATGAATATGAGGTGGATATGGATATCATTTTTATCTAATGTGGCGGATACAAATATCATAGTATCCGTCCCCATGGATATCCATTTACACACACATACATATACACACACACACATACACACACACATACACACACACACACACACACACACACACACACACACACACACACACACACACACACACACACACACACATATATATATATATATATATATATATATATATATATATATATATATATATATATATATATATATATATATATATATATATATATATATATATATATATATATATAAGTAAAATTGAAAAGAAATCTGTTTGTCGAATTCAATCTGATTATGAAAACCGATTATGTTTTTCTCAAACTGGTTTAAAAATTGTTTTAAAATGTAATTCATTTTATTAGTTATTATATAGTTATGGCTTGGATATTTAAAATTCAAGGGTATGCAAATTAAATCGGATTGATCGATCAACTGTTATCTTCCGAAATCGAAAAACAAATTGAGAATCCAATTAAAAATAGGTAAAATCGAAATGAACGGGTGGTTCGGCCAATTTAAAATATTGAGCCAAATTTTGGTATTTTAAAAAATAGATAAAGAAGAATAACTTATTTAGTTTTTCTAGACACAAACAATATGAACTTCACTTAAAATTCACACAGGTTAACCAACGAAACGAGAAGAATAAACTAATAGAGTTATAAAGAGTAGAATTGTTGTTTTACTATTTTGAAAAAAATACTACTAAAGAAATTTTCAGGTCGAGTCATAGTTTAAGTTGCTCTCTTTAAGACATTTTGCAACACTGCATAAAATTGTACAAGGCAATCAATCAACCACGACACCTCCAGGATAAAATAGCTCAAAGTCCAGTCTCGAAATACTATTGCACTATAGTAATCGATCTAGAAATACACTTTTCGATGGCCCAAAGATCAATCATAGTATCAGATGAATACCAACCACATTATTTGGTGGATACCGTTCGTATCTTGCGTAAAAAATTCAGTAAGAAATAAGAAGAAAAAGAAAAATATAGAGATGAAGTGGAGACAAAAGAGAGGAGTCAAACTACGATTTGATTCAGAAATCTCGAGTGCAAAATATGATGTGTGAATGTCTCAAATTATAGGAAAATATATAAATCCGAATGAAGAAAAAAAGGGGGAATAAAGTGTGAACATATCAATTCTTTGAAGTAACCATTGGGGAAGTCTTTGTTAGCAAGGTAAACGCGGGGAAGAAGGAAATTCGGCTCATGGTCAACAATTAAAGTTACAGTTAAAGAACAACACATTAACAATTAAATTAATTAATATTCAATATTCACCATTAAGGGCACCAAAAAGTAATGGATCACCTAAGCACAAGTTCGGCCCGAACCGAGCCGACAACAGTTGGTTAATAATTAGGGTTATCGTTAAGGGACATAGATTAATAATAAGATTAGTTAATATTCACCATTTCGTGTACCAACAATTAATGGATCACCCAAGTCTAAGTCAGCCATATAGATGACAACACACAAGTGGTGATTTATGGTGGTGCTCTCATTCTTTGGAGCGCACTCCAAGAGGCAAAGTTACCATATTACTACTAAAGTGTAGCTGTAACTGCTTTAATAGTGAATATCATTAAAGAGGAGGGGGTGAGTGTCGCTGCAATTGCTTGAGACAAATAAATTAGTTTTATTTTAAGGGTTAAAATATGATGCGAACATGGAACACCAAGATTTAAATGAAGTAATCCAAAGTTTAGGAGGTCCTATGAAAAGAGAGCATGTAAGGAGAGTCAATAACGCCCTTATACAATTCATGGCCAAACCAATAGGAACAAATAACCAATAGAGAGGAAATGAGACAAGACTTGTCATTTTGATCCAAACTATGAAAGAAGGCATGACATGTGGGTTTGTTGCCCCATTTTAATGTTTTTTTAACTAATCATGTTGTAGTAAAAGGTGTTCGGGTCTAACTTGTCCAATTTAAACTCAAAAGACTTGCTTTTATTTTGTGTGTGTTTTTAGCCATTTTAATGCTTCTAGTACTTTAACTTTCGTGACTTTATTATTATAAGCAAATAATGAGCTGAAGAAAAGCAAAAACAAAATAATGAGAGAGAGAGAGCATTGATCAAAATGACTATAAAGACTGCATTGATCAAAGTGGCTATAAATTGCTATTATTCATTAAGGCAATGAATATCCACTTTCTCCATCACCTTTAATATGTGATCCTTCACCCCCAAGGCATTATTGATAAAATAGTGGGCTTAATTTTTAACATTTTATGAATTATTATCACAAATTCAATAAGCTACGCTATTTCTAAAAATAGGGAGCTAATCATGAATAGAAAGACAAGTTGGATTTTATTAAACAACACATAGTGTGATTTAGAGAGTTTTTCTCATTGGGTTCTAGATTGGACTAAGTTTTTGATCTTATCAAAAAATCATATTTCTTTTGGTAATCTTCTTGAAAGCTTATAATCCTTTTAATTCATAGAAAGAGTGTGACTTCACATTTCTCTTCTTTTTCATTCATTTCTTTCTCATGTTACTTCGTTTCAATACTGTCCCAAGTCCAATACTATATAAAATTTCGTGATTCCTACTCCATAATATCAATTAAAATCACAAGTTTCATAAATTAATTAGATACTGAGAAAATGACTGAATTTTAAATTGGTTAGCCATAAAGTAGTATCAGGAGCAAAGTTCGTAAGAATCATTTCTTACTGCAAATTTTATGGTTAGTTTGTGTTGAATCATATATTCATAAAAAAATAAATAAAAATAAAAATAAAAAATCATATATATTGGAAAAAATTCTTGTATTAAATCTTGTAATTATTTATAATTTTCTATTTTCTGCCACATTCTACTTTTCCTTGTTAATTTCATTTGTATTATTTAATTGACCTCTATTTTATTGTTTTTATTTCCATTTTTCTTTGATTTTCAGCCTTTTGATTTTTTTTTTCTTGTGTGATTGAATTTGATTTATTTAAAGAACTAAAAAGAAAATTCAATAGAAAAAGACAAAAGTGTGTATTATTATAAAAAACCAAATTTGAGTGTAAATGCGTAAGGATTATTATTATTATTATTATTATTATTATTATTATTATTATTATTATTATCATCGTCATCGTCATCGTCTTGTGATTAATAATGTCAAGTTTTGGCAGTGATGATAACCTTCATCTTATAGAAGTTAATATATAGTTGTTGGGAGCCATGACAGTTAAAATGAGAGATTAATTATGACAACACAAACAAAGGCGATACAAATGCGAATTATTCAATTAGAAAACCTACACTATGTTGGTGATTTTAATATCATCAATGTATTTTAGTAGTAATGGGATTTACTACAGGCCAATGCAATTATGCGTTAAAGCTTGGAAACGAGTTAGGGTAGTGCGGAGTGCACGCTCGTCAAACCAACATATATTTGAATGCGAATAATTCAAACGGGGTTCCAAGGGGCGAAGCCCCTGGCGGGGTGCGGGGCAGCGCCCCGTGGGGTTCCAAGGGGCAGAGCCCCTGGCTGGGGTCCCGTTGGTGTGTCTTTTCGTTTGAATTATTGAACTCCTATATAAGGAGTCGTTTGGCCTCTATTTACGTACACATAACAAAACGGAAAACCTTCTACATTCTGAATAATTTTCTTTTGCCAGAAACTATTCGTTCTTCAAGAATTATCTCCACAAAGATTTCGTGAACCCAGACAAAATAGGGTTGAAATACTTTGTTCGGAAAGTGCACGAACACGATTCTTCGAAGATATCCTAGATTATCAAACCCACTATCTAACACACTATAGTACTGAAGAGGAGGAAAGATTAAGAAGAAGCTATGATCTAGAAACTACAAGAAAAAAAATCAATTTTGCGACAATTGATTTACCACAGTTCTAGAAAAACTGCCTAAAAAATACACCTGCGACTATTCCTACGTCCGTCCCGTGCAACTGTCGCCACTCATTACATTAACTTTTAAAAATTAACACTAAACTTGAGAGGGTCATTCAACCTAACAGTCTATCAATGGTTCTGCGATAGTTTTTAGAATTGTCTTTGTGTTTCTTCTCATTCCAACTAGCGCACATGGTATTGCAAAACCGTCACAGAACAGGTTGGCGACACATGATTTTGCAATGGTTTACAAACCACTGTAACCTGAGGCTTGCGGCAGTTCGAACCGCCACAACAACTCAAAAACACCACAATAATTCCCTTTTCTTATAGTGAGAGGCTTATTTAGAGTGGAAACAAAAGTTAAACAAAATTTTGCTTATAACACTAGTACTAATATTCAAAAAGTAAAAGTTGCCTAGCTTGAATTTACGGTATATGCCTTGGTGTGGTGGGGTTAATCTGTCAAAAAAAAGGATAAGATATGAGGAATCATCCATCAACATTTGGAATGTGATGAAAATAATATTTGTTCTTTCCTATTACCATAGGGACTTGCTTATTAAATTATAGTGACTCAATCGAATTTCTAAAAATATTGATGAATATTACAAAGAGATGGAGGTTGCAAAGATAAGAGCCAATGTAGAGGAAGATAATGAAGCAACAATGGCTAGATTTCTCCATGGCCTAAATTGTTACATAACTTAACTTACATAGTAGAGCTGCATCACTATGTGGACGTAGATGATTTGGTGCATCAAGCTATCAATGTAGAACATCAACTCAAAAGAAAAGGGCCTAGGAAGGAGAAACATTACCACTTTCAGCTCTCAAAGTTGGAAGGACAAAACAAAGAAGGAAGGTGTTTCGTCATCTAAGGAAGCCATAGTTCAAAACAAAGGTAAAGTTATTACTTCTTCTTCAAGTGTTTTAACAAACAAAAGTGTTAATTGTTTCAAGCGTCAAGGCCAATGACACATTGCATCTCAATGTCCAACAAGGAGAACTATGCTTATGGAGGAAAATAAGAAAATTATTGAAGAGGAAGATGATAATTATGATGAGGAGTTTGAAGAAGACAAAGAAGAAATACCTAGTGGAGAATGTTGGGAAGCCAAATCAAGGAGGATGATACAAGTTAAAGAGAAAACCTTTTTCACACAAGATGCCTAGTGCAAGAAAATATATTTTCTTGAATTATTGATGGAGGAAGTTGTTATAATGTTGCTAGTGCACATTTGTTTTCTAAACTTAATTTGGAAAAAAATATTCACCCTAAGCCTTACAATCTCCAATGGATTAATAGAAGTGCATAAATTCTTGTTAATAAAAAGTTGAGGTTTGTTTTAAAATTGGAAAATATGAGTGTTGTAATGCGAAAAAACAACCGAGACAAACATAGTCACCACCAAACATTATTTATCCCAACAGGGAAAGGAAACGATCGAAGAAACCTCAAAGAGGGAAATAACATTGTCTCGCAACCAAATTCAGGGTTCGGGAGTCGATTACGCTAAAGGAAGGTATTAGCACCCTCACATCTTTTGTACTCAACAGGATCCACTCTTGTTGTTCTAATCAAAGTGCATGTATATCTAAAGCTTACCTGCTAAGGTAAATGGAAAAGAAACAAAAAGGAGACTCGATAGGATCTCACAATCCTATGCCTACATATTCCCTCGTGTAACACCCAAAATAATCCCCACGAAATTTCAATTTAAAATCAAAGTAATTAAAATATAAAATAATTTCAAGTGTTAAATTAACTTCAAAAACACGACTCAATTGATACGTAACATAAATTTATACTTGCAACGGTAATTTCAAAAGAAAACATAAAATAAAGATTCATTAGCAACATGTTTTTTCTTAAAACAAATAAACAAGAAAATAACAATCATCGTTCTCGACAACCCAAAGTACGTATCAGAGCCGAATCCTCTAACGTGAAGTGCACCGACTTCACCAACCATGGACTCTACTATTCCTGATCATCTACATGTTACCGACATAGGGGTAGCAATCAAACATAAGGGGTGAGATACTTACACCAACAAAATAGAAAAATAATACAAGTAAAAGTAAGTATCATCAAATGTTCACCACTTCTCATCAATCAACAATTAAACAATCACATCGAAACACATAATAATATTATGCACACAAACAATAATCAATGCAAATGAGACTCCACCTGACTCAATACATGTGGTACCATTTATCGATCTCTGTTTCATGATCCAGTTCCCTTCGGAACTCTCGACCCCTATTTCATGGTCCAGTATGATCCTTTTTTCATGATCACACCCCCGACCCCTGTTTCATGGTCACGTACGATCCCTATTTCATGACCGCACCAACAACACAACGATTCCCTTTGGAATTTGGATGGATATTGTTACCCTACCTTGGTACGCCATCCCTAACTATGCACATGCCATGCATCATCAATGACAATATGCAATGTCTACAACAACTACCTCATGCAACAACATCAACAACATATAACAAGATATAACAACATGTATCAACAACTACAATAACACATAACAACATCAACAACATGTACCAATAACTACAACAACACACAACAACATCAACAATATGTATCAACAACCACAACCACATATAACAACATCAACAACATGTTTTTATAAAGTTATTTTTAACATCCTTCAAAACAAGCACGTAACCTCTCAATATATGCCTCTAACGTCACTACATCAATCCCAATCCATTAATGTATTAAATAAAGAATTTTATAGAATTTTTCAGAATAAAAATAAATTATTTTTCACTCCAGGTCTCACTAACCGACCTCATACTTGCTAAGCACGCTACTCTCTGTCTGGAAGGGTCAAAGCTTTCCAAACGCTCGCTAAGCGAGCTACCTCTCGCTAAGCGAGAAACACGAATTAAGCATATTTTCCTTTGCGAACTCAGCCGAGTTCTGCTACGATTTCTTTACTCTAAAACCCTTCTTCAGGCCAGAAATCACAGAAATCCAACCATTCTTCCTACAATTAATCACCTAATTCAAACAATTTCAACAATTCCTAATTGTTATAACATACTTTTCATCAAATTCCTCTTTATCTTCATAGATTCCCACTTAACAATCCTATGCTTAATACTCATATTATAATACCCTTAGGAGATGAAAGAAATCCCACCCTCACCTTAATTCGACGAACAATTTCTTTCCCTTGCCGGAATTCTCCTCTTCTAGCACTTGCCTTAGTTCCTTCTTCTTCCTTCCTCTGCTCATGCTTTCACAATTCACGATCAGTTTTCACGAACTGACTTCCCTTTTTCCTAAATTCCCAACATAACCCTTAGACCCCAACTAAGGATTTCCCATCTTTCCCTCACTATTCCATCGCCTAATTACCATTCTATCATTTCCCTTCATATTTCCAATATTTATTCAATATTATTTAAATTCATATAATATTAAAATAATATCATTCTTCTCTTAACACACCACCAACTTCACACAACACACAATACAAAACAATTTCCAATAATTTCAATTAAATAATTAAATAAATAACCAGGGTGTTATAACTCTCCCCCATTTAGAATGTTTTCATCCTCGAAAACTTAACTTTTGTGAATAAACTAGGATAAGACTCTTGCATCTTACTCTCCAATTCCCAAGTCATGTTTTCACCAACAACTCCTTCCCACACCACCTTTATGAGAACCATTTCTTTGCCTCTCAACTGCTTTACCTCGCGATCATCGATACGTTTTGGTAGTGCTTCATCCGTAAGATTATCTCTTACCTCAAATTCATCCATCGGTATCACATGTGACAAATCCAAAACATACTTTCGAAGTTGGAAAACATGGAATAAATCATGAAAATTTGATAATCGTGGTGGCAACGCCACTCTATAAGAAACAAGTCCAGCTCTTGTAGAAATCTGGTACGAACCAATAAATCGAGGAGTAATCTTTCTCGACTTCAAAGCTCACCCAACATCGGTCACCAGAGTAACCCTAAAAAATACATGATCCCCTTCTTGAAATTCAAGATCTTTCCTCCTCTTGTTGTGATAACTCTTCGGTCTGCTCTGTGAAGTTCTCTTCTTATCTCGAATCAACTACACCATCTCAGTAGTCTACAACATGATATCAAGTCCAAGTACAACACTTTCGCCGGACTCATGCCAACATAAAGGTGTTGATATCTTCGACCATAAAGTGCTTCAAAAGGTGCCATTCCGATACTGGAATGATAACTGTTATTATAAGTAAACTTGATCAACAACAAGTGACTATCCCAAGCACCTCCTTGTTCAACGTGCCCTTGGAATTCAATATTGATCTTGTGCCCAAAACTAGACCTATTTCAATGGCACAATATCGTATGTCGGCTTCTGAATTATATAAATTGAAGACACAATTAGAGTAACTGTTATAAAATAAGTTTGTGAGGCCGAGCATGTCGATTTAGTAACTCCAAACGACATCATTACATATTCATAGTATCCATATCGAGTCCTAAAAGCTGTTTTCTGCACATCTTCATATTTTAATCTTATCTGATGGTAACCCGATCGCATATCAATATTCCAAAACACACGAGCACCAACCAACCGATCCATCATATCATCTATCCTTGGAAGTGGGTACTTATTCTTAATGTCACTTTATTCAGCTTCTTGTAATCAATACATAATCTCATACTACCATCTTTCTTTTTCACTAACAATACCAGAGCTCCCCAAGGCGACACACTTGGCCTCACAAACTTATTTTCTAACAGTTCCTCTAACTGTTTCTTCAATTTAGATAATTCAGAAGCCGACATACGATATGGTGCCACTGAAATAGGTCTAGTTTCGAGCACAAGATCAATACGGAATTTCACCTCCCTCTCTGGAGGAATATCCACAATGTCATCTATAAATACATTTGGAAAATCTCTTACCACTAGAAATTCGTCAATTATTATTTCATTTACCACCGATAGAGATGCAAACAATGCCAATACTTAAGCTTCTTCATTCAAAATTTCTTTCAACTCTCTAGCAGATAGATAACCAACTTCTTCTTCCTCTTCATCAGGAGTAAGAAATCGAACTGACTTGCTGAAACAATCAATGTGAACATGATTGAACTCCAACCAATTAATCACATCTAAACCTCCCAACGGCAAACATATATGATGAGTTAACATTCTGATCATGGTTAAGGTTTTGTTAAACCCTTGGTTCAAGCTTTGGAGGTGTTTTTACAAAATGGTCACTTGTGGTGGATACACCTTCACACGTGCACATAACATGAAATAAGCATGATCCTTTCTCATTTTGATCACTAAATGCGCGTGTGTTGAAATCTTAGAGGGAAATGCAATGATTTTTTAAGTTTCCCATGGTTTTACAAATTTGCATAATGAGAAATACATGATGTACAAGCCATGAATTCAAACCATCCAAGGGCCAAAGTTGTGTATTATGATGTGCATATGAATGTTGTAACCTGAATTGGATGATTAGAGGTCCCCATTATGCATTTTTGAACCAGTTTGCAAATGGTTGAATTTTTGATATGCATGAAATCACATAATTGAAACCCTAGCTCCCAATGGCGATATCTTTTGATCCACAAAGGCTATGAAAATGGTCTTATACTTTCTAAAACTGGGAAGTCAAGATCTACAACTTTGATGTTTGAAGAAGTTTGACTTGAAGCTTTTCTGATCATGAAAGAATGAGTTGAAGATGGTGTAAATATTGCCAAAAATAGAAAGTTCCAAATTATAGGTCCTTGCCATTTTTAGTAACTTTTCACAAACTTCTGATTCTTGATGAATGATGTAATCCATGCCATTACTTGAACATATGAGGGTCCATGGACTTGAGAAACATGATTTGATCCTTTGAAATCCCATGGTTGACTTTTCTTTTGCACTATTGACTTTTTCTTGCTTTACAAGTAACTGAGTCACTGAATGACTTCCACAATGAATCCTTGAGACAAAATGTAATCCTAGGCCTTGTATGACATATAGAAACCCTTGACCACAAGATTTGATCAATGCTATGAAGAATGCTTGCTGTGAGGCAAAACCCTAATTAGGGTACTTTGTGTAGGAGAATGAATCCTGGTGAAATTCCTGGTTAACTTTCCCTCATCTAGGGACTTGAGGCATTGTTTGAGCTTGTGTGAGATGTGAGGACCTCTTGTGTCTTTTTAGAAGACACTTGGCTCTTATCCTTGGCCTTGAGGAATCACAACTTGGCAATTCACTGATCACTTGCCCTATGCTCCTACCTATGAGTGATATGCTCCATCTTTCTATGAAATGATGCAATGATAGGTATCTAATATGATATGTGAAATGGAATGAAATGAGAGGGAAAAAATTTGGGGTGTTAGACACGTATCAAAACGCAATGAAAAGCATTCAAAACGCAGGAAGAATAAAACACAAATTCAGCTGAACACACAGACTACACGTTCCAAAATGCAGAAGGAAATAATATGAAACACACAACTGAACACATAAATATCATGAATGAAACGTGACATAAACAATTCAAAATGCAAACGAAAAATCAACCTTCAATTCATCCCAGCTTCTATAAATACAACAATTCCCTCCTTCAAATCTAAGCTTGAAAAGCTCATCAAACCTCTGCAAAAAATTCAACCCAAACTCATCTTCATCTTAAGCCTTCTGCAGAATTCCAAAATCCGTTTTCATCAATATCCCAAGAAAAGCTTCAATCAAATTCCTTCAAACTCTTCAAACCTGTTCATACAAACAATACAAAAATAATAACAACTCAAATTTCAATACGACTTCACCGTAACTTTCGCTACGAATCACTCAACTCAACTCATTTATCCGTTCATATAAACATCATCAGAGCAACAACAACAATTTCAGAGAGAAGAAGCAGATTCATACACTTACTTGAAGCTTTGAAGGTAGTTTGAGAGGATTCCGTCATTTCGATCCGAATTATTTCATAACGATTATTGAAAGTGTTGGTTGCATTGAGAAGAGCTTGGAGTTACGATTCATTTTGTATAATGTTCAAGCTCCACCGCTACCAAATTGGGCTCCGATGCGGCGAACAAAGTGGTGGCATGGAAGGTAAACAATACCGCGCGGTACAAGGAAGAAGAAGAGAACAACATGATTTCTGCGTTTTGATTTTTTTTTAAAATTTAATTGTTTCATTTCTTTTTTTAAAACTTGTTTGTTTGGGCTTGTAAAGCTTTTGGATACATCTACTTACACCATATTGATATTATGCCTCACCCTTCCATTCATCTTACTTTTTTTTATATGTTATTTTTGTTCTTACTTAGTTTTTTTTCTCCTTATTTAGGTTATTTTCAAGTTTTTCTTAAAATAAAAAGAAAAGAAATATGTTCATAGTTTTTTATTTTATTTTAATTGAAAGGTTATATTAGGAAAAAACTCTTTTTAGTAATTTTCTTTCTTTGATTTTTTTATGACTTTTTTCTATTGATCTTTTTATTTGTTGGATCATAAATGTTAGACCCGCTTTCTTTCATCTCTTATTTTTCTTTTGGTCGATGAGATCTTCGATTCGATGATTTTTTATTTTCAAAGATGTTTAATCTTCATTATTTCAAATCTATGGATGAATGATCATTTGGATCATTTTCCATACTTTGGAATCGTGATAGGTTTCCTTTGATAAATCAATGTGAAATCTCGATTAAGATTAGACCGTTACCACTTTTTCTTTTCGTGTGACATGTTTTCGGAGGATGATCCATTATATCATCTCTCTAACATGTATTAGCACAAATATCCTTCAACTTAATTAGTGTTGTTCGACCTCATTTGTAGGGTAATTACTTCGTAAATTACTCGGCGATTGCTTAACATAGACCTAAACTTGTCCTGAATTCTGAATAAAAATCCTATTAGATACTTGCACTTTTGTGGACCGGACCTCGTGTTGGTCGTGTAGTTCCAAAGTGGTTAGTATTTTGCGTTAAGAATCACAACTTATGAAGCTTGATGCGTAGTTTCTTTGGGTATCCTAATCTTCTTTCAAGTTTCATTGAATTTGGATCTAATCGCCACGATTAATCGCTATAGTGTAAGATACAAAGCAAAATCAATTACTTTCTTGGTTGTGGATGATTAAGTTCACCATACCATTATTATGTATATATTATTACTACTATAACTATACTAACATTTTAATTCCTTCTCTCACCTTATCCTCTTTATTTTTATCTCTCGCTCCTTATCTCTTTAATTATGCTTTTATTATACTATATCATTCATCATATTGTTTATGCTTATATTCATATTATCCTTGTGTTTTTTTATTTTTGTCTATTTGGGCACAAAAATATTAATAAAGGATTAAACATCTAAAAGACTTGTGACTTTAATCTTGGACTGTAGCCAATATCCTTAGCATTGGACTTGGAGTTTTGGACCTAAATTCTAGGATCATTCCCTTTGCTCGATTTATTATGGATTGGAGACCTTAGCCCTTATTCGCTCTTTTTTCCTTTTCCATTTGGAATAAAATAAAGGTGTGGTGGCAAGTCTGTTTACTTTGAGTTAAGTTAACCAATAACTTATACTCATGATTTTACCTCTACAAGAAAGTGGCAACTCTGTTGGGGATTGATCTCTTAGTGGATTTGGCCAACTTTGATTTATTTTTTGCTTTAGTTTGATTTGGTTGTTCTATTTCAGTTTTGGTGATCCTCTATGAGTGAGATAGATTCTATACCCGAATCTGAGTGAAATTATGATAGGACGATGATATTTGAAGTGATACACGACGAAGTAGTCCAAAGCGATATCAATTCGATAGTCTCCACTCAGTTAAGGCTCTCTCGGATTACTGATGACATGATGAGTATTCGTACCATGTGTCGCTCCCCAGATTTCCATCCTGGTACAAACGCGAAAGTGGCGCGGAAAAAAGAATAGAGTCGCCAGCCAGACATTTTTATCCCGAAGGAACGGGAATGGTAATGCTGCACAAACCAGAAGAAAGAAGAGGAAGGACACGGGCCCTACGAACCAAAGAGACTGAGTTCGGGAGTCGGTTATGACCTGGGAAGGTATTAGCACCCCAGATCGTCCGCCGTACCCGATGAGATCTACGCTTGCAAAGAAAACTGTTTCAAAGGGTGAGGGTATGAAAGCTGCTGCAAAGAAAAAGCAATGAACTGGAAAAGAAACTGAGAAAAGAACTGAATGAGAAAGCAAAGAGAACAAATGTAGGGAAAATAAAGACTGTGCTCGAACGGGCCCTACCCCGCTGCCTACGTACCTCATCAGGACAATGAGGATCAGAGACGCCGTAGTTCCCCTAACTAGGGGTGGCAAGGAAAATTACTTGTGAATTAAGGCTTGAACAGCCTATGCCATTGCTCAGGTGTTGCAGACTCGGACGACGAGTGCGTAACCGTTTTGCAAAGTGACAAGTAGGAGCAAGTTCGCGTACGGAGCGAAGGGGATGAAAAAATAATTCCCGAAGGAAAGACGCTTATTGTTTGTTTGTGTTTTTTATGAAGCTTTTATGAGTGTGTTACAAGGAAATGAACTCAAGCTCCTTTCCATGGAATGTGCACTTGTCACTACATTCCAAGATGGAATAATAGAACAAGCACACTCAAGTAAGGAAAAGATCCCCAAAACACGAACCCAAAGAGTAGGGCCTAAGCTCACTAACTCATTAACTTATTAAGTGTTTTTGGTATTTAAAATGAAGAAGTGTTTTTTATGCTTTTCTTGGTGAAGAAGATACCTTGATCAGACTTGTGCATCACAAGATAAACTTGTACTATCCCAAGATGGGAAGACTACAAGTACCTCATGGGATAAGGCTATTGCTCAAGGTATTACTTTAAACTTTATTAAGTGTTTTTTTTGGGATTATGAGATTAGAAGAGAAGAATAACCAAAAGGATCACAAAGGCAAAAGTCTAAAGGGGGAATAAAGAATCCTAAGTGTTGTCATGCATGGATATCCTAAGGTTAGTGTGGTTTTCTATCCTAAAGAAGAAAGAAAGAAGAAGAGAAGAAGAAGAATGGAAGAAGGATGGGTAAGGCCTAAGCCCAACAACAAAGGGTTAGCACAATAAAGAAATAAGAAGAAGAAGAGATAAGATTTGGAGTTGTGGGAATCACTTCCACACCTCACACTTACCATAGCCCCTGCAAGGTTAGTAACATAAGCACAAAAGCAAAGCAACATGAAACAAATGACATGCCAACATCATACAAACAGAAGTGAAGTCATATATACAAATGCTCAATGGATATGCAAGTCAAAAGAATAAGGGATGAAGCATGCAAGACAACATGATGCAACATGGAACACATGACAAAACAAATGTAAACTTAATGAGATGCAAAGCAAAAAATGCACAAACATGGACTCAAGGCACACAACCAGAACCAAAACAAGTTAAAGAAAAGCTTTATAAGCAAGGGAGATGAAGAGAAAAGACACACAAGGTCAAGCAATCACATTATGAAGTGAAAGAAGTAAGGAGATGAAGTGAATACACTTAAGAAATGGAAGAACTCAAATGGTAAGCCAAACACAAAAATTCTAAGACACAAACCCTAACCAAAGATCAAAAAGGTTCCCATACCCCAAAAGGACCCCAAATGAGAAGAAGAAGTTGGCACAAGTGCCCTTCTAAGCTTATAAGAGAGCTTAAGATCACAAAGAAGCAAAATGGGGCAAGGTATGAACAAAAATTCAAATCAAATCAACAATGCATCTAAAAATTCCATAACTTAAGACAAATGATCCTCAAACATGATATAACAATGAGCCAAAAGGATTGGGAAAAATTCAGAAGCTAGGTAGGTCAAGTGAAGACAAGAACTAGGATTAATAACTTCCTTCACAAGTCAAAGAACCAAGACCCAATGAAAAAATTTCTAAAAAACATGGGAAAAATCACACATAAACTAAATCATCTTAGGAATCTAAAGCAAAAAGAATCAACACCAAACTCAAAAATATGAACCCTAGGGAAATTGGACAAGACAGGGTACTCAAAAAGGATTTAAAAAGGAATTAATTGAAATGTAGAATTTAATGACACGTGGATATTAAGAAAAAATGGAAAATAAAAATATAGAAAAATAAAGAAAACTCAAATGAAGACTCATGAATTAAATTAGAATTTTTGGATAATTGGAAGTATTTTTAATAAATGGAAATCAAGATGATATGAAAATAAAATAAAGAAAAGAAATAAAAATAAGAAAAAGATTGGGAGGTGAGAATAGCAGGGAATTTGCGTTCAAATGGAATTGGGCTTATGATGGAGGGGTGTGAAAAGCAGTCTGAGGCCCATTGGCCTGCGCATGTGTATAATACATAAGGTGGAAAATCAGGAAATAAAAAGGAAAAAAGGAAAGCCATGAGATTAATCTAACGCACGCTGGGAAGAGGTTCATTAAATGATGTGTCTGATTTATTGGATGAGGAGTGAGGACGCACACTTGTTATGGTGGGATATGAATCATGTTGAATTAAAACAAAATGGGAAAATCACGTGAGAGGGAGGCTGGGACACTAACACGCGTGTCAAGATCTGGGACGCTGGAGGAAGGATCCAATGGCGCAGAGCTTGTTTTCAACCTCACATAAACCCTAACAAGCTTTTTCCAGATTCCGGTGACCGGAGCTAGGGCTCCGGCACCGGAAATCACACCAGATGCACAAAACACAACAATAATGAACACAAAGCTTCAGATTAGGTAAATGATGTACGCTGAGTTCAAAAATGGGATTGAAATGAACAATGGATCAAAGAATCATCCAGATCGAAGAGAAAAAGTTGTGACCATGAAAATTAAAACTCAAATATCTCACTCAATAATGCACCATTTTCGAAACCAAAACTTGCAGCATGATTAGTGAACATCAAAGATTAATATACACACCAACATTTTCATTTCCAGATGCGAAGAATCAGAAGCTTACCTGAGCTATCAGATCTTGAAAATGTTTGTTAGAAGACCAGATGATGGATGCAAATCACTCCAAATTCACTTTAGATGCAAAATAAATGCACCTAAAGCCTTGAATATGACTGGATCTTGAGTTTTGCAAGCACCTGCCCTGAAATGGCAAGGTGTTTGATCTTGAGAGAAAGCTTGAATGATGGTGATATTTGTGATCCTAAGCTTCCAAGGATCAAGGATCTACCACTGGTTTTTTGATTGAGCAAGTGTTTGAAGAGATTTTGGAGAAATTGCAAGTTATGCAAAAACTTTGAAATGAGAGAATGAGAGAGAGTTGAGGGATTCTGAAACCCTAATTTCTTATATACCAAGTCATGAACCAATGCTGAAAAAATCAAGAGGTTTGCATGTGTGAGTGATGAGAATTTTGTGATTTTGCAATTCTTGCAAGTTTGGTGTGAGAGCATGCAATGCTCATGCTTTCCTTTGCTTTTGAGCCCATGTGCACTCTAAATCCAACCCTTGATTATAATCCAAAAGATTTTGGCCCTTAGATCAAAGTTGTCACACTTTTTCCATGTTCATGCAAAAAATCCACTTATGAAGCAACTTTCTTGCCTTGCACGAATTTGGGAATTTCTTTGGAGCAAAGTGTGCCATTTGCCTTGTATTTTAACTTAGTAACCTCATTTGATCCATTCCAAGCCTTAAAATGAAGTTTCATGACAATTGGCTCTTAGTGCATGCATGAAATTTGCTTTTTGCCCTAATTTGAAGCAAATTTTCGAGGGCCATAGATCACAAAACAAGAATCCCATGAAAAAGTACTTGTACTTTTTGAAAATGGGAGACCTTAATCTCCAACTTTCATGTTTGACTTTGGTTCATTTGAAGAATTTTTGATCATGTTAAGCTCACTTGAATTTTAGGGCAAAAGTTGCCAAAAATGGAATTTCTTTAAAACCAATTTTGTACCAATTTTGCAAAAACCCTCAAATCTCCATAATCCTTGATCTTTGAACATCCCAAACCTCTTATAACAATTTAAGGACACCTCTTGGCTAGAAAAAGTGGATTGGACCCCTTGAAATCACACAGTTGACTTTTTAAAGGCACAGTTGACCAATTACTTCATCTGCAAGTAACTGAAGAATTTCCTGACTTCCACATGGAATTTTCTCATGAAAATTGGTACCTAGGATCCTCCTGAAATATAAAAGACTTTGCCCAAATGAAATGGCCAAAGTTATGAAGTTTTGATGCTTGAGTCTCAAACCCTAGTTTAGGACCAATGCTTAGGAGCTTTGCCTTATCCTGGAATCCCTGATGATCTTCCAACCTTCTGAGCTTTTGCAAATGGACTTGAACTTGTAAGTGCAAGATAGACCCCTAATAGGACTTGTACACAACCATTGGGCTCCTTTTCATGGCTTGTAATGCTTCAAGAACCTCCACAGATGATCATATGCCTAATGCTAGGTCATGAGAAATGTTATGCATCATCTTTCCATGCTAGGATGCTAAGAAAATGATATGTTCATGATGAATATGATGTGATATGATGCTTAAAATGAAGAGGGCAAATTTGGGGTGTTACAGCTGCCCCTATTCAAACAACTGTTAATCTGAAAAGGACGGTAGCACGGGCTATCGACCGTTCAAGATAAACTGTGATTGAATACCAAGAAGACCTGAAATTTGCACTCTGACGAAGAATGCAAACACTGGGAAATAAACCCAATCAAATGACGCTTTGTCGACTGAAGGGGAGAAAAAAAGCAGACGAGCTTCTTCTAAGCTGAAACTGTTATCTGGAATAAGAATACACTGGAAGACGAGTCTTCTTCGAACAATCCTGTTACGCCAGGAACTGGACATATGAGTCCTCAAACACTTGCAAGAACATATAACTTGAGACAGACGAATCTCCTTCGGATATACCTGTTACGCCAGGACCGGGATGCACTAAAGTCTGTGGGATAGACATGCATAATCAAGGTAGACGAACCTTCTTCATATATTATCCGTGGATATATGGTATAAGACAGACGAGTCTTCTTCGAGCAAACCTGTGACGCCAAGTGCAACAATAATAATAAGTGCCTGAGACAGATGAGCCTCCTTTGGATAATCCTGTTACGCCAGGACCGGTAACCATTTTGACATTTATTCCCACAATCAGGATTTTAAACCTCTTCAATACAGACGATTATTGGATGATCATCAAGAGAGCACAGACGAGTATCAGACAATGATCTAAGAAACACAGACGAGCGCTTCAGGCAATGATACAAACGAGTATCAGCCACTGGTATAGATGAATACCAGAAATTCAAACACAGACGAGCATTTGGAGCAGCAATACAGACAAATACTAGGATAAACAGCAAATCACCATATACAGATATAAGCTAACACAGACGAGTGTTAGGGATGATACAGACGAGTATCCAAACAAAGCAGACGAGCTCCAAACAGATAACGAACACAGACGAGTGCCGGAGAATGCATACGAGCAACCACAAATAGATATCAAACACAAACGAGCATTGAGCATCAACAAATATTGCATTTCAAAACACAGACGAGCGCTGAGGAGTGCAGACGAGCACTATCAAATGTCAAACACATACGAGTGTTGAAAGTTGCAGACGAACAACAACAAAGTATCCATATACCAAACACAGACGAGTGTTGGAAATTGCAGACGAGCAATAAACAGAGATCAAACACAGACGAGTACTGGGGAGTGCAGACGAGCAACCATAAGATCAAATATCAAACCTCAAACACAAACGAGTGTTGGGGAGCATAGACGAGCAGAAATCTCAATCATCAAACACAGACGAGTGTTGGAAATTGCAGACGAGCAACAAATATCAAACACAAATACAGACAAGTGTTGGGAAGTTGCAGACGAGCAACAAAAAAGATGACAACACAGACGAGTGTTGGAAATTGCAGACGAGCAACAATAAAGTAATCATGGGCCACTGTTGGGGAAAGCAAACGAGCAATATCACAGTGATAACACAGACGAGTGTTGAAAGATGCGGACGAGCAATAATAAAGTACGAACACAGACGAGTGCTGGGAAGATGCAGACGAGCAACAAACAAACGCCTGATTGGCTACAAAACTTACAACTCTGCAGGGGAAAAACAAGTCAAGAGGCCCTGACACCTAACTTTGACTGTGATGAATACCTGACTGTATCATCATATTGACCACAAGAATGACAACTTTGCTGGGAAATATTTCACTGCCGGGAGTGAAAATCAGCTATGAACTCTGTGGGGAAGGATCATCTTCAGACTTGGCTGGGAAAGATGCTTCAACAATACTCTGGCTGGAGAGAGAATTTTGCGGATTCTAAGCTCTGTGGGGACATCAGGCATTCAGCTTCCTGTTGGGCACTCCACTGGGGAATAATAAATTGCTTGGGCTGCTTGCCAAGGCTTACTGGGGAGACCTTTGCTTGGGAGAATGTGATGCCATCCTACAACCTGCAACAACAGAAAACACAAGTGTGCCCCGGGGACTTGCATGGTATGATCTGTTCATCCATCGTCACCCGACACTCAAAGAGGGTTTACAGTGTTTCCCTGCAATGTCATTTTCTTTCAAATTATCACCATGTTTTAATGCAATGCTATTTTTGCCAAAAATTCAGGACATTTTGCAAACAAAAATAAACACAACACATCTTTTTTTTTGACTGAATATTCTTTTTATTGAAAGGCCTCTGAATAGGCAAAGATTTACATCAGGAAGCAACCACCTGGAAAGAGGTAGCCACCAAAAAATTGAGAAAAGAAACTATCCTAATGGCAATGGACACGGCGTCCCAATGAGTTCCATTTCTGCTATGACCAGCATGTCTTCAGGACTCTCCATTCCTGCTTTTGCTTGCTGAGAGGATGAGGGGACTGTTTCCTATCCTTCTGATATTGTCAAGTTGTACGAAACGATGATGTGGTTCAGATTACTCGGATCGCAGTTGTTCGCTTATTCCCTTGTTTTGCGTGGATCGCCCTTTTGAGTTTTCAATCCACCGGGATACCCTTTTTTGCCTGAGCTGTCCAATGGGGCTTTTCAACTCAGCGGGTGTACATTTTATTTATTTATTTTCCCTAACTTTTGCCCGAGCTTTTTATTCTGTTTTTAGCTCGCCGGGATGCCCTTTTTTGCCTGGACTTTAATTATGTTTTTGTGTCCAGCGGGTCTCTTTATGCGAAGTATTTTTTAACTGCGTCCGAGTTAACAGGGGACTGGAAGTCATCTCCATCCATAGTGGTGAGCATCAGTGCTCCTCCTGAGAAGACTTTCTTCACTATGAATGGTCCTTCGTAATTTGGGGTCCACTTGCCCCTGTGATCTGAACCTGGAGGAATGATCCTTTTGAGTACAAGCTCTCCTACTTGATACTCCCGAGTACGCACTCGTTGGTCGAATGCTCGCTTCATTCTCCTCTGATAAAGTTGACCATGACAGATAGCCGTTAATCTCTTTTCCTCAATTAGACATAGCTGATTGTAACGAGCACGTACCCATTCAGCCTCATCAAGCTTGACATCCATCATCACACGCAATGAAGGAATCTCTACTTCAACAGGCAGGACTGCCTCCATACCATATACCAGAGAGAAGGGAGTTGCCCCAGTTGACGTCCTGACTAACGTTCGGTACCCATGCAGCGCAAATGGTAACATCTCATGCCAATCTTTATAAGTGACAACCATTTTTTGCACAATCTTCTTGATATTCTTGTTAGCTGCCTCTACCGCACCGTTCATCTTTGGTCGGTAAGGAGAAGAATTGTGATGCTGGATCTTGAAGTCCCGACACAACTCTTCCATCATCTTGTTGTTGAGATTAGAACCATTGTCAGTAATGATCCTTTCGGGCACTCCGTATCTGCATATGATATCCCTTTTCAGTAATCTTGCCACCACTTGACGAGTGACGTTGGCATAAGATGCTGCTTCAACCCACTTAGTGAAGTAATCAATCGCGACCAGGATGAAGCGATGATCATTTGAAGCAGTAGGCTCTATCTTCCCGATCATGTCAACGCCCCACATAGAGAAGGGCCAAGGAGATGACATGACGTTGAGCGGGCTTGGAGGAACATGCACTTTATCTGCATAAATCTGACACTTGTGGCACTTACGAGCAAATGAACAACAGTCTGCATCCATTGTCATCCAGTAATATCCCAATCTCAGCAATTTCTTTGCCATAACATGCCCTCCTGCATGGGTACCGAAAGATCCTTCGTGGACTTCCTGCATTAACAGGCTTGCTTCGTGTCTATCCACGCATCTGAGCAAGACCATGTCAAAATTTCTCTTGTAGAAAACCCCGTCTGTGTTCAAGAAGAAGCTAGCAGCCAGTCGCCTTAAGGTCTTCTTGTCATTGGAAGATGCCCCAGTTGGGTATTCTTGCTTTTCCAGGAATAACTTGATATCAAAATACCAAGGTTTCTCGTCAGACACGGCGTCTATAGAGAAGGCATGAGCTGGAGCGTCAAGCCTGGAGATGTCAATTATGGGCACATAATTCCAACACAAGACTTTGATAGACGAAGAAAGAGTGGCCAATGTGTCGGCAAACTGATTTTCATCACGTGGTATGTACTGAAGCTTAACTGTCGTGAAGAACGTCAACAATTTTCTAGCATAATCCCTGTAAGGAATTAAATTCTCATGATGCGTATACCACTTGCCGGTAACTTGGTTAATGACGAGGGCTGAATCTCCGAATATATCGAGGTTCTTAATCCGAAGATTAATAGCCTCCTTTATTCCCATTATGCATGCCTCGTATTCCGCTTCATTGTTGGTGCAGCCAAAAGTAATTCTGGCAGCGAAGGGAAAGTGAACACCTTCGGGAGTGATAAGAACGACACCAACTCCATGCCCATTGATATTGACTGCCCCATTAAACATCAACTTCCATTTGGATTCAGGGTCTGGCCCCTCCTCCGAAAGTGGTTCCTCGCAATCGTTTGCTTTGAGGTACATGATGTCCTCATTAGGGAAATCAAACTTCATTGGCTGATAATCATCTTCAAGAGGTTGCTGTGCAAGGTAATCCGACAATACACTTCCCTTGATGGCTTTCTGAGAAGTATACTGGATGTCATACTCAGTTAAAATCATCTGCCACCTAGCAACCCTTCCGGTTAACGCTGGTTTCTCAACGATGTACTTGACAGGATCCATTTTGGAAATGAGCAGTGTGGTATGAGTTAACATGTACTGTCTCAGTCGGTGAGCAGCCCATACCAAAGCGCAACAAGTTTTCTCGAGCAGTGAGTAACGGGATTCACAGTCGGTAAACTTTTTGCTAAGGTAATAAATAGCGTACTCTTTTCGACCAGACTCGTCATGTTGGCCTAGAACACACCCCATTGACCCTTCTAGCACGGTCAAGTACATGATCAAAGGTCTTCCTTCAACTGGAGGCATTAGAATTGGAGGCTCCTACAAATATTCTTTTATCTTGTCGAAAGCTCTTTGGCAGTCTTCGTTCCACCTGACCGTTTGCTCTTTTCTTAGCAATTTGAATATTGGTTCTCACGTGGCAGTTAGATGAGATATGAACCGAGAAATGTAGTTCAACCTCCCCAAAAACCCGTGCACTTCTTTTTCTGTTCTCGGTGCAGGCATATCTTGAATTGCTTTTACCTTTGCAGGATCTACCTCAATTCCTTTCTGACTAACAATGAAACCCAATAGTTTCCCGGAACGCACTCCGAAAGTGCACTTGTTTGGATTCAACCTCAGCTTGTATTTTATCAGTATATCAAACAGCTCTTCAGATTGACCAGATGCTCTTCTTCATCTCGGGACTTAGCAATCATATCGTCCACATAACACTCAATCTCCTTGTGTATCATGTCATGGAACAATGTGACCATCACCCGTGGATAAGTTGCCCCGACGTTCTTCAAACCAAAGGGCATGACCTTATAGCAGAATGTACCCCACGGGGTAATGAACGTTGTCTTCTCCATGTCTTCCGGTGCCATCTTAATCTGATTATATCCGGAAAAGCCATCCATGAAGGAAAATACCGAGAATTGAGCAGTATTGTCTACCAACACATCAATGTGTGGCAACGGAAAGTCATATTTTGGGCTTGCTCTATTCAAATCCCGATAATCAACGCACATCCGGACCTTTCCGTCCTTCTTTGATACAGGTACAATGTTAGCTACCCAAGGTGGATAACTAGTTACAACAAGGAAACCGACATCCCATTGCTTCTGAACCTCCTCTTTGATCTTCATCGCCATGTCAGGACAAATTCTTCTCAACTTCTGTTTCACAGGAGGACATTCTTCTCTCAAAGGTAACTTATGCACAATGATGTCGGTATCCAACCCTGGCATATCTTGATATGACCAAGCAAAGATATCCACATACTCTCGCAGCATACTGATCAGCTCTTTCTTTACTTCGGCCTGCAGACTGGCCCCAATCTTGATCTCTTTCTTCACATCTTCACTGCCAATGTTGATGATCTCAATTTCTTCTTGATGAGGCTGAATAACTCGTTCCTCTTGTTTCAACAATCAGACCAATTCTTCAGGGAGGTCACAGTCTTCCTCAACCCCTTCATCAGCTTGGTAGACAGGATTGTCAAAGTCGTGCATGGTCATAGCAGGAATGTTATCAATGGAATCCGGATGATCAACACTGCACAGATGATGTGTTTATTTCAGAATCTGTTTATTTTGAAAAAGAGACGCAAACACAAAAACAAAAAGGAAAAACACATTGGCATTTTTATATTTTTGTGAAAAGTTTAAAAACAAAGAAAGAGAACACAATTTGTCTGAAAATGTCCTTTATTTCATGGTAAAATAAGATGCATACAAAACATGGTGGCCCAATATAATGGATCCTAACATCTTGGGCAGAATGCTGGATCTGACAATGCAGTATGATTAATAAAAGGAAACAAAATGAATTACTCTGAGTGCCAGGTAACTTGGACAATGTCTTCAGCAGACCAGTTTTTTAGCTCCTCTCCGGGCGCACACGGATGAATCCAATTGTCCCAGCCACCATCACTGTCTCCATCTTGGCTTGTCACACAAATCTGGTTGCGGTCGAGCATCCCAGCGCTTGTAAAGGTAATGGCTTTACCACTTGGAGTAGATCCACCAGGATGATAACCCAAACCAAACTTGTCGTCTTTCTTTTCTAACTCCAGCAATTTGCCCCAGCCTTGGGCGCTTCCTGACTGAACTACCTCCTTTGCCTGCTTGTAGGAATGGATGGAGGTGCCTTCTTTCTCACTGCGCTTCTCTACAGGAGTCAAGATGCTGACGTTAACTGCTTCGAAGGCTTGACATAAGGTCTCATGGATCTCTCCATCCCTCTCCACATATTTGAACGTTGATAAGTGGCTTACAAAGATGTCTTACTCTCCGCATACTGTGATCACTTGGCCATCAACCACATATTTGAGCTTCTGATGCAGGGTGGAAGTTACAGCTCCGGCAACATGAATCTATGGACATCCCAACAAGCAGCTGTACGTGGGCTGGATGTCCATGACATAGAAGACACTTTTGAATACTTGAGAACCTATTTTCACGGGTAACTCAACTTCTCCAAAAACTGACCTTCTTCGACCCATCAAAAGCTTTGACAATCAAATCACTTGGTCTTAGGACTATACCATCAACATTGAGCTTCATTAATGCCTTCTTCGGAAGTACATTAAGGGAGGATCCTGTATCAACAAGGACATGTGACAACACAACACCCTTGCACTCCATAGTAATATGTAGCGCTTTGTTATGGTTTCGGCCTTCTGAGGTGAGGTCTCTGTCTGTAAAGCCTAGCTTGTGGCTTGCATTTACACTGCTCACTACAGCTTTGAGTTGATTGACAGTGATTTCTTGAGGAACATAGGCCATCTGCAACACTTTTAACAAGGCCTCTCTGTGTGCAGGAGAACACATCAGCATTGATAGAATGGATATCTTGGAAGGTGTCTGGTTCAATTGCTTGACCACCTTATAATCACTCTTTTTAATGATCCGCATAAATTCCTCGACCTCTTTTTCAAAGGTACCCTGCCCAACTACAAGAGTTGTTGTCTCATCAGTCACAGCTTGCTTTCCCTTAACTTTTGCCGAGGCCTCAGCCTCAGGATCCCCTCTCAGCACTGGGGAGCAAATAGACGACCACTTCTCGTGAAACCTCCAACTCCTCCGACGTTCACTACAGTCGTGTCAATAGCAACAAACTTGCTCTCAACTTTCTGTCCATCCACATACACATCTGAGCCGTAATGCCATGGAATGGCTTTATCGTCTGTATAAGGAACATGCCCAGGAACAGTGATAGTCACGGGACTAACCTCAGGAGCATAAATGGTTATAGGCTCTCTTCTGGCAGGCATCTCAGCTTCATCATAGAATATGGTTATCGTGGACACATCATCAGCTTCATCATCAACTTTGTTAAACTGCAAAGATCCCTCATCAATCAACTTCTGCAGCCTCATCCTCAGATTCTCACACCCATTCTCTGAACTCAAACATTTCTCGCAATCAGAACTGCATCCTGGAAACACTTGACCTTTCAGCAACCTCTCTTTCACTACCAACAGAGGAGTCTTCACTTCTTCTATACTCAGCATCAGACTTAACTTCTCACCACTATCAACAACATGGATTCTAGCCCCTCCGTGATTCGGAATAGGGTTCGAAGTAACATTTGGCGGTGGTGCGAAGTTAATTGCTTTGGAGTCTATCAGGTCTTGAACTTTGTGCTGTAGCGCCCTGCACTTCTCAGTTGAGTGCCCGGGTGCCCCTGAATGGAAAGCGCATCTTGCATTGACATTGTACCCCACTGGAAGCTCTCCAGGTGGTGGTGGTGCCAAAGTTCTCAATTGAATCAAATTCAGGTCCAGCAATCTTGGTAGCAAAGCATCATAAGTCATGGGGATTGCCTCAAGCACCTTATTAGCCGGGCGAGTTTACATCCAGAGTTTTTCATCATCAGTGTGAGCAGCAATCCTTCCTACGAAGGACTGAAGATGGGTCTTTGGGCATGCAGTGCCATTGTATTTCTCAAAAGTTGGAACCTTGAACTTGTAAGGGATTCTAACCCCTGGAACCAAGCCCAAGTCAGTAATGTCAAATCCCAAAGAGCTCTGGGATTGAATAGCCTTGATTTGTTCTGCCATCTCCTCAAACTTCCTGTTCATCTCAGCCCCCTGACCCTCAGCTTCGTCCAACAGAGTGAACTGTTCGTCTTGATTATCCATTTGCACATTATTCAGCCCATCATTGATTATAGTAACCCCTGGCTATGTTACAGGGATTTCCACTTGACGTGCGCCCGCACCATTACGATTACCTCCCTCAGCAGTACCATTGTTTCTGGCTTGGCCATTTTCTATCATCTCCCGCAGACGTTCTTGATTCTGACCCATGCCTGCCATCAAGGTCATAAAGTTGTCCATCCTTAGCCTCAGGTCAGCTAAGTCAGCTTGCATCTGATCCATGATTCTCTCTCTGTTGACCTTTGTTGGATATCTGTGTGCGACTGGCTGTTCCCGAACTTTCCGGGGAGCTATAGTGCCTGAAACACAAAAGACATTAGAAACTGAAGCACTACCTGCAAAACAAACAAACACGTTATATGCAATGCAATGTAACTGCCCATGTTCCCAAGTTTTAAGCATTTGCATGCCCCAGTTCTGGCATCTACTCCAGACAGACACTTTGAGGATTAACTTTCAAACTTTCTCTTTGATGAGTGTTCAGATATTTGCAGTATCAGACAAACGAGTCTTGCACATTCAGAAAAGATAATTTGCACATTAACACTGTATCATGGACGTTTACTGCCGATCAAAAGTCAGAATACAAACAGAAATATTCCCTGAAGGGTTACAAGCCATTACATGAAATAAGCAAGACTCCTACAACAAGCCTGTAGGTAGTTTGAAAAATAAACTAAACTAGAGACCCAGGCTCTGCCACCTCTGCTCTGCTCTTCTTGACACTCGCTCTCAGCTTGAGCTCTTCAATCTCTTTCCGTGCCTCCTCCAAGGCTAGCTGGCTTTGTGCTAATTGCTGAGTCTTTTCCCTCCGGATGTTGTGGACCTGCTCCACCTCTTCCTTCTTATAAGCCATTTTCACTTCAAAGAACTCTTCTTTCTCTTTGAACTTCTTTTGCTCTTCCTCCCTTTGGCCTTGCAACCAAACAATGGATTGGCGAGCTTCCTTGAGAGTCTTCAAAGTCTTTTTGCGTTCAGCTTCTCTCTTTGCTTCCATCAGACCCAACCTGTGAAAGTGAGCTTCCCTTCCAGCAATGTCTTTCTCTTTAGCTTCCAAGGAGGCTTGGATCTTCTGCAGCTTACCTTCTGCTTCATTCTTGGCCCTGTTGGCAATATGGTATAGGCTTACCATTTCAGCATTCTCCACTCGAACTTCATGCAGCTGAGCTTCCAATTTCTTGTACTCTTCAAGGGAAAGAGTACCCTAACTTGGAACTTCCTTGGGATAAAGTGGAGCTTCAACTGAGAAAGGCATGATGAATTCTTCTACATGTTTTTGCAACCATGCAGCAAAAGGTGGATACGTCTTGGGATCAACTCTGCCAAAGTCTTTCTTACCCTTCCTTATCCTGTGAGCCCAAGATTGGGAAGCTTGTAGCACTAACTCCTTGTTTCCTTCCACAGGAAAATACAAAGACTCAGCAAACTCTTCCATCTGTGGTGGATCTTTCAATGGGTAGCCAAATTGTTTCCTGGCTAATGAAGGATAATAACTAATCACACCTTTCCTTCCCAGCAAAGGCACTCCAGCAAACCTTCCACAACTGACCAGCAATTCTTTACCTAGCAGATCTCTGTCATATCCCTAGGCAATATCTTCAGCAGTTAACCCCATCAACCTTCTTGACCATCTCCACTCATCCCTCATCTCCTTGAAGGCACCTGATTTTGGCAGTTGTCTAGCAAACCACTCAGCAAACAAAGAAGCACAACAGACTACTGGTCCACCCCTACCTTTCTCATTCCTGTAATGCACACTGTAGTAGAAGTCACCCAAAAGAGTAGGCACAGGATTGCCTTTGGCAAAGATAGAGATCACTTCCAAGCTTACAAATTCTTTCTCTCCTGGGAACAAGCTGGACCCATACACCATTAAAGCAAGCACAACACCAAAGTTACCCCAACTACCCTCTTTAGCATATCTTTCTGCCTCTGGGATGAGCACACTCCAAGGGAGTCCTTTACCTTCACTATCTTTTAGAGCCCTCTTGACTGTAGCAGCTGGCAAACAGCAAACTTTGGCTATGTCTTCTTCTTTAAGCACCACCTCAGACCCATAGAATGGCAAGGTCTCTCTGACTGGAACATTCAGCATGCTGGAGATCTCTTCCAATGTAGGAACTAAGATGTAACCTGGAAACACAAAGCAACGCAGTAGGGGATCATAAAACTGCAACAGGGTATGCAAACTGTCCTTCTGGTCTGCAGTGGGCTTGTCCACAAACTTCAATATCTAGCCATATCTTTTCCTGAAATTGCCCAAGACTTGGTCATTCATCAGACCTGCTAACTTCTGAACACTTCTAACTTCAGGCTGAAGAAAAGTATAGTGAACATTCTTTTTCCTTGGAACTCTTCTGATTTCTGCCTTCTGGAGATAAGATTTACCAGAACTGGGAGCTGATTATGAACAATGACCTGAAAAATGGAAACATAAACAGTTAATGCAAAGATGATGCAAATGCAGATGCAATGCAGACATATGATCAACTGGGACTAGGGGTGTTCATGGGTGCGGGTCGACCCGCAAACCCGCCTACCCAAACCGAACCAACCCACTAATTACCCGGACCCATTCATTTACGGGTATACCCGACCCAACCCGTAACAACCCGTATAGATTTGGTTCGGGTATTGGGTTTTAGTTTCTAAACCCATGAACCCGTTGACCCAACCCGTTGACGTGGCATAATTAATTATTATTATTATTATTATTATTATTATTATTATTGTATTATTTATAAATTTTAAAGTTGCTATAACTTTGTAAATTGTAACGTACACAAACAAAGATCTTTTGCACTTTCCTTCCAGTTTCCAATCACACATTAAATTATTATTATTATTATAATTAAACATTATTATTAATATTAATCATGCTTGCTTGACTTATGCACTTCTAGTTTACACTTTACTGCCTTTTTATTTTTTTAATGAATCTTTATTAACTAATAATAATTAAGTATATATTAGAAACTTACTAAACTAAAGACAATACCACTTAACCTAACCCTATTTTTTTACTACGACAAATCTCAAACGTCACCACTCCTCTTTCTCTCACGATTTTTTTTTTCATTTTACTCTCTCACATTCCAATTCCATATTGCTTTCGAAAATCCACAGTCTATACTTCGACTCTCTCATAGTTTCGTCTCCATATTGAATAAGGTTTTATACTTTTTATAGTTCTACAATATATTTATTTCAATGCAATATATTGATTTTACAGTATGTACTTCAATAGTTTTATATCAATGCAAAATATGATGATTGGTTCACTGTAATGTACTATTTTGTTTCATATGATGCAAAGTACTATTTTGTTTCATATGATGAAAATATATTTTGATGCAAAGTCCTGTTCTGTTTCATATTATTAATTTAAATATATTTTGTTTAATGTTGTTTTAATAATAATTTATATTAAAAATTGTTTTTTTATAGAAAATGGAAGTGGAACAATCACAAATTGTCAGTGAAGATGTTGCTCATCCACTTGAACAAGAGCAAGAAGTTCAACAAATACAAGGAGAAGGGTTGTCATCATTGCCACCAAGTGCACTAATAGAGGTAAGCAAAAGAAAACCCTCTAGAAAACCTTCTACAGTTTGGAAAGATTTTAAAAGGGTTAATGATAAGGCTATATGTAAGTATTGTGGGAAACAATATGCTGCAAATAGTGGTAGTCATGGCACTACTAACATGCATAAACATTTGAAAGTGTGCCTGAAAAATCCAAATAGGGTAGTTGATAAGAAACAAAAAACTATAGCTATTGGAAAAGAAAGTGAGGATGATCCTAATAGTGTTAGCTTGAAACTTGTTGATTTTAATCAAGAGAGGACTAGATTAACACTTGCAAAGATGATAATCATTGATGAGCTCCCTTTTAAATATGTTGAAAATGAAGGATTTAATATGTTCATGAAAGAGGCTCAACCAAGATTCAAAATTCCATCTCGTGTCACTGTTGCCAGAGATTGTTTATGCTTGTACTTCGATGAGAAAGAAAAATTGAAATCTATGTTGTCTGCTAATAAACAAATGGTGTCTCTTACCACTGATACTTGGACATCGATTCAGAATATGAATTATATGTGTGTTACAGCTCACTATATTGATGACGAGTGGAATTTAAAGAAGAGTATATTAAGCTTTGGTATAATTGCTGACCATAAAGGTGAAACTATAGGGATAACATTAGAGAATTGCATGAAGGAATGGGGTATCAAGTCTATATGTTGTGTGACTGTTGATAATGCAAGTGCTAACAATTTGGCAATTGATTATTTAAATCGAGGCATGAGTTTTTGGAATGGTCGTACTTTGTTTAATGGGGAGTACTTGCATATGAGATGTAGTGCTCACATATTAAACTTGATTGTCAAAGAAGGAATAAAGGATATTGATGAATCTGTTAAAAGAATTAGGGATGCATGTAAGTTTGTCAAGGCTTCTCCTAGTAGGTTGGCTACTTTCAAGAAGTGTGCAGAAGCTGTTGGTGTATGTTCTAAAGCATTGGTAACACTAGATGTAGAAACCAGGTGGAACTCTACTTATTTAATGTTGAACATCGCTGAAAAGTATGAACATGCATTTTACCGCTTAGAACATGTTGATGTTGCATTTTTAACTAATCTCCGTATTGAGTCGAAAGGATGTCCTAATCGAGCTGATTGGGAACGAGCTCGTATTTTTGTGAAGTTTTTGAAAACTTTTTATGATGCCACACTTTCTTTTTCTGGGTCATTGCATGTTACTGCTAACTCTTTTTTCAAACAGTTGATGGATATTCAAAAAACGTTGAATAAATGGAGGCACAATGTTAGTGATCCAATTTTGAAAACCATGACAGCAAATATGCAATTGAAGTACAACAAGTATTGGGAAAGCAATACAATAAATTATCTTCTCTTTGTTGCTATTTATCTTGATCCTCGTTATAAGCTTGACTATATTGAATTTTGTTTTACTCGGATGTATGGTGAAAAATTGTCAGAGGATATGTTAAAGAAATTGAAATCTCTCATTGCTAAATTGTTTGAGCACTATTTATTTTTGTATCCTGTTTCTCATGATGGTGGTTCCAATGCCTCATCTTCAAACATTGCCTCTCATTCTAGAATTGAAAATGGTGAAGATGATGAAGATTGGGACAATTTGTTTAGAATGAATATGAAGAAAAAACAATGTGAAGTGCAAAAAAAATAGTTGGAAAGGTATTTGGAGGATGGTGTTGAAGATGATTCTCCTACATTTAATATTCTCACTTGGTGGAAAGGAAAAACAAATAAATATCATGTGCTTTCCCGCATAGCTAGAGATATATTGGCTATCCCTGTATCCACTGTATCTTCTGAATCCGCTTTTAGTACAGGAGGTCGTGTCCTTGATTCATTTCGTAGTTCCTTGAATCCCTCTACCGTTGAAGCTTTGATTTGTACTCAAAATTGGATCAAATCTCCTAAGGTCATTGATTTAGAAAAAGAGTTGGTTGAATTGGAAAAGGTTGAGTCAGGTATGAATTATATGTTTGAATTTTAAAATCTATTTTATTTTAGTATTACATTACATTATTCTTATTAGTTGTTTGTGTTTACATATATAGAGTTAGCTGGATTAATTTCTATTGATGTTGGCATTACTGCGGTTGAGCTCAATACAACTGTTACTACTAGATTTTAAGGTATTTTCTAGTGTTTTTTTTTTCTTCTTTTGACTGTTGTTGCTTAAACTTTTAACTGTTGTTGCTGGATTTTATGTTGTTGCTAAACGTTTCATTGTTGTTGCTGGAATCTTTTACAGCTACTGTTGCTGGATTTTCTGTTGTTGCTAAACCTTTCACTGCTGGTGCTGGAATCTTTTATAGTTGCTGTTAGATTTTGGTGCTATTAGACCAATATTGGACCAATACATCTATGTCATTTTAAGACTAAGTGATGTTTATTTGCTTTTGAATTATTTAGAATTTATGAATTTTATGGAAATGATATTTTATGGAATTTTATATATTATTAAGTGTTAATATATATGATAGTTTACGGACCTACTTTTAAGCATGTGCTAGAAAAGGTAACATTTGAGTATCAAAACAACTAATATATACTGTATATTATTATATATTTGTTTTACATATGTTGATATATATTTGTAATGGATAACATTTGAGTATCAAAATAACTAATAAATTTTTATAAATTAAGGTATATTAATGAAAATATATAAATAATTAATGGTGTATATGTATCTTAATATTTTTTATGACAAAGAAAATACATTTCAAAATTTTAATTGTTATATTTTTAATTATTCTATTTTATATGTAGGATTTGTCTCCACTACGTAAATAATTTAATTGTTTGAAATATGCAAAATTATATTGAATTGTGTTATAGATTTTTTAAATTGAAAATAATAATAATTATATACACAACCCGTGGACCCAACCCTACCCAACCCGTAAATATCCGGGTTGATTCGGGTCGGTTTTTAAAGTAGAATTACGGGTTTGATGATAAACCCAACCCATTGAAAGTTGAACGGGTTGGGTAACGGGTTAAGGCGAACCCGGTCCAACCCAACCTGCGTACATCCCTAACTGGGACCATCTGGATACTGAATCACTGAACACAAGGACCCTCTGAATACTGGAAAACAAAGTCCTCTGAATCACAACTCTCTGATTAGAAGATCTCAAAACCAAAGTACCAAGAAAACCAGAACACCAGAACCATAGGATCATAGAACCAGAAATCAGAACCATAGGACCAAAGATCATACAAGGACCACTGATAATGAGGGTATGTAGAGGTCAAAGGTTCCTGCAAACCTGTAAACCCCTCCCAATCTCACTGGTAGGCTCTGGGTCAGACATCACAGACTCTCAAAGCCGAATAACAATATTACTTTCACCATTTCCGAGAAATGGATCATGACCAAATCAGGGAATCGGTTTGGCATTATACACTACGCAGGGAGGCCTCAGCTGAGTCCGGGAAACAAGGTCATCCTATGTAAGTCCCAAGTGGGCCCTCGGATGCGAATGGGTTTGCCACAAAATATGGTCTGCCACTGTCATCACTAAAGAGGGATGTTTCCCCAAGGTTCTCAATGATCGGTCCCCAGCTGCACATAACTATCAAGGTTATGAAATGAAAGAGGAAGATCCCCAAATCAAGACATTTCCAAGACAGTCGCAAGTCTGGGCGTGGAACTCACTACTACCCCCATGACAAGATCTCATGAGGCCAAAGTGGAACCACTCTAAGTCCTAAGGTGCACTCGAGCCGTGGTAATGAGCTCATCTCTCAGAAACATGTAACACCCATCCCACCAAACAGAAAACCAGTCCAGACAGTCCAGTATATACATATGATGCAGAAAATAAATACTGAAAACTGTAAATAAAGCTGTAAATAAACAACAATAAAATACAACAAGCCAAAGCAGCAAACAAACATCACCCAAAGAAACAACAACAAACAAGCGCTAGGAGAGACTCACAGGGGAACCAGAGATTTTGGGTTCGTTCCCCAGCAGAGTCGCCAGCTGTCGCTCCCCGGATTTCCATCCTGGTACAAACGCGAAAGTGGCGCGGAAAAAAGAATAGAGTCGCCAGCCAGGTATTTTTATCCCGAAGGAACGAGAATGGTAATGCTGCACAAACCAGAAGAAAGAAGAGGAAGGACACGGGCCCTACGAACCAAAGAGACTGAGTTCGGGAGTCGGTTACGACCTGGGAAGGTATTAGCACCCCAGATCATCCTCCGTACCCGACGGGATCCACGCTTGCAAAGAAAACTGTTTCAAAGGGTGAGGGTATGAAAGTTGCTGCAAAGAAAAAGCAATGAACTGGAAAAGAAACTGAGAAAAGAACTGAATGAGAAAACAAAGAGAAGAAATGTAGGGAAAATAAAGATTATGCTCGAACGGGCCCTACCCCGCTGCCTACGTACCTCATCAGGACAATGAGGATCAGAGACGCCGTAGTTCCCCTAACTAGGGGTGGCAAGGAAAATTGCTTGTGAATTAAGGCTTGAACTGCCTATGCCATTGCTCAGGTGTTGCAGACTCGGACGACGAGTGCGTAACCGTCTTGCAAAGTGACAAGTAGGAGCAAGTTCGCGTACGGAGCGAAGGGGATGAGAAAAGAATTCCCAAAGGAAAGACGCTTATTATTTGTTTGTGTTTTTTTAGGAAGCTTTTATGAGTGTGTCACAAGGAAGTGAACTCAAGCTCCTTTCCATGGAATGTGCACTTGTCACTACATTCCAAGATGGAATAATAGAACAAGCACACTCAAGTAAGGAGAAGATCCCCAAAACTTGAACCCAAAGAGTAGGGCCTAAGATAACTAACTCATTAACTTATTAAGTGTTTTTGGTATTTACAATGAAGAAGTGTTTTTTATGCTTTTCTTGGTGAAGAAGATACCTTGATCAGACTTGTGCATCACAAGATAAACTTGTACTATCCCAAGATGGGAAGACTACAAGTACCTCATGGGATAAGGCTATTGCTCAAGGTATTACTTCAAACTTTATTAAGTTTTTTTTTTTGGGATTATGAGATGATAAGAGAAGAAGAACCAAAAGGATCACAAAGGCAAAAGTCTAAAGGGGGACTAAAGAATCCTAAGTGTTGTCATGCATGGATATCCTAAGGTTAGTGTGGTTTTCTATCCTAAAGAAGAAAGAAAGAAGAAGAGAAGAAGAAGAATGGAAGAGGGATGGGTAAGGCCTAAGCCCAACAACAAAGGGTTAGCACAATAAAGAAATAAGAAGAAGAAGAGATAAGATTTGGAGATGTGGGAATCACTTCCACACCTCACACTTACCATAGCCCCTGCAAGGTTAGTAACATAAGCACAAAAGCAAAGCAACATGAAACAAATGACATGCCAACATCATACAAACAGAATTGAAGTCATATATACAAATGCTCAATGGATATGCAAGTCAAAAGAATAAGGGATGAAGCATGCAAGACAACATGATGCAACATGGAACACATGACAAAACAAATGTAAACTTAATGAGATGCAAAGCAAAAAATGCACAAACATGGACTCAAGGCACACAACCAGAACCAAAACAAGTTGAAGAAAAGATTTAGAAGCAAGGGAGATAAAGAGAAAAGACACACAAGGTCAAGCAATCACATTATGAAGTGAAAGAAGTAAGGAGATGAAGTGAATACACTTAAGAAATGGAAGAACTCAAATGGTAAGCCAAACACAAATATTCTAAGGCACAAACCCTAACCTAAGATCAGAAAGGTTCCCATACCCCAAAAGGACCCCAAATGAGAAGAAGAAGTTGGAACAAGTGCCCTTCTAAGCTTATAAGAGAGCTTAAGATCACAAAGAAGCAAAATGGGACAAGGTATGAACAAAAATTCAAATCAAATCAACAATGCATCTAAAAATTCCACAACTTAAGAAAATTATCCTCAAACATGATATAACAACAAGCCAAAAGGATTGGGAAAAATTCAGAAGCTAGGTAGGTCAAATGAAGACAAGAACAAGAACTAGGATTAATAACTTCCTTCACAAGTCAAAGAACCAAGACCCAATGAGCAAATTTCTGAAAAACAGGGAAAAAATCACACATAAACTATATCATCTTAGGAATCTAAAGCAAAAAGAATCAACACCAAACTCAAAAAGATGAACCCTAAGTAAATTGGACAAGACAGGGTACTCAATAAGGATTTAAAAAGGAATTAACTGAAATGTAGAATTTAATGACACGTGGATATTAAGAAAAAATGGAAAATAAAAATATAGAAAAATAAAGAAAACTCAAATGAAGACTCATGAATTAAATTGGAATTTTTGGATAATTGGAAGTATTTTTAATAAATGGAAATCAAGATGATATGAAAATAAAATAAAGAAAAGAAATAAAAATAAGAAAAAGATTGGGAGGTGAGAATAGCAGGGAATTTGCGCTCAAATGGAATTGGGCTTATGCTGGAGGGGTGTGAAAAGCAGTCTGAGGCCCATTGGCCAGCGCATGTGTATAATACATAAGGTGGAAAATCAGGAAATAATAGGGAAAAAAGGAAAGCCATGAGATTAATCTAATGCACGCTGGGAAGAGGTTCATTAAATGACGTGTCTGATTTATTGGATGAGGAGTGAGGACGCACACTTGTTATGGTGGGATGTGAATCATGTTGAATTAAAACAGAATGGGAAAATCACGTGAGAGGGAGGCTGGGACACTAACACGCGTGTCAAGAACTGGGACGCTGGAGGAAGGATCCAATGGCGCAGAGCTTGTCTTCAACCTCACATAAACCCTAACAAGCTTTTTTCCAGATTCCAGTGACCGGAGCTAGGGCTCCGGCACCCGAAATCACACCAGATGCACAAAACACAACAATAATGAACACAAAGCTCCATATTAGGTAAATGATGTACGCTAAGTTCAAAAATGGGATTGAAATGAATAATGGATCAAAGAATCATCCGGATCGAAGGAAAAAGTTGTGACCATGAAAATTGAAACTCAAATATCTCACTCAATAATGCACCATTTTCGAAACCAAAACTTGCAGCATGATCAGTGAACATCAAAGATTAATATACACACCAACATTTTCATTTCCAGATGCGAAGAATCAGAAGCTTACCTGAGCTATCAGATATTGAAAATGTTTGTTAGAAGACCAGATGATGGATGCAAATCACTCCAAATTCACTTTAGATGCAAAATAAATGCACCTAAAGCCTTGAATATGACTGGATCTTGAGTTTTGCAAGCACCTGCCCTGAAATGGCAAGGTTGTTGATCTTGAGAGAAAGCTTGAATGATGGTGATATTTGTGATCCTAAGCTTCCAAGGATCAAGGATCTACCACTGGTTTTTTGATTGAGCAAGTATATGAAGAGATTTTGGAGAAATTGCAAGTTGTGCACAAACTTTGAAATGAGAGAATGAGAGAGAGTTGAGGGATTCTGAAACCCTAATTTCTTATATACCAAGTCATGAACCAATGCTGAAAAAATCAAGAGGTTTGCACGTGTGAGTGAGGAGAATTTTGTGATTTTGAAATTCTTGCAAGTTTGGTGTGAGAGCATGCAATGCTCATGCTTTCCTTTGCTTTTGAGCCCATGTGAACTCTAAATCCAACCCTTGATTATAATCCAAAAGATTTTGGCCCTTAGATCAAAGTTGTCACACTTTTTCCATGTTCATGCAAAAAATCCACTTATGAAGCAACTTTCTTGACTTGCACGAATTTGGGAATTTCTTTGGAGCAAAGTGTGCCATTTTCCTTGTATTTTAACTTAGTAACCTCACTTGATCCATTCCAAGCCTTAAAATGAAGTTTCATGACAATTGGCTCTTGGTGCATGCATGAAATTTGCTTTTTGCCCTAATTTGAAGCAAATTTTCGAGGGCCATAGATCACAAACCAAGAATCCCATGAAAAAGTACTTGTACTTTTTCAAAAGGGGAGACCTTAATCTCCAACTTTCATGTTTGACTTTGGTTCATTTGAAGAATTTTTGATCATGTTAAGCTCACTTGAATTTTAGGGCAAAAGTTGCCAAAAATGGAATTTCTTTAAAACCAATTTTGTACCAATTTTGCAAAAACCCTCAAATCTCCATAATTCTTGATCTTTGAACATCCCAAACCTCTTATAACAATTTAAGGACACCTCTTGGCTAGAAAAAGTGGATTGGACCCCTTGAAATCACACATTTGACTTTTTAATGGCACAGTTGACCAATTACTTCATCTGCAAGCAACTGAAGAACTTCCTGACTTCCACATGGAATTTTCTCATGAAAATTGGTACCTAGGATCCTCCTGATATATAAAAGACTTTGCCCAAATGAAATGGCCAAAGTTATGAAGTTTTGATGCTTGAATCTCAAACCCTAGTTTAGGACCAATGCTTAGGAGCTTTGCCTTATCCTGGAATCCCTGATGATCTTCCAACCTTCTGAGATTTTGCAAATGGACTTGAACTTGTAAATGTAAGATAGACCCCTCATAGGACTTGTACACAACCATTGGGATCATTGTCATGGCTTGTAATGCTTCAAGAACCTCCACAGATGATCATATGCCTAATGCTAGGTCATGAGAAATGTTATGCCTCATCTTTCCATGCTAGGATGCTAAGAAAATGATATGTTCATGATGAATATGATGTGATATGATGCTTAAAATTAAGAGGGCAAATTTGGGGTGTTACACCATGGCATTACTTTTTCGGCGTTGAGCTGATCATACCGAGGACCATAGAACCCTTAACCCATCCAAGCCATTTTAGGAACGTAGCGCGGAAGCTATCCAAGTGAAGACTTGAGGTGGTTGTTACGCGATACTACACTCAGAAGAGGTCTTTCTTAAGAATGTTATTGTTTAGGGAGTAGTCTAACGTACCGATAATATTCTAAAGATGGGTGTTAACTCCGGGAACCTCTGTTAGAACCCTTTTGGTTTTCTGCAGGTACAATGAAGACAAACCTTAGTACATGCCTTTGTAGATTGTTGGTTCTTATCCCTTGACTCCATGCTCATGATACGAACTTTTGAACCTGTGTGCTTTGCGTGATCTTGTTTATGGTTGTTGCATCCATACATTCATCATGATTATCATCACAACCATTTCTCAAGGAAAACAATTCAGATTATTGCAAATATTGGACAAAACAATTATTCCTTTGTTGTCAAAAATTTTCATGACTGTATTCTCGATGTTGACCATGTTTGTAATAATCGAGTTGTTTCCCTGAAAATGGAAGTGAATAGTGCATATCATTTCATTCTCGTATATTCTTGCATTCATCCGAGTTGTGTGGGAACTCATCCCGGTTGTTTCCTTCTTCAGTTGTTTGCCATCCGTATAACTGTTTCCTCAACACAAATACGGAACTAGAGATGCTATCAGACTGAGAATGAAACACCAAGAACAACATAAAATGGAAGTCAAAATGGAAATTGATGAGTTGAAGGCCAGTATGACCAGGCTCACTGAAATGATGCAAGTTCTCATTGCTCGAGGTGAACCACCTCAGAGGACTGTGATTTCTGAAGTTTCAACTGCTGTTGTTGACCCTCATGTAATTTAATAACCAGCTTCTACTTGGCCAGAATTTGGGTTACCTTCGGGTTACGTGACAATCTCTAAAACTACTCCAATGGTTTCTCCATCTATTTTGCCAATCTTTTTAACTCCGACATTTGTTGAACCACAACCTATTATGCACACTGCTGCTTAAGCTACTTATCAGAATTCTCCTTTTGCGTACCATGCTACTGGTCCACAAGATGAAAGTCAAGGTGAACCTTGATACATGGATGAGGTTAGAGAGTAATGTTTGACTCTTGAGAAGAGGGTAAGAGGTTTAGAAGTCAAATATGTCTTTGGTGCTGCTGCAATAGACATGTGTTTGGTTTCTGATTTGGTTATGCCTGATAAGTTCAAAGTTCTTGATTTTGAGAAATACAAGGGGAATACTTGTCCAACGATCCATCTACTGATGTATTGTCGCAAAATGGATACATATGCCAAGAATTATAAGCTTCTTATTCACTATTTTCAAGATAGTTTGAGTGGTGCTTCTATGAAATGGTATATGGGACTTGAGAAGAACCATATCTACAGCTGGAAGGATTTATCTGATGCTTTCATAAAGAAGTATAAGTACAATTTGGACATGGAACCTGACCGTCATCAACTTCAAAACATGTCTCAGAAAGAGAAAGAATCATTCAAAGAGTATGCTCAGTGTTGGAGAGAGCTAGCTGATCAAGTGGAGTCATCTTTGGCCGAAAAAGAATTAACTAGTTTGTTCATGGATACTCTTCAACCATTATTTTGGGAGAATATGGTAGGAAGTGTTTCATATGGTTTTTCTGAGCTATTCACTGTTAGAGAAAGACTAGAAGAAGGCATCAAGAAAGGTAAGATTACCAATACTGAAACTTCTAATGTTGTAAGAAAGTCTCATGGGAACTTTCAAAAGAGAAGAGATGGTGATGCTTATATTGTTTCAAGTGAAAGGAAACCTTATTGCCAGCAACAACGATATGTTCAACCATATGTAGTAGCAGTTGCTCCTACTAGTAAGTGTGTGACATAAAGGATATTTTGAATGATGTCAAAAACTCAGTACTATGAAATGGTGGTTGGAAATACAAAGAAAAAGAACGGTATCATAAAGAAAAATGTCTCTGCATTTTTTAACTACACAGGTCAACTAAAGACTCCAAACGTGTCGACTCATTCTGTTAGTCAGAATTGAGTCGACTCATCAACTATAACAGGTCGACTCATTTGAAGAGAATTCTTCTTCAAAACTCTCGGGTCCAAACTGGCTGACAAAGGAAGGATTTTTAGTCGACTCAAAGCATACCACAAGCCGACTCAAAACATGACACAGGTTGACACATTTCAAGAATGCATACAGGTCGACTGATTTAATCAGGGAGGTCGAATCATTACTGTTTTGTGCGCTATTTTATGTTTCTCCCTTGGTTTCATAAACTTAAATTTTATTCTTATTATTTCTAACCAATATAAATAGCTGATACATGTTTTATGAGAAGGTAACAAGAAAAGTGAAATAGATACACAAGCACTCTCTTCATCTTCTCCTTCTTTGCATTCATCAACAATCACACACAATAATCTTTGTTAATCAAGGTGCAAATTAAGGTGATAACGTCCAATCGTTAGATCGTGATTTCAGCTTGGGTAGAGAGGTTGTGGGTTTTTCTTGTAAGAACCTAGAAGGTTTTATCCTCCAAGATCTTAGATATTTAGGGGGTTTTGTACGCATCGTTCGCTCGTAGATTCAGCCCAGTGAGGAGGATGGAAAATCAAGGTGATCGTTCATTCATATCACGGTAACTGGAGGATTGCGAAGATCGTTGTGGGTTCACTAACATCGAAGCAAAGCGTCCATGCTCAAAGTTTATAGAATTGTATATTCTTGCAAGAAGAGAGCAATTAATTGGAGGTTTGCTCGAAGCGCATGAAGGACTTGGTTTATCTCGAATCAAGGGGCAAGAAGAGTTATTACAACAATCACAATTTGGATTGGTTTGTTGTTCCAATTTTCTTCTTGTATTAACATTGCAATACTAATAAAAGATCCCATCCCAATTCAGTTTGTGAATTGGGGGCAGAGTACTCCTAGCAAGGACGGTGGAGGAACTGCCTTAACAAATCTCTTGTGTCCTTAGTCTTTTTACATTCCTTATATTTTTTGCATAATTGAAATTGTGTAGCTTGAAAAATTATGTTTTGACTTTGTGTGTGCACACCAACTGTTTGTAAAATTGTTGCTACTAACTTTTGGATAGCAACTTGAAAAAAATCTGCACTACACAAATTCTCAAACTATACTTTGTGTGGATGCACACCAAGTGTTTGAGAAAAGTTCAAAATACACAATTTCTATCTTCTCGTGCTTATTTTTTTCTTCCATAAACATCGTTGGTAGTGATTAATCAAGTGTGCTGAATTTAAGTAATTTTGTGTGCATTGGTTAATTCTTATCATCATCTCTTATTTCCCATTCGGTTTCAAATGTATATCTGATCACCAGTGACTTAATTTTGTTTTTTAGACGTGTTTTCCGAGGAACTTCCGCAAGACATTTTTCAAAGTATTTTTGAAAAGTTAAATTTTAAAAAGGAATCTATTCAACCCCCCCTTCTAGATCTGCGCCATCGTCTAACAAATGGTATCACGATCATCGGTTTATCTAGTGATTCACATATAACTTCTTAGAAAATGGATAACGATCCAATAGGGGCGTACAATAGAGCACCCATTTTCATTGGAGAAAACTATAGTCACTGGAAGGATTGTATGCGTATTCATATCAACTCTATTGATAGAAAAATATGGAAGGTTATTTAAGATGGTCCTATACAAATAACCATGGTCAGAGAGAATAACCTTGAAATACCTAAACCTGAAGCACAATGGGATGAAAAAGATGAAAAGAACTATAGTTATGATTGGAAAGCTCAAAATATAATTATTGCTTCCTTGGGAGTGGATGAGTATTATAGAGTTTCTAATCATACTACAACAAAAGATATGCTGGAAGCGTTACAGATTGCCCATGAGGGAACTGATGACGTGAAGCTTGATAGAATTAATACATTGCAACAAGAGTTTGATCGCTTTCACATGAACCAAGGAGATACCATTGTGTAAGATCAAAGTGCGCCTAAGAGGGGGGGGGGGGGTGAATTAGGTGTTATCAAATTTTTTGATTCTTTTTCTTCGATGGATGGATTTTTCTTTTTACGGTTTATGGAATGAAAACGGTAAAGCAAGAAAGTAAAAATGACACAGAGGTTTATCCTGGTTCCCTTCACAATCCGAAGGTACATCCAGTCCCCTTTCAACACGAAAGAGATTTCCACTAGTTTCTTTAGAACAGTACAACCTATCACACCTTCAATGGTGAGGCCTACTTTCTAACAAACTAAACAAACAAGTGTGCAAGAACAATCCTCTTGCCATACTAACCCTTATGTCCAAACAATCCTTGGAACACAAGTCACAAATAGAAAACACTTTCTATAATTTTGGTTTGAGTGATAATACAATGATTGGTATCAATATAAATTAATCTTCTCCTATATTCAAAATTCACTACTTAAGATTCAATACAAGTGTTCAATGAAAATATGAAAATGATGAACTTATGAACACTTTTTGAAATATGAAAATTATTTGAATTTAGTGATTTTGATTGTGTGATAATATTTTAAAATTCAAGGAGGTGTTTATGAATTTGAAATTTTAAGAATTTATAATAGTTGAAACACCTATTCAAAAAGGTATGAGAATTTTTGAAATAAATTCTTTGAAAAGGTATAAAAAAGTTATGAAATAAAATCATGAAGAGGTATAACACTTAACAAAATATTTGAATTGAAGAGAAACAATTTTTCAAAAATTCTTCAGTGTTAACCGGTTAACCATATGGGTTAATCGGTTAGCGCCCTAAAACGTTGATGCGTCCGCAAGCGCACGGATTTATCGAAGTAATATAAAAGATTGTCGAACCACAAAGACCAGTATCAACCTATCATTATCTATCGTTACTTTGTAAATCTAAGGCTAATGATATTTGATTAAAGGAAAATTAGAACTAAAACTAAAATAGAACTAAGAAAATATAGAAGAACGAGGCTGGGATATGGTTTCCACGCTCCTAAGGGACTCTAGAATTAGGTGCTAATTATGACTATACTCCTATTCCATAGAATATACCAACTTAGAGACTTTGTCTCACGCTCTCGCAGTCTTAACTAAAATCATACTTCCTAATCCCAAGATTTTTCTCTCGCTCGCCCGGTAACTAGGAAACACTCTTTGAAAGCTAATAATATCCTAAAGGTCTCTAAAGTGCTCTCGCTGTATTTAGATAAGTTGCCTAATTTCCACTATCTAGTTCGCTCCTCACGCTCTCGCGGATCTCGACTCAAACCTTTATATGCCTCTCACTCTCATGAAAAAGCAATGTTAACTAACATCTCACTCTCATGACAATGCTAATTAAATTACGCATAGAAATTATAACCAAAACATAATTGTAGTTATTAATTTGCACCTATTATTTTCTACCGAGTCCCGTTGGTAACGACGGTCCTCATACGCCGGACTCTAAACTAATTAGCAAGACATATAATTAAATGGAAACGACGTAAACATAAAGATTGAAATTAAGAACAACATACTTTAACAATTAAGAGATGCAGTAATAATAATAATAATAAAGAGATAAAATAAAGAACCTGTAATAAACTTGAATTAAATGCTGGAAATAGAGAAACTGAAATGCAAGATTGTTGATCCAAGTGTTACATAGAACATATGCCTAATACTAATGGTGTGGTAGTTCCTCGATGATAGAAACTACCACTTTTACAATAATAATTTATGCCTAGAACTATGAAAGAATAAATTGCACAAAAACTTGGATGCCCCTTTAAAGCCAAGAGCAAACCTATATATAGAAGGAAATTTCGTTTTGTAACTTCCATGGAACATAAATGAGTGGTGGAGTAAGTGGGAGTAGTTGGAAGTTGGAGAAGTAGTGGAGTGAGTGGGAATAGTGGAAAGTTGGAGAAGTAGTGGAGTGAGTGAGAGTAGTGGGAAGTTGGAGAAGTAATGGAGGAATAAAAGGGAAAGTGGAGATTTCTTCTCCTAAATTATAGGTGGTTGGCGCCACCTTCCTCTCTCCCTTAACAATTGGAGGGTGCCACATTTGATAGGTGGTGGACGCCACCTCCCAATGTGGCTTGCGCCACATTGTGTGAGAGTGGTGGGTCCCACCCCTTTTATTTTCTTTCCGTCCTTTTCTTTCCTTTTTATTCATAACTTCTCATTTTCTTCACATTTCTTTCTTTAATTCTTTTCTTTTCTTTCTTTTGTGAATTAATCCAAGTCACCTAAAAACATAATAAATGATATATAAATCGAAGCATAAATCAAATAAAACAAAGGAAATCATAACTAAAATTCATGTAAGTCAAGCCAATTAAACGTTATAATTTAGCGTTATCAAACTCCCTCACACTTAAACCTTTTCTTGTCCTCAAGAAAACCATGATTCATAAGAAAAATAGTGCATACAAATACTCATCCTATGCTACCAACTCTACTTTGATTAAGTTTGTGTCGATAGGTACTTGCTCACACACTAAGGATATCGTAACAATATAATTCCTCTTTTGGGATCATCAATCTCCCTCCTATACAAACCAATATGAATCATGTTATTATACCTAAGTCTAATTCACTCATCCTTCTTTCATCCCTTTTCATTATGGTGCAATCACATTAAGCCCGTTATCCTTTCACACTCATGGTAGGATAGCCTGTTAGTGACTATGATCTCATTTTCATCAATTTTTTTCTTTTGCACATATCAATAAAATAAAGAATTTTACACCGTTGGGCTAAATGATCGGGTAAGGACCACCTAACGTAGAAGGAGAATTTCTTTTAATTCATTCATTTTTTCTCTTGATTTATTCTTTTAACTTTGAGATCATACACTTATTTGCATCGGCTTCCTACTTAGTGTGTGCTTAGGATGGTGCTGACTGCTAATATAAACTAATAAGGGACTACTAAAAGGGTGAGAACTTAAGGCTATGACATAATAAGTACTCAAATCGATTTCCATACTTGGGAGCCTAATGGTGTTAAAATGATACCGATCTTGTGGGATTTTCTCAAGTCTCACAATCTAACCTTAATTTTGTCTGTAGCCTAAGATTTTCAAAAGAAACACTATTTTTGTAATTCATAATTTTTCAAATTATTTGGCTCAAAAATACGGGAAGATCGATAAACATAAAATCACGCATAAAGACTCGACAACACATGCAAAGACGCAACAAAATACTAAAATTGAAAAAAATTTAAAATCATGCTAGAAAACATTAAATCTAACTAGAAAAATGGTAAAATGGAAGCGAGAGAGTTCCTCCCCCACACTTAAACCAAACATTGTCCTCAATGTTTTGATAAAAAGTGGAAAATGGATGATAGAACCTGTACGGATGCCTTTGTTTGCTACTACAGCCGAATTCACTATGATTCTTCCCTTGTTGTCCCTGTCTTTGCTGATCACTTCTTCTCCGACGTCTTGTACTACGAGATATCTAAATTTGCTGAAACTTCACTTTCCTGAAGCCGTTCGTCATATTTCCTATTTCCGAAGAAAGTACCTGCAAAACATGTTAGGAAAATAATGTGCGGTGTGTGCAGGTGGAGCCAGACCCTGCAAAGAACAAGGATAAGGTGAGTGACCGACGAGAGAGACATGCCATCTCCTATCATATTTAACATCGGTGTCACCACCAGCAGCGACATTCAAAGGAATGTGCGTGGGAACCAACTCGTCTTAAGGGATTGTCATAAAAAGATCTTTCACCTAAATGCAGCTGAGACGTGACAAGCGATACATTTCTTTATTTTTCTGCAAACAAAAACAATAAAAGAAAAAACAACATTAAATTAAAACTCGTGGGTTACAACCCACGCAGAGTTTTGTTTAACGTTGATAGCTCGACGGTTAAAAGTGTTACTCTTCGGTTTCCATGGCCATTTATCAAGCCATCTCACATATCCCTCACCTTTCCCTTTCTTCCTTTTGTGGGGTAGTTCATTCTTTTGAACTTGTGGTGGTGGTTCTGGATCTATGCTAAGTATCAGCTTTTCTTGTTTTGGCTTTGTCATTTCATCCATCACCTTAAAGTCAAACCTTACGCTTTTTACACTAATGATTTCCTTAGTTTGGTCTTCAAATTTTCTCTTTTTATGTAAGACCTCAGACAAGGGTACGTGGGTAATTTTCCATACATGCACATACGTTTTAGAGTCTGCAAGCTTATACGGGAAAAGATATGGTGGGGTATGATCACACTAAAATTCACCGTGTTTCTGACTCCGATTTCGCATGCATTCTTAGCTTTTATTGTTATTTTGCTTTGTTATTACTTTGTTTTCTTATGTTTTCAGGTTTTTATAATAATCGGGGCTTGAATCGGGAAAAGGAGCGAAAAAGGAGTGAAAACGAACGAAAACCTAGAAATTCAGCGTTTTGCACTTACGGCACCCACCGTGGCGGGCGCCATAGGGTTAGCCATGACATGGCCACGTCTCAAGACCACTCCTCAACCTCCAAGACCCACGATCCCCACTCTCCAATCCCCTGTAGGGACCATGGCGGGCGCCATAGGCCTGTGGCGGGCGCCACAAGGCTAATTTCAGTAACCTCCACTTTTTAGTGGAGGGGCATCCCAATCTTTTCATGCTTTCAGTTTTCCTATAAATAGGACCTTAGATTTTCGTTTTTCTTCATCCAGAATTAGATTTCTCTAGGCATATATCAGTTTCAAAGCAGTTGCAATTCCACATCGGGGTGTTTCTGCAATCGAGTGATCAAGTCTGTAATCTGTCTGTGCGATCGAGTTTTGGAGCACTCTGGAGGAAGTTAATCCTGCCGCCATTTTAATTCCAGTTCGTAATTTATCTTTCCGCATTTCTTTACTTTTGTTTATTTTCCGCACTGCTTTACTTTATTTATTATCCGCACTCGCACTTTACTTTATTTACTTTCCGCACTCGCTTTACTTTCGTTTATTACCCGCACTCGCTTTAAATTCATTTATTTCTCGCACTCGCACTAAATTCATTTACTTTCCGCACTCGCACTAAATTACTTTTATGAAAAATTATAAAAAGAATCTTTACTTTATCATGTCTAACTAATTCCATAAAGGTTAGAATGTAAGGATCGTAATTAAACTAGTAATCCGTATAATTGTTCGTGGAAACACTTAAGGGCTATTTTATCTTTCAATCTAATTGTTTTTAACTATTTCAAAAACAGCCAAAAGCGCTTTGTATAGTTCATTAGGAGTTTTTAGATTAAAAAGAAAAGAGATTTTAAAACGATTTTCGGACGCGTTATGAGATTTAGAGTCTGGTTCATAAGAACCTCTTTTTGCTAAGAAGTCCAGGTTAAAATACTTTTCAACTTAGTCAAGATACTATATTTCTTAAAAATAGGTTTACTACTCTAACGCAGTACGCACCTTTTTATCCGTGACAATAGGAGGGGTTGATTAGAGAGTACAACTCGGTTCTGAATACGCGAAAGCGACAGTTCCTGTTAAATTAGTTCTTTTCAAAGGAGAAAACATTGCCCATAAGTAGTTCCATTAACAAGTACTGGATTATCATTGATTACGTGAATTACATTCGAGCCTGTCTTTTATTTATTATTTAAAATTATTATTTTATTTACCATTGCACCCTTACTAAAACCCTTAAAAATAGTTGCCTTAGATACACACCATAACAACAGGTACGATAGATTGACACTTGGTCTCTGTGGATTCGACAATCTTTTATATTACTCTGACGTGTTCGTACACTTGCGAAAAACACGCATCAAGTTTTTGGCGCCGTTGCCGGGGACCAATATCGTCAAATTTCATTACCTTGTAGTTATATCGTTTAGACTAAGGTTGTTACCCACCGGTCAATGCGAAAGACTCGCAGTGCCGGAAGTTTAGTAGACCTTCTAGCTGAACCTGAACGTTACGCTCGCGCACGTTTGTTTTTCCATAGGAATAGGAGAGCTATGGCCGAAGATCAAAACCGAAGAGCTCTTAAGGACTTCGCCCAACCATCAAACGAGGAACCTAGTTCCAGTATAGTAAACCCCGCTATCCCAGCCAATAATTTTGAACTTAAACCATCCCTGCTGCAATTAGTGCAACAGAGACAATTCGCAGGTCTCGCTACTGATAACCCGAACCAACATTTAAAAAACTTTCTTCAGTTAGCAGACACCTTTAAAACCAATGGAGCTTCTCCTGAGGCAATACGCTTAAGATTATTTCCCTTTTCCCTCAAAGATAAAGCTCTATCATGGTTAGATTCCCTTCCATCCAACTCAATAACAACTTGGGATGACCTTAGAAAAGTTTTCCTTGCTAGATATTTTCCCCCAAGTAAGACCGCTCTTCTTCGAAACCAAATAACTAGATTTACCCAACACCAAGGAGAGTCGTTGTTCGAAGCCTGGGAGAGATATAAAGAACTATTAAGAGCATGCCCACATCATGGCTTAGAGAATTGGCTAATCATCCAAACCTTCTATAATGGACTTCATTATAACACTAAAATGACCATCGACGCTGCCGCTGGTGGCGCACTGATGAACAAACCTTACCCTGAAGCTAGTGCCCTTATCGAGGATATGGCCCAAAACTATCAATCATGGGGAGTAGAACGAGCGACAGTGGAAAAGAAGGAAGCCCAAGGAGGAATACATGAGCTAAGCTCTATAGACATGATGCAGGCTAAAATGGACGCGTTGGCCCTTAGAGTCGAACATATGTATACAAATCCGAATACTGTTGCCGCAGTTTCGCCGAATTGTGAGATATGTGGAACGCAAGGACACCAATCCGCCGAATGCAATCTGTTGAATGAAACCAACACTGAGCAAGTGAACTATACCCAAGGGAACCCATTTTCAAACACATATAACCCTGGGTGGAGGAATCACCCAAACTTCTCCTACAAAAATAATAACCCTATTCAAAATACCGCACCTCCGAGACAACAAGGTTACCAAGCCCCAAGAACAAATCAACCTATGCAACCTGTACCACCAAGTCCGAGCTTTGAGGAAGTTGTAAAAGACTTTATCGTTGCTCAAAAACAACAAAACAAAGAGTTCATGAACCAAAACGTCCATGTTAACGAACTGATTACCAAGTTAGGAACCAAGGTTGATCAAATCATTACCCATAATAAGATGCTTGAAACCCAGATCTCTCAGGTAGCGTTAAACCAAGCCCCACAGACTACACCTGGAGGACAGTTCCCTGGACAACCTCAACAAATCCCGAAAGGGCAAGCAAATGCCATTACTCTACGAAGTGGAACCGCTTATAAGGAACCTTTAAACCCTAGATTAAGTGAGCCCGAAACTTCTGAGAGGAATGAGGAGAAGGAACCAGAGAAGCCTGAAACCCCGGAAAGTCAAGAAAAAGGAGAAGAACCTAAAAATAAAACCTATGTACCACCACCGCCATACAAACCACCAATACCATACCCTCAAAGATTAAAGAAAACCCAAATCGATAATCAATATCAAAAATTCGTTAAGGTTATAGAAAAACTTCACGTAGAAATCCCCTTTACAGAAGCCATCACCCAAATACCTTCTTACGCTAAGTTTCTTAAAGACATACTTACGAATAAACGTAGACTTGAAGATCCAAAACCCGTGGAATGTAATTCTATTTCCGAAAATAGGTTAGCAAAGAAAGATAAAGATCCCGGAAATTTTTCCATTCCTTGTATTTTGGGGAATCATGTCATCGAAAAAGCTTTTCTAGACTTAGGAGCTAGTGTGAGCTTAATGCCTTTAGCAGTTTGTGAGAGATTAAACTTAGGAGAATTACAACCTACTAAGATGTCCCTTCAATTAGCCGATAGATCCGTTAAATACCCTATAGGCATACTTGAAGACGTCCCTGTTAGGATAGGTCAGCTGTTTATACCTACTGATTTTGTTGTCATGGACATTAAAGAAGATGACGACATACCAATCCTCCTAGGTAGACCATTCTTATCGACTGCTGGAGCCGTAATAGATGTTAAAAAAGGAAAACTAACTTTTGAGGTAGGTGACGAGAAGATAGAATTTATATTGTCAAAATTTCTTATGGCACCTGTGATAGGAGATGCTTGTTATGCCTTAGATATCATCGAAGAATGCATTAGGGAATTAGAACAAGAAGAAGAAACTGAATCTATAAAATTGCCATCAACCCTTATTTTGGAAGATGACAATTATAAAAGACCCTACATTGATGATAACCTTCACGAATGTTTATCTCTTACCCCAGATCCTATGCCTTGCCCTATGAAACCGACCGTGAAACTTAAGGAACTGCCTAAGAACCTGAGATACGAATTTCTCGATGAAGAAATGAACCGTCCAGTTATAGTCAGTGCTACCTTAAACCAAAAAGAAACCGATCAATTATTAGAAGTTTTACGTAGGTACCCCTCAGCCTTAGGATATAAGATCTCTGATCTAAAAGGAATAAGCCCATCCGTATGCATGCATCGGATTTTGCTTGAAGAAGATTCAAAACCTTCCAGAGAACACCAACGAAGAATAAATACTATAATGAGTACTGTAGTTAAGATTGAAGTTCTTAAGTTACTAGAGGCGGGTATAATATATCAGATCTCGGACAGTAAATGGGTTAGTCCTGTGCATGTAGTACCTAAAAAGGGAGGCATCACAGTCGTGCAAAACGAGAAGGGAGAACCTATAGCAAAAAGAACCGATGGAGGTTGGCGTATGTGCATAGATTATAGAAAATTAAATAAAGCAACTAGGAAGGACCATTTCCCATTACCATTCATAGACCAAATGTTGGAGCGCCTAGCCAGACACTCTTACTTTTGTTACTTAGATGGATATTCAGGATTCTTCCAAATACCTATTCACCCCGAAGATCAAGAAAAAACTACCTTTACATGCCCAGTTGGAACCTTTGCCTATAGAAGAATGCCTTTTGGACTTTGTAATGCTCCTGCCACTTTCCAACGCTGCATGATGTCTATCTTTGCCGACTATTTAGATGGAATCATGGAAGTATTTATGGACGATTTCTCAGTTTGTGGATCAGATTTCAAAAATTGTCTTGTCAACCTTGAGAAAATCCTGGAGAGATGTGTGGAGGTAAACCTTGTGCTAAATTGGGAAAAATGTCATTTCATGGTCACCGAAGGGATTGTTTTAGGACATATAGTTTCCGAAAAAGGTATAGAGGTAGATAAAGCAAAAATAGAAGTCATAGAGAATCTAAAACCGCCGAAGACTATCAGGGAGATAAGAAGTTTTCTTGGACATGCCGGATTTTACCGACGTTTTATCAAGGACTTCTCCAAAATAACAAAGCCCTTAACTGGACTTTTAATGAAAGATGCTGAATTCATCTTTGATGAAAAATGTACTGAAGCATTTAATCTCCTGAAGCAAGCTCTGATTTCAGCACCTATAATGAAACCCCCTGATTGGTCAGAACCGTTTGAGATAATGTGTGACGCCAGTGATTATGCTGTTGGAGCAGTTCTAGGTCAAAGAAAAGATAAGAAGTTACACGTAATTTATTATGCCAGTAGAACCTTAGACGCTGCACAGCTCAACTACGCAACAACCGAAAAAGAGCTCCTAGCTGTAGTTTTTGCAATAGACAAATTTAGATCTTATCTAGTAGGAGCCAAGATTATAGTTTATACCGACCATGCTGCCATTCGTTACTTACTAAGCAAAAAGGATGCCAAACCTAGGTTACTTCGATGGATTCTATTACTGCAAGAGTTTGATTTGGATATCCGTGATAAGAAAGGCACTGATAATGTAGTAGCTGATCACCTATCTAGGCTAGAATACCTGAAACCTGACTCAGTACCCATAAATGACGATTTTGCCTATGATAGACTGATAGCCCAACTAGAAACTATTGAAGATGATAACCCAGACCTACATGAGCATTCTCGCCAATCCTTAGCTATAAGTAATGTACCTTGGTATGCAGACTTTGTTAATTATCTAGCCGCTGACATCATACCCCCTGATCTAAACTACCACCGGAAGAAGAAGTTCTATAGTGATGTAAGAAACTTCTATTGGGACGAACCATTTCTTTTCAAGAGAGGTAAAGATGGCATTTTCCGCCGTTGTGTTCCAGAAGAAGAGGTAAATAATATAATTGAGCATTGTCACTCTGCACCCTATGGTGGACATGCGAGCACATCTAAGACCTACGCCAAGATTCTTCAAGCTGGCCTATTCTGGCCTACTATGTGGCGTGATGTCCATGCTTTCATTGTCAAGTGTGACAGATGCCAACGCACAGGAAATATTTCAAGACGTAATGAAATGCCGTTAAGAAATATCCAAGAAGTAGAACTCTTCGACGTATGGGGTATAGACTTTATGGGACCGTTCCCACCATCTTTTGGAAATCAGTACATCTTAGTAGCCGTTGACTACGTGTCTAAATGGATTGAAGCTATCGCCGCACCCACAAACGACACCAGAGTAGTCATCAAATTATTCAAAAATTATATATTTCCCAGGTTTGGAACCCCCCGTTTAGTCATAAGTGATGGAGGATCACACTTCATATTGAGAATATTTGATAAAATTTTAAGCAAGTATGGAGTTAAGCATAGAGTAGCAACACCATACCACCTGCAGACCAATGGACAAGTGGAAGTATCTAATAGGGAGATAAAACAAATCCTCGAGAAGACTGTCTCTATATCTAGAAAGGATTGGTCACAGAAACTTCAAGAAGCATTATGGGCCTATAGAACCGCTTTCAAAACTCCTATTGGAACCACCCCTTATCAACTGGTCTATGGAAAATCATGTCACTTACCTTTTGAGTTGGAACATAAGGCCTATTGGGCCATCAAGACTTTGAATTTGGATTACTTAACAGCTGGTGAGAAACGTATCCTTGATATCCATAAATTAGAAGAGCTCAGACAATCCGCCTACGAAAATGCCATCATATACAAAGAAAGAACAAAAGCTTGGCATGACAAAAGAATCATAAGAAGAGACTTCAAAATAGGCGATCCTGTTCTCCTGTTCGATTCTAGGCTACGACTTTTTCCAGGTAAACTCCGTTCGAGATGGACTGGCCCTTTCGAAGTATCTAAGATCCTAAGATCCGGTGCTATTGAAATCAAGAACCAAACATGTAAACCGTTCATCGTCAATGGACAGAGGTTGAAGCCCTACGAAGGAGGTGACATTCCAACAACATACACCTGCCATACTCTGAGTGATCCACCATATCCTTCCAATGATGTTTAAATATCGGTCGTCGAGCTAATGACGTTAAACAAGCGCTGCATGGGAGGCAACCCATGGTTTTCTTATTTATGTACTTTTTATTTATTTTTACTTTATTTTAATTTGTTTATTATTATTATGTCAGGACTAACGATTGAATGTTTTATGTGCTTTCAGGACTTGTTTGCTAACCTTGTACAGAATGCAGAACCCTGATGACATGCACGTGGCCTTTAGAGACGATGCACAGAGAGAGCGTTACCATGTTCACATGAGACGCCCTATGGCTCCTACCAGGTACCCTGACCATGACTGCATGGATGCCTTGGGGATAGAGCCAAGCGTCAGATTCTTATGCCATCAACTCCATTGGGGCCAGTTTGACTACAGGAACAACACTTATAGGGACTTGACTCTTGAGTTCCTCAGCTCGTTTCATCATGACCCTTGGGCTGGACCCGATGGACTCGTTGTTTTCAGGTTGTTCGGGATTGACTACTCATTCTCTCACAAAGAGTTTGGTGATTTGCTAGGTTTCCAGACTACTCCTGATGCTATTCCAGAGACTCCGATGGGGTATTTTATGAGCAGAGAAGTGGAAAAGTTTTGGACTAAAATATCAGGTGGAGGGAGCCAAGATCCTTCTACCCAGTTTTCTCAGGTAATCCACAACCCTGCATTGAGGTACTTCCAGATGACTCTAGCACATTCTTTCCTAGGTTTACCAGATATAGAGACACTGCTAAGTGAAGAGGAGATTTTCCTACTGTTTTGTGCAACTCAGTCTCGCCCTGTTGCTTGTGGAAACTTTCTGCTGAAGGGCCTTGCTAGTGTTGCTAGATCATCCGTAGGCATCATACATGTCGGTGGGATTGTTACACAGATAGCTACTGCATTGGGTTTGTCTCGCAAGTTATTGCACCTCAGGACCTTCTGCTGCTACACCACCCTGGATATTGATTTTTGTCTTGATAGAGGACTGATGAGGAGGGCTTCTTTTGAGCCCAACATGTTTAGATTACTGATCGACGGCGAAGCGATACACTACTTTACATTACCAGATCCGCTGATGACCAGTATCCATGATCCTGAAAATTGGAGTTATGCTCTAGAGGGTTATGGAGAGACTGTCGAAGAGCCGAAATCGCCTCCCGCCGCTGAGTACACTCCTATACCTCTTACTCCCCGAATCACTGATATGTCTAACAATATGTCTCTGCAGCCACCTGACCTACAAACACAGATTTATGAGCTCCGTAAGGAGACTGCCCTGCTCAAGCGGGAAGTGGCAGACTTAGAGTTACAGATGCAGGTTTCTGATCTCACTCATGCCTCAGAGGCCGATGCTCTAAATCAGGCGATTGAAGAGCTTCGGAGGGAGATAGCTGAGATTCGTGGATCAAGCCAGGAAAAGAAGCCTACCACATGACTCATTCTACACTGACAGTGCTACCCTAGTATCTAATTTCCTTTTATTTGCTTTATTTTATTTATTGCATTTCCAGACATATATTACTTTTTGCAGCTTTTATATTTTCATGCACTTTGAATTCCTAATATATATACATATTATGCACTAATGTTAATTTTTCTTTTTTCGATGTACGTGATGAAAGGAACTGGACCTATGATCTTAATGCTCAATGTGTTTTGGGTCCACTTCCTCCTAATATTCCCGATGGGGAGGCACATGACACTGATGAAGAGTATGATCGGAGAGAGCAGTCTCCCATCCCTCACATGTCCCCCCATCGTCCTTCACAGTCACACACCGCACCATCTTCCTCTAACCCTGTTGCAGGTACTGCTCCTGGATTCTATGTCACGGAGGAGATGTGGCGTGATATGACAGCTAGAGAAGAAAGGCGTGATGGCCTTCTCTCTACTATTTCACAACAGCTGACGGACAACATGAGCTTCATGCAACAATCGCGATTGGTTTCGGATCGTGCTTATAGCAACATTTGCCGTACCTTGAACGATATCTCATTAGAGCAGAACCGTCAGAGAGCGTTCAACAGCCGACACTACCAGCTTGTAGAGGCTACTCAGGGTTCCATCTTAGGTAACCTTCGAGAGGTCCGAAGTGCTCAGGCTGCTTTATCAACACGACTCGACCGGAGGGACCAACATCGTAGTAGATCCCGTCGTTCCAGACCATCACAGCAGGACGGCGAGGGCACCAGTGCTCCTCCTCAGTAGTCTCTTTTTCAGGTTACCCCCCTTATCTTATTTCGAAACATTGGGGACAATGTTCGATTTAAGTGTGGGAGGGGATTTTATTGCTTTCTGTCATTTCCCTTTTCAGTTAATTTCCTTTCAGTTATTTCCCTTTTCAGTAATTTATTTTTCTTAGATAATGCATGAGTCTGACGAGTCACCAGTATAGTGTATTTTTAGTTCATCTTCATTTTTTCCCATTTCCTTAGCCTTACCAGAAAAATTTTAAAAAGAAAATAATGTTGTTTCACATGTTTTTTGGGCTTTGGGACAGGTTTAGATTAGGATGTGGTGACTTAGGTCAACTTTTTGAAACATCAGCACCATTTTAGCACCATAGACCTCTTGAATATAGGAATCACTCCTAAACCCCACCACCATGGCCTTTATTATCATTTAAAAAAATTGTCCTAAGTAGTTTATCTTAGCAGTCAGCTCCGGCCTAAGCATGCTCTACGTAGGGGGCCGATGAACATAAGTGAATGATCCAGTGCTAATAAAAAAAGAAAAAAAAAGGCAAACTCTGGTATAGGTGACCCTCACAAAGTCATTTAAACCGAAAAAAGAGAAGAAAAAAAATGTTGCCACAAAAAGAAAAAAATTGCAAGTCACCTATTGTTAGTTGGTTCAGAGGTATCTGGCACTGAACTTGGTAGGGCGGATTACGATCCGATCCCCCGCAACTTACAATTAGGTCAAATAAAATAGGTTTACACATGCTTATGTGCCAGAAACCTTATGTTATGGATCAGAATCACTAACCGGTCACTCTACTATGAAGCATGTACGGATAACGGGCTTAATGTGATTACGCCTGAATGAAAAGGACACAAAAAGATGAGAAGATAGGCCTAGGTATTGTGGGATGATATGGAGTGGTTAATATAGGATTGAAGTTTGTGTTTGTGTTACTATGGTACCCTTGGTTCACTTAGTTAGTATCTGTCACTGCATCCTGACTTGAACTTAGAAGCCCTTTAGCCCAAAGACACGTGTTGACACCATATTTTCTTAAGCTTTAATGTTTGCTTGAGGACAAGCAAAGGTTTAAGTGTGGGAGAATTTGATCACACTAAAATTCACCGTGTTTCTGACTCCGATTTCGCATGCATTCTTAGCTTTTATTGTTATTTTGCTTTGTTATTACTTTGTTTTCTTATGTTTTCAGGTTTTTATAATAATCGGGGCTTGAATCGGGAAAAGGAGCGAAAAAGGAGTGAAAACGGACGAAAACCTAGAAATTCAGCGTTTTGCACTTACGGCACCCACCGTGGCGGGCGCCATGGGGTTAGCCATGACGTGGCCACGTCTCAAGACCACTCCTCAACCTCCAAGACCCACGATCCCCACTCTCCAATCCCCTGTAGGGACCATGGCGGGCGCCATAGGCCTGTGGCGGGCGCCACAAGGCTAATTTCAGTAACCTCCACTTTTTAGTGGAGGGGCATCCCAGTCTTTTCATGCTTTCAGTTTTCCTATAAATAGGACCTTAGATTTTCGTTTTTCTTCATCCAGAATTAGATTTCTCTAGGCATATATCAGTTTCAAAGCAGTTGCCATTCCACATCGGGGTGTTTCTGCAATCGAGTGATCGAGTCTGTAATCTGTCTGTGCGATCGAGTTTTGGAGCACTCTGGAGGAAGTTAATCCTGCCGCCATTTTAATTCCAGTTCGTAATTTATCTTTCCGCATTGCTTTACTTTTGTTTATTTTCCGCACTGCTTTACTTTATTTATTATCCGCACTCGCACTTTACTTTATTTACTTTCCGCACTCGCTTTACTTTCGTTTATTACCCGTACTCGCTTTAAATTCATTTATTTCTCGCACTCGCACTAAATTCATTTACTTTCCGCACTCGCACTAAATTACTTTTATGAAAAATTATAAAAAGAATCTTTACTTTATCATGTCTAACTAATTCCATAAAGGTTAGAATGTAAGGATCGTAATTAAACTAGTAATCCGTATAATTGTTCGTGGAAACACTTAAGGGCTATTTTATCTTTCAATCTAATTGTTTTTAACTATTTCAAAAACAGCCAAAAGCGCTTTGTATAGTTCATTAGGAGTTTTTAGATTAAAAAGAAAAGAGATTTTAAAACGATTTTCGGACGCGTTATGAGATTTAGAGTCTGGTTCATAAGAACCTCTTTTTGCTAAGAAGTCCAGGTTAAAATACTTTTCAACTTAGTCAAGATACTATATTTCTTAAAAATAGGTTTACTACTCTAACGCAGTACGCACCTTTTTATCCGTGACAATAGGAGGGGTTGATTAGAGAGTACAACTCGGTTCTGAATACGCGAAAGCGACAGTTCCTGTTAAATTAGTTCTTTTCAAAGGAGAAAACATTGCCCATAAGTAGTTCCATTAACAAGTACTGGATTATCATTGATTACGTGAATTACATTCGAGCCTGTCTTTTATTTATTATTTAAAATTATTATTTTATTTACCATTGCACCCTTACTAAAACCCTTAAAAATAGTTGCCTTAGATACACACCATAGCAACAGGTATGATAGATTGACACTTGGTCTCTGTGGATTCGACAATCTTTTATATTACTCTGACGTGTTCGTACACTTGCGAAAAACACGCATCAGGGTATATGGAGGGTGGTCAATAGTTTGTGCTTCATTATCTACCTCTTCGACAACCTCGTTTGTGGATGGTGTTGGTGAATTTGTCTTAATCTCAACTCTTTCCTCACCATAAATCTCATCAACCTCATTATCACTCTCCTCAGGAATTTCGATTTGGTTTTCATTGCTGGTTGTTATAACATAAGAATTCTCCTTAAGGGAGGGACCTACAGGTGTCAGTGCAAGCAGTAAGGTTTGGGTCTCCAATGCCTCAGTGTGAGTCACGAGGGACTCGACCACCGTGTTCAGCCGCCTAAGGGTTTCCTGATTATCGATATGTTGTATTTTAAGTTCTTCATTCTGGATAGTTTGTGCGTCCACAAAGTGCTCCATCATAGATTCTATTATAACATTGGTCGATGTTTCAATGAAATCCTCCATAAATGTTTCGAGGTTGGACTAAACGGATTCTTGCGGTTCTTCAAAATATTGAGAGTGATAATTTGGGCGGAAATGAGATAGCGTCGTGTGGAAATCTTCCATTAGTATTTCAATATTGAAATTGTACGACTCTTGGGGTTCCTCGAAATATTGGGAATGGTAATCATCGGGAAGATTTGGGTGCAATTCCTTAAGGTATTGGGAGTCTTGCTGTTGGTAATTGTAGAAAGAATTAGGGTGCGGCTCCTCAAAAATTTTGAATTCATAGTTATAGAGGTTATTTGGGTGAGAATGGCTGGATGAAGGATTGAAATTTTCCATATGTATTTTGAGGTTGGGATTATGGTATCCTTGAGATTCCTCGAAATATTGGGAATGGGGATTGTAGAAAGAGTTTGGGTGGAATATAATTCAAGAAATAAGAAAGAAAATGCCTTAGTCTATACGGTGCAACAACGAAATAATAATATTGACTGTTGGTCCCCGGCAACGGCGCCAAAAACTTGATGCATCCGCAAGCGCACGGATTTATCGAAGTAATATAAAAGATTGTCGAACCACAAAGACCAATATCAACCTATCGTTATCTATCGTTACTTTGTAAAGCTAAGGCTAATGATATTTGATTAAAGGGAAATTAGAACTAAAACTAAAATAGAACTAAGAAAATATAGAAGAACGAGGCCGGGATATGGTTTCCGCGCTCCTAAGGGACTCATAGAATTAGGTGCTAATTACGACTATACTCCTATTCCGTAGAATATACCAACTTAAAGACTCTGTCTCACGCTCTCGCGGTCTTAACTAAAATCATACTTCCTAATCCCAAGATTTTGCTCTCGCTCGCCCGGTAACTAGGAAACACTCTTTGAAAGATAATAATATCCTAAACGTCTCTAAAGTGCTCTCACTGTATTTAGATAAGTTGCCTAATTTCCACTATCTGGATCGCTCCTCACGCTCTCGTGGATCTTGACTCAAACCCTTATATGCCCCTCACTTTCATGACAGAGCAATGTTAACTAACATCTCACTCTCATGACAATGCTAATTAAATTACGCATAGAAATTATAACCAAAACATAATTGTAGTTATTAATTGCACCTATTATTTTCTACCGAGTCCCGTCGGTAACGACGGCCCTCATACGCCGGACTCTAAACTAATTAGCAAAACATATAATTAAATGGAAACGACGTAAACATAAAGATTGAAATTAAGAACAACATACTTTAACAATTAAGAGATGCAGTAACAATAATAATAATAAAGCGATAAAATAAAGAACCTGTAATAAACTTGAATTAAATGCTGGAAATAGAGAAACTGAAATGCAAGATTGTTGATCCAAGCATTACATAGAACATAGTGTAAACACCCCAAATTTGCCCTCACCCATTCACACCATGGCTTGTGATCATTTCATATGCATAAACACAATCATATCATCCCATACCACAATTTTGAGTCATTGCATTGGTTCAAAGTCATCTGCTTCTAGGGTTTGTGATCTGAGCAATCCAAAAGCTTCTTGAGTCACTCCAAGGGCCACCAATCACTTCAAATAGGTCCATGCATGTTCAAGTATCATTTTACAACCTCTCAAAGTCAAGAATGCCAAAGAATCACAAGAACTGGGATTGGTATGGAAGCAGAGCCAGGATTGACTCCACAGATGACCTAAAATTAGGGTTTTGGTTTCAGAGGCCATAACTCCAAATTTTTTGGTCATTCTTGTTTCCATTGGTCTCTATATGGTATAGGGAGTATGCATATCAATTTTCATGAAGAAATTCCTTGGAAAAGTCATCTGATCAAGAGTTGACTTTCTGGACAAGTCAGTGCAAAATCAGGGCATCTGAGGCCCCCAATGACCCAACCAAAGGTTGATCTTAATCATTTTGAGTGTATATGGTCTTTATTTGATCATGGAAGAGGTTGGAAGTTCACAAAATTCAAGAATTTCAAGTCTTTTGCAAAGTTGACTTTTTGGGCAAGTTTGACTTTTAATGAATTTGTCATTTTAGGCAATTTTTCAACCCTTACTTTTTGATTCAAGGATGCTTCAAATGGAAAAACTTTGGTCATGAAAGTTGTAGAATGGATCTTTCCATTTTCAAAAAGTACAAGAACATGACCTAATTCATTTTGGATCAAAAGTTATGGTTTGTCAAAGTTGGCAAAAATCACTAAATTTCAAATTATGCACCAAATGGAAAACTTGCAAATTCTTGTACCAAGCATTCTTTTGACTTCAAAATGACTTCAAAACTTCATCACATGATCATACAAGTCTTAAAGTTCAGAATGAACCAAGGAATTACACATTTGTATGGCTTTTGGAACAAGATCTTTTCATGAGAACCAAAGGGAACCAAGTTGCAAAACTCATGATCACATCTCATCCACTTGTTGCCTAGGTTGCTGAACCATTCTAGCCTTTCCCTCTCACCATGCTGCGCAGCCCACACCCCTTGTACTTGGCTAGAACATGACCCATGCTTTCTCTTACACAAAGTTGACAAAATTGCAAAAGCTACCATACCTATCACAAAAGGGCATGTCACATCTTCTGACCAATAGGATTAGTTTATACAAATCAAATGCAAGCTAAAGATCACAAGGAGCAAGCCTGAAACACACAAGAACTCAGCATTCTCATTTTCACTCCATAGAGCAAAACTCTTCGAAACTCCTCATACAAGCCACAAACACTTAAACAAACTTCACAGACCTTCTCAACTCATCATCCTGGTCATAAAGCACCCCTCATCCATGCCTTAAACTGCCTGAATCATAAACACGATTCTCACCTGAGCTTGAACAGAACTTGTTCAATCTCCCAAACCAGCCAACACAAACTCCTTCTAAGCATCCAGACATCATCAAGGGACCAAAAGGAGTGGATTGCACAAAGAGGAGGGGTCAAAAAGCTGCGAAACTGAAAGCTTCAAAACTCAGGTAGCTCAAGAACTTTTTTTTCCAGAAATGATTTTTAAAGTTCCTAAGTTGTTCTTTGTAGTTCACTGATCACTCTGATGTCTTTGGTTTTGAAAATGGTGAAGGAATGAGAGTTTAATCGTGTTCTGAAACTTTTTTCCCTAGAACTAGATTGTTTCGATTCTCTTTGTTTAGGGATGATAAATGTTGTTTGAATGGGGGTTTTGATTCGTTTTTAAGTGGGGATCAGTTCTGTTTAATTAGAATTTGTTTTAGATGCGTGTAGAAGGAGTTGGTGATTTTGGGTGATCGGAGAAGATGACCGGAACACTGTTCCGGTCACCTGAAAGTCATTAAGGGCTGATTAGGGCTAATTAATTAGGGTTAGTGAGTTTGAATGCTGGCCCTTGGATATGGCGCCAGGTCAATTCGCGCGCAGGCTTGTTTGAATCTGGACCATCAGATTGGATTACTTTTCTTTATTTCAGTTTAAATTCATTTTTTTTTTCACTTAATTGCATTATTTTGTACATTTATTTTAAAATAGCAAAACTTATTCAAAAATTCTGAAATTTTTTGTGTGAACTTTCATTTAATTTCAGAAACCAAAAATATTTTTATTTTTATTTTTAGCATTAAAAAAGTATTTTTAAATATTTAAAAGTTTATTTTTAATTGATTAATGAGAATTAATTAATTAAAAATACTTTTAGGTATTTAAAAATCACCAAAAAATTCATGAAATGTTTAAAGACATTTAGAAACATTGTCCAACCTTCAAACCAAATTTATTTTTTGATCTTGATGCATTTTGAGAATTTTTCATGGAATTAAAATCATTTTAATGCATTATTTTGATCCAAACTTCCAAAAATCATTTCTGCCTAATCATAAAGAGTTGGACTTTGATTCTTTTTGCATTGTGTTTAGCATATCATGTAGTTTGTAAGATTAAATGGTCATGAATTGATTTTGCATTTTCCATTTGATTGGCATTTTTCTTGCTAAGGAACCCTAAAACCCTAGAAAACTTAGGAAATTCATAACTTGAATTAGGTTAGGAGTTGGAACTTCTCCTTTGGGCAGTGAGTTAGTATAGGATTAGGGATCCTTTGAGTGCATTTTCAATTTTTTATCTTGATGTTTGCTTCTGATTTTGGTTTGTGTTTGATGCATTGATCATAAACCCTAATTTGGGCTTCCATATGTATCCATCTTGCATTTGCATTCATACCTTGACTTTCCATGACATTTTATGCATCCATTTGATTCATTTGACATCTTAAGACATATTGAAAGCATGTTTGATCATTGCATCTTGCATTTGCCATGTTGTATGCCATTTGCATTTCATTACTTCTCATGTATGTTCATGGTCCTTAACTTGTTTCACTTGCACCCATGAGCTTGTATGATCATCCCCATGTGTTGTTTCATGTTTGCAGCATCATATAACATCATTATCATCTCATACGTGCTTCTGGTTTTGGTTTGCACCATGTCACTTCATCTCATTTTGCATTTCTTTGCATTGCTTTCATAACTTTTCAGGTGGTAAGTGATTCTGAGAAGTGGATTTGCCTTCACTTCTCACATTTTCTTTTCATCTCTCTCTTGCATTCATGCTGCATTTTGTTATGTGTTTGAGTTTGAGCTTGCTCATTCTTCTCCTTCTTACTTTCTCTCTTCAAGTGACTTGACTTCTTGAATGAAGCAAGTTACTTTGCTTCTCTTTGATCCTTTCATCTGCTTCCTGGTGGTTCCATTGAAGACTTCTCCTGTAAACCTCACAAACCTTAGGAACAACCATGCATGACAATGATTAGGGTTTTGATTAGTCCCCCACTTAGTTTTACCTTTGTGTCTCTTTTGAGTCTTCTCCTCTCATCTCATAATCAAGGACTAAACCCTAAAGGCTTTAAGGCTTTGTGATTAAGCTTATGCCTGCATCCTTCTATTAGGATGGAGTGTATAACTTTAATCCTAAGTGTTAAACCCTTAATGTGTTTAACTCCTCTAATCAATCCATCTAATAATCACTAAGACATCAAGCTTGTAACTTGGGCCTTGCATTAGGGTTCTAATTCTTCCTTAATTGGTTAAGAAGGACTAACTCTAGTGTTAATGGACAAGTCCCCCTCAAGTTGTCTTACAAATCATAAAACTCATTTCTTAATCATATCATTATTTAAAAATCCACTTAATAAAGGCTTTGTTTTGTCATGAGTTTAATCCCTAATCATGGATTAAGTTGAGGAGCTTTCTTCAGCTTAAACACTCTCATCTATTATCCTTCTATTAGGATGGTGTAATGAGTTTGTTTAATCCCTGATTATGGCTTAACCTCATTACTTAACACTAAACAAAAACAACAAAAGACATCTAAATAATCACAAGTAGGTTAATGATCTTAATCCTACACCATGGTGATTAAGTGTGAGAAGCTGACTTCACACTTAAGGCATTCTCATTACCCCTAATCAGAGGGAAGATGTGATGAGTTTACTAAATCCATTGGTTTAGGCTTAAGCTCATTAACTTATGACAAACTTTCAAAAGCAATAAAAGACTGAAAACACAAAAACAAACAATAATCGTCTCCTTCGGGATTCTTTTCTCATCACCTTCATTCACAAACGAGAACTTGCTTCTTCCGTCTAATGAAAGACAGTTAGCACCTGAGCCAGACAGGTCATACACTTGAGCATAGACAAGTAGGCAGTTCACAAGTCAATTCACCTTTCAGTTTCTTTGGGTCGAACTACGGTGTTCTGACTTCCTCATTGCACGAGAGGATATGTAGGCATAACTTAACAGTTATCGAACAAAAGTCTCTGTATATTCCCCCCCCCTTTCCAGCATCATTCTTTAAGCCTCATGGTCTTGGGCATTTCATCCTTGTCCTTACACTGACACTATACACATTACACTTCACTTCTCTCACACTGACACCTGTACATCCTTTTCCAGCTATTTTATACACAAAATTGCACTAACACTACCCCTTTAAAACACAAATCTTTTAAGCGTGGATCCCGTCTAGTACGACGGACAATCTGGGTGCTAATACCTTCCCAGGTTGTAACCAACCCCCTTTCTCAGTCTCTCTGGTTCGCAACCGTCTTATCCATATCTTTCTAGGTCTATGCAGCATTGCCTTTCCTCCGGGGTAAAAATGCCTAGCTGGAGACTCTTTTCATCTCCAGTGAGTTCACTGCTGTGTGTTCTCATTGTCCCTTTCGCTGACCGTTCGCGTCTGTACCTTTATCCGGGGTCATTCCCACTCATCGGGAGCGACAGCTTGGCGACTCTGCTAGGGACCCTTATATTGCAACCAGGGCTTCTGGTTATTTTTGTGGGTTCCTCCTAGCGCTTGTTTGATTTGTGTTTACTGGGGGTGTTATGTGCTATTTGTATTTATACTTGTATTTATTTATGCTTTATGTATAGTTTTGTTTATTGCTTTCTTTATAGCTTTATGCATATATCATACTGTCATACTGTGCTGGCTGGATCTGTTTGTTTGCTTTGGTGGGTGGGGTTCTACTGAGAGTTAAGGTCCTATACCTGGGACCTGAGTGACACCTAGGCTAGAGTGGTTCATATTCTTTCCCATTCCATCTCGGTCTGGTGCGGGAATATGAAACACGGTTCAGATATGGGTTTCTTCTTGAGAACTCTGTGTTGCAGATTTCCTGCAATGCTAGGGCTATCTGGGAAGCCTGCTAAGTCTGGATGACCTTTAGTATTGACCTTCAGAAACTGAGGTGAATTAGAGGAGGAACTTTTATGGTTATTGTAAACACTGTACCTCCGGGTTAGAAGTGTTTACACTTCCCATAACTGATCCAAGTCTGAGGATCCTTGTTTTAGAACACCACCTGTGAGGGGGTTGGGCTGTTTACAGGTTTGCAGGTACACTTGACCTCGGAATACCCTGTTACTTTGTTTGATAAGAGTACTCCATGTTGGAACAGTTCTTGTGATTCTAAACCCTGGACATGTGACTCTTTATTTGAGTCCCCCACCTGGGTTACTGGACTTATGAACCTCCATCTGGATTTCTTGACACACATAGACTCATATCAGAGCACTTGATCAGATCCAGCTCAGTCACAAACCCTTGCATACCATTTGCATACATCATCATTGCATCATTTTAACATTTGCTTATTTGTTTTTCAGGGTATCCATACTCTATTTTAGCTTGGTTTTGACCCCATCATCAGCATAGACCTGTCTTCATCAGTATCTACTTCAGCTATCTGCTACCTGCTGCAGTCACCTGTATCATCAGTCTCAGCCTGTCAGTGGCCCATCCCCAGTTTTATTTTCCATCATCAGCATCTGTCTCAGCAACATGGCACCTAAGAAGAGTAACATCTCATATCATTTCTTTCAGCCTGAGCTAGCTGACATCAGGAGGATTCAGACCCTGATTACTCCAGACCATATACCACTGTTCAGAGAATACTATGGAGGCATACTTGATGTGGTTATGGATTTGGACCCTTCACAGAGGAGTTTAATTCATACTTGCCTGCAGTTCTATGATCCCCCTCTGAGGTGTTTCACTTTTCAGGATTTTCAGTTGGGGCCTTTGTTAGAGGAGTATTCATCATTGGTTGGTGTACCTATCAGGGGTGGAGTCCCCTTCAACCCTGAGATGACTTTTCCAAGTAATGAAGAAGTGGCAAGGGCCTTGTATCTGGAACCAGTTCTGATTGGGCAGAATATGACTACTAAGGCTGGAATCCCTGGCTTGCATCTGGATTTCTTAATCTCTCAAGCTACCCTAAAGGCCTCCTCAGGAGAATGGCAGGCAGTCTGTGCTTTATTGGCCCTTAGCATATATGGGGTCATTCTTTTTGCAGATGAGCCTAGATTCATTAGCAAGAATGCAATCCACCTTTTCATCCTGAAGAACCCAGTACCCACTTTATTGGGAGATTTTTACTACTCTGTCCACCAGAGGAATGAAAAGCAAAGGGGAAGATTAGTGAGGTGCTGTGCTCCTTTGTTCCATACTTGGCTGCTCAAACATTTGCCTAAGACTGATGCATTTC